>CM053584.1:104614122-104631469 GCA_028627135.1 Pseudochirops cupreus
GCCCCTGGAGGTCCCTGTTCTACACTTTGCTTGGTATTCATAATCCTAGGATTGTCAATCAAAGTTATCTCTGCCATTACATTAAGGAAAGTATTTTGCATGATCTTAACATATACATGGGATTTGCCTTATTGGGAGGGAGCCTTTAAGGCTGTTCTGCTCTACCTAGCCAAATGATTTTTTAAAAAAATGATTGTCAAACTACAACCCATGAAAATTCTAAAATAATGGTGCTAACACTTAACCTATATTTCGATGAGGTAAATACTGTCATTATTATCATCTTCCAGATGAGGAAGCTGATGTCGAGAACTGGTTAATTAAGTAACTTCCAGAATCAGACAATATCTGAACAGGATTCCAACAGTAAATCGATAAACATCTATAAAATGAGCTGGAGGGGTGGCTAGGTGGTGCAGTGAATACAGCACTGGCCCTGGAATCAGGAGGAACTGAGTTCAAATGTGGCCTCAGACACTTGACACACTTACTAGCCATGTGACCTTGGGCAAGTCACTTATTCCCAATTGCCCTGTCCTCCCCCCTCCAAAAAAGCAAAAAAAAAAAAAAAGAAGCCAGAGAAGAAAATGGCAAACCACTCCAGTATCTTTGCCAAGAAAATCCCAAATAGGGTCACCAGGCGACAGACATGACTGAAAAAACAGTTGAACAGCAAGAACAGCAAAAATGTTCTGGGCACTATACGAATCACTGGCCATATGAAGAAAGGCAAAAGATAGTTCTTGCCCTCAAGCACCTCCTCTTTTGCCTCTTTGTATCCCCAGGGCTTAGCCCAGTGCCTGGCACACAGGAGGTGCTTAATAAATGTTTGTTTGAGATTGATCTAATGGAATAGACAACATGCAAACAACTTTGCATAAACAAACTATATAAATGGGAAATAACCCACAGAGGGAAGGTACTAGAATTAAGAGGGATGGGGAAGTCTTCCTGACTCCAACACTAGCACTCTATCCACTATGTCACCATCCTAGCTCGAGAACACCATGGTCTCCAATTAGTCAAATTAATCCAAGTCATGGGCAATGGAGAATTTTATCATAGGCTTAAGTAAGCTGCAGTGTAGTGTAAGGTTTTAAAGAAGACTATTTGTATTCTATTGTATACAAATACAATAGAATAATGATTCGCATGCAAGGGAGAGTGTAAAAGCATCTAGTCGATATGGATGGATAGGTATGATTGGAAAAGCCAGGCGGCTGATTGCACGTGGACAGCAATAGTAACGAGCAGGCAATGGCAGTATTGCAGTGGTACCCACAGAATGTAAAAAAACATTTAGAGGAAGGCCTCTAGGGCTTTGGGTGGATCCAATAAGGAAGATTTCTAGGAGTTCAGGGAGGAGAGTTGCACAGAGTGAGGCATGGCTAGTTTCCAAGCTGTACCTTTAGAGATGTTATCCACATTGTTGAGGTCGATTGATGCATTAAAAGGTTGTGTGCTTTTTGAGTTGAATACCATGGCTACTCTCTAGGTTAGGTAGTGCCTGAGGGCAGAATGACAGGACTTTTCCCAATTGCTCAAAGTTTCCCTTCATACTAATCTGTAAAGCAATTAACAAGCATTTATTAGACCCTATTATATGATAGAGGACAGCTATGTGGCACAGTGGATAGATTACTGGGTCTGGAGTTAGGAAGACTCACCCTTCTGAGTTCAAATTTGACCTCAGACACTATGTGACCCCAGGCAAGTCACTTAACCTTGTTTGGCTCAATTTCCTACTCTGTAAAGTAAGTTGGAGAAGCAAATGGGAACCCAGTCTAGTATCTTTGCCAAGAAAGCCCCAAATGGGATCATGAAGAGTTGGACATGCTTGAAGTGACTCAACAACAACAACAACATCATCATCATCATCGTCACCATTATCATCATCATCATCATCATCATGAGCAACATCATCAGTCTATCCCAGTTTCTGTGGGAACAGCTAGAGATAACAAAGGCAAAAGCTGGATAGTCCCTATCATGAAAGAGGTTTTATTCTAGCAGGGGTATCCTATATACATGTAGGTAAACACAAATTGCATACACAGGAGATAAAAGGGAATCTGGGTGTGGAAGTATAATGGTAATAGAAATTTGAAGCTCTTCCCTGCCCCTTGATAAGCCCAAGTTGTACTTGAGGACCTTTCCTGATTTGAAAATATACTCTGCCCCCTAATAGGCTGAATGTGGTCACCTGGAGCCTGTGGTGAGGGACTTGTTTTTTCAGGAAGGCACAATTTTTGTTACTTTGTAGTCAAGTGGGTCACCAGGGTTGTGATGTTCTCTGACCCTGGAGAAGGCTATATATACGTCTGAGGTGAGGTTTTGCTTGGGGCTCACTTTGGGAAAAGTTGGGTGATTTGGCCAGATGAGACTCTGGGCAGCCGTTGAGCCCTCCGGCTTTGAAAGCCCAGATGTTGGTGCTTCTCTCTCTGGTGACTAACTAGGTATGGATGTGAGGTCAGATAGCTAGAAGCCCTGTCTGTTGGCCTGCTGAATTGTGTTATTTTCTCTGTATTTTTGTCAGCTTGTAACTTTTGTTTGTATTCTCTGAAGTTCAGGTGCTGACTTTTTCCCCAGAACTAGATAAATGATATATGTTTGTTTGATTAAAGTAAGATTGTTAACCCTTTTGGAGTTGCTTTCCTTTAGAAAAGCAGATCAAAGAACCTGTGCTAGCAGCCACCCTGGGTATGGTAGGGTGCTTGCTGCTACAGGAAGATACTGCTGATTGGGGATCTGGGAGGTGCTCCCTGGAGAAGGTGCTGAATATTGAATGAAATCAGGGATTCCATGAGGCAGAGATGATTCTAGATTCATAGAACTGAAGAATGGAGGGGACCTCGTAGGTAACATATTTCAACCCTCTCATTTCTCTCTAGATCTGAGAGATTTTCTCCAATATAAGAAACATCTAACAGAAGGCACACCCAACAAAAACTGAACTGTCCCTATATTGTTGTCCATATCATTTACAATCCTGGGAAGAAATTCTTTCATGACACTCCCTTCCATGTATGACTCAAGAAGAAAAGGAGTTCATCCAAGTATGACATAATCCAAAATGAGGAAGGTGGGGCTTTATAGTTTTTTCTAACTCTTCTCCTGCTCTTTGGGGCAGAGTCAGGCTCTGTCCAGCAGCTCTCCAGTGTCTTCTGTAGACATTGCCTGGGGCCAAATAAGGGAGTAGTTACAAAATACCCTATGGGATAGATGGATTGTCCCATGGGCCACCCAGGGGTGTTGGCCCAGTCATGTCTTGATGTAGCCTTCCTGTTTCTGACTCATCCTGGGGGCACAGATTCCCTTGGAATTCTTTGGAAAGGAAAGGAATTTTCATAGACTGTGCTATCCTGTACTTCTTGGAGGACTGGAGGCTTGGGAAGGACTTCTAGGTGGTTCATAAACTGATCCAAATTCCTAACCACACAAAAATATGGTGTATATATGTTTTAAAATTTTCACCTCCATACTTTCCCCAGCCCTTTGTGGATCTAAATCTAGACTGGAAAACATAAACGTGAGCATTTAAAATGAACACAGCCTCAAGATGTGCCCAAGTAACATCTCCTCAAGATAGCCTGAGTGTTTTGTCTTCCACCCTGCCTCCAGTAAGAACCAGGAAAGGCAGGAGTTCTTTGGTTCCTCTCTCTTGCCAAGGGAGTCCCCAGATGGAAAGATTTAAAGTCCATTTCTAGTTTCCATTAGAATTTCATCCATTAGAAAGTCATCTTTAAAAATGAGATGGGATGTACTATCCCACTTCTTTGAATGGCTGGATGAACTTGTGAACATTTATTTGAGACTTAAGTATATGCTAGAAGACATTATGCTAAATATTGTAGATACAAATGCAAAAGCAAGACAGTCCCCAGCCCCAAAGAGCTCATATTCTACTACTGTGAGGTAACCTAGGGGAGAGGTGGCCAAGAAAGGGTGTTTTGGTCTGGCCAAGTCACAACTGAAGCCATGGGGAGGTTCGTTGACACACCCTATCCAGAGACAGTGATAGTGTTGATCTGATTGTTGCTCCCAGGGCAAGAGGTAGAAGGGGGTGGCTGGAAAGTGAACCATACCTTCTTTTTGAGAGGGACCAAAAGTAACTAGGGAACTCAGTGGATAGAATGCTAGGCCTGGAGTCAGGAAGACTCATTTTCCTGGGTTCAAATGTAGCCTCAGGCATTTATTAGCTGTGTGACCTTGAGCAAGTCATTTAACTCTGTTTGGCTCAGTTTCCCCATCTGTAAAATGAGCTGGAGAAGGAAATGGCAAACCACTCCAGTATCTTTGACTAGAAAACCCCAAATAGGGTTGCAGGGAGTCAGATACAACTGAAAAAAAAGAGTCAACGACAAAAGTATCTTATATTCTAAAGGACTGTGCCTATGAAAGAAGTGTCCACCTAGGAGATTTTTTATTTTTTAACATATAAGAGGGAAAATACAATGTTATAGGATGTTGGGTTTGAAGTCAAGAGAAAGAAACCAGGGTGAATTTGTCACCCGCCCCTCCCCCTCCCCATTTCTGCCGCGTTTTCTGACCATGATGAGCATCAATCTGAGACTTCGTTTTCTCATAGACTGTTTTATAACACCTGCAATACTTGACTTCAAAGGGTTGTTGTAAGAGTCAAGTGAGACCTTTGTACATACAACTCTGCACACTTTAAAATGTAAATATTACTTATGATCATTCCTCAGTAAATGCAAGACCATCTCAGAAGTTTTGCCCTCAGAATCCTTCAGATACTTGAGGCACTTGAAAAATGTTCTAACTTTGGGTAATTCTGGGGATTCCTGATGACATGGGCTGAGACTACTAAACATCCCAGGCCCCTCAAGTTTATAGGGACTACCTGGGGAGTGCCGCAGTTCAGAGCTGTACAGGGAGGCTGGCACACATACATACACATATTTCCTTGGTTATACAAATAACAAATAATTATTTGGTGTTTTTCATTGCCCTTTCTTATTTACCACATAGAATCAGTAAGTGCTCAAATCCCTCAGGAAAAGGCCTTTGAATGGAAAATAAACCTGAGGTTTTGTACTTTCCAAAACATTAATTTGTGTGACTGCCTTGTGCCTGAGAAAAAACATGTTAAGGTAAACAAACGGTATTCCCTTAAAAACGAGTTTTAGTGATGCAATGAAATGTTCATGGCCAAAAATGCACTCCATTCTACTAAGGTCTTTCCCCGTACTCCAAAGCTAGGGGAAGGCAAGAGGCAGGGGTACACATCTGCCGGCTGATGATGTGGGTAAGGTTTTCACAAAGAAAGGGTTTTGATGTTGCTTTGGCTCCACCAAGTGGCATAAGGAAGGATTGTTTCACCCAAACCCCCAAATGCCTTTTGCCCACTAATAGCACAGGACTGAGTAGAGTTGGGAATTTCATATTTAGAAGTGGTTGCTGCTCTCTTCTGATGTGATGCCCCCAAGAGTCTCTGTGGTAGCTACTGTGTAACTTGCCTGGGCACTTAAAAGACCTCTTTCTTCAAGCTGTTTACAAACCTTATGCATGATAATGTTCAAAGCAAACTAGCCATATAAAAGCAACGTGCCATCTCTTCCTCTGCACAGGCTGTTCCCCATGTCTGGAATAAAGTGAGCAGCTCCAGGAGAACAATTTGCACAATAACACCAACATAGCAAAGACAAACAGCTTTGAAAGACTAAAGATCTCTGAGCCATGCAAAGATCAACCATGATTTCAAGGCCTGATAATGATGTAGGATAACCACTTCCTGACAGAAGCAATGAATTCAAAATGCAAAATGAAATAGACATGCCTAGACATGGTCAATGTGGGAATTTGTTTTGCTTAACTGTGTGTATTTGTTACAAGACTTTTAGTGTTTTTTAAATTTAATTTTAAATTTTTAAAATTTTAATTTAATTTTAAAAATTTCAATTTTTAAAAATTGTAAATTAGAGAGAGAGAGAGAGAGAGAGAGAGAATAAATGCTTGTTAATTGAAAAAAGAAAAAAAGGAATGAACAGGTTATATAAAGGCAGCTAGATGGCACAGGAAATATAGCGCTGAGCCTGGAGTCAGGAAGACCTGAGTTCAAATTCAGCTTCAGAGTCTTTTTTACTGTGGGATCCTAGGCAAGTCATGTAACTTCTGTCTGCCTCAGTTTCCTCAACTGTAAATGGAGATAATAATAGAAACTCCCTCTCAGGGTTGTTGTGAGAATTAAATGAGATAATATTTGTAAAGCACTTAGCACAGTTCCAGGCACAGAGTCAGACTTAATAAATGCTTATTTCCTTCCTTCCTTACTATCATACCCTTCATCTTAGGACCTAGTTAACCTCATACATCCCTCAAAATGTGGCCGCTCGTGCTCCATGTGTAACTCACCCACTATTGGCAATAGTGATGGAGGTGGGATGAGGACAGAAAAGGTAAAAGGAGACATTTCTGTAATCTGAGCGCAGTTAGGTAGTACAGTGGATAGAGTGCTGATCCTGGAGTCAGGAAGATCAATCTTCCTGAGGTCAAATCTAGCCTCAGACACTTCCTAGCTGTGTGACCCTGGGCAAGTCACTTAACCAGTTTGTCCCAGTTTCTTCATCTGTAAAATGAGCTGGAGAAGGAAATGGCAAACCACTCCAGTATCTCTGCCGAGAAAACCCCAAATGGGGTCACCAAGTGTTAGACATGACTGAATAACAACATATTCTATTTAAATAAATTTGTGGTTAGTGTGCTACAAAGGAAAGTGTGCTGACTTTGGGAGTTAGAGGACATGGTTACAAATTCTGTCTCTGCTAATACTGATCTTCCCTTGGGCATATGCCTTGAGTTTCCTTGCCTCAGTGGCCCAAGATCTTCTCTAGATCCATGATATGCCTTCTTTGCTTTCTGCATGTATCATATGAACGAATCTTATCTAGTCTCTTATAGTGGAGGTCCCTTCAACTGGAAAGAAATGTTGTAAGGCAGGTTTGTAAATAGATTCACTCAGTCTAAGAGCCCACAGGCTGGGTTGTGGATTGATTTTTTCCACCAACCTGGAGAACAACACCGTCAGGACATGTTAATTAACACTAAAGATCTATCGCTGGTACCTTGGGGAAAGTCGTATCCCTCTAGAGGATCTAAATGTTAAAAGGCAGCTCTGTCTCTGGGAGTTTTGCTTCTCAAATCCAGCTTTTTAAAGAGATTGAATAGAATTTTTTCATATGTAATTTTATACATCATATCTATATCTTTCTAGGGGTTAGGGGATTTTAAAAATGGCTCATTCAAACCAAATATCTTCATTTTCTATTATGAATTGTGGTACCATGTGCTTTGTTAGGACTGGTGCCCAGAACATGATTCTAGCCAAAGCCAGCCCTAGAAAAAATTGTGAAGTAGGTAAAATTCTGGGTTCCATGCCTCTGGATTCTCTATCTTTTTCCCTCTCAGTGATGCAGCATACTTTCTCTCTTGGATACCAAGTATCCTTCTGTTCTGCATTTCCTTTCACTTTGCAAAGTATTACAAGAAAGGATAGACAACTCATTTACTCTAAGCTATAAATGGCTGATGACAGTTTAGGGTGTAACCCCTGTTGGACATATTTACATTTTAATTTGCTGTTGTTCAGTCATTTCAGTCATGTCTGATTCTTCATGTCCCCATTTGGGATTTTCTTGGCAAAGATACTGAGTGGTTTGCTATTTCTTTCTCCAGCTCATTTTATAGGTGAGGAAACTGAGACGAAACAGGGTTAAGTGACTTGCCCACAGTGACACAGCTAGTAGGTATCTGAGGCTAGATCAGAAGATGACTTTTCCTGATTCCAAGCTTGACACTCTGTCCACTGTGCCACCTAGCTGACCCCCAACTATATTGTGTATAGATGCCTAGCTATATGAGCAATACATATTACCCAGGCATATAAACCTATATCTAGATACCTATATATGCACATATACCTATATACATATAAGCATATACATACATGTGTATTGTTGTTCAGTCATGTCCAGCTCTTTGTGACCCAATTTGGGGTTTTCTTGGTAGAGATACTATAGTGGTTTGCCATTTCCTTCTCCAGCTCATTTTGCAGATGAGGAAACTGAGGCAGAGTTAAGTGACTTGCCCAGGGGCCCACAGCTAGTAAATGTCCGAGTCCAGATTTGAACTCAGGAAGGTGAGCCTTCCTGACTTCAGGTGTGGCACTCTATCTACAAACCTATGTAAAACCTTAAATTAGGATGTCTAGGTGGTGCAGTGAATAGAGCAGCAGCCCTGGAGTCAGGAGGACCTAAGTTCAAATCTGGCCTCAGACACTTAACACAAAAAACTAGTGGTGTGACCTTGGGCAAGTCACCTAACCCCAATTGCCCTGCCTTCTCCCCTCCAAAAAAAAAAAAAAAAGCAAAAACCCTAAACTAAAGGAATAAAGTTCTAACAGGTTTGGAATATCTTTTAACGAGGAAGGGAAATATTTTTCAGGGAGTGGTTTTTCCTAGAGATTCTGTTTAGTGCAGAGGAGTCCAGTCTAGATGAAAAGCATTATCCCACATAGAGATAGCTTCAGTAAACTCTATTGCTACTCACAAGAGGAGAAAAGCAGCTGCTAGTAGGACAGCTATGGCCTGTGGCCTCTAAGGCCAAAGTGGGCTGAACGGAGGGGCTGGGGGGGGAGGGCAGCCACACTCCAGCTGAAGGTTCCGAGACCCTCAAGGCTTGACCTTATATAGCATTTTAGATAAAGAGTCAATATGATACCAGTGTGAGCTTGCCTGCCCAGTTCTCTGTAGGACCAGTAAAACGAAGGTATTTTGTAAATTACCTTATAAGGAGGTTGGAATGCAGGGCAGGATCATAGGAATGAAGAAGAGGGTAGTAGGAAAGTTAACTCCAAAGATACCATTCTAGTGAGAGGCTCTAATGGAGGATTGGGGCTATACCAGTCAGAAGGTCTTTTACTGGCCCACATCTTGAAAACAGCGCCAGTCCAACTATTATTTGGCAGTTAGTTGGCGCCATAATGAACAGAGTGCTAGACCTGGAGTCAGGAAGACTCATCTTTCTGAGTTCAAATGTGACCTCAGACTCTAATAAGCTATGTGACCCTGGGCAAGTCACTTAACTTTGCCTCAGTTTCCTCATCTGCAAAATGAGCTGGAGAAGGAAATGGCAAACCACTCCAGTATCTTTGTCAAGAAATCCCACATGGGGTCAGGAAGAGTCAGACGTGACTGAACCACAATGATAAGTGGAGCCTCACCCTTACACTTAGACAGGCACAAGAAACTGCTTGTTGGAGGAGAGGCTTTAAGATTATATTTTGTTCTACTGAGTCAAAATTTGCTTGCAATCAACAGAAAATAAACAGTGATATCTTATTTCCTCCATGCTTTTTGGTCAACTGCATAAATGTACAAGTGTGATCTGCTATAGAAAAATCATTTTGTGAAAGCCTGCTTTTTTCACATATTTTCATCAAGGATATTCTTGATGTGTATATAGGTCAATTTCTCTAAAAATTAATTTAAAAAATTCTATTACTGATCTATCTATTTTTTCTTTGCAAACCAGTGTGAAGTGCAAATGTGTCAGATATTGGGTCTGTGGGTAGTGTGTATCCCACAACACTCCTGAATGCAGGCTGAACCAGATTAAAATGTGATTCTCATCTGATTTTAATATGTTGATTTATTAATAAAAAAAATGTAAATGAGTTGTTTTCTAAGTCAGTATGCCTCCTGCAGATATCCTTATGTGTGATTTAATGGCTGTTGTTTCTATTTGAGTTTGAAACTGCTGGGGTAGTAGGTAGAGGAGGTCTTGGATCTAGGAAGACCTGAGGTTAAGTCTGAACCAGTAGTATGCTGGTAAATGTTAAAGTCTATTAAATTTTTAATCTTCAGTATTACTATTTTTTTCTGTCACTTTCGTAAGTCTAGAGAATCAATAAAACAAATAAAACAAGCCCAGTAATGTTTGCTTGTTTTTGAGGTGTAAACTCTCACATTGAGAATTTAACAACTGTCTCTCCAAACTGGTACAAGCTGTTTCTAGCCCACCCCTGGTCCTAACTGTGTAACCCTGGGCAAGTAACTTAACCTCTTGATGTTTGTTCTAGGTTTGTTCTAAGACTGTAGAGAAGGTGCCAAAGTACGTTGGGAGAAGGTATTCTCTCATTTGGAAATTCTATCTACCAGTGAAATTACAGATATAGTTTCTTCTCTCTTCATGGTTTTAATCCTTTTCCTCCAATCTAACCCTCCCTTGTGACAAAACCAAACAATTAAGCAAAATTATCCCATACATCTGACAACATATTCAATTATCTGTGTTGGCAGATTTTTGTTTCAATGCTTTGAAAAAATAGCTGTGCTTTATTAATCTGTTCTCCAAGGCATTTATTGTTTTTTCAGTTATTCAAAGTTTAACTTCCTTTTAGTGATTTTTTTTCTTATTTCAGTCATTTTCATGAAAATGTTATAAAGGAAAGGAAATATGCATTTATACAGCACCTACTATGTGCAAATAGGATTATTTCTCATTATTTACAAATTATTATACATTTCTTAGTATTCACTAATTAGTATTTAAAATTATCTCATTTGGTCTACACAATCTTTTTCAAGGTTAACACATTTAGTCATATGTGACTCTTCATAATCCTGTGGGCCATAGCACACCAATAGATGGTTTTTGTTTTTTTTTGGCAAAGATACTAGAGTGGTTTGCCATTTCCTTCTCCAGTGGATGAAGGCAGAGATTAAGTGATTTGCCTGGGGTCACACAGCTAAGTGTCTGAAGCTGGATTTGAACACAGGATCTTACTGACTCCAGGCCACCAAGTCATCTAGCTGCCTCCCTTCAAGTTTAGGTATTATTATTATTCCTATCTTACCACTGGGGAAACCAAAGCAAACACAGGTTAAGTAACTTGCCCGCAGTTACAAAGCTAGGAAATTTCTGATACTATATTTGAACTTAGGTGTCTGGAACTCCAGACCTAGCACTTTACCCAATGCACCACCATCTCCCTGCTACGAAAGTAGGCGTGTGGGACACTAGCTGGTTACATCTTCTTTTTGTATAGGAATTGCCTTTTGTATAGTAATATTTTCTATTCTTTTGGTCTCTTCACCTCCTGACCTAGTTTTCACAGTGGTTCATGAGGCTTCCAAAACCGTGCTACTTTTAGCCCCCGTCTCTTCATGGTTTAGTCTCGCTGCTTCTGCTGACTTTGTCTCCTTAAGGGACATTTCTGTTTCCTTGTATAATACATAAGGGCTGAAGTGCTAGGGCCCAAATGTGGATGTTCCTCTATTTCTGATAATCAAAAAGATTACTATTGAAAAACACTGGCAAGCATGTTCTATTTTCCATCTGTTTTTGTTATCATTCTGCCAACTTTACCTGTGAATGCTCTTGGGATGGGATAGCATTCAAAACATTTTTAAATCTTCATTGGCTCCCTGTTGCCTCTAGGCTAAAATACAGACTCCTGTTTTACGTTTAAAATCCTTCAAAGTCTGGCTCCAGCCTGCCTTTCCTTTTATTTATTTTTCTTCATTCTATTATTTATAAACTTGTATTTATATAAATTTATAATGTAGAATATGTAAGGCAAATATTTATTTTTATTTGTTTGTATTATAATAATAATGCTTATTATTACATATTACTTGCCTTTATGAACTTTACATTTTAGCCAAACTGGTCTTCTTGCTATACTTTATACACAACATTCAATTTCTTGTCTCTATGACTTTTTGAAGCATGTCTCCCATGTCTGAAGATCCCTCCCCTATAGTTAACAATAAGGTTTGAAAAATACTTGACAAGGACGGCTAGGTGGCGCAGTAGAGTTGAGAAGACTCCTCTTTATGAGTTCAAACGTGACTTCAGATCCTTCCTAGCTGTTGTGACCTTTTTGGTCCTCTTTGAGGACAAAAAAACTACAACAAAAAATAACAATGATCCTTTACAAGTCACTTAACCCTGTTTGCCTCAGTTTCCTCATCTGTAAAATGAGCTGGAGAAGGAAATGGCAAACCACTCCAGTATCCCTGCCAAGAAGACCCCAAATGGAGTCATGAAGAGTCAGACAGGACTGAAATGATTGAATGACAAGAGCAAAGTACTTCACCAATATTACTTCGTTTGATCCTCACATCAACCCTGGGAGGTAAATGCTGTAGTTATCTTTATTTTACAAATAAGGAAACTGAGGCTGATAGGGTTTAAATGTACTTGCCTGGGGTCACACAGCAAGTCAATGTCTGGGACGGGTCTTCCTGAGCTAGCCACTCAGCTACCTTTTCATTTCCATCTCATAGAATCTTTAGGAACCCTGAAAACTCATGAAACCTTTTGTGATATTTCCTAGTGCCTCTGCATCAAAAACTTACTTTGGACACATTATATATTTACATATTTGTGTATTTACTGTTTCTCACAATAGTTCATAAGCTCCTTGAAGGAAGGGATTATTTCATTTTTTTGTTCTTATATCTCTAGCCTCTGGCAAAATCCTGGCATACGGGGGTTTTTAATAAATGCATGTTCACCAGTTGATTAGGTGTTACATCCACTACTTTTCTATTGTAATAGAAAATTATAGGTCTGCTGCTGCAGTTCCCCACATGGAAGAGTTTGGGGACTCTACTCCTGGGTGAGTTGTAAAGATGTAGCGACTTGGAGAGACTTTGGACCATGCTTAGACATTCTGTAATTTGTTCCCACCTGTTGACTGGAATAGCAGCCTCTCTGGCTATGGTTGGCCAGCTAGAATTGGAGGTGTATTGAAAAGATGTTATTCAGCCTTGGTCAGTCTTGGTTTGACATCTTTTGCTGACTTCATGGCTTATGGCACTCAATAAGAGACAGTGTTATAAAAGGGAAGGCCTTATACCATCTTCTCATCTGAGGCTGACATGTGGCCTCATGAATATAGGCATCACTTCTTTGTATACAACCTTGGTGTTTGTTCTTTCATTTTAGGTGGAGACAGTTGGAGGTTATGACCCTGTGAGTTTTGAAACTTGAGAAACGTGCTCCCTCTAGAAAGAACAACACTCATTGTTGAAGCCAGGAAATCTCATATTTTATTTTACATACAAATATGCTTGCTCAGACAAATGCAAGGCCATTTATTCCCTGTTCCCTTTTCAAATTTCCCCCTTATTCCCCATTGACTGGATACAACTTCCTGAACTGTCTATTTCCTGTTTTTCTCCTAGATGTGTTTTACCTCCCTTGTCATATATCACATGTGCAGTTAAATTAGCTTGCTCTGCCCTGGGGGTATGGGGGTTAATATTAAACAGCTCCTTAAGCATGGGTACAAGATTTTGACCTTTTATGTGATCAGAAGCCTGGTTCTGCCAGGTCACAGCTCTGGTTGGAACCAGTTATTTATAAGTTACATACTGTTATCTTTCCTGCGAACCTGGGAATGTGTGTCGGTATTACGCCTGTGGAAACAGAACTCCTTCTGTTTTTCACAGAAAGATCAGGAGATCCTATCTGGAAGTTTCATTGTCCAAGAGTCCTGGAGTACAGTCCACACTGGGTTTGGTAGCCAGCCCACTACTGAAGCCCGAAGGAGTATGGAGTGATCTTCAGCACCCAGCCCATGTGTATCTGAGATTAAGATTCATCTGGTAGTGATGCTGAATTTGGGTGTATATTTGATGGGATCAATGCTATATAGAAACTGTGTTAATTCTGAGCCAACTCTCCCCAGAGACATAAGTGATATAGGGGAAAGTGTTTTCTCAAGTGTTGGGGAGCACTGTTTATACTTCTATTATTGCTATATCTTCAAACTAAATACTCCTTTATAAAAGCTTGTTAATGTTAATGGAAGTTGGTGTTAAATGAAGGTGAGACACAGCTCACTGGTGGCTAATGATGGGGAGGAACACACCCAGAATAGGAACTTGAGTCAATGACATTCAAGGGGAATCCATGAAACCCTGTAGTAGGAAATGTAGTAGCCTGCTCTGGGATGGAGCAGAGAGATACTTGCTACACTGTTTACCAGGTGATATTGTTCCTAATTTTCTGCCATCCTCCTGCCAAACAAGTCTGCTTTCTTAACTGCTGTTCCCTTTGGCAGCCATCTTTCTCTACTAGCAAATAGAGTAATTGTTTCCTGGCTAAGGCAGCTCTTGACTTCTTTTTATCCTTCTCCTTGTAGTCCCTGCATTAAGCCGATGACTCAAGGCCAACATCTTTGCTTTTTCCCATTTTCTATTTTGACAGTTTATTTGAATAGGTCAGTTTGAGTTTGTTGCAATTATATGCAGGGTCATCTCCTCATTATTATGCTGTGTGGATTTTGACCTTTACTCCAACAAGTGAATGATATATGAGTGCACATAGGCTGCTTATTCTGATATGATTCCAATATCAGTAACAGGCATTTCTTGTTCAGTAAGATACAGTTTCATTTCTGTGGTGGTGTTTGGACACATACATTGGATAACACCTTTCAAGTATCTTCTTAAAGGAAGTATTCATGATAGACAGGTATATATCATGATGTGGACTTGAGGTATCTATAGGCTTTTGGACTCTTTAATTTCTTTTGTTGGGCAGGTGGCAAGGCAATTGGGGATAAGTGACTTACCCAAGGTCACACAGCTAGTAAGTGTGTCAAGTATCTGGGGCCATATTTGAACTCAGGTCCTTCTGACTCCAGGGCTGGTGCTCTATTCACTGTGCCACCTAGCTGTCCCGACCCTTTAATTTCTTAAAGCTGAATTGTATTGTCCAATGTATCTTTTCTTCCCCCAATTTTTTCCATATACCCCTTGTGTTCTTTATTTCTCACTAGTCTGTACTGAGAACTTCTCCATCCTGACTCCATATGGGTACCTTCCTTCCTTCAATTTTATGCATTGTCTTCTTTTATGAATTATCTTCCCCTATTTGAATGTAAGGGCAGCTAAGTGGTGCTGTGGATGGTGCTGTGGGACCTGGAGTCAGGAAGACTGGAGTTCAAATCCAGTCTCAGACACCTAGTAGTTGTATGACCTTGGGTAAGTCACTTTTTGCCTGTTGCCTCAGTTTCCTCATTTGCAAAATGATCTCGAGAAGGATCTTTGACAAGAAAACCCCAGATAGGATCAGGAAGAAACAGACATGACTGAGTCACAATAACAACATTGAATGTAATCTCCTTGAGGGCAGGGACTGTCTTTCAACTTGTGTTTGTACTTCCAGTGCTTAGTGCAGTCCATGGCACATAGCAATTGTTGACTGAAAGCCTGCCTATCTTTGCAGTGAAATCCAGAAATATAAAATTATACATTGACTTGGTCTGAAGGCTCTTGCCAAATTTTTCATAGATATCTCTTACCTCTTCAATCTTTGTAGGAGAGGTTAGTGTAATTATATCGATGGTTCTATTTTTGCTTACATTCATCATGAACACTGCAAGATGGAATGACCAAGTGTCCCTTGAAATGATGTCAGTCTTATTGTTGGTCTCATTGGACAGTTATCTGGCTGGCCTCTCCAAAGGAAAAATCTGTGAGCCATTCTTCCACTTAGCTGTTATGTCCTTTTGTCTTCCCGTTTCATTTATAGCAAGAACATGAATATTGATGTGGTTGAGTTCTTCCAAGAACATATTGATCATTGGGTGAATATCTCACATTTAGAATACCAGTAGTTAAAAGAATATTTATGGACAGTCTATCAACTGTATGATTCATAGCCTACTTTGTCCCCTTTCCCATAATTCCATCATAGTCACTAAAGAAACAGAAAGGGGACTATTGGGCTGGAGGCAATTTCACATTTTTCTTTGTTTCATGGGTTGTCACGGTCAAAGAATTCATTCCCTAGTACTTGTGGTGATGAACATCTCTGGACTTAGCTTGGTGGTTCTTTGCACAGTAGATTTAGTATGTTGCCAGGACCATATTTGAATCTTTTCTACCATGGAAGAGACCGACAAAGCTTATATTCTGTTGGCATAGCACTTGAGAATCTAAGATCACCTCTGCACCATGATAAAGTACCAGAGTAGGGTTTTATGAATTATAAAATCAGACTCTTAGGTTAAAAAAGCCTTCAGAAACCATTCAGTCCAATCCCTCATATGACACATGAATCTCTTCTACAACAGCCATGACAAATGATCATCCCGCCCCTGGTTGGATATCATTAGTGTTCGGGAACTCATTACTTCTCAGAGCAGTCTATCCCATTTTTGGTTCTCGCAAATTATTAGGAAGTTATTCTCTCTGTAGGAAGCATGAATACCAAGAAAAACATCTCCACAGAGACTTTCAGGACTGGGACAATTTCTGTTTGCTTTGTTGTCAGCAAAACTTGAATTAGTTGGATTGCACAGGAGAAGCTGGTCACGAGAGTGGCGTGCTGAGGTTTTAGAGGGGGAAGGAGAGAGAGAAAAATGGCAACTAGAATCAACGCACAGACAGCTTTTCCTCTGCCGATGTCATTGTAAGATTTGTGATGCTCAGTAAGTGCGTTGTTGGGCATCTGAATAGTGCCCCTTTGGAGTTTCAGGGAGAGATGCGCGATAAGGGAAGGGAAAGGGAATAAACATTTACCTAATGCCTTACAACGTGCTAGGCACTGTGCTTAGCGCTTCACAAACATTGTCTTGTTTGATTCTGTCAACCAGGTGAAGCCCACCCCTCAGACTGCAGAGGAGTCAAAGTGAGGTTGAAAGCAAAAAGGTTTTATTAGAAGGAAAATCAGACACTACTGCTGAAGCCCCGTAGTACAAGTACAAAGGAGCCCAGAGCCCAGGAGAGGCAGGGAAGATTTATGCTTGAAAACCACAAAGGGGAGATTTAGGGAGGGGCTGGGAAAAAGAATGGACAATCTTTTCCAGGAACAGGTGGACATAGAAGCAGGATGTTTTTCAGGAACAGTTGATCCAGGCTGGTTTGGGCCAGTTTTTTGCGGGGGGTCAGCTAGCAAATAACAGCAAAGGTGTCTGGGGGCAAGCAAGATTTTGGCTCACTGCGGGCTCCTGACTGGCTCCTTTCAGCAAACAGGCTTACTCTGTGTCCAGTGCATCTACCTGGTAAGGTAACTGATAGAGAACAAACATACTCATTTCAGGGGTACTTCCACAATCCTCGCAACAATCATTCATGGTAGGTACAACAATAACAACAACAAGAACCATGATAGCTAGCATTTATTTACATATCACTTTAAGGTTTGAAAACCACTTTACAAATATTATCTCATTCAATTCTCACAAAAGCCCTGGGAGGTAGGTATTATTATTATTATTATCCCCGTTTTATAGATGAGGAAACTGAGGCTGACAGATGACTTGACCAGGGTCACACATCTAGTGTCTGAGGCCAGATTTGAACTC
>CM053584.1:104631969-104694802 GCA_028627135.1 Pseudochirops cupreus
GAGAGCTAAGGATTTGAAGATCACAGATTTAGAGCAGGGAGAGATGTTGGAGGTCACTGACTACAATCATTCATTTTACAGATGAGGAAATAGGGGTCAAGAGAGATGCAGTGATTTGTCTAAGGTTTAGAATCCAGAGGGCAGAGTCAAGACCAATCAGAGAGAGGGGGAGGAAGGCCTGAGTCTCAGAACGAAAGTCTTAAATCAGGTCAAGTATGATCATTTTGGAATTTAGAACCAGAGCATATGAATAGTCTCATTGTATATAATTTCTATTGAAATATTGCTCAAGAAGAGGCATTGTGACATTATGGGTAGAGTGCTGGCCTCAGAGGCAAGAAGACCTAAATCAGCGTCATTCTGTGACATATATGATGTGACCCTGGACGAGTCACTTTACCTCTTGGTGCCATTGTGGAGCATTTCAGAAGAAATTCAGATTTATGTTTCCCTTTTTCTTTGTGATCTATTCTTTCATGTATCTTCCTCCACAAAATAAAACAAAAACAACTATGGTGAATCTAGGTCTATGGTAGTAGCTTAGGACTCTCTGGATCTGCTTCTGACGGCTCCTAGGCTAAAATGCTTGATTCCTGGATCTTCTGACTCATATACCTCCCCTGCAGGCAAGAGAGATGCAGAAAATATCAGTAATCATTGCCAGGCTGGGCATGGTAGCATGCCTGCAGTAGGCTGAGGCTGGTGGATTGCTCCAGTTTGGGAGTTCTGAGCTGCAGTAGCTCTTAAAGCCTATTGGATGTTCATGCTAACTCAGGCACTAATATGGTGAGCTCCTGGGAGCATTGGGCCACCAGGTGCTCTAAGGAGGGGAAAACTGGCCCAGGTCAGAGAATCAGAGCAACTTAAAGGTTCTGTGCTCATCAGTATTGGAATTAGGCCCATGAGTGACTACTGTACTTCCAGCCTGAGCAAGATAGGGAGATCCAGTCTCAAAAAACAAACAACAAAAAACCAACCAACTAACCTGCTCCAATCATTACCAATAGGAAGAGGGATATGGACTGAGCCTGTGATTTAGTTGGTATAAGAAACTCCCAGGTAAGGAAATTCCCTCCACCAATGGAAGCTGGCACTGCCTTTGCATTTAGAGTGTTAGAAAGCTACCTATGACCCTAGGAGGTGATCTTTGTGACTTCAAGGCCAATTCTCTATCATTAGGCAATGCTGTCTCTCACCAAACTGAAAAAGCATTCAATAAATTTCTAATTGCACGTAGCGCCCTGCTCAGTGCCTTACTGTGAGAAGTAGACTAAATCGATGCCTTCCCTGGGATTGCTATCTAAAACAAAGCAAGTCATCAAATTAATCCATCGGTAAGAAATAACTAAGTGCCTACTATTTGCCAGGCAATGTACTAGGCACTAGGGATACAGATGTGAAGAATGAAACAATTTCTATCTAAATTGAGATTATGTTCTAATGGGAGGGATGACAGGCACATTTAAAAATATACACAGCGTAAAGATAAAGTGAATAAATGCGAATATATATAAAGTGGTTAAATATAAGATATCTTGGAAGAAAGGGAACTAACAGCTGGGAGATCAGGAAAGATTTCATGCAGAAATCATTGCTTGAAGGATATCTTAAAGGGAAGAGAGAGGATTTATGAAGAAGAGATTAGGAAGTTTAGGCATGGGCCAGGATCACTATACAAAGAAATGGATATGGGAGATGGAGTATGGCCGGTTTGACTGAGTCACTGAGGGCAGGAGGGTGAATGCTGTCCAAAGAAACTAGAAAGGTGGTTGGGGCCAGGTTGTGAAGGGACTTAAGGAAAGAAACATTTATGAAGCACCTACTTTGTGCTGGACACTGTGCTAAGTGCTTTACATATATCATATTCATCCTCAAAACATCCCTGTGAAGTAGGTGTCATTATCTCCATTTTATGGTTGGGGAAACTGAGACAGGCAGAGGTTAATGACTTATCCAGGGTCACACAGCTAGTACATGTCTGAGGCTGGATTTGAACTCAGGTCTTTCTGATTCCAGGTCTAGCCATAAAGGTAGAGCTAGCTGTTGATCAATCTAGTTGATTGACAGAGGAATCAAGATTCAACTTGAATTCTTTATAGGCATATTGGGATGGTCAGGATCATTTGCAGCAGCAGCAGCAGCAGCAGCCCATTTCCATGGTCCCCTTTAGAATTGGCCTTCTTTCAGAAGAATGCGCTAATTATTGCTTATCACTCAACCAGTGGCACTGAAATGGGGCTCTTGAGATAGAGAGGATGGACAATTGGCACATCTACTGCTTACAGGAATATCATCTAGTTCCAGGAAAAGTATGGCATATTCCTCCCCACCTGCTGCTAGCCAACAACTGCGGACTCTGCAGAGCAAAGAAAACAAGGCATTTCTCGGTCCAGGCTAGATAGATCCCCTTTCTTATGGCTAGGTTAGGGTTGGAGCTGCAGGATCTGGATTGGAGCACTAGAGGGCGAACTAGTGCCGTGTGATGGATGCAGCATCTGCAGCTGTAGGGCTGAGAGTTAGGAGAAAAAGGAGTATCAGGCAGACAGCAGACTGAAATTAGGCTCCACAGGGCAGCTCTGTTACCTTTCCTTAGTATGGCTGAAGTGGCGGGCTTGGGCAGAATTATAGCCAGCATTTGCATGGCACAGGATTTGCATAGACTGTCTTGTTTGATCCTTACAGAAATCCTGGGAGGGAGGTGCTGTTATTACTCTTCCATTTTACAGATGAGAAGCTGAGGCTGAGAGGGGGTAAGTGACTTACTCAGGGTCACAGGCAGTAAATGTGGCACTCAGGCATTTCTGACTCCAGATCCCATATACTGAGTCACCTTGCTGAGAAAAAGGTTTTTTGGGAGCAGATACTTCACTGACTGTAATTTTTTAAATATCCTTTTTGCAATATTCTTGACATCAGACCTGAAATTGGAGAAACTGAGTCTGGAAGAGAGACTTCTGCTTTCTAGTCTTTGTTACTCTCTTCTTCTTGTTGTCACAGAATTATAATGAGTTTTTTCCTTTAAATTTATTTATTTTGAGTTTACAACATTCAATTCCACAAGTTTTTGAGTTCCGAATTTTCTCCCCCTTTCTTTCTTCTTGAATTTTGCTAAATTGAATTTTTTTGAAAACTGCATGTGCAGAGATGGCCAGGGCAAGAGTCAAGTGTAGTGGAAGGAACACTGGGTTTGGAGTCAAAGATCTGGGTTGGAGCCCCAGCTCTACAACTTGTGACCTGTAAGGCTTTGGCCTAATCATTAAACTTAACAGAAGTATCTCATTTTCTCCTCACAACAATCCTGAGAAATACATGGTATTATTTTTTTCATTTTACAGATGAGGACACTGAGACAGGAAGACAGGGTAAGTGATTGACCCAGGATCAATAGAAAGTAAGTATCTGAATCTGGTTTTGAACTCAGTTTGTCCTGATTCTAGGCCCAGCAGTCCACTTAACTACCTAGTTACCTGGCTTTGTTCTAGGGTCTAAAGATACAAAGACAGAAAAGAAACAATTACTTTACTCTATGTTGCTCCTTGAGGGCAGGGATTGTTTAATTTTGTTTTTAAATTTATAGCTCCCAGCATATATTACCTGGCATCAAATGAAAAGCGTTTGCTTGCCTAAAAGACTATTTTATGGAGAACTCATACAGGGGAAGCACTTACAGGGTGGTCAGAAAAAACAACACAAGGACATTTTCAAGGTCTCTCTTAAGAACTTTGGAATTGATTATGTGATGTGGGAAACACTGGCACAGGACTGCCCAGCGTGGCTTGCCTACCTCAGAGAAGGTGCTGTGCTCTGTGAACAAAGCAGAACTGAAACAGCTCAAAGGAAGTGCGGGATGCACAGATTTAGAGGATCCACCCCAAATGTTCACACGGGCTACTTGTGCTGGACCTATAGTAGAGCCTTCCAAGCTCATATTGGTCTGAGCAGTCACAGGCAGACACGATGTAACTTGATTCTGACATAGTGATGTCATTTTGGTCTTCTTTGAGAACGAAGGACAACGATGCCTGGCACGTAGTAGGTGCTTAGTAAATGCTTGTTGGGTTATTGCATCATAGTTTAGGATTTACTCGGCTTTTGGCAACCTAAGGAGTTGGAGTTGTCTAATACCATTGCTCATGAGCTCTGATCTGGTATATTCTTCACCGATATCATTCATCTCTATATCAATTAACAAATTAGATTTTACAAAGGGATATTTACTGAGAAGACAGAGTGATAACCAGGAGCCTAAGTCCAATAACACCCTCCCATACCAGGGCTCACTCTCCCTTCTACATAACTATTCAATCTCTTGAGAGAGTGGATTCACACTTAAAGGGGTTATTGACATTTTTCCTTCTAGGTGCGGCTATTGGCAGATTGTGACCAACTTCATTTACTGGACCTTTGATGGTTCCTCCAGATTTTCAAAGTTCACAAGGTCATAAGCTTGTTTGCTGGGGCTGGAGGGTGTTGAGGGGCAGAGGATAATCACCTTAGTTCAGGAAAGAAGAAACACAACAGAGACAAGAAATAGAAGCTTGTTTCATGTCCATCTATGTTAACTCTTAAGGGGCGCTCTCATCGGTTCAAAGCAGTTCATTCAAACCTTTTATAGGTAACACTCAGTTCTGGCTCAGCAGTCAGTTAGAAAGGCCTTTTGTCACCCCCATGATTCATGCCCAGGAGCAGGCTTACCAAACCTCCACAGCATATTGCACATGCTGACCTTCACTGTCTGGTCACTCTCGTAGCAGTAGGACAAAAGGATCATACATTTAGAGCTGGAAGACACCCTTAGAGGTCATTTATTCCAAATCTTTCATTTTATACATGAGGAAACTGAATTCCTGAAAAGTTAGGTGATTTTTCCAAGTAAGTAGTGGAGTCAGGATTCTAACCCAGGTCCTTTGACTCCATATACTCTGATCTTAAGAGGCAGCTAGGTGGGGCAGTGGAGTCCAGAAGACCTGAATTCAAATCTTGCCTCTAAGGGTAGGGAACCTACAATCTCAAGGCTGTCTAGGTCCTTAAGTGAGGCCCTTTGACTGAATCCAGCCTTGAGGCCACATGTAGCCCTCTAGGTCCTCAAGTGCAGTCCAGAATTTGGATTCCATCAAAGGATTGCACTTGAGGACCTAGAGAGTCACATGTGGCCTCAAGGCTGAAAGTTCTCCACCCCTGTCTCAGATACTGTGTGGCTCTGGGCAGGTCACTTAACCTCTGCCTCAATTTCCTTAACTGCAAAATGCAGATGATAATAGCACCTGCCTCCCAGGGTTTTTGTGGGGATTAAATGAGATAATATTTGTAAAAGTGCTTAACACAGAGCCTGGCACATAGTAATCACTTATTAAATTCCTTTTCCCTTCCTTCTTTCCATCTCCTAGTAGAGTGAAACTATGTATACACACATATAAATAAATGCAAAAGCTATTCAAAATAAATACAAAGAAATTTGGTTAGAAGAGAGTGTTAATGAGTATGTGTGTGTGTATGTGTGTGTGTGGTGGGGGTCATGAAACACCAAATGTAGGAGGTGGCATGTGAGCTGGCCTTGAAGGGAGTTAGGGCTCTTAGAGGTGAAGGTCAGGATGGAGTGCATTCCAGGCATGGAGAATAGCCTGTTCCTGGAGTTGATAAATGGAGTGCCATGTGTGATTAACAGTAGTTAGTCAGTTTGGCTGGAAAACAAAACTCCTGAAGAGACTGTCTAGTAACTCTGGGAAGGGAGGCTAGAGTCAGGTTATAAAGGACAAGAAGGATTGGGATCAGATGATCTCTCGCCCACCCCAAATCTATGATTTTATGATTTATCTTTGCTGCTGCAATGATAAGAGGGTGCCAGGGAATTAAGATTGCTGGGAATATTGATGCTGATGAAATACTAGATCCCCCAGGAGCTGAAATGATGGTGTGGAATTGGGCATTATGGCCAGGAGGAGCTAGTCTGTGCATAACAATGGTCCCAATCAACACTGAGAGCAGCTCAGAGATCTGACTTGACTTTTGAGGGAAAAGGAGGACACTTCATTAAAGTGGGTCTTTTGCTGAGAAAGTTTCCCATTAGGGAGGTCTTGCCAGCCAGGAGACAGAACTGAGAATTGCCATATAATCTCCCAAGCTCCTGTAATGGGTTTTTGAGACTTCCTCTCTGTCAGAGAGCTGGCACTGACTATTCCTTGTGCTACTGTCGGTGAAAGGAGCCTATCTGGGCTGACACTAGCAATGAGATGCAGGCTATTTCACCCCAGGTGTCTGTCTGCTGAGATGTGGGCTCTCAGCTGTCTACCTGTAAGTGGTAAGCTTCTCTAGAGCAGGGAACTCTTTAAAATCTTCTGATTTTTATCCCCCTCCTGCCCGAGTAAATGAGTTTTATTTGCTGAGTTTGCCACCAGCCTAGATAGATAAGAGGTTTATCTATCCAAGCAACTGGGTGGGTGACTGTGTGAAGTAAATTTACACAGGTGGGGTGGGAAAAGATTAGCTCTGAGGGAGAGATACTTTATTAATAAGGAAATTGACTAGAGTGTGTTAACACTTTCTCCTTATACAGAAAGAGAGGAAGGGTTGAGATTTTCAACACTCCAGTGTTAATCCAAAGGGAAATGCAATTGGGAACAATGGAATAAGATGCAGTCAGGGGAAAGCGTCATTGTAATAGTTCATCTTTTTATAGTTCTTTAGGGCAGCTAGGTGGTGCAGTGGATAGAATGCAGTCCTGGAGTCAGGAAGACTCATCTTCCTGAGTTCAAATCTGGCTTGACATTTACTAGCTGTGTGACCCTGGGCAAGTCACTTGACCCTGTTTGTTTCAATTTCCTCATCTGTAAAATGAGCTGGAGAAGGAAACAGCAAACCATTCCAGTATCTTTGCTAAGAAAACTCCACAGGGGGTCATGAAGAGTCAGATAGGACTGAAAAAAGGTTACAAAAGTGCTTTCTGTCTCTTAATCTTCATGACTCTGTGGGGTAGATGGTATAAGAATTATTTATCTCCATTTTGCACATGGGAAAACTGAAGTCCTAGGAGGCTCAGTGATTACCTAAGATCTCTCAGTTAGTAAACGGTGGTGGTTGTGGGGATTCCACTGGGCATCTGATATCAAGTTGAGTGCTCCTTCCACTACCCCTTCATTTCCCACCAGGCTGTAGACTCCTTTGGACTTTTTCATCCTGCCCTCAGCCAGGTATCTTCCTCCCTCCCTCTCTGCAGCTTCCTTTTTTGTGTTATCTTTACCCATTGGATTGTAAGCCTCTTGAGGGCAGAGACTGTCTTTCTTTCTTGCATTTGTGCCTGGCACATAGTAGGTGCTTAGTAAGTGTTTATTGACTGTCCCCACAATAATTTCCTATTAATCAATCTAGCTAATTGGATTGTATCAGTATGGTCCATGGCAACTCATCTGTACAAAATTAGCTTGCATGTGCTGTAGGTAGAAAAAAAGGAGAAAATTTAGCAGCATGTTTACATGCCCAGGGAACCCCCAAATCAGACACAGAGTCTAAAAAAAACCCCAAGCAATAGACCTAAAATAAATCAAACTCTTCATTTTCCTTTGTATAGTTTTATGTTTACTGGGAATTAGCATATCAGGTGGGGGAAGCAGTAAATCTACTGCCTTCAGGTTTTTTGTGTTCCCTTAGTCTAGTGTTGTAGTAATAATACATATGATAATCATTAATAACAATAATAACTCAAGCTTATGTTGTGCCTTAAGGTTTACGTAGCACCTTTCTTCCAATAATTCTGTGAAACTGTTAGCACAATTATTATTATCATCCCTGTTTTAGAAATGAGGAAACAGACTCAGAAAGACTAAGTGACCCACCCATCCATGGCCACATGCGAAGTGATTGTCAGAGAAACCAGGTCTTCTAGAATTCCAAGTTCACTTTCCTCATCCATAAAAAGAGGAGGGATTGGACCAGATGACCTCTGAGGTCGCTGACTCTGTGACCCTAACTTTTCATGTGTTACATAACTGTGGAGAATTCATGGGAGAGAAGGATCCTGCAGGGGGCAGCATAGTGCAAGTACTGAATTCAAAGTCAGAGGAACTGAATTTAAATCCTCATTCCATCACTTACCAAAACTGGTAATCTGAGGCAAATTAAACCGTCTGAGCCTCAGTTTCCTTATTTGCAAAATGAGATGGTTTGATTAGATCAACTAGAGAAGGGCACCCTAAGTCATATATAAGGATTCCTGGGAGCCGCATAATGGCTTAATTTTAAAGTACAGTATTATCTACAATTTATTGTATTTTCACTTATTTGCTTAACTATTTCTCAGTTGCATTTTAATCTAGTTTGGGCCTCAGGTCACTTGTTTGACGTGTCTGGACTAGATGACATCAGAAGTCACTTTCGGCTCTGAATCTATGGATCTTATGAATGTAATGGCTGTGGGAAAGCATGAATAATAATAATTTATATTTATATGACATCATATACACATTTTTATCTATGTAATGTGGTTAAAAATACTTTTCCTACAACAAGCCAAAGGGTCATAGATTTAGAGGGATACCTACCTCAGAACCATCTATGCCAACCCCATTCATTTGATTGGTTGGTGAGGAAACTGACACACAGGGATGAAAAGTGACTTGTCCAAGGTTACAGAGCTCTTAAATATTAGAAGTGAGATTTGAACCCAGATCCTCTGACTCCAGAGCTAGGATACTTTGCACTGTGCAGTGTTGCCTTTATGTGAGAGAGGTAGCACCAGTTTTTTCATCACTATTTTATAGCAGAGGAAACTAAGGCACAGAGAACTTAAGGAGTAAACATATGGAGGGGGAGATGTGGTAGGGTATGGAGGGTATCCATAACTTGGATAGCATGAGTCAAACTCAGTTATGTGTGTGTGAAACCCACAAATGTTTGTGAACTGGTGAAAATTTCTGTGGACAGGAAGATTGACTCACTTTATCTGTGAGGATGATATTGAACAAGGAAAAAACCAATGAAATAGAATGTCTTGTGGAAGGAGGATGAGACCACTGAGAGAGGATCAGGGCATCCCCTTCTCATTGGTCAGCTGGTCTCTTGCTGCTTATGCCCAAAGCCTCATGGGTAATCTTTCCCCTTTATATTACCACTTCAAAGATTACTGTTTTAAAAATTTATTTGATGTTTTATTTTTCCTCAATTACGTGCAAAAACAATTTTTAACATTTGTTCTTAAAACTTTGAGTTCCAAATTCTCTTCCTTCTCCCCTCCCCACCTCCTCTCATTGAGAAGGCAAGCAATTCGATATAGGTTATACATGTGTAGTCATGCGAAACATTTCCATGATAGTTATGTCATGAAAGGAAACATAGACCACAAAAAAACCCCTCAAGAAAAATAGAGAAGGTAGGCTTGGATCTGTATTCAGATACTGTCTGTTCTCTCTCTGGGGATGGAGAGCATTCTTCATCATAAGTGTTTCAGAGATGTCTTGGATCATTGTATTGCTGAGAATAGCCAAGTCATTCACAGCTGATCATCTAACAATATTGCTGTTCCTTTGCACACAGTGCATCAAAGATTATTCTTAACTTTAAACGCTGGACATCACTCTTAGAATTCTGGGATCAGTCTAGTGACTGAAGATGAGAAATGATTCTGGAGAGGTATCTCCATTGAATGACTCTAGCATGCAAAAATGAGTCATTCCACTAACATTTATTGAACATCTACTGTATGCCGGGCACTGTGCTAAGTGCTTTGCAAATATCTTACTTGATTTTCGCAACAATTCTGGGGTGAGAGTGGGGAAGTTGATGCTATTATTGTCCACATTTTATTGTTGAGGAAACTGAGGCAGGCAGGTTTGGTGACTTGCCCAAGGTTATGCTGCCAGTAAGTCTGAGGCAGGATTTGAACTCAGTTCTACTGTCAGTGGATTGCACCGTAGGTAAAATATGAGAAGACAAGAAAGGGAGGCAAGATCCAGATCATGGGGGGCTTTAAAAACCAAACAGAGAATTTTATATTTGATCCTGGAGGTGACAGATTGATTGAACATGATCAGACTCTTATTTTAGCAAGATCCCTTTGACAGATGAGTGGAGGATAGGTTGGAATGGAGACAAACTTTAGGCAAGGAGACCAAACTAGAATGCTATTGTAATACTCCAGGGGTGAGGTGATGAGGACCTGTACCAAGATGGTAGCAGCATCAGAGGACAGAAAGTGGGTTGTGTATGGGAGAGATGTTACAAAGATAGAAATGATGGGACATGGCAACTGATTGGATATGGGGTGGGGTGGGTGAAAGATAGTGAAGGGTCAAAGATAACTAGATGGTGAGTCTAGGGGACTGGGAAGTTGGTAGTAGTATCCTCAACAGTAATAGGGAAGTTAAAAGTGAGGGAGGTCTTGGAAGAAAGATAATGAATTCAGTTTTGGACATGTTGAATTTAAGGTGTCTGCTGGACATCCAGTTCAAGATGTCTAAAAGAAGTTGGAAATTCAAGACCGGAGGTGAGCAGAGAGGTTGGAGCAGGCTCTCATCACTTTCTTTGGATTATTACTGGTCTGCTGGATTCTCTGCCTTCAATTAAGTCTCTCCCTGCTCAAATCCACCCTCCATTCAGCTGCCAAAGTGATTTTCCTAAAGAGCAAGTCCAGCCATGTTGGCTTTCTTCTCAATGAATTCCAGTGGCTTCTCCAGGATAAGATACAGAATCCTTTGTTTGTCATTCAAATCCCTTAATGACCTAAATAACCCTGCCACCCCCCCCCCACCCCCCTGTCCCAAAGCAGACACACCTTTCCAGTCTTCTGACATTTTACTTATCTGCAAGTTCTCTGCTATCCCGTGACACTGACCTCTTTGGGGTTCCATGAATAAGACTCATCTACTCTGCTCATCAACATCTCTCTACTCTAGGCATTTTCTCTGGTTATTTCCCATTTCTGGGATACTCTCCCACCCCCCCAGCCTCCCTGGTTTCCGTCAAGTTCAAACTAAACCTCCACCTTCTACAGGAAGCCTTTCCTAATCAATCTGTTTTATTTCGTATTTTTCACATTAATTATTTCCTATTTATCCTCGATATAGCTTCTTTGTGTAGATTTGTTTGTTTGTTGTCTCCCTCATTAGATTATGAGCTCCTTGAAGTGTATTTGTCTCTTTTTCCATACCCAGAGCTTAGCACAGGGACTGTAACAGGCACTTAATAAATGCTTGTTGATTGACTGTGTTGAATCTTTTGGAGCTGAGAAGATCACCAAATAGTATAGGAAGAAAAGAAATCTGGAGGGACATTCACCTTTATGGTGACCTGGGCGGTGACCTGGGTGAAGATCCAGCAAAGGAAACTGAGGAATGGCCAGACAGGTAAGAACAGAATGAGGAAAGAGTGGTATCATAGAAACCTGCAGAGAAGAGAATATAGAAAAGAGGGTGATCAGCTGGGTCAAAGGCTACAGAGAAGGGAAAAGGGATGAGAAAAAACCATTGAGGCCCTGACAATTGAGATATCATTGAAAGAACCACTGCAGTTGACTCATGAGGCTAAACCTTGGAGAATTAATAAGGGATTGAGAGTCAGGTCGGCTAGGTGGTGCAGTGAACAGAGCACTGGCCCTGGAGTCAGGAGGACCTGAGTTCAAATCTGACCTCAGACACTTAACATTTACTAGCTATGTGACCTTGGGCAAGTTACTTAAGCCCAATTGCCCTGCCTTCCCCCCTCCAAAAAGCAATAAAGAAAGAAAGAAAGAAAGAAATTGAGAGGAAAGGAAGTGTAGGCATCAATCATAGATAGCCTCAGCCTTCTCATGGAATTGAGGAAGAAAAGGGGCTGGGCCATCACCTTGAGTTATGATTTACCACACTGGATTTCAGTGACTTTGGAGGAGAAATTGAGGCTGATGACTTTGCACCTCACTTAAATCCAGCAAGACATCACCCTCCTGATGTCATTGGTTGTTTTTGAGAAAAAAAGATGAACACCACCAACAACAAGGTAGAAAAGGAGAAGACAGACAGGATAATGGCTCACAGGGATGGGTGGAAGGACCAAGGGAAGGTTTTTGGAGGATGGAGGAGAGAGAGACATGAGCTGTAGGTGTAGGTGAGAAGACAGCTGCGGGGTTTATGTGGCCTGAAAATGCATCCGAGAGTAGAGCAAAAATTGTATAAACATTTCTAATAAAACATTGTCTCTTTTTATGTAAAAGAAAAAAGTCCTGTTGAAGTCAGGTTCCACTGTGCTTCTATTACTGCTTCAGGCTTTTAGAAAGAGAAGAAGGCCAGGGGACGGTCTCAGTAGCTCTTGTAAACAGTGGTGGGCAAACTTCCTAACATTTGGAGAAAGGCAAATGCCTGGGGCTATTTTGTGAATGTTTGGAGTCAGCACTTTGCCTCACTGTTTTTCTGTTCCCTGTAGCGAGAAAATGGCTTTTCTTTTGTTTTCCCCTACTCTGCCTTCTGTGGTTTCTTTTTACTTTCTATCTCCATGGGGGTGGGAGTGGGGGAAGCAGTGTTGATGGGAATTATAGAGTAGCAGAATTTCAGACTTAAAAGGAACAGTCTAGTCCAACTGCTACCTGAAAAGTGATTCCTTCTACACCAGCCTTTACTTCAAGACCTTATTAAGGAAACCCTCAAGTCCATATCTGCATCTTTGAAAATTCCATCCTTGCTCTCATTTCTGCCCTCTGGGGACAAATGGAACAAATCTAATACCCTTTATACAGGATAGTTCAGATACGTGAAGAGCAGTTAGGTGATGAGTGGATAAAGCACTGGGCTTGGAGTTAGGAAGACTTATCTTTCTGAGTTTAAATCTGGCCTCATACATTTACTAGCCATATGACCCTGGGCAAGTCACTTAACCCTGATTGCCACAGTTTCCCCATCTTTAAATGAGCTGGAGAAGGCAACAGCAAACCACTACATCATCTTTGCCAAGAAAACCCCAAAAGGGGTCACGAAGAGCCAGACATGCCTGAAAAAGGACCAAACGACGAAGGCAAAATTATTTTTGTTTTTGTTTTTCTTTTTGGAGGGGGGAAGGCAGGGCAATTGAGGTTAAGTGACTTGCGGCTAGTAAGTATTAAATGTCTGAGGCCGGATTTGAGCTCAGGTCCTCCTGACTCCAGGGCCGGTGCTCTATTCACTGTGCCACCTAGCCTCCTCCAAAGGCAAAATTAAAAATAGGGTCTACTTTTAAGAAGTTTGCAGTCTTCTTGAGGTTACAATATTTAAGCAGAAGCATATATATGTGATCATCTGAGGAGGGTACAAGAACTAACAATGGAGGGGATCAGAAAAACCTCCCCATAGGAGATTATAGCCCCTAGACTAGTAATATTTGAGACACAATTCTAATCTGGTATTACCTTTCCCTGTGAGGAGAGTGGCGTGGTGACTTCTGGCCCCAACCTCCTGCCTCCTCTCCTGGCAGGAGTGAAAGTCTCCCTTGAGGAAGGGTAGAAGGAGAAGAGGCTAGAGATGTCTGTTCTTCCTGTTGAATCATACACAACTACAGGACCATGTGAGGTCCACTCTCTTTGTGGGGCTCTCTTTCCTTTATAACAATAATGTACAAATTTACATGACAAACATCCTAAGACAAATCAATAAATCACTCCACAATTTTTATTAAGTGCTTACTATGTGCCAGGCATTGTGCTAAATGATGGGGATACAGAGGAGGGCAAAAGCAGCCCTGGCCCTCAAGGAGCTTGCATTCTAACATGGGTCAGTGAATAAACATTTATTAAACACCTACTAAATACTTTGATGAATTCTGGATAGAATAAAAGATAGAAAAAGAGGCAGAAGACAAGTCTCTGCCCTCAATGAGCTTTAGAATATAAATGGGAGAGACAATAAGCAAAGACAAATGTACAAACAAGTTATGCGTAGGATAAACAGAAAGTAATTAAAGAGGGAGAAGATACTCTAATTAGGAGGGTTTGGGAAAGGTTCTTGTAGAAGATGGGACTTTAGTTGGAACTCAGAGGAAGTGAGGAAAGCCAGGAGGTGGAGATGAGGAGAGAGAGCATTTTGCTATAAGAGACAGCCCCCCCCCCCCCGCCCCAAATGCCCAGAGCCTAGAGATGGAATGTCTTGTTCATGGAATGGCCATTTCCTTCTCCAGCTCATTTTACAGATGAGGAAACTAAGGCAAACAGGCATAAGTGACTTGCCCAGGATCACACTGCTAGCAAATGTCTGAGGCCAGACTTGAACTCAGATTTTACTAACTTCAGGCCTGTCACTCTATCCATTGCGTCACCTAGTTGCCCTTCAATAAGCTTACTTTTTTAAAATAAGGGACAGGATGGTTTAGTGGAAAGTACACTGATCTGGCATGAGGGAACCTGGGTTTGAATTCTGGCTCTTCCACTTGCTACTTATGCCGCCTCTGGCAAGTCTGGGCTTCAGTTTCATTATCTGTAAAATGCAGGTCTTGGGCTAGGTATTATCTGTGATTGCTGGCAGCTCCAATTGCTGTGAATAGAAATAACAACACATTTATATAGAGAATATCTGGAGTTCAAAGCGCCTTTCTTATAATAACCCCGCAGGAAGAACGTATTCAAGCATTTGTTACACCTTCCCCTCACCCCCCGAATTAGGAAAATGAGATTCTGAGAAGGCGACTGATTTGGTCAAGGTGTCAGAGGAAGTAGAAGATCTGGGACTTGAATCTTGGATGCAAAATCATTACTCTTTGTGTCCCTGATGAAAATGAAAGGAAAGTGTCCATCTTGCTGTGTTTGTTTTGCTCTGCTCATTGGCACATGCCTTCCCTGAGTTTATCCTCATAATAATGTTTAGGGTGGGTCCACTCTTGGAAAAACCAGTTTGGTTTCCTCCTGAAAGCCTGTTTCCCTTTGCTGTTTTTCATGTCAGACAATGCGGAAACTACTGGTGGTGCAAGGTTGTCTTCTAAAGAGAAGGAAGTGGTACCTAGGAGCTTTTATTTAATAGAATAAATAAGAGTCCTAAAAAGCTCTCTGACTAATTAGTAGGATGGAGGTCTTGGAAGATAGAGCTTAACTCTCTTTCTTCTTCCTCTTGCCTTGGGTACATATTTGCTCTAGGGATGCCTGAGCCTTTGACTCATTCCTCTCCAGATTGGTCGCCAGAGGATAATGTATCTTGCTCCACCTCTACCTGGGTGCTACTTTATAGCCTCTTCTTGGTTCCTAGTGGGACAGAGCTTGGAGCACCACATAGCAACCTCCTCCCTCCTTCCCTCTCACTTTGCCTCTGAGTCAAGGGAACAGCCATGGCAGCTATGGCAGGAAGACTGTCAAAACAGCAGCGCTTGGTGATGGAAGGCCTGGGTTCCAGCCAGAATGCTGTGAAATACCTGGGCCAGGACTATGAGACTTTAAGGAAGCAGTGCTTGGAGACAGGGACTCTATTTAAGGACCCAGAATTCCCAGCTTGTTCCTCAGCTTTGGGATACAAGGATCTGGGGCCATACTCTCCTCAAACCCAAGGGATTGTCTGGAAACGGCCCACGGTAAGGAGATGGATTCATTGAAAATGGCTTAGTTTAACAAAGTGGCAGGATGGGGAGAGGGGAAAGTAGAGACCATAGCTCCAACTAGGAAGTTGATGCATTGTACTGTTCTGGACATGAGAGGTCATTGTTCAAGATTAGAGTACTCCACAACCACACATTTCAAAATGTCTCTTTTCTTACTCTCTCCCTTCCTCATTCTTTCCCTTCTTCCTTCCTTCTTTTCCTTCCTTCCTTTCCTCTCATCCTCCTCTCTCTCCCTCCCTCCCTCCTTTCCTTGCTTCCTTCCTTCCTTCCTTCCTTCCTTCCTTCCTTCCTTCCTTCCTTTCTTCCCTCCATCCCTCTCTCAGTGTCATACAATAGGAAAAGCACTGGCTTTGGAGTCAAGAGAACCTGGGTTCAAATCTTACCTTTCATGGTTATTCCCTAAAGTGACCTTGGACAAATCCCTTAATCTTCCTGGGTATCAGTTTCCTCATCTCTACAATGAAGGGGTTGGATTGAACAGCCTCTGAATTCTGTTCTGGCTCTAAATCTATGATCCTGTGAAACCCACCAGACAAATGTCCCATTGAACAAACCAAGATCACCTGGGGAGTCTGTAAGCTTAGCCTTTGTAGTATGTAGAAATCTTCAGGGCGTGATTAAATATGCAAATTATCATAATATTACTGGACATACTGGACAGATCACTAATTATGGCCTGAAAGGAGAAACTGGGATAACCCTATTTTGTCATTTAGATCCCCCCCCCCCCCCGCCATGGAATTAAGGGGATGGAGAAGAAGGGAGGAAGCCGCCCCAGGCCTGGGCATTTTCATTTGGCTAACTAATGTATTTGTCTTCTGGCAACATAGTAATAACAGCTGACATTTATAGAACACTGTACAACCGTCATCTCATTTGATCTTCACAACAACGTGTGATGTAAGTACTTCTGCTATTCTTATCCTTACTTTACAGCTGGGGAGACTGAGGCTCCAAGGCTAGTCATACAGTTAGTAAGTGTCAAAGCTAAGATTCAAATTCAGCTCTTTCCTGACTCCGAGATGCTCTTTCAATCATACCAAATTGCTTCATTGGGGCACATTGCATAAGGAGAATGAAACTAAGACTTTCAGGGTCTTCTGGACCTAATGTTGGGAGACTGAAGTCACCACCACCACCACTTCTTGGTAATTACTTACGTGAGAAGGGAGAAATGAGAATGAGAAATGAGAATGAGAATGAAAAAAATTACTTGGTGTAGACTGGCCCTTTCCCCTCTTCCAAAATTTTATCACCTCCAACATTTGTTTTCATCTTTTTAAGAATTTTGCGGCACTCTTGAAACTTTTGGAGACGTTCAGGATGTGAGTAAAGCTCACAGATTTGCACGTTGGGAAGCACAGATTTATACGTTGTTTTTGGAATAGCCAGAGCATCAAGGGCTCTGAGAGAAAAGCTGCTCAGATGAAGACCAAGTGAAAGGGGTTAAATCTCTTAAAAGGATTAAGAAATAGATCCCTCTTCCTTCTTTTGCCATTCCTAAGGTCTTACGAATTCAATCATGTTGCCCATTCTATCAAAACCGTTTCTTCATTTAGTGTGGGTGTTTTTAGTGACTATGATAGCTACAAGACCGTATGGTTATTAGTGTTGTTTGGGGGCGGGGGTAGAGGACTGCACCTATGGTTTCATGGGTGTAGGGAAATCCCTGTGAGGAAATTCCGTCCTCTATTGTAGAGGGGGCAGTTATTCCACAATTTACATGCTAGAGTTTCTTGGGGCCACTCACAGTTTTAGTGACTTTCCCAACCTGTATCTGTCAGAGAGGGGACCGAATCCCAGGTTTTCCTGACTCTGGGATCAATTCTCTTATCTCTAAGCCAAAAATCATTTATTAAATGCTTGCCCTGTGCAGTAGAGAGACAAAGACAAAATAGTTCCTGCTCTTGGAAGTTTATATTCTGTGTAGCAATTCAATATGTATAGAGCAAGTAAATATAAAGCAGATACAAAGTTACAGAAGCAATTGTAATAGGGAGAGAACTCTAACAATCTGAGGGATTATGAAAGAACTCCTGGAGAAAGAGCTATCTGAGTTGTATCGGGGGATTAAATTCAGTCACTCAGTTAACAAACATTAACCACCTACTATAAATCAGGTACTGTACTAGGTAAGCTCTGGAGATAGAAATAGGCGAAAGGCAAAAAAAAGTAGGCAAAAGACAGCCCTTGCCTTGGAGGATGGCAAAGTGTATACAATACAGATAGAAAGAAAGGCAAAAGACAGACCCTGTCCTCAAAGAGCTCGCAATCTAACGGGGGAGACAATGTGCAGATAGCTCTGGAAAAACAAGCTAGATGTGGAATAAGCAGGAGGTAGATGTGAGGGGTCATTCCAGACCCTGGGCATAGAAATGATGTCTGGGGAATGACCAGCAGTCCAATTGACCTTCATCTGAGGAATTTTGTGCCTGCTACTCCACTGCTTACTAAAATCCACAGGAGAGGACAATGGAGCCATGTTAGTGACAATGGAGAAGTGATTGTTTTTTGGAGGTTACAAATGTTCATTGAATAAATAAAACCTTAACCACTTTGTCATCAGTTATCAATTAATAATTGTTGAATGCTGCTGCATGCGGGGCTTTATTCTGGGCATTGCATAAAGCTCATTTTAAAGGATATAGGTTTTGCATCCCCAAACTTGCAGAGTGATAATATCTAATGCAGATGAAGCCAGGAGACCAGGGAGACTCAGATGCTATTCCTAACTCTGGTGTTGATATGCTATGTGACTCTGGGTGACAGAGCCTGCTCTTCAGTCCCTTGCTACCTTTATCTCCATATCAGCTCTTTTCTCTATAAAAATGGCCAGGAAGAGGGGCCAGGGTCTGTGGAGACATGTATCTCATCTCTAAGGGTGGCAGATGGATGAAAGTATTTGGGAACAGTCACGAACTTCGGGGGAATGAGGGAACTGAAATACAGCATTGCATTTGTTGTTGTCTCTAGTTCATTCTTATCCTTTTGGCCTCCTAGGGTTTCAGGAGAGCTGCCCAAATGTGCCTCTTCATCCTGGTTCACACAGAGATGTTTATTTTCATCTGCCTTAGGGGGAAAGGAGATGAGGCAGACTGAATGAATATATTTTTGCCCTCTCAGCAGATAAATAAAGCATAATGCTCATATGAAGTCACGTTTTCTCTGAAATAGCGAAATTTGGTTTCCCTGCCCCTGCTGGTTATTTCTGCTTGTCTTTAAGTTTGGAGGTGGAGGAGGGGGAGGAAGGCTATGCTGATACATTAGCCCTGTTCTCCAGTTCCCAGTGACAAAATAATTTTGTCCATACTAAGCTCCTTATATTTTCCAGGCCAGGGGTTCTTAATCTTTTATTGCATCATCGACCCCTTTGGCAGAGTGGTGAACACTATAGACCAGAGGTGGGGAACCTGTGGCCTTAAGGTCACATGTACTCTCCTAGTTCCTTGGTTGTGGCCTTTTAACTGAGTCCAAGTTTTACAGAAGGAATCCTTTTATTTTTGTGGGTGTTTTTTTTTTTTGCTTTTTGGAATGGGGACAGCAGGGCAATTGGGGTTAAGTGACTTGCCCAAGGTCACACGGCTAGTAAGTGTTAAGTGTCTGAGGTCATATTTGAACTCAGGTCCTCCTGACTCCAGGGCGGGTGCTCTATTCATTGTGCCACCTAGCTGCCCCAGTGAATCCTTTTATTAAGGAGATTTGGATTCAGTCAAAGGGCCGCACTTGAGGACTTAGAGGAATACATGTGGCCCTGAGGCTGCAGGTTCCCTACCCCTGCTATAGACCCTTTTCAGAACAATGTCTTTGTGCTATATTCATAATGCAAGGAAAAGCAAATTTCAGTCAGAGGTTAGTGAAAATAAAAGTGTAATTTCCCCCCCACTCAAGTTCACAGATCTCCTGAAATCCATTCATGGACCCCTTGTGGGGCTATGGACCCCAGGTTAAGAATTCCTGCTCTACAAGGATCTCAAAGGTACAGATGCCCAGCATAGAAAAGGGAGGTTTTTTTTTTTTGACAGGGCTCTTTGCATATACACCTTGCACTCTCCTAGGGATGACAATACCATAATCTTTGTTTCTCGTTTCTACTGGTTGCTGGTTGTGTAGAAGAAAAAATTATCCTGACCCAGGGATACCATAGGCCCATTCAGAAACAGAGGAGTATTTGCTGAACCCTTTCCTCCAATCTTTTATTCACCTGCCTTTCTGGAAGCTCTGAAGAATTAGCACACAGCCTAATGCTTGTAGTGTCTGAGTAATGCACAGCATGAGCTTGTGTCTGCTCAGGCCCAATCAATGGGACTCAACTCTAAAGCCAAAGTCCATTTTTTGGTGATTAGACATCCTATTGATTTCAAGGAGAGATGCAGAGAGACAGGAGGGAGGACATGTCTGCAGAATAATGGAGATCATTGGGACTGCCTACTGGAGTCAGAAGAGCTGGGACTGGGATAGGGCTGGGCTTGGGGAATTAGAAGGAAAAAAAAGAAGAAATAGCTCTCTGCTTCCCTATCTCTCTGGCATCTCTCTGAACCCCAGGGTATCCTGGGCTGTTAAATGTAGCCTAGGGGTGTGTGTGTGTGTGTGTGTGAGATGGGATGGGGAGGGTGGCCAATGGGAAGAAGCATATGTGGAATCCCAGGCTTTTCCAGCTGGAAGGATTCTTTGTGTGTGTGTGTGTGTGTGTGTGTGTGTGTGTCTTGGAGGGGAGAGGGCAGGGCAATGGAGGTTAAGTGACTTGCCTAAGGTCACATGGCTAGTAAGTGTGTCAAGTGTCTGAGGCCGGATTTGAACTCAGGTCCTTCTGACTCCAGGACCAGTGCTCTGCTCACTGCACCACCTAGCTGCCCCTTGGAAGGATTCTTGAAGATCATTTGTTCCAGATGACTTCATTTTACAGATAGGAGAACTAAGGGCCAATGAGAAATGTCTTGCCCAAAGTAACAAAAAATTAGAGGCAGAGCTGGGAATAGGACTCAGCCCTTCTGACTCCCAATCTAATACTTTTCTTATGATACCTTGGCTATCTTCTGTATTCCTTATTAGCATATGTTAGAAAGAACAAATGGATAAACAGAATAAACTGAGTAATAGCTTCATATTTGCCAATATTGACACCTAGGAGTGGGTCAGCAACCTTAGCTAGTATTACAAGTCCTATCTCCGCATGGTAGTATTATCTTTGTTATCAACCACACCATGTTGCTGACTCACATGGAGCTCGTGGTCAATGAAAACCCCTTAGTCTATTTCACATGGACTGCTGCCAAGCCTGGATTCTTTAATCCTGTATTTGTATAATATTTTTTTCTTGAATGAATGAATAAAAAAGGCATTTATTAAATGCTTAATGAGTAGTTCTGTGGAGCAGTGGATAAAGTGCTTAGTGTGGAGTCAGAAAGATTCCTCTTCCTGAATTAAAATCTGGCCTCAGACACTTACTAGTTGTGTGACCCCGGGCAAGTCACTTAACCCCATTTGCCTCATTTTCCCCATCTGTAAAAGGAGCTGGAGAAGGAAATGGCAAACTACTCCAGTATCTTTGCCAAGAGAACCCCAAATGGGATCATGAAGAGTCAGTCACTACTGAAACAACTGAACAACACCACAACAAATGCAATGTGAAAATCGTTGTGCTAAGTACTGGGGATACAATTAGAAAAGCAGAGACAGTCCTTATAAGGAAGTCTTTAATTTTTTTTTTTAACTTTAACTAGACATGTGGTTCCATCCATGTAGCTGGGGATACAGTGGCTAGAGTTCTGGACCCTGAGCCAGGAAGAACCAAATTCAAACTTGGCTTCAGGCACTTGCCAGCTGTGAGACTTGAAAGAATCACTTAACCTCTGCCTCAGTTTCCTTAGCTGTAAAATGGGGATAATAATAGCACCTACCTCCCAGGGTTATTTTTTTTTTGCCTATTTTTTGGAGAGCAATTGGGGTTAAGTGACTTGCCCAAGGTCACACAGCTAGTTTTTTGTGTTAAGTGTCTGAGGCCAGATTTGAACTCCCAGGGTTGTTATGAGGATAAAATAGGATAATATTTGAAAAGCTCTTTGTAAACCTTAATTCTCTGCATAAATGCTAGATATTATTATATAGAGAGCTACTGACAAATATTCCCTCTTCTGATGGGGATTGACACCTTCTCTACAACTTACAGTCTTAGCATTGCCTCAGGAGACTTGCCTGCTGTCATATAGCCAGTATATAGGGGAGACTTGAATTCAGATCTTTTAGATTCTGAGACCATGTATGCCATTCTGTAGATTTTTATCCTTCATTACTGAATTTCATTCTTTTGGTTTTAAACTGAGATCCTGGACTGTTGAGATAATTTAGAAATTTGATTCTTTCATCTATCACATTGTCTACCCAGTTTTGTGTCATCTATAAACATTATAAGCATGATTTTTATGCCTTTATAAACACTTTGATAAAAATGTTGACAGATTTGGGGAAGGGATATACAGTATGCTCGCTGTCTTGAGGTGGGGGTAGAGGAGAAAAGGGGAGAAAATTTGTAACTCAAAATCTTGTGGAAATGAATGTTGAAAACTAAAAAATAAATAAATGAATGGGAAAAAGAAAAAAAAATGTTGACTAGAAGAGAGAGAGCCCAGTGACCTACCACTAGAGACCATTCAACCCTCTAAATAATCCTCTTTGAATATGCTTATTTAACCAGCTACAAGGACATTTAATTATTTAATCATCCAAGTCATACTTGTCAGTCTTTTTCAGAAGGATGTCATGAAACTGTATCAAATGCCTTGCTGAAATCAAGATACTCTATGACTAGGTCTATGGCCATCCCTAATATACTAGTATAGGGATGCTATTTAATTAAAAAGAAATGAAGTTCATGTTATAGGACTACTCAGTCAACTAAGGGATCACTTCTTTTCCTAAATGCTGACAAGCCATCTGTATAATAATCCATGAGATAACCTTCGCAGTCTGGCTCCTAATTGTCTTTCCAGCCATATCTCATAGTTCTTTTCTCAGCCCAATTCATATCCCAGTCAAACTGTTCCCCTATGTGGTTATGTGATATTTCTTCAGCACCACAAAGCCGGTATGTGTTGGAAGCAGATTTGGAACCTGACTCGGAGGCCAGGTCTCTCTCCACCCACCATACTGCCAAACTGTCTGTCTGGAAGAGGTCATTGTTTCTGGCCTCATTGCTCCCATCCCTAGAAAAGGCCCTCTCTCTTCTCCCGTCTCAACTTATTGACACCTTTCTTTATTTTTGGATAAGATGCCACATACTTTGAGCAACCTTTCTTTATCTCCCTAGCTAGAAGGGAACTTTTCTTCCTTGAATCTCTCATGGTACTATGTTTGACTGTTCAATAAATAATTTTATACTTGTATTGTAGCTGGTTAAACTACCATATTCAAAGAGGATTGTTTAGAGGATTGATGTCAACCTGTGAGGATCTGCCCATTAGATTTGCATCCCATCCTTTCCCACACTATTTCCCTCTAGATCAGCAGTTCTCAACCTGTGGGTCGCGACCCCTTTGGGGGTCGAATGACCCTTTCACAGGGGTCACCTAAGACCATCGGAAAACAGAGACACTGCTCCTTTATCTGTCTCCTGCAGATATGCCCACATATGAGTATTAAAGGGTCATGGCATTAGGAAGGTTGAGAACCATTGCTCTAGATTGTAAGCTCCTTGAGGGCAAGGACTGAATTTTACTTTGTTCATTTTAGTGACTTCAAATATTTGATAGCAACTATCATTTCTTGCTTCCTTCTTCTCTAAGCTGAATACCCCAAATTCTTCCAGCTAATCCTTATATAAGAAGGACTCAAGGTCCTTCACCATTCTAGTTACCTCTGGAAATTCTCCAACTTAGCAATTTCCTTCTTTATGTACAGTGTCATGGTAGCACAGAGGAAGGAGATATCTCATCTAACTAACTTTGTTACCTGGAAGACAGCTAAGATTATACATTAGAGTTTCCAAGTCTTGAAATGTGTAGCTGCTTGCCTTGTGGTGATTTCTCCAAAATGGCTCCAGAATCTACCTTCACCCACAGTCTTCTCACAAAGACCTGACCTTTTAATCTCCTGTGATTGCTGCTCTTCTTAGTTTACTGAACCGGCTGCTCCTTCTTCACATCAAACTCAGACTTCTCTTCCTATCCAGAATCCTGGTGGCCACCGCTTCTTTTGTGTCTGCCCTCAGATCCACCCCCCCTGCTTTCCCCTCTGCTTTTATCTCCCTGTGTTTCATTCCTTTAGAGAAAAGTAGAAATAGCTATTCCTTGATGTAACATGTTCCAGGATATTCCTGATCAAAAGCAAGGGGGGGGGTTTCCCCTGTTTGCATGGACTTTCTCCTGAGCACACTGGCTGATTGGGCTTGACACTTCTCCTCTTTCAGATATTTCAGAGTGGGCCTTGCTACCTCTTGCCCGATGGATGATATCTTTGCTCTCCTAAGTTTTCCTGTTCATAACCTCTTAATAGAAGCCATTTATCCTGGCACCACAGACCTAGAGCCATAAGGAGTCTTGGAGTCAAGCCCCCTCACATTATATATGAGTAAAACAAGGTCCAGAGAGTTTAAGTGATTTCTAAAAATCCCGAAGATTAAGAAAGTGCCAGTTCAGCTCCTATCACTCTTCTCGGTCACACCATCCTTGTATTTTATCTACCCTATCACTAGGTACTTTTCTTGTTCTCTAGTGGTTTCCCTCTAGGAAAGCTTTTCTACAAACAGAAGCATGACTGGGAATTTTTGTGCTTAGGTCAAATGTCATAAATCAAGCCTAGTGCAACTAGCTCACTGGTGCAGGGGATAGAACACCAGGCCTGGAGTGATGGAGACCTGAGTTTGGATCAGATTTCAGACACTGACTAGTTGTGTCAGGGCAAGTCACTTCACTTCTATCTGCCTCAGTTTCCTCATCTGTAAAATGGGAATAATAATAGCACCTATCTCACTGGGCGGTTGTGAGAATAAAATGAGGTAACATTTGTTAAGTATACAGTATCTTGCCCATTAGTGTTTTATGAATATTAGCTGCTAGTAAAACTACTTCCATTACTACTACTTAGAGTCATGAAAACCTGAGTTTAAATGTAGTCTCAGACACTTACTAGCTATGGGACCTTGGCCAAGTCATTTAACCTTTATATGCGTCAGTTTCCTTATCTGTAAAATGGGGTTAACAATAGCACCCACCTCACAGGGGGGTTGTGAGGATCAAATGAGATAATATTTGTGATGTGTGTTGTAAACCTTAAAATGCTATGTAAGTAGCATAAAGCACAGACTCATTCATATGGGGTAGGTAGGGGGAGAATCTGGGAATCTCAGTGGAGTGGAGATGGAGACCCTAGGAAAGACTTACCCTAGAGCTGAGGAGGAGCCTAATCAAGCTCACTGTTTGTAGCTTCTTATATTAACTAAATATTATTGCTACCTAAGGCTAAACTCTGTTATTTCTACCTGTTAAAGACCTTCAAGTATTGTTAATCAACAAGCATTTTATTAAGTGCAAGCTATGAGCCTGGCACTGTATTAAGTTCTGGGACATAAACACAAAGATGAGACAGTTCATTCTCTCTAGAAGCTTATATTCCACTAGTGTTTAGTCTTTAAGTTTGACACCCTCTAAATTCAGCACCCTGGGACAAAGCTCTTATTGGCCCACCCTAGTTATAGCTCTTTCCTCCAACTACATTATAAACTTCTTGGGTTTGGCAAAGACTGTTTCTTCTATTTCTTTTGTGAACTCAACTTCCTCCATAGCATTTCACATAATGCTAAATACAAATAGATGTCCAATAAGTGACTGAATAAACCAATAACGTCCATTTATTCAGTCATTTTCTGAACAACATTTCTATGAAGCTATGAAATACAGAGACAAATTAGTTGCCAATGGGGTGTGTGTGGGAAGGTTGAGGGAGCATAAGGTTAGAAGTTAGAGGACTCAAGGGTTGAATTGTTTTCTTTTACTGACTATTTAGTTGACTCTAGATGTGGCACTTCCTGGCTTTCCAAGTTTTTCCATCAGCATAATGAGAAGCATTATCATAATCATTAAGCATTTAATGAGCATCCACAGGGAGCCCAGCTCTTTACTAGGTGCTAAGTAATATTTTTATCTTCTACCTGGATAACTGAGGTGTTGCCATGATGTATGAGATTTTTCTTCAGCACATTAATATGTCCCTCAAATATCCTCCATCCAAACCATCATTATTGCTATAAATGTTGTGATGTATTTTTTTTTTGTACCAAATTCCTTTCAGGAGTTGTGTCCTGACCCTCAGTTTATTGTTGGTGGAGCTACTCGGACAGATGTTTGTCAGGGTGCCCTTGGTGAGTAATGGATGTGTGTATGTGTATGTGTGTGTATGGGTGGGGTGAGGCTTGTGAAGGGTGAAAGTTTTGTTTGTTTTTAGTAAAGTTGCATGTATGCCTGCATAAGAATGAGCCACATCTGATAAGGCAGTATGATATTTTAGGAAAATTAAAAATGTGAATAGCCATGTGCGCGTCCATGCTCTTGTACCTACTTTCTTGGGGGATCAATCCAGGCCTCTGAAATTATCTTAAACTTTGTGTTCTTTCCCTCTATCAAAAATCATTCTTTTATTTAACAAACATTTATTAAGCTTTCCATGACAGGGTGATAGTACTGTGAAAAAAAGACTGAACATCGAAGTCACAGGACCTGAGTTTGAATTCTGCCACTGTTGCTTATTAGCCACATAACTTGGTCAAGTCTCTTAGCCTCTAGACCTCAATTTCATCATCTATAAAATAAGTTACTTGGATAGAGTAACCTCTATGGTCCCTATTCCTCTAGATAAGGAGATAGGTAGTCATAGGGGGATAAAGCTCCAGACTTAGAGTCAGAAAGACCTGAGTTCAAATCCTACTATGGAACCTTATTAGCTGTGTGACCTTGAGCAAGTCACTTAACCTCTGTTTGCCTCAACTTCCTCATCTGTAAAATGGGAATAATAATCACACCCCTCTCCCAGGATCGTTGTGAGGATCAAGTGAGATATTTGTAAAAGAGATTTGCAAACATTTGTGAGAATTTAATTGATCTGTGATTATGCGATTTTCTGTGTGCTCGGCACTATGCTGAGTACTTTTTCTTTAACACATTAATATCTCTTTTTTTTGGCTAACAAGGAACAAGAAAAAAAAATCCTTCAAATATTCAGGATTCCTTCATCCAAATCCTCATTATTGCTGGAAATGAGATGCATTTTTTGGATGTCCTCCAGAGTCAGGCTCCAATCTCTATTTTCTCCCCTCATCAATATACTCCTTGTCATTCATTCTACCTTGAAACTGAACATCACTTGTCTCTCAATATCATTCTGTCCTGTACTAATTTCATACCTTAACACAGGCTCTCTATCCCCTGTGCCTGAAATACACCTCCTGTTCATCTCCACTTCTTGAAATGCTCTATGACTTTTTCTTTGAGTCTCTGTTAAGGTTCTGGTTCTTCATGGAAGAAGCAGACTTCTGACTTCTTCACTGTCTGGTGGAAAGTATCTTTTCCCTCAAAATTTCCTAGAATACTTTGTCTGGATCTCTCTTTTGTCCTTTTCACACTATACCTATTCGTGGATATGTTCCAAGTCTCTGACTTTTCCTGCCACCTCTTCAACTGCCTCCACGACAGCCTCCAGCCCCTTCAGGTGACTATAAGCCCCTTGAGGGCAAGGGACTGTCTTTGTCCTTTTCACCTTTGTACCCCCAGATCCTACAAAAATTCCTTCCATGAAGAAAGTGTTTAGTAAATTTTTGTTGAATTGAATTGATAACACACAGACCCTGCCCTCATGGAGCTTACCTTTTGACTTATGTAAAATACAATGCACCTCTTTCTAATAATACTTTATATTTATTTTGAGCTGTGTGTAGTCTTTTGTGAGTGATCTCATTGATTATTCTCAAGAACTCTGTGTGGATGGCAGAGTGACAGACATTATTACCCTAATTTTATAGCTGACCCAGCTAGATGGCACAGTGAATAGAGCACTGGACTTGGATTTGGGAAGATTTGAGTTCAAATCCTGCCTCAGACACGAGGTAGGTGATGCTGGGCAAATCACTGAACCTTTCTTATTCTCAGCTTTCTTGTCTTTGAAATGATGATAAAAATAGTGTTCATCCAACCAGCTTATTGTGAAGATCATATGCAATAACATATGTAAAATGCGTTGTAATCCTTAAAGCATTACATAAATGCTGCTGCTGTTGAGTTGTTTCAGTCATGTCTGACCTCATTTAGGGTTTTTTTTTTTTTTGGCAAAGATATTGGAGTGGTTCGCCATTTCTTTCTCCAGCTCATTTTACAGATGAGGAAACTGAGGTAAACAAGGTTAAGTGACTTGCCTAGGGTCACACAGCTAGTAAGTATCTGAGCCTGGATCTGAATTCAGGAAGATGTGTCTTCCTGACTCCAGATCTGATGCTCTATCCACTGGACCACCCAGCCAATGCTAGCTGTTCTTTTTATGATTATTTGATGATGAAACTTCAGCTCAGAAAGCTTAACAACTTGCTTCTTAAGGCTACATTGGTAACAAGTAATGAAAGAAGGACTCAAACTTAGCACACCAGGCTTCTCACCTTGCTAAATGAGAGGCAAAGAGATAGGATTCTAGGGATGGTTATCATCCTAGCTATGCAGCTTTTTGGAGGCCCAGCACCTTGGCTACTTTTCCCCTTTTCATAGTCACTGAAGATAAGATCCTGTGTCATTTAAGAAAAATTCATTTCTCATGAGTTTTATTCACACTTGTCAGAATGTATATACACTCCTCCCTGATAACAGACTTAGTCATTCTGATTATGCAAGGCTCCTCTTAACATGGCCTTGTAAACTGGAACTTCTGTCTGAAGTGGGACAACATTTGTACTTCAGTGAACAGATTCTGCTGTGCCTCTGGACCCATGTTCAGTTACAGTGAAGCCAGATGCCTCGAAATGAGAGAAGCAACAGACAAAATAAGCCCAATTCAAAGAAAAGCTGTGGAAAAAAAAAAATCTAACCACAGGAGAAAGGAAATTAAAAAAATTTTTTTTAAAGAAAATTTTCTTTTCCTCTTCTGTCTCCTGTGGTCTCTTTCCAGCTTTATTTGAAGTCTTCATTACTCTGAAAATCAAGAAATAGTTTAAGTAAAAAAAAAACAAAAAAAAAGCCTCCAGTTTCTTCTTAATGAGAATGACAAGCAAGCCTGCCACATATGGAGTTTTTCAGCAATGAAAATGATTCTATGATATCAAAGCAAATCAGGCCTCCTAAGTAATAGACACACCTATTCTATTGTAAGCCTGTAACTGATGCCATCAGAGGAGACGCAGGGACTCAGCTCCTTTTTGTTGATTTGGAGGAATGTGTGATATTTATTCACTTGACCTGGAAAATGATTAACTTTTTAGCATATGTGCCAAAGAAACTGATCTTCATCTCTAAAACCCCAAAGAGTACCTGCATAGCTCTCTCCATGTAGGATAATAACAACATCTATTTCCTAGGTTTGACTTGTGAGTATAAATGAAATAATGTTTGTAAAGTACTTTATAAATGTCACTACTATTGTTATGTAGACAGTGATTAACAAGTGCTTTCTAATTGATCACCTTTGTTGATTTTCCCCTTTCATAAACTCTTATCAAAACCAAGAGAGCAGCAGGATGGTATACTGGATGGTCAGGAAGACCTGGGTTCAAATCTTGTCTCTGACACTTACTAGCTATGTGTTTATTTCTAAAATTTTTGTTGTTGTTCAGTCATGTCCGACTCTTTGTGACCCCATTTGGGGCTTTCTTGGCAGAGATATTAGAGTGTTTCGCCATTTCTTTCTCTAGCTCATTTTATAGATGAGGAAACTGAGGCAATCGGGGTGAAGTGACTTGCCCAGGGTCATATATCTAGTTTCTGAGACTGGATCTGAACTCAGTAAGATGAGTCTTCTTGACTCCAGGCCCAGTGCTCTATTCACTGTATCACCTACCTACCCCCAAGTTCTGAAATTTGGCTAAGTTACAGAGGGGTTGTGATCAGTATTAATGAAAGGAGTTTTCATACTGAGAGTTTTCCGCATTGAAAAAATCACAGGTCATTCACGTATTTGCTTTTTTTGCCCATCAAACTGGAGAAGAAGGTTATTTTTTAAAAGGGGGTTTCAATCACCATAGCAAACATATTTACTGAAAAGCTATATAGGTGAATGAATGAATAAAAAAACCCATTTATTCTATTGAGTACCTACTTTGTACTAGGCGCTGTACTAGGTGATGTAGATACAAATATAAAAGTGAGAAAGTCCCTCCTTTCAAGGAGCTTACATTATAATTGAAAGAATAACCTCTCTAGGGCAGTAGAGACTGGGAATTCTCCAAAGTTTTGGTCTGAGGTGAGTGGAGCCCTAGGAGTCAGGAAGATGAGTTCAAATCCAGCCTCAGACACCTACTAGCCCTGTGACCCTGGGCAAGTCACTTAACCCTCAGTCCTCATCTGTAAAATGATCTGGAGAAGGAAATAGCAATCCATCCCAGTATCTCTGCCAAGAAAACCCCAAATGAGGTCACCAAAGTCATGCCTTTCCTAGAAACAGTGGCAATATTGATATGATTACTGTTTCCAGATCAAAAGATGAAAAGCAGGTGGGGTTATGCAGGCAGATAGCAAGATGGTGGAGGTGAAGGGCTGGATGGGTTTATGAAGCATGGCCAGGGACTAGGTATAATGAATCAAGTGAGTTTGCCCTCATTCACTCACCATTTGGGACAGTTCAGGGCAGTATTCCAAAACTGAGAATGTGGAAGAGGCATAGTCCCTGAAGGTCCACCCTGGAGGATGCCATTTGAGGTAGGGAGAAGAGGGCAGAGGCAGGGCAGGGTACTTGGGGTGAATAGTTGGATGAGATGTCACAGAAGTGCTCCGGCCTTGAAGTCAGGAGGCCCGAGTTTGGTTTCTGGCTCTGCCTTTTATTGATTCAGTGAGCTTAGGCAAATCCTCTAACCTCCATTACTCTCAGCTGGGGAAGCTAGGTGGTATAGTGAATAGAGTATCAGGACTGGAGTCAGGAAGATGAGTTCAAATCCAACCTCAGACACCTACTAGCCCTGTGACCCTGGGCAAGTCACTTAACCCTCAGTTTCCTTATCTGTAAAATGATCTGGAGAAGGAAATAGCAATCCATCCCAGTATCTCTGCCAAGAAAACCCCAAATGAGGTCACCAAAGTCAGACATGACTGAACAACAGCTTTCAATTTTCTTGTTTGAAAAAAAGGGGATAGTAATACTTGTATTATCCAGCCTATAAGGTTGCTTTAAGGATCAGATGAGTTACTACATTGAAGTGCTTTGTAGCCATATGGTTCTAGTTTTTTTAAGTTATTCTTTATGAGAAAAAACATACGTGAACTTTATTCATAGTCCAACCTTTCATTTTACATGCATATATCCCATACAGAGAAGCATACTATGTCTCATTTATAGACAGAGGCCTAGAATAGTCAAGTGCCTGACACAAAGTCTCATAGCAAGGCAGTGGCAGAATTGGGGTAAGAACTCAGACTCTCTGAGTTCAAATCCAGTAGTGTTTCCACTGACTACACTATACTTGGTCTCAGATCAGAAGTAAAACTCACAGGTGATCAAGGTTATATATTAAGTATTCCACCCTCCTTCATTCAAATTCTGCTTGTATAGTTAATCTTGGAATGGAGGTGTCATTGAAGGTTCTATAAAGCTCTGCTAGTGGGGTGGAAATTCTGGGATATTCTACATTGGAGGGGGCTGGAGTCAGCTCAAATGGACTCCTAATTATTAACTCTTTAGTGTAAGAATGTATACCTCAGAAATCAGCAGAATCTACAATTTGGGGCCTGAGGAGTAATTTTTTTTTCTCTTGAAAGCAGATTGTTAAACATTTACCAACATCTCTTTTTTCTACCCAATTGGAAAGTTTTTCAATATGGACTTGGTTATGGAGTCAATTCAATAGTCATTTATTTTTAAATATATATTTTTCTCCAATTACATGTTAAAACAAATTTTTGACATTTTTAAAAAGTTTTGAATTACAAATTCTATCCCTTGCTCTATCTTTCCTTCCTCTTCCCTTCTCTGGGACAGTCAGCAATCAGATACAGGTTATACATGGGCAATCATACAAAACATTTCCATATTAGTCATTTTGTACAAGAAGACTAGAATAAAAAATCTGAAAGAAAGAAAGTGAAAATAGCATGTTTCAGTCTGTATTCAAACAAAATCGATTCTTTCTCTGGGGGTAGATAGTATGCTTTATAATTAGTCTTTTGGGATTGTCCTGGATCATTGTGTTGTTGAAAACACCTAAGTCATTCACAGTTCTTCATTGTACAATATTGCTCTTACTGTATACAACAGTCTCCTGGTTCTGCTCACTTCTCTTTGTATCAGTCCATGTAAGTCTTTCCAGGTTTTTCTGAAATCATCCTGCTTGATATTTGTTATAGCAAAAAGATATTCCATCACAATCATACGCCACAACTTGTTTAAACACTCACCAATTGATGGGCATCCCTTTGATTTCCAATTCTTACCCACCGCAAAAAGAGCTGCTATAAATATTTTTGTACAAGTAGATCCTTTCTCTTTCTTTTTGCTGTCTTTGGGATATGGATCTAGCAGTGGTATTGCTGAATCAAAGGGTATGAACAATTTTATAGCCCTTTGGGTATAGCTCCAAATTACTATCAAGAATGGTTGGTCAACAATTATTTATTAAAATAAGTGGTATGAAATGGACATTCAATTTTAAGTATGATCCTCTTTTTAGATTCTGTTTTGTGGCTGGAAACTTACTCCTTAGGTGTTTACATCCAAAAAATAAATTAAAAAATTAAAACAAAAATAAAATTCATCCTTTTATGTGCAAGACACTGTGCTAGATATTAGGAATACAAAGAAAAGAATGAAAGCCTATTTCCACAAGGAACTTATGTTCTATTATTACGCGATGTATGCATAGATAACTATAAACAAGGTAGGAAATATGGGGGCAAGAAAGAGATCGGGAGAAGCAGAAAATAAAGGAAAGCATCACAGAGGCAGGAGCATCTAAGTTGACCTTTGAAGGATAAAAAGGATTGTGAAAAGTGGAACTGAAGGATTGTATTCTGGGTATGGGAAACAGCTGGTCTGAATGTGCAGGTGTGGGAGATGATGAGTCCATATATGGAGTGGTTAGCAGTCTGTCTTGGTAGGCTTGTTAAGTATACAAAAGAGAGCCACAGGGAAAATAAGACTGGAAAGATATGTTAGAGCCAAATTGTGGAGGACTCTGAATGCTGTTCTAAAGAGTCAGAATTTTATGCTAAAGACACTAGGAAGCCGCTGAAGAGTTTTTGAGCAGAGAAGTGATATGGTCTCTGGGATGCTAATAGCAAAGATAACCAAAAGCCAAGGTGCTCACTGACAGTTCGTATGGAGAGTGGGGAGAATTTTGTGGTGCTCATATAGAGTGGAAATACAAACTGTGCTGTGGCCAAATAACTGTTGTCTAAGCTTAAAGGGCAGGCTGATGCTCTTCTTTAAGGGAAAACAAAGAGCTGTGAGAATGGCTTTTCTTCAGTCTCCGTGTCGTCAGGGAGGAGGAAGCGTTCTTTAAAAGCAGACAAACAAATAATTAAAGAACAGAATAAAACATCTTCAATGTGAAAACAAAAAAAGAGAATGTACCCTGCAGAGGCAGAGGGAGATGTTGACCTATATGGGGGGGCAGATAGAACAAGAAGCAGAGGTTAAGGGAAGGAGAAAGAAAGGCATTGAACACTTTGAGCTAATTAATAGATAATGCAATTCTTATTGCAGGGGAGAGAACTAGGGCTGCTGAGGAGGAAATTTTAGGTTGTCTTCCAACCAATTATCCACAGGAGTCATCTGAAGTCCCCCAGGGAATGAAGATGAAGGTGGAACCCAGGGATGGTAAGAGACCCATCCTGTAAGGGTTAGAAGTAGAAGAGATAAATAATGGTGATTATGAATGTCCTCTTAAAGGTCACTGAGGAAGATCGCAGTAGCTAGAGTTGTGGACCAAAAGTCAGCAAGTCTTCAGTTCAGATCTTTATCAAATACTTACTGTGTGGTGCTGGGCAAGTCTTGAATATTTGTGTGCCACAGTTTCCTCATCTGTAGGCAGTAACAGCACCTACCTCTCAGGGGTGTTGTGTGGACAAAATAATATAATATGAAAAGTGCTTTATCAACTTGAAAACACTAAACAAGGGCTAGTTATTATTATTATTATTATTATTAGTCAAGTTGTTAGTGAGGTTAGGCAGATCTGGTGTATCCCTTCCCTGACCCCTCAATCTCCTCTGTCCCCCGACTTGGACACAACTTGTATCTAGAATGTGAGAAAGAACCTTTTAGGAGATGTCAAACCAGATGACTACAGCCAACCACTGGCGATTCACTTGGGCACAGACAGAAGAAACTTAGAATACACTGGCAAAGATTGTGAAGTGTTGGGTAAGAACTTAAGACTTTAGGAAGGAAGGAAGCTATGTACTATGCTAAGTGCTTTAGGGAAACAGTTGGTGTTTTCATGACCATTGCCAGTTAAAAGCAAAGGGTTTCGGAAGAGTATAATGTTAATGGGATTTAAGATCTGTGCTCAGTAATAGGCCTTATATGGAGCTCATTAAGGGAAGCTTGATTAGGGGAGGTTTGCTTGTAGGAAGGCTTTCACACCTTTTGCTGATTTCTAATTAGTCCTGAGGGTTGTGATACCCTCTGGCTCTAAAAAGGGTATATATATACTCTGAGGTTAGCATTTTGCTTTGGGGCTCACTCATTGGAAGAGTGTTCTTGTGATTTGACCAGATGAGATTCTGGGTAGCCATTAAGGAACCCCTGACTTTGAAAAACCCAAATGTTTGTGCTTCTCTCTCTGGTAACCATGTATGTATTGCCTTGGTCGACAGTTGGATCTGTTTGTTGATCCATGCTAATTTCTCATACAGTAAGAGGTCCTATCTGTTGGTCTTTATTTTTCTGCTTGTATTTTCTCTGTTTATATTTTCTCTGAAGTTCAGGGTGCTGATTTTCCCCCTGAACTACTGGATGTAATGAAAAAAAGATTGTTGAGTCCTTAAACAGCTATCTTTCCTAGTAAAACAGATCTAAGAACCTGTGCTAGTAGCCATCCTGGGTATGCCAGTGTGGTTGCTGCTACAAAGAGTAAAGTTGAATTAGGAAGTGAAGAACTGGTAAAGAAGATGGTATCCAAGAACTGCATTTGAATTTCTTGGACACAGCTTAAATTGGAGAAATCTCACAGGTTGCTAGCCAGATTTGGAGTATGCCTAATAAGGGCTGGTAAAAGCTTATCCAACTGATATCTTACAAATCAAATCAGAAGAGCTTTGAACTGAAAAGAAAGAGACCACTGACAGCAGTTCTAATGTAGGAAGAAGAGAAGTAATTCTGGCCAGAAATTTACAAGAGACAAAAGCCAAGAAAGAAACCAGCAACGAGAACCCATGGCCTCAGAGTCTATGTACAGGTATAGAAAATATAGGTAATGTGCAAAGAACTAGATATACTAATCCAAGGAGGTTAATTTGACTTCATTGTTATGACTGAGATTTAGTGGAATGAGACCCAGGACTGGTCTATCCCTCTGGACACATATATTCGATTTGAAAGGAACAGAATAGGCAAAAATACACCTATAGTGGGTATATATGTATATGTATACACACACACGCATATATATATATATATATATACACGTGTGTGTGTGTGTGTGTGTGTGTGTGTGTGTGTAGAAGCATTGCTTAATAAGAAAATACACTCATCTGAAACACTCCAGGTATCAGAGGGGATATGCATTTGGGTGAAATCAGCAAAGATATTGCCACCACACTGTATACTACAGACCATCTGGACAGAAATAGGAAACAGATGAGGAGTTCAGGAAACAGGTCATAAACCTTGATAGAGTCATGATCTTGTCACAAGGGATGGGACTTCTATTGCCTTCAATCTTCTGGATCTCTCCCTATGCCCAAAGCAGGACACCTCATAAACATTTCTTGACTTGACTTCATGATAATTCATTCCTTCAAAAGGTGGAGGATCTAGTGAGAGGAAACTTTTTCTAGATCTGATTCTCATCAACAAAGAGGAAATGATTGCTGGGGTGGACTGACACAGAGACTGCTGCTGACAGTATAAACTATATTCTTCATCTGCAGACCCACATCTCCGCCCAGAAGAGGGAATTGTCCTTCACTGTTCTGCAGAATTGAGATTAATCATTGCATTTAATCAGTGTGGCTGTCTTTTAGTGTTTTCATTTGCATTATCGTGGCACCCTAGATTTGGGAGAGTAGACTCCAAAGTCTTCAAAGAAGGAATCAGTAGGACCCCATGGGCTAAAATTCTACAAGGAAAATCAAACCAGAAAGGATTGCAAGCTCTTAAGGATGAAATTCTAGAGGAACAAAGAGAAACAATACCTATGGAGAGGTAAAGGGGGTGGGGCATTGTCTAAAAAGTTCAATATAGATACATATATCAACCAAATTAGAGGTATTTTTTCCCTTTTTTGGTTGTGGTTTTTTTTTTTTAATTCTTAACTTAAATGAGTACTTCCATATCACAAAAGAACAGAAAAAGAAGATTGTACATGAAACTGTGGATCTCATGTATAGTTTGCCCTTCTTTCCAAGCATTTGATTCTTTCTGTTTTATTTTGTGCAGTTAAAAAATGCCTCAATGTCCTACTTTTCTTATTTTTTTAAAAATTATTTTGGTAGCTTCATCCCTAGCTCCCCTTTCCTTCTCAATTCTGCCACTTCTCACAAAAAAAAGAAAAACAAAACCTTTGTAACAATTAACCAAAACAAATCCTTACAATGGCCGTGTCCAAAAATGTGTGTCTCATTCTGCACCTTGAGCCCAATAGCTTTCTCTCAAGAGGTGGGCTGCATGCTTCACCATCAGGCCCTTTGGAATCATGATTGATCTTGGCATTGATCAATCTTAATCAAAATTAAATCAACTTAGATTTTTTAAAAAAAGTTGTGTATAGATGATAGAAGCAAGGGTAGGTCATGGAGAATGGATACAAAAACATGGTACAGTTTTGTAAGAATAGTGTTGTGGGTGGTTAAATTTCAAATGAGCTGAGGCTGGAGGGGAAAGTTTAGGACAATAAACAAAGGTTGTTAGTGTTGTTTTAAGAGCTATACTGAGGAAAAGAGAATCAAGGAAGAAAGAACACCACTACACAGGCTTCATGGGGTGATAGGAAGCAGAGGCAATGATAGGGCAGAACAGTTTAACTTTCGCTTTTTTAAATTTTTATTTTTGTGTGTCAAGTCAGCATTTATTAAATGCTTATTTCATGCCAAGCAGTGTGCTAACAGCTAGATGCCAAGAAGAAGAATGATCTTTGGACTGGATGAAATAGAGTGGAAATGACCAATAGGGAGTTCATACCCAAGATTAGTAGGGAGATAGTAGGAGGATGCCTGGCTGCCTTTAATGAGTTTAAGTTACCAGGCCTAGATGAATGATATCCTAAGGCACTGAAAGAACTGACAGATGTGAGTGCTGAGCCGGTGCCAGTGATCTTTGAAAGACAGTGGAGAGTTGGAAAGGTACTTCAGGATGGAAATATGGCAAATGTCCCAATTTTCATTAAAAGAAAAGAGAATGGAATTTAAAAAACTCTAGGCTAGTGGGTTTGGCTTTGATTCCTGGCAAAGTACTGGGAAAAAGTAAACTTTGGGAATAAAAATAAAAACAAACCAAAAACACTAGGAAGCAACTCCAGATTTAAGGGACGACTAAGTTTTGAGTAGAACGGACAGATTCCAGGATAGATTTTAAAAGGTAGTATTGATCAGTGGACCTCTCAAGTCCTCAGAGCTGGGGACAATGCAGCTTCAGAATGGAGAAGTCCCTTAGGGAATGAGATTGTTGTTGCTGTTGAACGCGGGGGTGGTTCAACAACAGCAAAAGCAATAACACGTGTGAACAATATGCAGCAGGCACTAAGTACTTTACCAGTGTTATCTTATTTGATCCTCACAACAACCCTGGGAGATAGTTGCTATTAGCCCCATTTTACATTCGAGGAAAGTAAGGCATGCAGGTTAAATGACTTGCCTACGGTCACACAGGTAGTAAGTGTGTGAGGCTAGATTTGAACTTAGAGCTTCCTGATTCCTGACTCAGCACTTTATCCATTGTGCCACCTGGCTTACCCCTAAATGACTACCCTCTTTTTTTTGCTTTGTGGTTTAACCAGATTTTAGTGAAGCATTTGATGGTTTCTTATTTTATTATTTTGAAGAAGATGAAAAGATGTGGGCTAGGTGATGGTTCAGTTAGCCATATTTGGAACTGTTTGGATGGTACACAAATAAGCTACACCAAGAGTAGTCACTAATGGTTCTTTGTGTTAACTTGGAAGGAAGTCTTGGTCCTGGAGTGCCTCCAGGCCTCCTGGTTTGTTCCTGTGATCAATAACTTGCATCAAGCAGTAGCTAGATATTTCTCAGATTTGCAAGTGACTCAAAGTTGGAAAGGATAGGGAACGTATTGAATAATAGGGTAAGATTCACAACATCATGGGGTTAACAGTTGAGAGCTGGAAGGGACTGGTCTAGATTCTCATTCTACACTTGGGAAAACTAAGGCCCAGAGAGGTCGAATGATTTGTCCAGGGTCATACAGGAAGTAAATTGTCAGAGGCAGGATCTGATTCCAGATCTTCTGGCTCTAGATTCAGTGTTGTTTCCACTCCCTTTTAATGAGATTCAAAAATATCTTGACATGTTAGTATACCAGGCTAAATCTAATAAGATAAAAAATAATTTTTGGGGGGGAAGCAAGAGGTGTAGTTCTATGTAGTTATCAGTGTTGGGAAATCCCAGTATGGAAACTCCTTCCATCAATGATGATCTGAAATTTGTAGTGTTAGAAATTTTATGGGAACTTAAGTGATTTTCTCATGATCACATGACAAGTATGTGTTAGAGACAGGACTTGAGTCCAGGGCTTTTTTATATACTACATCATCCCTTAAAATGAAATTTATATGGGGGGATAAATATAAAGTCTTACATATAGGCTAAAATAATTGAGTTCATAAGTACCAGGCTGGAGGAGGCATGTCTACACAGCAGCTCATCTGAAAAAGATCTGGCAGTTTGAGTAGCCTTCAAGTATAATATAGCAGTCTGAAAGTTAACATATGGCATAGTGTCTAGGACTAAGGAGGTGCTGGTCCCATTATACTCTACCCTGGATAACTCTCAGAGTAGTGTGTTTAGTTTTGGTGCTATATTTTAAGGAACCTATTGGTAAGCTGGAGAGCCTCAGGAAAATGACAGTCATCATGCTGAAAGGCTTCAAGATAATATCTGCTTCCTAAGATAGCCAGCCCATTGTGCTTTGGGGTAGCTCTAATTGTTAGGAAGTTTATCATTATGTAAAATCCTATTTGCGTCTTTGCATCTTCTGTGCACTGACCCAATTCCATCCTGTAGGGCCAAGCGGAACAAGTTGAATCCCTCTTCCAAATGACAGTCTTCAAATATTTGGAGATATATATATATCTCCTCTCTCCCCCACTCCCATCCCAGTCTTCTTTTCTTTAGGCTAAGCACCCTCAAATTCTCCAACTAATAAGAGGACACCAAGGGGTAGGTGTTCAAATCTTGCCTCAGACACTTACTAGCTGGATGACTCTGGGCAAGTCACTTAACCTCTCTTCGGGGTTTTAAACCTTTATTTCATTCATTTTGCTTTGGAAACCTGGGACCTACCTAATCAGAGTGGGATAGATGGTTGGTGTAAACCCCAGAGGAGAGATTGCTGAGTGATGGCAGGAGTCATCTGTTTCCTCTTGGCCTTCAATGTCAGCTGGCACAAGAGAAGTAGCCATTACCAGAGAGGGTGATCAGAATGATGACATATTCTAAGGGTCAACTTCTGAGAGTTCTGAAAGATTAAAAGCATATGATAGGTAGTCTTTGGCAGTATTGACTCTTCTCAAGACCCTTCTCAAGATAATGTTTTAAATACATGAAATAAAATACATATTATTACAAAAGAAACTAATTATATTGAAATGCAGTTATCAAAACATTTTTAAATAGCAACAACCAAATTCTCAGACTCTAGCTTAAAACCTCTTCCATCTCAGTTTCCTTGTTTGTAAAATTGGGGGGTCCAACTTGATGGCCTCTGAGGTCCCTTCCACTTCTAAATCTAGGGTTCTGTGAGACACCCATGGTTAGGTACCAAAGATGAATGGCAATTCAGAAAAAAGACTTTGAAGGAATGGCAACGTATGTAGGAGAAATGAACAAAATGAAAAAGCACATATTGAGTAAGTACTTTTTTTTTTTTGGGCAATCTTTGAACTAAGGAATACAACTAGAGAAGGGAGACAGCCTCTGCCATCAGTGAAAGGTTTGGCTTCAGGGTTAATAGAAGGGCCCAGGAGTCCAATAGTAGGGTGGATGCCAAGGCCAATGGGTCCTTAGGTGCACAGGCAGCTCAGATGTCAATGCTCAGGTGTTTGGAGGAGGAAGGAAAAAAAAAACAACTAGCGACCTTTAGTGCACAGTGGCAGCTGTGTGACTCTGAGCAAATCATTTAATCTCCCCAAGCCTCATTTTCCCATCTGACAAGGTTGTTGTGAAACTCAAAGGAGGTAATAGCTGTGAAGTGCTTTGCAAACCTGATGGCAAACGAGGGACCTCGTCAGAGTGGGGTAGATGGATGGTGTAAATCCCAGGGCACGGGTTGCTGAGTGATGGCAGGAATCATCCATTTCCACTTGTGGCACATTCTGGAGGTCAGCTTCTGTGAGTTCCATAAAGATTGAAAGCATGTGATTGGAAGAGATCCAGGATTGAAGGGAGTTGGTTGATGATAGATTAAGGTTTCCAGTCCACACAGTGGAAGGGGTGGTTGGAGTTAGCTCAGGTAGTGCTGAGATGATTTATATATGAATTGGGTAGAACTATACTATGAATCAATCATTCTAAAAAAAACCCAAACAAACCCAGATTCTTAATACAAAGACTCCCATGGCTGGCTGAATGGATTGGACCTCATTGAGAAAGAAGTATGCCTCATAGTACTGACAATGGGAACAATTCCTAAAGTGAATCAATTAATAAACTTGAAAGCCCAAACCAAGTCCCCATGCTGTGTGTCAAATTTGAGCAACTGCCGACTCCAAACAATGGCTGAATAATAGAGAGATTCAGAGCAGAGATTGTATGTCTGACAAGTAGTTTGCTTGCTAGAAGAACAAGGTGGCACCGTGTGGCATTTGTTGAATTAGGGCGAGACAGGAACTAATCTAAGTTAAATGTTTTGTTAGCTTTTAGCCAGTCCCAACAATGAAACAGAATGTGGTCTGTCCTGCAGTTTAAAACTGATCTAAATTAAGATTTTAGAAACTTAAAAATTTACTATTTGGCAAATTTCATTTTAAAGACTTTTTCTTTCTTCTTTTAATCATTTCATTTTTTTTGGTAAGTTTTAAAAATGATTTACTCTAAATTGTTAATGACAAAGAATCTAGATACATGAAATAATGATATGTTATTCCAGAGAACCCAAAATTTCCACTTTGGGTATTCAGCTGATTCGTCTGATTCTCATTCTGAGAAACAAAATATACGAATGTAATATAACTAGTGATAATTGATTTTCATGAAACCCTTGACTTAGTTCTGTACTTACGACTTATTCATATGCCACATACAGGTAAAGCAGATCTGAGTACAGTACTGAGAGGCAGATTGGTATAGTGGATAGAGAGCTGGCCTTGAATCCAGGAAGACCTGTGTTCAAACTCTGCCTCTGATATGTTTTGGCTATGTGATGTTGGGCAATTCTCAGCAGTCTGGGAAACCCTCCAAGACTGAGTTGCATAAAAGGTGCCAACATGCATTAGTAGAGGGAATTCTCATACCTGAGAGTTCTCTATACCAATGAAATCATGGGTTTAGTTCTATTGCTATCCAACTATAGTGAAAATGCTATGATTTTTTTGATGTCCTTATGGAAAACAGTTCTCTATATAAACATACCAGTAGCACAAAAAAATCAGGAACGATTGATATAAAACAGGGGTAGGGAACCTGCAGCCTTAAGGCCACACATGGTCTTCTAGGTCCTCAAGTGAAGCCCTTTGACTGAATGCATTTTCCACATCATGGTACTGGGCCTCAAGGGCGGTTTTCCCCCTCCTCTTTTAAAATGTTGATGCTCTTTTACATAACTGCCACTTTCCTGTCCCCTCTCAGTATAGTTCTCCCTTATGACAAATAAGCAGGGTGAAAAAAAATGTCAACACATTGACTATGTCTAAAAATGTATCCCTCATTCTGCACCTAAATTTTGACACCTCTCTGCCAAAGAAAGAGAAACATACTGTCCCAGTCTTCTGCATTCATCAGAGTTTGGAGTCTATCAGTGTTGCATTCCTTTATATTATGTCTTCCCACTGCTGTTTATCTTCCCTCTGCCATCAGTACATAGAAGCCTTTCAAAATTTCTCTGAATTCTTCATATTCATTTCTTATAGCACAATAATATTCCATTGCTTCCATATCCTACACTTTGTTTAGCTGTTTTCCAATCGGTGAATATTGTTTACTTGCAGTTCTTTTTTTTTAAATTGGCTTGTTTATAATCATTTCATTTTTCTATCATTTCTATGTTACTTGACTTAGTACCCACAGAATGGCCCTGCAGGGAAGGCTATATTTATTGATGGGGACATGATATAGCCTGGTAACAGGGAGAGTCTCCCTTGAAGCCACTGCTTTAGAGGTATGTCACGGGTAAATATCAACTCAAAAATTGACCTCGTAAGTCCCTACTAATGTATTTCTTTTACCAGGCAACCATAGGACATGCTAATTGAAAGCACAAGACATTTCATCCAACAGAAGAGCAAAATGTCTGACAAGGGATTCCTCCCATACATCCTGGGTACACTCCTGTCTGGGTTAGCATACCACCCATTGAAGAGAAAATGCATATGAAGGGGACACGTGCACGCTGAGGGACAGGGAGAGTGAAGCCATCTCATGCAACTATGGCAGCTTTCATGATGGAACCTTCTCTGTTTCCTTCACAGAATTGCTGCTTGTGACCTCTGCTGAGGTCATTGGCCTGGGAGCACTTTCCTCCATTGATCTCAGGGTCTTTTCCTGGTCTGTTCTCACTGTGGCCCTGTTTTCTGGTACTCTGTAATATCTCCAATTATGTTGCCCTCTGCTGCCCTCTCTTAGCAGCACCAGCTGGCATCTCTGCTGAACTGAAGCTACAGCTTCTGGAGTCTCACCTCTGTTAGATCACAGCCTTGGTAGATGCTTCTGACCTTTTGTGCTTTCAGGCCCCAGCCGGTGATACTCTGCCAGCCGCAGAAGCCACGGGGCGTTTTTTGGGTTTGTCTTTAGGATGCTGTTTCTGTTGCTGATTGAGTTCTTCAAATCTTTTTTGTTGTTTTGCTTTTATTTTTTATTTTGTTGTGTTATTAGTCTGGTTGCTAGCTTGGGTTCCTGCCAATCATTTTGAATACCACTTAGCAAAACTTTGAAAGGACTGTGGTAAAGAGATTATTTTCAACACTCGTCATGCCCTTGGTCACTAGCCTGGGTCCATCAAATCACACTCAGAACAAGACTAAAAAGTCATAGGTAGAACTGGTAACTTTTTACTTATTTCCTTCTGTCCCATCCCCTTCCTCTCCCCCCATTAGTCACTGAGCTATGGAGCTGGTGACTATTTTTTTCTTCTCCTCAATGTCCTAGTCTAGGGGTGGGGAACCTGTGGCCTGGAGACCACCTGTGGTCTTCTAGGTCCTCAAGTGCAGCCCTTTGACTGAATACAAACTAGTCACACTTGAGGAACTAAAGGGCCACATGTGACTTTCAGGCCGTAGGTTCTGTACCCCTGTGGACCTAGTCTGATTCAGTCGTTTGAGGACTTAAAGGGGACCTTGTGGACAGACTGCTGGTAAAGCAAAATGATAGGTCTTTAATGAGTGTATTTTAATTTATCCCAGGGAAAATTCTATGACTTCACTTGAGACACACATTTGGGTGTGAGGACAGGGAGGCAGAAGTATTAAGAGAAGGACATTAGGGCAGCGCTCGTTCTTCCAAATTATGGAAATTACATCCAAATTACTAAGTCTAGTACCTCCAGAAATAGGGCACCCCCACCTCAGGCAAAAGCAAACATCTCTCAAGCTTGACAGGCAGGGGATATAGTCAGGAATGTTGCCAGCGACTCATTGAATGGATTTCAGGCCATGAAAGGAGTTGGGAGTTCATGATGGTCCTATGAGAGGCCACTGCCCAAGGGTGTTGTTACATCACATTCTTAACATTTCTCTTGAATTTAGTAGGTGGGACTCCTTTGTGTCTTGTCTTGCCATGCTGCAAGACAGCTCAGAAATTCAGAAAGAGTCTAAGGGTTTTATTAGGAGGGCTAGAATTTCACTAGATAGAATGGAAAGCTGGAAGTGTCTAGCATGGAAAGCTGCAGGCATTTAAGATTCCAGGAAAATGAAGGGGGTTTCAGGCAGGAGAAAGCAGAGTTTCTAGAGTGTAACAGAGACAGTCACAAGGAAGGTTGATCCACAAAGCTAGAGGGACTTTCTGAACCATCACATCCAACACCGAAGTCGAAGTTTGTTTAATAGTTATAAGGTATCTACTCCCCTTTCTTCTTTATGATACTTACTAAGTCAGACCTTTGCCTTCATCTTGTGTACTCTGGTGAACCCCTTAGTTTTGTATAAATTCCATTCTGCCTGGCATGGGTTTAAGGACTGAGTCTCTCTCTTCTCCTCTCCCTTTCTAGTAATTAAGCCCTTTTTTTTTAGCCCAAAAGCATGAACGTATGTGCATGTGTGTGTGTGCACGCACTCGAGCGCTGTTCCATCACTGTTCTTTCCAGTTAATCCACCTTATTTCCATTTCTTTACTCCTTCCCCAATCCCCATCCAACCCTCAAGGATCAGGCTGGGCTCTTTTTCCCCCCAGGTCTCTGAAGAATGTGGATCCTTTCCTGTCTGGCCCTCAAGTTCACCCTTGGCCTCAGGTGGATGCCATTTTTCTCAGAGCCACCTGACCATTCAGAATAATTTGTGTTCCCTGCACTGTGCCTCTAGAAATCTTCAAATGAGTTCTATCCCTTTTCCTGATTCTGGAGGGGTGGGATAAAAGGCCAAACATTGCTAGTGGGGTTTGCAATGAGAGGCTTCTACAAAACAGAGAAAATTGTGGGTAGTAGCTCCATTCAGGTTAGCTCTAGATATAAATATGATGTCTAATCATAGTGTGAAGGATTATAGATCTGGAACTGAAATCATGGAATTTTAGCTCAAAAAGAGTATATGTACCTTTTTTTCCTTTGGGTCCTACATATACCACTATTGGCTTTTAATTAAAATTCCTTTCTTTGCAACTCAGCCAGTGACTCCTGCTTCTTCTTTGTCTGCTTTTTCTGCTTGTGCTCTTGAGTTCTGTTCTTAGCTTGATTTCCCCACACGCTTCTCAATGAGCACATCATGACTATTTTGTAGTTAAGCCTTCTTGACTCTTGGAATTGTTACTCATTCATTTGATAGACATTAAACAGCAGTTCAGAGCAGAGAATCTCGCTAGGTGCTAGTATGAAAGGCAAGGTAGTCCTGGTTCTCATGGAGCTTTATAGTCTAATTGAGGGAAGGGAAAGGAAATGCAAAACGGAGAAAGATATGAGACTGTGAAGAAGCATTATGGTACAGTGGAAAAAGAACACAATTAGGAGTCAGAGGATCTGGGTTCAAATTATGCCATTATCACTAACTTTGTGACCTTGAGTTAGTCACTTCACTTTCTGGCCCTCAGTTTTCTTAACTGTAAAATGTTGGGTTAGATGGCTTCTCAGGTTCCTTCTAACTCTGAATCAATGGATCACTTAGAGGAAAGGCTCCATGGAAGAGATGGAGCCTGGCTTGTCTGGAAGGAAGGGAAGGATTTCAACAGGCAAAAGAGTAGAGTATGCGTGAGATGGTCTACACAAATGTAAGGCAGTGGGGATGAGATCAGGGTGAAGACCAATGAAAGGCAGTCAAGATATCATTGGCTATCATAGAGAGAGCAGTTTCATTTGAATGGTGGGACCAAATAGTAGATTGCAAAGGATTAAGAAGTGAGCAAATGATGAGTAAATGGATGCAGTGAGTGTGGATAATTCTTCCTGGGAGTTTGATAGTGATAGAAATATATAGGTGAAAGAATTAGGGCAATATAGGAGAATAAGGGGTGGGAGAAGGATCAAGGGCAGGTTTTTTTTTTCAGGATGGAATAGACCTGATAATTTTTGTAGGTAGTGGGGAAAGAGTCAATAAATTGGGAGAGATTAAGCCTAAAAGGGAGATAGGGAATGATGGAAGGTACAAACCTTTGGAAATGTGAAAAGATGTGATCTTTGTAAGGCACCAGTAAAGGGCATGGTCTTGGCAAAGAAAAAGGCTAAATATTCCCCAGAGATTGGAGTAAAAGGAATGATGGGTGAAACCCTAGAGAGGTATGGAGTTATGAAAAAAGGAAACTCATGAAGGATGACTCTTGTTTTCTCAGCAAAATGGAAGGCAAGGACATCTATTGAAAAGGAAATGGTGAAGGAAGCATTGGAGGCTTGAAGAAAGAAGAGGTTTGGAATAGCAGCTGATTAAAATGGTATAGAGAGTCAATGAAGGAAGCATCAGCATTTTACCATGTAGCAATGAGAGCTCAGTTGAGGTTAGGTCACATGTTGGACTTAGTTATCACGGTGGTATGACTTCCACTAGGCATATTCAATGAGCAGAACAGGGCTATGACTAGGGAAGGGAAATGGTGGGAGTGATCCAGAGAGAGCAAGGGATTCAAGGGTGGAAGATAGTGTGCAGCTGAACTGGCTGGTCATGAGCAAGCCAGGACTACGAAGAGGGGAAAGTGAGGTGAAAATTGGGGTGATTGGAAAAACAAAGTGCAGTGGAGGGACCGTATTTTGTGAGGATGAAGAGCAGGTTTACAAAGAGTGAGGTGGCGGGGGGGATGGAAGGACAAGAGGTAGTGAGCAGGGAGTATAAAATCAAGGAGGACAAATAATTTCAAGGGATTGCATATAAAAAAATGAAATGGTGAGATAGAAAGACTAATGGATTAATTGTCAGAGGGCTTGGGTTTGAATCCTTGCTCTGCCACTTATGATCTTTGTGATCTTGGGCAAATCATGGAACCCTTCTTGGCCTCAGTTTCCTCATCTGTAAAATACATGAGTTGTATTAGATGACCTTGTAGGTCTCTTTCATTTTCAGATCTAAGATTTTATGACCATATGGTGACTTCAAAGAGTTGAATTTACAAGACGGGAGAGGTATAGCTAGACAGCAGTTCATTTGAAAAAAAAAGTCTGGGGATCTTTAGCAGATTGTGAACTAAATATGAGATAACAGTGGGATATAATGACTAAGAGGGCTAACACAATCTTAGGCTGCCTGGGACCACTCCTCATTCTCCCCTCAGACACTTGTGATCTGCTCAATCACACTGCTCCATAAGTGTTCCATTTCCTTAATGAAAAACTCTGACTTTTCTTGATCTGACCATACCCTCCCATTATTTCATCTTTTCCTAAGCCTTACTCCTTCCAGACCTTTGCTTCACCCTCATCTTGATCTCCAGTCCCTCTACCTCTTACTATTCTCCCAATCACCCTGTTGATTTCACATTCTTCCCTTCCAGATCTCTATCCTATTCAACTTTATACTGTCATTGACTTGATAATCCTTCTCTTCCTTGTCCTCTCTCCTCTATCCCTTACCAGACCCTAGCCCTAGATTATTCCTACCATTTGTCTCTTCCATTCCTACTCTGCTGATGAATGGATTTGGAGGAAATCATACAACCATTCTAACTGGGCACACTCTAAATTCAGGTTATCCAATTTCAATTGGGCCCTCACTACAGTAAGGCAATCCTTTTATTTCTCACTAAATGATTCCCTATCTCACTTATGTAGAAATTATTTCAATTTTTCCTCTTACATCTTCCCCTTTCTCCCCACTCTCTTAGCTGAGGTCTGCTCCTCTTATTTTATTGAGAAAATTGAGGTCATTTGCCATGAATTCCCTTTGCTCCTTTTTATCTCAAAATTTCAGGACATCATTCCTCAATTCCCCCAGTCTCTGAGAATGAGGTGTTACTTCTCATTGACAAGTTGACCCTTCTATCCCTTGATATCTCCTGCCTGGAGGAGATCTTAATGCCTTCTTAATGCCTCCTAGAAATCCTCTCTTTCTTTAAGACTCAGAAAGTACCAGAAGCCTTTTCTGACCCTTCCCCCAACTGCTAGTACCTTTCTTTTCTTACTGACTAAAATTATTTTCTTCATATCTATCCTGTCTATGTTTGCTGTCTACTCCATGAGAATGTAAGGAGCAGAACCAAGAGAGTGTTGTATACAGTAACAACAATATTGTTTTAAGAATAATTCTGAGTGACTAAGTCATTTTGGTCATTATGAAACCCCAAATTAACTACAAAAGACATATGAAGGAAGATGTTATCTTCGTCCAGAGAAAGAACTGATAAATAGAAGCATATAGAGAATGGTTTTACAGACATACACACACACACACACACACACACACACACACACACACACAAAATGGTAGCCATCTCTAGGATGGAGAGGGGGAGGGAAGAAAAAAGTGAAATGAAAGTTACATGATGACTTTATTATATATTTAAAAGGAATAGCAAGTTACACATAATAGATCTTCAGTGTCATGCACCATCATCTTTTTTTCTATTCTACCGTGTTATGTAAATGTTTGTTTTATTTCTTAAGTTCAGAATAAAATAAATAAAAATAAAAGAAAGTAAGCTCCTAGAGAATAGTGCAAGATAGAGGGTTCTGGCATGCTATGGTCACGCGTCATGAAGAGTTGGACACGAATGAATGCTGAAGAACAATAGAGAGTAGGGATTGTTTCATTTGTTGTCTTTACGTGTGTAGGTGTTGTTTTTGGGGATACAAAGTGCTTGGCATTTTGGTAAGTACTTAATAGATACTTGCTTGCTTAATTGACTAGGGAAGATGATAACATTGTTGTACCGTGTCCAATTTAGGTTACATCTAGAGCAGGGCTGGGGAACCTGGGGCCTTGAGGTCACATGTGGCCTTCTAAGGCCTTGGGTTCCACCTTTTGTCTGAGTCCAAGTTTTACAGAACAAATCCTTTTATTACAGGAATTTGTTCTGTGAAGTTTGGGTTTAGTCAAAGGGCCACACTTGAGGACCTAGAGGGCCACAGGTTCCCCACCTCTGAACTAGAACATAGTTTCTAGTTCTGTTTGTGAGTTCAGTTTTAAGACAGCTATTGAGAAGCTGGAGATGATCTAGAGATAAATTATGGTCTCCTAATTCTTGTCATATGAAGATTGGTTGAAAACTAATGATATTTAGTCAAGAAGACATGACAGTGGAGGTATCCATGACAGTTGTCTTCACATTTTGAAGGCTATTATGAAGAGCAGAGATGTAAGATACATGGCCTGTGGGCTACATATGGCCTATAATATTCTTGAGTGCAGCCTGAACCAGATTAAAATGTAACTGGGAAATATTTGATGAAATAAAGAAATTAATAAGAGGGGGCAGCTAGGTGGCACAGTGAATAGAGCACTGGCCCTGGAGTCAGAAGGACCTGAGTTCAAATCCAGCCTCAGATACTTAACACTTACTAGCCGTGTGACCTTGGGCAAGTCACTTAACCTCAAATGCCCTGCCCTCCCCCCTCCAAAAAGATGAAAAAAAAATATAAAAAAAAAAGAAATTAATAAGAAAGAAATATATAAACATACATGGTTTTCTAAGTTGATATATGGCCTGCGGGAATCCTTATGTAGGGTTCAGTGGCCCTCTTTCTATTTGGGATTGATACCATTTGCATAGAGAAAGGATTAGCTTGTCTTCAGACTTTAGAACTGAGGATAATGACTGGGAGTTATGAGAGGCAAATTTAGGCTTGATGGCAGCCCACGTAGCTTAAACTGCCTACCACTTAGAGCTGTCCAAAAGTGGGAAAGGTCTGCTGGAGGAGGTAGTATGTTCCCATTATCGGAAGGTCTTCAAGCAAAGGCTGGATGACCACTAGCTAGGTATGTTGTCATGAGGGGTTTGCTATTCATTGGGCCAGGTGTCCTCTGAAGTATCTTCCAGCTTGGAGATTCTGTTAGTCTGTGGTTGGGGATAAAATTTTAGATTTGAGGGTCATCTGCATTACAATGAGTTGAAGATTACTCTGTGTGACAATTGTGGCATCTTTTAGTTCTCCATCCCTTATTCCACTCCTGACATGAGCCCATTCCACCTGGATATATGAGGTTCACCATGTTCCTTTATTGGTGTAGTGAGAAGACCATTGGATCTGAAGTCAAGATACCTGAGTTCTAAACACATTCCTACCACTAGCTTACTGTGTGACCATGGACAAGACCCTTGATCTCTCTAACTCTTGGTTTTTCTTGTTTTAGCTAATCTCTAAATTTCTTTCCAGTTATAACACTCCATGACAATTTTCAGTTAAAGGCACTCCTCATTCCCCCACTGCCCAACTGCTTGTCTCAAGGAATCCTTATTGTCTTCCATTATTAGTAGTTAAGACCTCACATTTCTATTTCAATAGAGAAACCTCTGGTCTACTGAGCCCATCCCCCAACCCCAAGTCTATGGCTTTCAATCACTTTTGGGGAGGATGTGGGTCACAAATTTTGAACACAATTAGCAGACCTTAAGGATACTGAGGGTGTGTATCTCTTCCTTAAAAGATCACAGTGAATTTTACCAGGAATGGAGTTAACTCCGTAAAATACAACTCCTCTTTGTTGATATAACACAGCTCCTATTCTGATTTATTTCTCAGACCTTCTGGTTCCAGTTTTTCATCATAATTTTGAATCACAAAAGACATTATAATTAAACTCAGTAAGTGAAACACTTTCCCCTGAAACTGGCTTAACATGTATTTACATAAGCCACAAATATGTTTATTTACTGAGTTATCCCTTGGGTAAATCAAACCCATTTTTATAATCTTCTCCTAAGGATTTTCCCCTCCCTTTAGTGCTAAGGGTGTGATTTATAACACTAAAGAGCAGGAAATCCAGACATGGAGTTTCATGACATTGAACTTTATTCCTTAGACAATGTCAGAAATTAGATAAGAACTGGCTAGGCCAGCATTATGAACAACTGGAAAAAACCAAACAACAAAAAACTTGGAAATAATCAGAATAAGTTCTTTCAGCAGTAAACAGGATTTTAAAATGGTAACTCAGAAGGTCAACCAAGAAGGCCTTTGATCCAAAGATAACTCGTCAACTTTTTTCTTCTTTGTCTCCTTTAACTGCATTAATTCTCTGGGGGTAACTCAGTGACTCCCTGGAAGCTGAGGCCCTCCCCTGGCACAGAATCATCTTCATCCAAATGTTCAAATGACTATGCTTCCTAGTCCCACTGGGCTGTCGCTACCTGACTGTCAGTGCCTGAGAAGAGCCTTCCATATCACCATGGGAACCAGGGAGCTGAGGTGTAAGGCTGACCTGTGGGGGGCCAGGAAAGTGGATTACTTAGTGCTCTTTATAATGTGGCCTAGTTTTGAAAGGAGTTATTTTGGGGATATAAAAATAATGGATGCCATAAATGAGTCACAGTGCCACCACTCAGAAAAATACTAGTAATTTCCAGGGCTGGTCTTTGATATGGGGCTATTTGGTAGAATTTCCTCTGGACATTACCTTCGTTCTGCATAGAGCATGGTTTTGTAGACCCAGATGGCCTTTGGATACCTGTGATGTCAAAGAATGATTCATTCTGAGAAACAGCACTTAGCACATTGTTAATATTCATTAGACTTGCAAGAAAACTCAGAGACCATCTGATCCAAACCCCTCATTTTACAGATGGAGAAAATGAGGCCCAGAAGTGAAGTGATTTACCCCAGGTCACATAGCTAGTGAGTGAAAGAGATAGCATCAGGTTTGTTAGACTTATATGCCATAAATATGGCACGTGTAGTGATAAGCCAATGTGGTAAAGTGGGAAGGATAATGATGCCAGACTCAAAGATTTCAAATTGAAATCTTGGCTCTTAGAATTGCTAGCCATGTAATCTGGGCAATTTATTTCATTTCTTTGGGCTTTGGCTCCCTCATTAGTAAAATGAGGAATTTGGTTCTGGTGACTTGCTTAGGCCTTTTCTATTTCTAGGCTTATGAAGTGATAATAATAAGAAATGATTAATGGCTTAGGTTAGTTGCTAGGAGATTTGGGTCAGGGCATTAGATGAGCAGGATGTAGAAATATAGTGAAAGAGTCAGGTAGGAGCTTCTGGATCGAAGCATTTTAGTGGATTTATCTGACACAATTACCTGTCATAAGCAGGATGTGGGATGTCAGGACTTCCACAGTGGTCAGACATAGTCACCAACTTGGGACAATGACTGATTTTAAAATGTTAGTCCCATTTACAAATTAGGCTGTTCAGTTCATCATCCCATTAATAATGGTTGAATGGTAGCCTTTGAATGTGCTACTCTTATAATCCTTCTCTGATGCTTCATTGTGTCATGGAAGGTAGACCCATGTTCTTGAAGGCTATGCTGGCAGAGCACAGCTCACCAAGGTGGAAAGTAGGGAGGTTACGATGGATTGGATGTCCGTATGCCAAGGATGAAGCTTGTGTAAAGAATTTGGAGAAACATGTCATCAGGCTGGCTGCAGGATGGTGGATTATTATTTTTTTTTGGCAATAGTAACTCTCAAACACCATCTACTAAAAAAAAGAGGAGTCACAATCCATGTTGGTAGAGATATTGTCCATCTAAACCAAGTCACGGATACCTGAAGTATTGAAATGAAGTGGAGAGCAAAGGACTTAGAGCTGGCAAGGATTATGGAGATTATTTTGTCCAATCTCTTCATTTTACAGATAAGGAAACTGAGGCCCAGAGAAGTTAAATCACTTGCCCAAGGTCACTGGTGTGATGATGTAGATGATGATGTTGACACACGCATTGCCACAATTAGCTCAGTGTTTGGGAGGCTCTGAAGGAAAGTGTGGGAGAGAAGAGATATTAGATTGACTGTGAGACTGAAGGTCTACAGAGCTATTGTGCTGACCTCATTGTTGTAGGCTTATGAAACCTGGACAGTATATCAGTACCATGTCAAGAAACTGAATCACTTCCATTTGAATTGTCTTAGGAAGATTCTGAAGATGACCTGGAAGGATAAAGTACCAGACATTGAGGTCCTTACTCGAACTAAACTGCCAGGCACTCTAACTGTACATCAGAGAGGGCAAGACTGGCCATGTTTTTTGAATGTCTAACATATGCTTGCCAGAAAGACTATTTTATGAAGAACTCACACAGGGCAAGTGTTTATGTGGTAGTCAGAAAAAGTGATACAAAAACACTTTCAAGGTCTTTCTTAAAAACTTTGGAAGTGATTGTGTGACATGTGAGACACTGGCACAGGACCGCTCAGCATGGCATGCCTGCATCAGAGAAGGTACTGTGCTCTATAAGGAAAGCACAATTGAAGTGATTTAAAAGAAACGTGAGAGCATGAATTTAGAGAATCCACCCCAAATGTTCACATGGACTATTTGTGCTGGACCTGTGGCAGAACATTCTGAGCTTGTGTTGGTCTGATCAGCCACAGTGGAACACACTGTAACTTGATTCTAACATAGTGATGTCATTTTAGTCCTCTTAGAGAAGGAAGGACAACAACCAATCCCTCATCGAACCTATTGGCTTTAGGATTTGGCAGCAAGTGTCATGGACAATCTTTTCCTTTATTTTAGTTTAAAAATAAGTTTTACTCATATATTTTGATTTTATAGGCAGCCAGAATAGAACACTGGACTTGGAATCAAGAAGACCTGATTTAAAATTTCAGACGCTTCTGAACTGTGTAACTCTAGGCAAGTTACTTAACTTCTGTCTGCTTCAGTTTTCTCATCTGGACAATGAGCATCATAATAGCAGACGCTTCTCAGGGTTTTGTGAGGATCAAATGAGATAACTAACATTTATAAAGTACTTTGCATATTTAAGAATGTGTTCTGCTCTCCCCACCCATCTGAACTGACTTCCCTTTGTAACAAAGAAAAACAGTTAAGTAAAAACAGTGAATATAAACACTACCTCTGATAACATGTGCAATATTCTGCCTTCAGAGACCTTGCATCTCCGGTGAGAGGAGGGAAGTATGTTTCATTAGCTGTGGTCAGTATTTGTCTTTTAGTTATTTAGCATCTGACTTCCTTTTAATGCTCTTCTTGTTTACACTATTGTGGTTGTGCATCATTCTTCTGGCTTTACTTTTTTCAGTCTGCATCTGCTCATACAAGTCTTCCCATGTTACTCTGAATTCCTCACATTGATAATTTCTTACTGTGCAGTAATATCCCATTATATCCATCTGTTGATCAACAAACATTATTGAGTCCCTACTCTGTATGTGCCAGGCACTGTGGCAGGTGCTGGGGGATCTGGAGGCAAAAATGAAACTGTGTCTGACCTCAAAGAGCTTACATTCTAATAGAGGGAAACAACCTATGCTCAGAGAAGTAAGGACAAGACAAAAAAGTACATAAAAGATAATTTGGAGAGGCCTGGGGAGATCAGAGAAAGCCCTTCATGTAGGAAGTGATGCTTGAATTAAATTTTGGAGGGGGCTAGGAATTTTAAAAAGCAGAGGTGATGAAAGAGGGCATTCCAGGCATGGGGGATGACCTGTGCAAAGGCATACAGATGGGAGGTGGGCTGCCACATGCACCATTTTGGTTGAACCATAGAGTTTTATGAAGGGGAGTTTTATGTAATAAGCCTGAAAAGATAGTCTGGATATAACATGGCTTGTTCAGCTATTCTTTAATCAATCGGTACCCGCTTTATTTCCAGTTCTTTTAACTCTCACATACATTTGTAGATGTCAGGAAATCACAGACAGCTGGCTGCTTTAATCCTTGAACTGCAGAGAATGGTGGTAACAAGGTCAATGGATTAAACCAGTGTTGACACTATAACTACTAATGTTTACTAATTAGGAGCAGGAGATGCTCCTTGAGGATGCATTTCTCTTCATCTGGGCTGTGCTGTGTGAGGAGGAGTAAACAGTCTGGATGCCAACAGAGACTTTCACATGGGCTTAGATTAGGCTCTAGAAAAAAGACTTGTAGTGACAAAGGCAAAAGGAATTAGACTCCCAGGATCCAAGTTCAAATCCCAGATCTCTGTTGGCTACCTGTGTGACCTGGGGTGGAAGTAATTTTGTTTCTGTGGATCTGTTTCCCCCTCAACAAAATGAGAAGATTGGATTAGATGATTTCTAGACTCGGGATCCCTATGATTCCTTGGGCCCTATTCCGAGAGGATTTATGGTCCTTGATTTGTTCTGGATCTGCATGATAAGCATTCTAGGGTCCTTGGAACAGAGGTGTCAAACTAGAGGCTGAAAGCACCCGCAAAACTGCCAGCTGAGCCAGACTGAAATGTAATTGGGAAACGTGTAGCAAGACAAATACAAACACAACGTAGACAATTTCGGTTTGTGCTTTTCTGAGTTAGCATGTGGGCAGCAAAGACCTGCTTCTATTGCTGTGAGATCAGAACCTGGGACGCTTGTTACAGTGGGGAAATAGAGAGAGGCAGCGGGAGTCCGTTTACTGACTGCAGCTGCTCTTGGATCTTATCTAGCAGGTATCCTTGTGCTGTGTTTGTGAGCCAAGCAAAACCTATTTATATACCCGTATCTGTATATATTTATTCAGCTATGTATATATGTATACATATGCCTTGCATGTGTTGGGTGACTTGTTTTCATTATCTTTATAGCTGAGGTTAGAACAGCTTCCTTAGCCTCCTGTTAATATCCCTTGTTTAAAAATGCCCCAATACTACAATGGACCAACACATGAGGTAGAAAACAGGGAGATGTACACTCACCAATGATGCTCACTACAGTGATATAAGAGATTCATTGCAGAGTCCAAGTTGAAGAATAGTTCCCTGTGTGTGGCGAGGTCCTCTAGGTGCTCTTTTCTGCCTTTGACATCGTGCCAATTGTATCCAGGACACAGCAAAGTCTCCTGGGATGTAGCTGTAATTACTGACAGGAGTATAGCCTGACCATCCACATAGGAAAAGCCAAATGGATGAAAATGGTCTATTGCCAAGATTTCATTTGGATATACAACTTACCAAAGTCATCCATCAATATGTACATCTGGGGAAAATAACAGAGCCTTATGTCATACTTTTCATGGGCCTTCCTTTCATTATTTCTGTGTTTATGATTGTATGTCTTGTGTCCACATAGATTAGACATTTCTTTGGGGGCCCATGCCAACATCACTATTAAAAAGTGTTTCTTGTTTTTAGCACCCATTTGAAATCAGACTTTTTGGCTGAAAGGGATCTTTGAGGATATCTAGTTCGACCTCCCACTATATGCTGGCATCTCCTTTAGAACACAGAGTTGTATGTGGCCCTGAATTTGTTGCTATAGGGACTAAGTTAAATGGTTGTGTGTGTGGGGTGTCCTGCTAAGAGCTTACCATGTAAGAAAGCCACTTTGATTTCTCATTCTGGCTCTGATTGAAAATATCCTATATCTAGCTTTTTAGCTCTTTTGTTTATATCTCTGATCATAAGTGGAGATTCCAAATGATGGCAAAATATTGGGAAATGTGGATATTTTCATTTAAAGAAACATGAACTACCTTAATTTCCTTTATTGAGTACCTATTGTGTTCATACACCAGTGTATTTGGCATTATGGAGAATACAGAAGACATAATGAGACAAACTCTCTGCCCTTGGGTAGTTTACACTATAATTACAGTGTCAATGGGACAAAACCCACCTCTCAAAATGCAGAGGAGTCTAAGCTGGGTTGAAAGCAGAAAAGTTTCATTAGGAGGAAAATCAGACACTAGTGCCCCCAGTATAAGATACAAAGGAGTCCAGAGCCCAGGAGAGGGCAGTGGGGGGATTTATGCTTGAAAATCATGAAGGGGAGGTTCAGGGAGAGGTTGGGAAAAAGAATGGACAGCGTTTCCCAAGAACAGGTGCAACACAAAAGCAGGATGATGCTGGTTTGGGCCAGTTTTGGGGGGAGGTATATGTAGCAAGGTCAGTCAGCGAACACCAGCAAAGGGACATGCGAGTTAGCAAGACTTCGGCTCACTACAGGCTCCTGATCGGCTCCTTTTGGCAAACAAGTTTACTCTGGTAAGCATCTGCCTGGTAAGGTACCTCGTGGAAAATGAACATATTAATATCAGGGGTACTCTTACAATGGCATTAAGAAATATTCATATGAAATAAGTGTAAATCAAAATTCTCAATACTATAGACAAAACTATATAACATGCTGAGGGAAAATAAGGCAGTGATCGGCATGGGATGGAATTTTTGAGAGAAAACTCTATGAATCCTAAATGATAGTGCTGAATGTATTAGTATGGTATAGTAGATGAAGATACTGGAGGAACTAGACTCAGATCCTGCCTTTTGACCTCAGAGGCCACTAACTTGCCCATGGTCATATGGCTAGTAAGCATTTGAGTCAGGACAGTCTTTCTGACTCCAAGCCCAATGCCCCATCCAATATGCTCTGCTGCTTCTGGGAACCTTCTGACCTCCACTTTCCTCATTTTTAAAATGAAGAGTTTGGAGCATTTGGTCTCTGAAGTCCCTTACAGCTCCAGAGGTATGATCTTATGATTCTATATACAAGATTGATGGAAGAGTCTGATGAGAGAGGCATGGAAGGATGTATAAGCTCTGTCTATAAAGCAATGAAGTTTCAGACACTAAAGAAATATATTAGATTGTTTATATCCAAATGAATGTTGTTCCTTTCAAAGTAGTCCACTTGTAAGGACATCTGCTTATTTCAGTGACAGCTACTGTTGCTTAAAACATATTCATAACAATTTTAGAATTCCTTTCAGACCTAGCTTAAAAGTCACATGCACACAATTAAATTTTGTGGTAGTTGTGGTAGCAGCAGTGGTGGTGGAGGTACCAAGAGTAGCAGTAACTCATATTTATACTCTACTCTAAGGCTGACAGACTTGGTCCAGGCAAAAGGCCATCAGGACCCTAAGGTGGCAGTTGCATGAGTAGAAAGACAGAGACAGATGAGAAATTTTTTTCGAAAGACAAAAATAGTATTTACTCAATTGGTTTTCTATAGGTGAGGGTACCATAGGAATCTGTCTTGACCTCTTTCTTCTCTATCAATATGCTCTTTCTTGGAGATCTCACTACCTTCCATAGGTTCAGATGCCATCTGTCTGCAGGTGTCTCCCAAATCTGCACATATAGCTCTATGGTTGCTGTTTTTCAGTTTTTCAATCACGCCTGAATCTTTATGACCCCATTTGGGGTTTTCTTGGAAGAGATATTGGAATAGTTGGCCACTTCTTTCCCCAGCTCATTTGCAGATGAGGAAACTGAGGCAAACAGGGTTAAGTGACTCGCCTAAGGTCACATAATTAGTAAGTATCTGAGCCTGGATTCAAACTCCTGAAGATGAGTTGTACTGATTCCAAGTCCAGTCATTAGACCAGCCATTAGGCTTTCCTATTTAAACTCAGGTCTTTCTGACTCCAGGCTCAGTGCGATATCCACTATGCCCCCTAGCTGTCCCTGATATAGCTCTAGTTATTGGATGTCATCATCCTAATTTCCCATAGGCATCTCAAACTTAACATGTGCAAAAAAGAAGTCATAGTTCCCCCCCGCCCCAATTCCACCTCTCTTCCAAACTTCCCTATTTCAATTAAGGGTTCTATCATCTTTTCAGTCACCCAGGTTCACAATCTCCAAATCATCTTTGATTCTTCTCTCTGTCTCTGTCTCTGTCTCTGTCTGTCTCTGTCTGTGTCTCTGTCTGCCTCTCTCTGTCTCTCTGTCTCTGTCTCTCTCACTGTCTTTGTCTCTGTCTCTGTCTCTCTGTCTCTGTCTCTCTCTCTCTGTCTCTCTCTCTGTCTGTCTCTCTCTGTCTCTGTCTTTGTCTCTGCCTCTCTCTCTGTCTCTGTCTCTCTCACTGTCTTTGTCTCTGTCTCTGTCTCTCTATCTCTCTCTGTCTGTCTGTCTGTCTCTCTCACCAGTTGCCAAGTTCGGTCTATTCATCCCACACAGCATCTCTCCTATCTTTCTACTCATGTAATTGCCATCTTACTTAAGGCCCTGATGGCCTTTCTCCTGGACCATTGCAATAGCCTCCTAATTAGTCTTCATGATTTCGGGCTGTCCTTTTTTCGAGGCATCCACCATACATCTTCCAAATGGATATTCCTGGAGCATAGTTCTGATTGTATTACTCTCTTGCTCAGGAAGCTTCTATGGTTCCCTGTTGTCTCTAGTATCAAATAGAAATTCTTCTATTTCTATTTAAAGTAGAAGATAGGCTTGAATCTATCTTTCCAGATTGATCTCACATCACTCTCCCACACCCCTTCCATTCTAAAGGAACTGGCCCATTTGCTCTTCCTCATTCACGAAATGCCAGAGGCTTCCTCTTAGCCTTTGCAGACTGTCCTGATCCGGGGAGTACTCTGCTTGACTTGTAAACTTTGGCTCTTAAGATCTCTGGCTTCCTGTAAGGTTCAGCTCCTGCTACCTCTTCTCTCAGTAGTTAGTGCTTCTCCTACCCTGTTAAAGTCGCTTTGTATTTATTTTTGTATATTTCAGATTAGGATATTGTTTCCCCCAAGTAGAATGTAAATTTCTTGAGGATAAGGACTGTCTTTGTTTCCTAACTCCTAGTCTGGTCCCTAGAGCCTGGTAGGTACTTAATTCATGCTAACTTCTTGTTGTCCCTCATCTTAATGACTTGTGGCTAGTTTCAAATAACAAATCCATCCTCATAGTATGAACATAATAAGAACGATAATTGTAAATTTTAAATAATGCTTTATGGTTTATTAAGTTCTTGCCTAAGGTCAACAAAATGAGGTAAGTAGTATAAGTATTATTATGCCCATTTTATAGATGAGAAAACCAAGTCTTAAAGAAGCTTGCCCACAATTACATAGCTAGTAAGTGGAAGAGCTAGGACTTAAGCCCAGAGGTTCTTATTCTACATCCAAGGCTATTTCCACTCTACATCAAAGATTTGCCACCACTGTGCCTTATTCTCCCAAGGTGACTTCTGTGACAGGGCCAACACTCATTTGTATGTATGAATTCTAGTGTGTTTATTAAAGAATCAGTCTTATTACCTTACTCTCATCTCAGATACTAACCAGCAGGGATCTAGCAGCATGCCCTGTACAACCCTTCAGAGCCTAAGTGCTTGCTGAAAGAGCAGGGCAGATTTTGAGAAATGTCGGGAGTGGACCAGATGAAAAGAAAATTAAACTCCTTTCCAGCTGGTAAGCCTTGTTTGATGTCAGCATGTCAGCAACTGAAGAATATTTTTTTGCTGTGTGTTGAATGGTAATGCCAAGGGAATGTGGCTGGAGGGCTGTTGGATGGAGCCTAAGACTGGGTTCTCTTTCCTGTTCTGCCACTGACCTGATGAGGTTCCAGTGCTCAGTGTTCATCCTCATCATTAGCTGGGGATAATAGTATTCCCCATGAGGGTTTGTTTCTAAATGCTCTGAGGAGAGGTACTGGGGCGATAGTCAGCATGGAATTCTGTCTGATCTTTCTGATCTTTTCCAATGGAGTGTTGAACCTACAAACAGGCTAGCAGCTCTCCAGAGGCAGGGGCAGCAGCCAGCCTGTCTGACTGTTGGTTGGTCAATAAGCATTGAAGGGCTTACTGTGTGCCAGGCATTGTGTTAAGCAATGGGAATGCAAGGAAAGGCAAAAACATGATCTCCACTCACCAGGACCGCTTATTCTAGTGGGAGAAACCATATATAAACAATTGTGCACTTGCAAGATCCATGGTTGTTTGGTTGGTTGGTTATTGTCCTTCGTTCTCAAAGCAGACCAAAATGACACCACTGTGTTAGAGTCCAGTTACATTGGAATCCTTGGGCTTGGAATGCTCTACCACAGGTTGGGCACAAATAGTCCATGTGAACCTTTGGGGTATATTCTTTAAACTTGCCCATCTTGAATTTCTTTTGAACTACTTCAATTCTGCTTTGCTCAGAGTACATACATAGCTTCTCTGATGAGGGCATGCCATACTGGGCGGTCCTGTGCCAGTGTTTCCGATGTCACAAATCAATTCCAAAGTTATTCAGGGAGAAGACAGAGTGTCCCTTTATAGCTTTTTCTGACCACTATGTAAGCACTTACCCTGTGTGAGTTCTCCATAGTCTTTTTGGCAAGCATATGTTTGGCATTCAACAGTCAGCCTTTTGGAATTGCCCTCTCTGAAATAGAGTTTGAATGCCTTTGGCAGTTTAGTTCAAGAAAGGACCTCAGTGTCTGGTACCTTATCCTGCCAGGTGACCTTCAGAATCTTCCTAAGACAAATCAAATGGAAGCAATTCAGTTTCCTGGTATGGCACTGGTATACTGCCCAGGCTTCACAGGCAAACAACCATGAGGTCAACACAATAGCTCTGTAGACCTTCAGTGTGATAGTCATTCAAATACCTCTTCTCTCTCACAATTTCCTTTGGAGCCTCCCAAACACTGAACTAGTTCTGGCAATGTGTGTGTCAACCTCATTAGCAATATGTACATCCCTGGAAAGTACACTGCCAAGGTAAATGAACTTATCCACAGTATTCAAAACTTCTCCATTTGCGGTAACTGATGGTTTCACATATGGCTGGTGTGGTGCTCACTAGTGGAGCACCTGTGTTTTCTTAATGTTAATTGTTAGGCCAAAATTAGCAGAAGCAGCAGAGAATCAGTCCATACTTTGTTGCATCTCACCTTCAGAGGCTGGTTTGAGTACACAATTACCTGCAAACAAAAAATAATGTGCCAACTCTCCTTCCACTTTCGTCTTGGCTTGGAGCCCTTTCAAGTTAAATAACTTAACATCAGTGCAACAACTGATGCCATGTTCTTCCTCATTGAAGGCATTTGACAACATTGCTGAAAACATGTTAAAAATCATGGGAGTAAGCACAAACCTTGTTTCATTCCATTGGTGACTAAGAAAGCATGAGAGCATTGTCCATTATCCAGAACACAGACAAGCACACCATCATGACATTGATGAACAATATTGATAAACTTCTCTGGGCACCCAAATTTTGACATAATTTTCTGTAAGCCCTCATGATTGACAGTATCAAAGGCCTTGGTCAGATTGACAAATATGTACATTTCTCTCTTCTCCTGGCATTTCTCCTGGAGTTTTCAGGCAGCAAACACCATATCGACCATTCTTCAGCCCCTTCTGAAGCCACACTGTCTCTCAGGCAGATGACCATCTTCCAGGTGGAGGATCAGCCTATTAAGGAGGACTCTGGCAAGAATCTTGCCATCAATGAGGACAACCGCCCTTTTCCCTGCCCCCTCTGAGATTGTCCCAAGACAATCTATTTACTCTTATAGAGATGGACAATGGAGGCATCCTTGAACTCCTGGGGGATTATCTCCTCTTGCCATATAACCTGGAAAATTTCAGTCAGCTTTTGTATGAGCAGTGGACCCTCCAACTTGTAAATCTCAGCTGGAATAGAATCCATATTAGCTACTTTGCCACAGGAGAGGAGCCTAATGGCATTCAAAACCTCTTCTTCAGTTGGGAATTTGGCTAAAGTGGGATAAACTTCAACCTGAGGTAGATGGTCAATAGCTTCAGCATTGATTGATGATGGTCTACTTTTTTTTTAAATTTTATTATAGTTTGCATCATTCATTTCCACAAGATTTTGAGTTACATATTTTCTCCCTGTCTTTCCCCCACCCACTGCCCCAAAACAGCCATCCCAGTGTATCCCCCCTCCCCCAGTCTATTCTCTCCTATGTCACTTTTCGGTAGGGCAGGATGGATCTCCCAACTGCAGTGCCTGTGTATCTCAAGTTCCAGTTGGATGTAGTCAATAATAATAATAATAATTGCATATATATATATATATATATCTAGATAGATAGATAGATACACATTCATAACATCTGATTATGGAACTCCAGATTCCAGATTCTTTCTCCTCCTCCCTCACCACCCATCCCCACTGGAAGGATAAGCAATCAAATACAGGCTGAACATGTGAAATTACG
>CM053584.1:104695302-104781473 GCA_028627135.1 Pseudochirops cupreus
TGACTTTAGTGGGAAGTATCTTTGTGTGCGTTTTGGAGTTCTAGGATTGGTTTAGAGTCCTGTTTTATGGGTATTTTGGGGTGGCTATGTGAGAGCTGCGATATGTTGCTGCTGCTACGCCGCCATCTTGGCTGCGCCCCCAATGATGGTCTATTGAGAACACTACAGAAGTGTTCAGCCCATCTCTCCAGGATTATGTTCTTATCACTAATCAATGTGGCTCTACTAGCACTGAGTAGTTGGGATGCACCATAGGTCTTTGGCCCATAAATATCTTTCAGGGCAACATGAAAGTACTTTGGAGTGTTACTATCAGGAGGTAATTGCAGAAGGAAGGGGATGGGAATGGCAAGGATGAGCACTGAGCAGTGGGACCACAGGGGGCAGTTGCAGAACAGGAAAGAGAGCCTAGTCCTGGGCTCCATTCAAGTGCCACATTGTCTTGGTGAGAAGGTCCTCTTGCAGAAGTACTTGGCTTAACTCATTTAACTCTTGGGCAAAATGGTCTCAGATAAGTGAGGGGTCGACCCTGGTATTGGCTGAGATATAGGGGTGTGTTGGAATCAGCTGGAACTGCTGAGGTCCAATGTAAATTTTTAATGTGGCTAATAGTCAGGTTTTGATTTATCGTTTTGTTGATTGTCTACAAAGACAAAAACAAAGCTTTCCCTGGCCTCAGAGGCAGCTGGGTGGTAAGGTGGATTGAGTGATGGATCTGAACTAAGGAAGAGCTGAATTCAAATCCAGCCTCAAACACTTACTAGCTATGTCACCTTGGGCAAGTCACTTAACTTCAGTCTGTCTCAGTTTCCTCATCTATAAAATAAGACTAATAATAGCATTTACCTCCCAGGGTCGCTGTGAGGATCAAATGAGATAATATCTGTAAAAACATTTAGCACAGTGCCTGGCATGTAGTAGGCACTCCGTAAGATGCTTCTTCCTTTCCTCCTCCTCCTCCCCTCCCCCAAGGAGTTCATATTCTATTGAGTTACATGTACAGCTGAGTAGGTAGAAAATAAACACAATGTCATTTGCTCTACAGGCGAACAGATTACAAAAGAAAAAAATACACTGAATCTATAGAACGCAGATTCTCATTGGCAGAAGGGATTTTAGATACTACCTAACCTAACCCTCTCTTTCTATAGATGAGAAAAGGGAGGGCCACTAGAATTAAATGGTTTTCTCAAGGTCACAGAGGTGGTAAGGGGCAGAGTCAGGATTCAAACCCAGTTCTTCTGGTTCCAGTCCGTATTCTTTTTGCCACTCCATGCTGACAGCTTGCTGTCCAGGATGTTGGCGACGTGTTTCAGTGAATGAATCAATCAATAGTTGATGTCATTTATCACAAAACCAAAAACAAGGCAGCCCCTCACCTCAAGGAGGTTATGTGCTACTTTGGGAAAGAATATATGTGCATATAGTAAATGTGAAGTAACTATAAAGTAAAACCAAGGCCAGGTGGTGATGGGGAGGGGAGGAGAAGACTTAGAGTATCAGAAAAGCTCTCCTGTAGGATGTGTCACTTGAATTGCATTTTGAAGGAAAATAGAAATTCGGAGGGCACCTAGGTGGCTCAGTGGATAGAGTGTTAGGTCTGGAGTCAGGAAGACTCATCTTTCTGAGTTTAAATCTGGCCTCAGACACTTACTGGCTGTGTGATCTTGGGTAAGTCACTTAACCCTGTTTGCTTTAGTTTCTTCATCTGTAAAATGAGCTGGAGTACTGGATACTCCAGATAAATATATCCAGTTTGGCATAAATGGAGGCAAGCCAAGAAAGCCCCAATTAGGGTCATGAAGAGCCAGACATGACAGAAAAATGACTGAACAATAAGAAATTCAGAGGGGATGGAGGTGAGGAGGCAGTGCCTTTGAAGAATGAGGGATAGTCTTTGCAAAAAAGTATGGAGATGGGAGATGAAATATCATGTGCAAAGGAGCGCAAGAAGGCCAGTTTGATTAGATCACAGAGTATGTAAAGGGCAAAGTATGTTTAATGAGTCCAAGACAGATAGGCAGGAGCCAGACTGGGAAGGGCTTTAATGATAAGAGTAAATAATTGCTAACATTTACATAGTGCTTTGCATATATTGTCTCATTTGACCCTGGCAACAACTCTGGGGTAGGTGCTGTCATTATTCCCATTTTACAGATGAGGAAAGTGAGACAATTAAAATTGATCCTCAATTATTAATTCTTTTTTTGGAGGGCAATTGGGGTTAAGTGACTTGCCTAAGGTGACTCGGCTAGCAAGTGTTAAGTGTCTGAGGTCAGATTTGAACTCAGGTCCTCCTGACTCCAGGGTTGGTGCTCTGTTCACTGTGCTCCCTGGCGACCCCCGATTATTAATTTATTGATCTTATTTACAAGTAATTGATTTTGTCTTGTAACTACTTTTCTCCTGTAATTGCTTAAGTCATAGTTCTTTGTGTCTGAACTTAGTTCAGAATTCAACTGGCTTGTGATGAGTTAATTTTAGAAATCCAGCTCTCTTGCCAATCACTGATCTATTCTTGCCTCAAGGAATTGTGTCAACCTTGGGGAATGTGTGTAAACATAAGGGAGTTTTAGCCACCAAGCTCTCCTTCAAGGTTGTCTGGTTTGCTGTGGATCCAAAAGGTTGGGCCCCTATCGTGCACCTGCACTCCAACAACGAGCACTTCTTAGTCTCAGTGAGAGAAGAAGGACGGACATTGCTAGCCCCCATTACCAAACTTCTAGCCAATCATATTTTTTCCTTCTCCTCAGCTTTGTGGCCAATTGTGTTGCCCTCAATCCGATAATGTTATCTACCCCATTCTGTTCTTTGTTCTGTGCTCCCCCAAACCTATATAAAATGAACTGAACTTTTGCTTGCAGTCTTTGGCATAAATGGAGGCAAGCCATTGACCCATTTACTAACAGGCAACATACCTCTGGTAATAAATGTTATCTTGCATGAATATTTTCCTTGGTTCTCCTTTTTGTTAAATTCCAATAGAGATCAAATTAAGACTGAAAGAAGTTAAGTGAGTTGCCCAGGGTCACATCGATAGTATGAGCATAGGATTTTAACTGAGGCAGGATTTGAATTCAGGTCTTTTTGGCTCCATATCCAACATTCTGCCAACTCACCACCTAGCAACCTCTTTAAATGTGAAATGCAGAAGTTTGTTTTTAATTCTAACAGCAATATGGAACCATATGGCCAAACCTGTGCTTAAAAACATCATTTAGACAGCTGTGTGGAGGCTGGATTGAAGAGGGGATAGATTGGGAGCAGGGAGGCCAATCTAATGAGGAGGCTATATAATAACTGTCTAGGGGAAGGGAGATGAAGACCTTAGCCAGGTAGCTGTGGTGTGGATGGAGAAAAGGAGATAGAAATGAAAGATGTTGTGGAAGTACAATCAACAAGGCTTGACTACTGATTGGTGCTGGACTTAATGTGGACACCTGATTGATTTTAGCCCTATTGCAGCTTGGAACTTCTGAGCTCAAGTGATCCACCAGCCTCAGCCTCCTCCAGTAGCAGGGACTAGCAACAGGTACCACTATGTCTGACTGTCACGACGATTTATCAGGGATGCCCAGACTTATATCTAACAGGATTTTATTTAAGACTAATACTTTTTATGATTGTGTAAAGGTCAGTGTTAGCAAAGAATGTGGGGTTTTGTTGTTTGTTTTGAATTGAAAGACAATTGATATGTAAGATAATTTATAAATTCCATTCTCAACAGTTGTTTCAACATTGCTATCCACCAAAATTTTTATCAGAATTGCTGAAAGTGAGTCCAATAGTCTTTGAGTTTCATCTATTTTTTCTCTAACCTCTCCTTGAAGTAAGGTAGAAATTAATGGGAGGACTGGAAGACACTCAAGGATCTTGGATAATCCACACACTATCAGTAGCTAAGCAAAAACTTTTTTTAAAAATTATTTTTAGTTTCCAACATTCATTTCCCAAAGATTTTGAGTTACAGATTTTCTTCCCATCTCTCGCCTCCCCCTACCCCAAGGTGGCCAGCAGACTGAATACCCTTTCCCCCAAACTGCCCTCTCTTATGTTCCCCCTAGTACCTCCTTCCCCCCTCTACTTTCTTGTAGGTCAAGATGGATTTCTATCCCCATTGCCTGTATATCTTATTTCCTGGTTGCATGTAAAAAAATTTTTTTTAAACATTTGTTTTTAAAACTTTTGAGTTCCAGATTCTCTCCCTTCTCTCCTCCTCACCCACTCCCACTGAGAAGACAAGCAATTCAATATTGGTTATACGTGTGTAGTAACGCAAAACATTTCTAGAGTAGTCATATTGTGAAAGACTAACTATATTTCCCTCCATCCTATCCTGAACCCCATTTATTCTATCTTCTCCTTTGACCCTATCCCTTTTCAAAAGTATAAATAAAAATTTCTTAGAATTCAGAACTGGTGTGTAGGATTTTGGAATGGAATGAAAAGGGAGACTCTTCATCATCAAATTGTGATTTGCAACTTGCTCTTGTATTAAATAAAAAGGGGTCATAGCACCTCCAAGGGAACCCCATAGACCTGGCTTGACCAACGTATGTGTCTTATGATACTGTGCAGGTGATTGCTGGCTCCTGGCAGCCATTGCTTCCCTGACCTTGAATGAAGAGCTCCTTTACAGAGTGGTCCCTAAGGATCAAAGCTTCCAGAAGAACTATGCAGGAATCTTTCATTTCCAGGTACTATGACTTGTTTGTTGCCCCTAACACAATTTTTTCCCACCTGTACTTTGATGTCATCAGTGACAAAGTTCATTCATTCATTCATTCATCAAAAAAAGTTAAATTCATTAAAAAAAAGTTAATGGAGGAGCTCTGCAATTGAATGAGACAGTTCCTTATAATCTATTTGGGAAGGGGAATGTGTATGAAGTAACTATAAAATCCCTACTTTGAATGCTCTGGAAATAATGTTTTCTTGGTAGACAGACATCATTCTGTTCCATCAACCTTCCTCTTTACCCTCTATGACCAGACTCTGGGCTTCTTATCCTCCAGTTCTGGCAGTATGGAGAATGGGTGGATGTGGTCATTGATGATAGGTTGCCCACCAGAAATGGAAATTTGCTGTTCCTTCACTCAGAAGAAGGCAGAGAGTTCTGGAGTGCCCTGCTGGAAAAGGCCTATGCCAAGTAAGTGGGGGTAGTGTGGGGTTTAGGGGACCCCAGGATGACCACCATATTTCTATAGTGAAGTTCTACCCAGATCCATATTTAAGGTTCTATCTTGGTTTTGCTCTCTGGTACCTGGAACTCTGTGGAGTTAGACAACCAGAAACTTTATAGGGTCATGAATTCAGAGCAGGAAAGGATCTCAGAGGTCCTGGAGCCCAACCTCTTCATTTTACAGATGAGGAAACTGAAACTTAGAGAGATTAAGTGACCTGCCTATAGTCACACTGCTACTAAGTACCAAAGATGGAATTGGAACTCGGGTTTTCCTGACTCCAAACCCAATACATTATCTACTATGGCTCCCTGCTTTGAGTAATCTAAATTAGCCTCACACTTGCCTATGAGTTAAAATCCAAATTCCTCCACTTGCTGACTATGTGACCTCAGGCACATCGTTAACCTGGCTATTTCTTAGCTTCCTTCAACAGAGCTGACATAGAACTAATAAACTCCAAGTTAAGCACTTTGGTCCTTATAAAACACTAAAGGAAAGATGAATAATAATAAGTAATAATAATAAATGGCCCCTTGACTCAGCCGATGAAGCTTCCACCCTTTGCTCAGCAACTCTTCCACTGTCCCAAGCAGGTTGGCAGTTTTTCTTGTTCAGACCAAGATCTGTGTCCATCAGCTCCAGCTCGCCTGCCCTAGTTACAGCTCCTGAGGTTCCTGCTCCAGTCACTTCCCAACTTTGTCCCCCTGTAAAATTTTAGGTTTCACTTCAATGTAGATTCAACTTGACTGGAAGACAGAACTGCTTGAAGCCCAAGGAAGATGATGGGCCGCCTCTGGAAAGGAATGGCCATTTAGTTCCTCTGAAATGAGTCCACAGTCAGATTTATGTCAAATCAAATGAATTTCAGCCCTGGCAAACTTCTGACCTTGTCATTGGAGCAACGGCCTAAGTTGGAATTCTAGGGCTGTAAAGCCATCTTTTTCCTGTATGGTTTTTCCCTGAGTCCACCACCTCCACAAAACACCAATACCCCTGCATATTCTGAAGGAGAGGTCCCTCCTCTTGGGGCCCTCTAATTAGGGCAGATGCTTTCTGGATATTAGCTAATGTCTAAAGGTTAGAAGCAATGCATTTTATTCCTTTTCTCTTTTTTCCTTTCCTGCAGGCTCAATGGGTCCTATGAAGCTCTCACAGGAGGGTCCACAGTGGAGGGATTTGAAGATTTCACTGGAGGAATCTCAGAGTTTTACGATTTGAAGAAGGCCCCGTCCAATCTGTATCAAATCATAAGGAAGGCTTTACGCTCTGGGTCATTGCTTGGCTGCTCCATCGATGTGAGCCAAGGATGTTTCCCTTTGTATTTAGTCCCTTTAAATGAAAAAAAAAACAGGTGGGGGTGGGGTGGGAGAACACTTTGAGCTGTGGTCTGGTGGGCAGCACAATCTCTGCCCTAATGGAGGTCGTTAGATTTTATTGGTGGTACCCAGATTTATTCTTAGGAAGATCTTAAACTAATCTAAGACCTGTGTGAGTGGATGGGGATGGGTGGAAAAGGTCATTCTCATCCAGATACTCTGGACCGTTGTTTCTTCTTTGTTTTTCATCTTGGAATCCTGGTGGTTTATCCTCTATAACTGATCATGATCCTTGAGTCCTATCTCTACCAATGCTATTCACTTGCTGAGTGACATGGGGGGATTCACTTCTTCTTCTCCATGTGTTAGATGGGAGACAGTATGGTAGACTGGAGAGATGGATGGTTTTGGGGGCAGAGGACCCAGGTTCAATTCCTAGATTAATTAGTTACTCTTTGTGTGAGCTTGGGTAAGTCACTCAGCCTAAGTTTCTTTCAGCTGTGAAATGAGGGGCAGAAATCCCTTTCAACTCTAAACCTATGATCCTCTAAGGAGATTCAATATGTGATGGTGTTAGTTTTGAGGTCCCTGGCTGCAACTTTCCAGGGAAATATGCTTTACAATGGGGGTCATGACCTCCCAGGAAGGGGAGTGATGAGGACAGAATGAGGGTCATACAGACTAGACCTGGAATATCGTTTGCACTATCTACCATTCTTCTTAGCTGCTATACACGCCTTCCTTGTGTCTGCTTTCCCCCATATAATGCCTTGCTCTCATCACCTCCAAGCTTCTGCCTAGTCAAGAAGACTACAGCTCAGATAACAACCTACTTATTTCAGAAGAATACAAAATAAAAATAAAATATTCTCCTTTTCCCAACTTATGACAATTCTGGAAAGTTATATGTGTATGTCTGTCACCATCTCTCTCTCTCTCTCTCTCTCTCTCTCTCTCTCTCTCTCGGCATTTAGGTGACAAAGTAGATTTTTACCACCTGGCTTAAAGTCAGGAAGACCTGAGTTCAAATCCATTTTCAGACATTTACTAGCTGTATGACCCTGGGCAAGTCATTTAACCCCCGTTTACCTCAGTTCCTCAACTGTCAAATGAGGGTAATAACAGCACCTACCTGACAGAGATGCTTTGAAGATTAAATGAAATAATATTTGTAAAGCGCTTAGCACAGTGCCTGGAACATAGCAGGTGCTATAGAAATGCTTAGTCCTTTCCCTTTCATCTGTCTGTCTATCTTATATACAAATATGTATATATATATATATATATATATACATATATATATATATACATACATATGTGTATATGTAAATATATGCATGGGCATACACATATGCATGGATATGTTTTCTGATGAAGAGGTGATAAGTTTTAATGAAAGGGCACAGAGAGGAGGTGAGAGGAAACATGTAAATCCAAGGGGTCTGTACTATGAAAATACTACGATCCATAGTATTTGAGGATTCCAGCTGACATCAAATATGATACAAGATAATTAGTGCTCCTCTGCCAGTGCAGACTCATTCTCCCAAGAAGAAATGACTTCCCAGTTCCCTTGTGGCATTTCCAAGGCTGGTATGTCATGTTTGGGTCATGGCAGGCCCCAGGCACTTTGCTTGGCAGAGCAGGCTTAATTGGTGAAGGGCTTGACGATGATAGCTCTATTAAGTCCAAGGCTTATTACCGTATTTGTATGACCTCATCTTATTGTTGAGGCCCGTGCCTGCCTCTGTACCATGTGTCATTAGAAGAAGCGGCAGGGCAGGTCCAAATGGATTCCTCTGCCAGCCTTTCCTGACTGCTCTTTTCTCTACCTAGATCACCAATGCAGCGGAATCACAGGAAGTCACCAGCCTGAAGCTGGTTAAGGGGCATGCTTACTCCATCACTGGAGTTGAAGAGGTAAAACCAAGCATCCCACGCTATTCCTCCATTGGGTTCTGGGGTGTGATACTTTAGAGAACAATAGGAATTTAAGAATGTCCCAAAGGAGCAACTGATGCACTGCATTTTCTTTGCACAGGCAAAGAAAGTAGGAGATAGTAGGATGAACATTTTCATTTCAAAGTAAAAATATCATATTTTTGTGTCGACTGATACTCCCGGTAAATGTATGTGTTTTTAGTGTCAAATGTACTGTCCTTCAGAGGTTAAATGGGATCTTTTTAGTTGAATCTAACCTCTCATTTTAGTTGAGTTTGTTTATTATTGAGTAGGGGAATAACAAAACAATGGCAGACAAGGTCATAGTTCACAGTTTTTGCAAAGGAAAGTCACCTAACGTAGTCGTTTGCCTTGGTGATAGTCTTCCTCCAATTCTTTTGACTGACTCCCAGTATTCATTTTTCATACTTATAGAATGCAGCCGACACTCATGCATTACTTGACTTAGTTATGAAATTAATATGGCCAGTGACTAATGTGGCTATGTCAGTTCTAGAATAATGATAAATGAAGACTTGAAGCTAGGCGACATAGTCTTTGGACTGCTGGGCCTGAAGTCTGGGGAGACCTGAGTTCAAATCTAGCCTCAGACATCTACTAGCTATGTGACCTTGGGCAAGTCACTTAACTTCTATCTGCCTCAGTTTCCTTGACTGTAAAATGGGGGTCAGAGTAGCATCTGCCTCACAGAGTTGTTGTGAGGACCAAATGAGGTAATAGCTGTAAAGTGCTTAGCATGGATCTAATAATGACTTGTTCCCTTCTTCCACCTTCCCTTGCCCCCAGATAAACTTCCTAAAGCATATACCTGACTCCAGCTTAAGAAGCCACAGTGGTTGTCTAGGACAGAGAACCTAGAACAGAGATACCCTTGGGGTGGGGAACTTGCAAACACAACACCTCACCTTGACATTTAGAGGTCTTTCGGTTCTCGCTCCCAGTGACTTTTCCAGACTTACTTTACTCCCCTTCACTCACTTTATGCTTTCACTGAAAGCTCCTGCTCTTCCCCTGAATTAAGCATTCCATTTCCCACCTCTGTATTTTTTGTACTGGCTATCCTGAGTGCTGGGAATGCCCTTCCTTTTCTTTTCTATTGCTCTAAGTCCTTTAAGGCTCATGACAGGTACCATTCCTCAAGGAAAGCCTTTTCTTATTCCCCAGGTTAGTCCTCTCACTCATCCAAAATTACCGTGTATTTCTTTACCTGCACAAATGTGGAATGTACCCTATAGAATAACCTTCTCTAAGGGAGGGACTATTTTTCCATTTTGTCTCTGTATCCCCAGTACCTGGTCCATGAGAAGTACTTGATAAATGCTTGTTGAATTGAACTGAACATTTTAAAAAATATATCTATATTTATATATGTATGTATGCATATGTTTTTCAAGAAAAGAATTCTAATGTAAACCTAATGCATCTGCAATTGTGGGACACCAGGAATGAATCTAAGTGCTCAGTTATGCCTTTTTGGTGGGATTTCCAGGTTAATTACCGTGGCCGCCTCGAAAAGCTAATTCGTCTGAGGAATCCATGGGGTGGGACAGAATGGACAGGAGCATGGAGTGACAGGTAGGTCCCCTTTAGAGAGAGCCAAGTTTCTCTCACCCTATTCCTCTATTATTGAATATTTCAAGGAAGAGGCATTATGTAATTACAAACAATAATAGGGAAAAATGGTTGGTTGTAGGGAATTTAGAAAACCTCACAGTTCAACATGTACACAGTTGGCTTAGAAAAAGAGGGCTGAGTCCAGGCTAGAAAAACCAAGCTGTCATGTTAAAGGCTGGCTTTCTAAGTTCTTCCATTTCAAACACAGGCAGGTCAGTTGGAATTCCTCCTGGCTTTAAGGATCTCTCCCAGAAGCTTTCACATTCTCTGCCTAGAGCACCAGTGTAGTCCAAAGGTCAAATCAATCACTTCTTCTCTGATCCTTTCAACTGGTCAGTATGACAAAGGCCAAAGCTATCAGGACCAATAGAAAATGGCACTTGGAGAATGAGGTTTGATCTTGAGAGCCAACTGGTCACAACAGGCAGCGATCGATGGGCCTGGAACTCACTCCATTAGCTCATTACCACTGGCAGATATTGATCTTTTGTGGCAGAAACCATTAATGACCAAAGAGGCTGTTCTCTGACAGGCCTCTCTGATGGTTGGAGGGGGTAGGGAAGTCAGTCAGAGAGGGATACTTGAGGGCAGCTTTGTGATTTTCCAAGGTGTTGATGCTTTAGAAACCAGTGTCACACTTTTAAAGCTGAAGAGTTCTGAATAATGGAACAAGCTCCATCCTAGTCAGTAAGATAGCTTGTGACCAAGAGCATCCCCTAGACTCTGATCGACAAAATGACCAACCGAGACTCCAGAGAACTGATGATGAAGAATGCTACCCACTTCCTGATAAGTAAGTCGTGGACTCAACATGCAGAATAAGATATATTTTTTGGACACAGCCAATGTGGGAATTTGTTTTGTTTGACGATATTTATTATAAGGATTTGTTTTTCAGTAGTGTGGAAGTAGGAGAGAGAGAAAATAAATGCTTTATAATAAAAAATAATAAAATTTAGTTTAAAAAAAAAAGAAGAGAAAGTCAGACTGAAGCAAGGTTGACCAACTTGGCCTAGGATAGAAGCCGGTATTCACTAATGTCCATGACCAAGGGTCATTTTTGTCCCCACCTCTTCCCCAAATGCTGCTGTGGTTTGTAGGCATTTTAAAAATCTGCTGCCAGTTGATTAGACCACCCTCCCATAGCTCTGTATCAATTCAGACCTTTCAAATGGCTTCAGTGATTTTAATCATAGCATCAATATAATTTGCAATGTAAATATTTTTTGTCTGCTTCTAGGCAGCATGGAATATCATGGGTATGGGAGAAATGGAGAGATCAAGAGATTTGGGTTTGAATCCTGCTTCAAACGCTTATTAAATGTGGCAAGTCACTTAATCTTTGTAAGCCTCAGTTTCCCCATGTGTAAAAGGGGCATAATAATACCAGCATTAGTTACCTTAAAGGATTGTTGTAAGCAAAGTCCTTGGAAAACCTGAGTGTGCCTGCATAAAAGTGAATTATTATTACTATATTTATGAAAAGCCTGCCACACCCAAACCTTGGGCCATGGGGTTACTCCCTCTGGATTAGAGAGTTCCTATTGAACTAGGACACTTAGAATTGAGCAAATCTCAGAACCTGAGTGCTTTTGGCAAGATTGACAATGCTTCCAATTCATAACTGGAATAAATAAAGTAAACCAGAAGTGAACATAATTCTTGCAAACTACAATTGATTTCACGATTTTTTTGGGTGGAAATCTTTTTTACCAAAACTGTTAGCAGGCATTGAAATGAACTGATTTCCTTCTTTCTTCCTGTCACTGACCTTGTCCATTCTTAGATGGAGGCTCTAGGGGCGGCTAGGTGGCACGGTACATAGAGCACTGGCCCTGGAGTCAGGAGGCCCTGTGTTCAAATCTAGCCTCAGACACTTCACACTTACTAGCTGTGTGACCTTAGGCATGTCGCTTAACACCAATTACCCTACCTTCACGTTTGTTAAGCACTAGTTGTATGCAAATCACAATGATGGGAGTGTGTAAAGTTTAAGTAAAATGTGATCTTTGCTCTCAAGTGGTTTATAATCCAGTGTGAGTGTGGTGGGTTTGTCTGTGTGCAAGACATACATACATGCACATAGATAACATGCATGCATACTATATAGTACATGTACATACTGATAATATACTACACAGTAACACATATTAAGTGTAACGATTGATAGAGAAGAAAAAGGAAGAGGAGGCAAGGCAAGAGGATTGAATGATCCACCAACTTAATGTTAGAGATGGTTGTTTAAGGAACACCTTTTAGAAATTCCAGTCACTTGTAACGTTAAAACAAAATACTTAAACTCTGACTCCACCCAAATATTGATGTTGGAAAAAACTCCCTACAATGAGAGCTGTGCAAAAGTAGAGTGAATTGCCTTGAAGGATTGATAGGTTCCCCCATCTTGAACTTCTTCAGAAAGCAGCTGGATGATCACTTATTGGGTATATTATTAGCAGGGAATACCTCTCAGATATGGGTTGGACTAGATAGCCTCTGAGATCCCTTCCAAATCTTGACTTTTTAAATTCCAGGACAGTGTCTGCCATGCTTTTTATTGATTTAAGAATGATGATTTAATGGGCACCCTTCTCCCCTCTTCCCCTCACCCAGATATATTTAGAGCTAGAAGACCTGGGCTTGAATCCTGGCTCTCTCTGCCACTTACTATTTATGACTTAGGGTAAGTCCCTTAGTCTTTGTAGGCTTTAGTTTCCTCTTTTAGCAGGAAGATAAGCCAACTGATGTGAGTTTATCTCATTTCTCTGGCCTTTGCTCATTCTCATTTGGGGCCCCTAACAATTAATGTGATTCATCAACAACAAAGATTTGGAAAATGAGGGTCTGGGACGAGATGATTCTTGAAGTTCCTTTCCTTGTTGTTCAGTCACTTTTCAGTCATGTCCGAGTCTTTATGACCCCATTTGGGGTTTTCTCGGTAAAAATACTGGAGTAGTTTGCCATTTCTTTTTCTATCTCATTTTACAGATAAGGAAAATGGAAGTGACTTGCCCAGGGTCGCACAGCTAGTAAGTGTCTTAGGCCAGATTAGATCTCAGGGAGATGAGTCTTTCTGATTCCTGGCCATGTACTCTATTTCACTGTATCACCTAGCTTCCCCTTTCACTTAGAGTACACTAAATAGGAGCTTTCAGATCTTATTTTCTCTTAGTTTGTTCTTTCATTCTTGTTCATAAAAGAGACCCTCAAAGACTCATTTCTGAGTGAACTCAAGGTTCTCCATGTTTAAGCTGGTTCTTTGTGGTAGCAATCTGCATGCAGTGGGAAAGGCTGGGTTTGTGTGGCCCCTGATCGTTGCAGGGTCAGTGTTTAGTGAATGCTCCAAGAGATCTGCTGTAAACAGATTTCATTTCTGTGGAGTCCAATCAAAGACTTGTGCTTGACTTTCAGTGCCCCCGAATGGAATTACATAGACCCCAGGCAGAAGGAAGAACTAGACAAGAAAGCTGAAGATGGGGAGTTTTGGTGAGAAATTTTTCTTGTTCTTTGGGTGGACTATTCCTTGGCCTGCAAGTTTCCCTGGTCTAATTTTGTGCTGAAGCAAAAGGGAGCAGTTTTCCTCTGACAGCCCTAGGGATACTCAAAGAGATCTGAAATAGCCGAGAGTTTGATTTTTTAGGGGCATGGATTGTAAAGCAATAAGAATACAGTCATGACCAGTTTTATTAGACCCTTGTTTTCCTTCTTCCTTTTGTGCAAATTAAATTCTTCCTCTGCTACAATCTGACACATCAAAACCAGGAAATCTAAGCCCTTGTTTAGCCACCAGCTTTCTATGCTACCTTGGGCAAGGAAATGATGAAATATTATTTTCCCTAACTCTAAAATGGAACTATCCTATCACAAATTACTCCTGCTTTCAATGTACCTCATGACTTCCAAGCAATGTGCCAATGAAATGTGAGCAATTTACCTCTTCTCTGATGGGATATAGAATCTAGCCATACTGGTCTACTTGCTCCATCTTCCAAATCCTTCCCTTTTCACTGTTTGTCCCCCATGTTTGGAATGCTTTTCCTTCTTACTGTCACCTCTTAGAATACTTGGCTTCTTTCAGGACTCAGCTAAAGCATCATCTCCTATAGAAAGCCCTTCCTGATTTCCTCAGCTAATGGTGCCTTCCCTTTTAAGGTTACCTTGTATCTATTTTTATTTGTGTTACCTAAGTATCTAAGTCTCTCCTGGAGAGATGCTGAAGTCTCTGTCCATGGAGATCTTTGGGAGTTAAAGAGGTACTCTGGCCTGGTTTAGGTGTAATTCAGCCCAGAGATCTAGAAAAGGCTGGGTAAAATGACCAATTTATCTAGTTGATCTCTTCTTTGAAAGAGTTAGGTATTGTACTAAATGTGGAATAGGGAAGAAAAGAAGAAACCACTGTAATTTTTCCACAGTCAGAGAAATTAAGGAGAATCCCTTGTAGTATGAGTAATATTACCTAGTTTATTGGATAGTGGAGGTGGATGGTATTGTCATTCTATCCCCTTGGAGAAGCATAGCCTTTGGAATAAGGCTAGGACTGTTAGAAACAAATCTGTCACTCACTGAGTTTCAGGGCATTCCTTTTCCATTGTTGGTCATGTAGGTATGAAAAAAAAAATTAGGTCCCCAGGGGATGTGCTTGGCTATATTTTAATCCCAGCTCACTGGTCTGGGAACTTTTTGCTCTTTTCACCCCTAGGATGTCGTTTTCAGATTTCCAGAGGCAATTCTCTCGGCTGGAGATCTGTAACTTGTCTCCTGACTCTTTGACCAGTGAGGAGATCCACAAATGGAATATGGCATTGTTCAATGGCCACTGGATCAGGGGCTCCACAGCTGGGGGCTGCCAGAACTACCCAGGTACAGACCAAAAGGATGATGGTCGAGATGCACTGGAATGACCAGCCTCAAGGCCTGCTCTTTGGGTTTGTTCTTCCTGCACCAAGCTTGGCCTGACTGCCTTTAGATTTCTACTGTATGGATGTTGTGATGTTAGACTTTTTAGAATGGCATCTGCTTGGGGGAAAGGTTTTTCATGGCTCAGAATCTAGAGGAGCAATGATAGTCCTAAATTCTCAACTTTAGTAAAACCTTTCTGCCAAGCCCCTCTCACTCTTAGCCCTCTAAAGCCTTCTGCTTCTTCCCCTCATGCTCTTCCTCCACCAGGGCTTTGCTTCCTTTCTTGCTCCCTTTTCCATTTTCATTATTTCCCTGATTGCTACCATTGAGCCCACCAACCTGAATACTAGCTAATGATTACATGGTGACATTGCTAGTGGTTGGTTCAGCTGATCAAAGTGCTTCACTCACCAGTGGTGTGCCAGGTGGACCTGAGCATAACAAAGGCCTGATTTTACACAATGTAGACATCATTCATCAATAGCCACTAACTCCTAACCAGCTATTTCCCTCAGCACACTTCAGAGCCAGAGGCAGACGAGGGAAAGTGTGCATCTTGCTATGCAAGCTATTCCTTATGTACTAACTTTAGCCAAGAGTCTTACTAAACATGGGAACCTTGATATGTACATGAAACTCAAGCTTGTATTTCACAGTTTTTGAAGAAAACTAACATGTATGTAGGCTCCTTCTAGGTTGATCCAGCTGAGGCAACACCTGATGAAGGATTTAAGAAAAATGACCACCCCTCACCCTACATCTCTAAGGAGGAACGAAAGAAAACAAACCCTCTCTTCTCATCAATATAAGTCATGTACTTTCTCTGTTTGATGTCTTGTGGCCTGATTTAGACTGTAAGCACACTGAGCAGGGATCACATCTCCTCTGTGTTCTGGACGTGGTATCATCAATATCCTGGTGCTATTTGTGTCCTAATAAAGTCCAAACTTGACAGTCTTGGGATCTTATCAAGGTTTCTCCTGCCCCAGCCCTCAACTCTGCCCAAACTGGCTGTTTTTATGGCTTATTTTCTTTCTTTAATTCTGTCAAGTAGTAACCAAACAAACAGAAAAGCAAAGATTATAGTGCATTTGGGAGATGTTAGAATATGATCACCATTAGCAACTCCCCAGAGGCACATCAGAAATTTGCACAGATCAATTTGGGCAGCTAGGAACTGTTGTTGGGAGTGAATGTGGTAGCTACATAAAACAAATTGCTAGCATACCCCTGCCAACTAGCCGTCAGGAACAGATTTCTCTCTCTTGCTAGTTGGTAATGATGCAAATACATAAACAGTTCAGAATATTCTCTGTCTTCTCTGGAGCTTATACATAGTTAACTCTAGAATCCAGAAACACTTGACCTGAATTAAGATTCTGGAACTTTAGATTCCTAAAAGACAAAGTTGAATTAACAATGTTATCATTATCATAGAACCCTAAAATGGCAAATTTGCAATAGATCTTAGAAAGTCTAGGCTGGGGAGGGTAATTCATGGCCTCGAGGCCACATGTGGCCCTGTAGGTACTCAAGTGTGACCCTGATTCAGTCAAAGAGCTGCACTTGAGGACTCTAGAGGGTCATATGTGGCCTTAGGGCCTCAGGTTCCCCACACTGGCCTAGGCTGTTCATTCTACAGATGAGGGAACTGAAGTTCAGAAATCAGAACTGACTTCCCCAAAGTCATACATCTATTAAGTGGCAGAGCAAGGAGTTAAGAGTCTAACACTATCATATAGATGCCTTTCAATATCCCCAGATGCCTTGCTAGTCTGTTAAATTGGACTCTTCCTAAAGAATAAGAGAAGCTATGAAGCATTATTACTAAAAATTGTTGAGGCTCCAAGATAAGAATGACTATCTGCCATGACTTCTCCAACTTATTTATCGTTCTGATTCTGCTATGGACCCGTGTGATCTTTGAAAATTCACTCAACCTTTCTGGACCTCAGTTTCCACATGTAAAATCTCCAGGTACCATTTGGCTAGGTAGTCTTCTCTCTGAAGCAGAATTCCCTTTGAGAACAAGAGGTATTGCTGTGGGAATGCTTAATTACCAAAAAATTTTCCTTGTATGCCATAAAAGATATCACACTATATAAATAGCATGTTCCATAAGCAAAATGAAGTGGCAATTGGCTAGTTGGCCCAAGGTCTGATCTCTCTGGAGCAGCAACATCCCCTGAATGTCAATCATCCTGGCTTTTTACATCTCATAAGAACATTGCCTTTATAGTCCTTTTACACAGAGCACTTCTAAGCAGGGACTTACCTAGGTAGCCATCCTCATCTTTTCTGAAACTCTACCTTTCATCTGGACAATTCAAAATGCTTTGACAACTTTAGATGATTCTTCTTCTTCCCAGGAGTTTGGACTTGTTTTGGTAAACCAGGAAATGGAGACACTCAGAGGCTTAGGGTCATAAGATCAGAAACAGGACTGGATGGAACCTCAAAGGTCATCTAGTCCAACCCCATCTTTTAGCAGAGAGGACTTAAGTTTGTTCAAGGTCACATAGGCAGCAGAAATGGAAAGCTTTAGAAGACAAGATCGTTCTGGTTCATTTGAACTCTACTAAGTGTCTTCTTCTCTGTGAGAAGTTTTTCCTCTTAAATTTGTTTTCAGAAGCTCTTATTCCAGGGGTAGGGAACCTGTGGCCTCAAGGCTATATGTGGCCCTCTAGGTCCTCAAGTACAGCCCTTTAACTGAATCCAAGCTTCACAGGACAAATCCCCACTCCTGAATTCTATCAGGAATTTTAGAAAGTTCAATTTATAGAAAATGGACAAAGTTTTTTTTTTCCCTTTTTCCTTTTAGTTCATGTTTTCCTTTATTTGCAATAGGAGTTAGTAAACTATCCTTAAGATTGGTTTATAGGATCATAGGCCTAGAGGTGAAGGTGACCTCAGAGGCCATTTAGTCCACCTTGTCCAACCCCCCCCCCATTTTTATTTTTTGCTTTTTGGAGGGGGAAGGTAGGGCAATTGAGGTTAAGTGACTTGCCCAAGGTCACATGGCTAGTTTTGTGTTAAGTGTCTGAGGTCACATTTGAACTCAGGTCCTCCTGACTCCAGGGCCAGTACTCTATTCCTTGTGCCACCTAGCCGCCCCCATCCTCTAATTTTTACACAAGGAAACTGAAGCCCTAGAAGGTTACGTGATTTTTTTCAAGGTTGTACAGGTAACAAGCATTGGAGGTAAGATTTGAACCCAGGCCCTCTGATTCTAGTACCCTTGGTCCTTCCATTGTATCATGTCAAACAAATTCACTGTAATAAACTTTGATTACTTTCCCCAGGCCACCTGATATTTGGGGATCATACTTCATGGTAATGCTCAAACACCAGGTCAGCTGTCCCATGGGATTAGATACTTCAAATATTTTTAGTTAATCATACACTCTCTAACCCTTGACCTTCTTCCATATTTGTGGGGGAAGGGGTAGGGGTAGGGATAGGGACTGGAGCTATGATTTACTTGATATAGAGAACCATCTGGAGTAGGAAATATCCCATACCAGTGTAGGTTGGCATCTTCTTTGCAACTTATGGTCTTAGAGAGTTTCCTAGAGCACTGAGAAGTCAACTGACTTGACCAGGGTCACATAGCATGTGTCAGAGGTGGTTCTTGAACTCAGGTCTTCTCATCACAAAACTGGCTTTCTATCCACTATGCTAAGTTGTCTCTCACTGTATTTCAATGTTATAAACCAACATAATAGGAAAAGAAAATGTGACCCCTTTGCTGAACAAACATGCTGAGAAGCATTAAACTAGAAATTCTCTGACCTGAGTTATTTTGTATCACTGGGATATCCAAGACCTCTTTTGATGTTTCTTTTTTCTTCTTTTTCTGGGGGTAAATGAACACCAATGTGATGCATAGCTACATACTGGACCAATCCCCAGTTCAAGATCCGATTGGATGAGGCAGATGACCACCATGAAGGCAACCCAAGTGAGCCCCTTTGCACAGTTCTACTGGGTCTGATGCAGAAAAACCGAAGGAGGAAGAAGAGGATTGGACAGGGGATGCTCAGCATTGGCTATTCACTTTACCAGGTACTTCCCACCTGGGTTTATCCTCTGACTTGGCATGGGTTTCTTCAGTCTGAATTTATTGGCTATCATTTCTGTCATTTGTCTCAGGTAGCCTTCCTTACTAACATTTCCATGTTCCCTACAAGCTTCCCGGGAGGTTCGGAAATCCTTTCTGTTCCACAGTACTGGGATTTTTATTCTCTGTTGCATGGGAGCCCAGTAAAGGATGCCAGAGAGCAAAGAAGTAATGGGACCCTACCCTCTTTCTGTCCTTCCTTCCTCAGAATTGGGATATGCTTATCTGGCAACCCTAGTCTCAGAAGGGTTTCAGTTCCTTGTGTGCTAGGTTTTGCTTTATGATTGGTTCTTCCCGTGTTGTATCTATTGGAAAGGTTCTGTGCGAAACAGCATTGAAGTTTGTTCACACTTATACCAGAAATAGGTAGCTACCACCATCATGGATTTGCTGTCTTCATGCACTCTCTGCCAGCATTAGGGAGAATTTAGCTCTGAATTGTTTACCTTCTATAATCCTGTTTCCTCTTTGCTTCTGTAGTGGATAGAAAACAGTCTGAGAGTCAGGATGAACTGGGCTCCAATCCTGCCTCTGATAAAAGCTAGCTCTGTGACCCTGGGTAAGCCACAACTTCTCAGTACCCTGGGACTACAATTTACAGAGCAGTTGCTGATCTGCATTGGTTTTTTTTAGGGAGTTTCTTTTATAGTATCCTATGCAAAGGTGGTACCATGGATAGAGATAGGCCTGGAGTCAGGAAAAACTGGTCTCAGACACTTATTAGCTGTGTGACCTTGGGCAAGTCACTTAACCCTATTTGCCTCAATTTTCTCATTTATAAAAGGAGCTGGAGAAAGAAATGACAAACCACTCCAGTATTTTGCCAAGGGAACCCTAAATGTGGTTATGAAGAGTTGGACATGATTGGAATGACTGAACAACAGCAACAAATGCAGGTCTATGCCAAAAAAATCTTGGTGGCCCAACCAATCTATCTGAGTTCTTCTTGCCTGTCTCTTGGCCTTTTTTCTATTGCTCAAAGATGAAATTTAGCTGGAATCAGAAGGGCCTGGCAAAGAAGGTGGCAGCTTACATCTCTGGGGTGATTTTAGAAGTGCAAGAAAGGTCCTATGACTTCCCCCAAAATAATTTTCTGAGTGACTTGATGGTAGAAATTGCTCAAATAAAGACCCCTTCCCCAATCACCTACTTTGGTTTAAGACTTTGAACCCAACTGAGATATAAAAATTGCTAGAAGAGAGGATATACTGTAAAATCACAGGATTCAGAACTGGAAGAGTCAAGTCAAGTCAACAAACATTGATTAAGAGTTTAGGAGGTACCAGGCACAGTGCTAACCCCTAGGGATAAAAAGAAAGGCAAAAATGGTCCCTGCCCTCAAGGAACCCACAATCTAAGGGTAAGAGACCTTGGAGGTGATTGGACCATAGAATTTATAGCCGGAAAGGATCAAAGGCCAACAAAGTACAACATCTTCATTTTACATATGAGGAAGCCATAGAGATAAAATGACTTTCCCAAGGTCACATAGGTGCTAGGTAGCAGAGTCAGGATTCATTTTCATATTTATATCATCTGACTCCAAATTCAGTGCTCTTTCCACCACAACATACATCTTTTAGACGTTTTCAGTCCCTCACATCTTGGTGTGACTGAATTTATACAATTATCAGTAAGATACATATATCCACATGGGTTGTCTAAATGTGTGGAAGTGGTTGCCCAGATCAACATGAGGTCTGTCCTGCCTCTGTGGAGAGAAAGAGATAGGTGGAGGTAGGGGTAGACAGGTACCAAAAATACCACAAGGCTGGGTGCTCTTTTCTTTAGTCTCTGAGAAGGGCACAGGACTAAAATGATCTCCATCTGCCCCCTTAGCTATCTCTGGTCTGAGGGTGTGAGTGGGTTCAGAAGCAGGGCCGCTTGCCTGTTCTCTCTTTAGGGGGGAGGGTAGCCTTTATTTTATACTCATCCTATTAGCACCTTCTCATCAAACATTGGTACACAAAAGACTATTACAAATACTGAGTAAGCCTATTTAGCAAAGCAGAACAACAAACCGAAATCAGAGTTCTACAGACTAGAATATAATAGAAAATAAGAGTGAAGGAGCGCTTTAGCTGAGAGCAAGAGAACAGTTCAGTTCAAACTGAGAGAGGGGAGGGGGATAATAGAATATGGGAAAGGTGGGAAGAGGAGAGGGAGGGGGAGAGAAAGGGGAGAGAGAAGGGGAGGGGTGGAAAGAAGGCAGAGAGAAGGAGAGAGGGAGCAGAGGGAGAGGAGAGGGAGAGGGGAAAAGGGGGGAGAGTAGGGGAGAAGGAGAAGAGGGACAGGAGAGGGAGGGGGAAAGAAAGGGGGAAGAGAAGAGGAGAGGAAGAGGAAAGGGAGGGGTGGAAAGAAGGCAGAGAGAAGGAAATAGGTAGCAGAGGGAGAGGAGAGGGAGGGGGAAAGAAAAGGGGAAAGAGAAGGGGAGCAGAGAGAGAGGGATGGAGGAAAAGAGGAAAGAATGGAGAAAGAGGGAAGAGAAGGGAAAGTGGGGGAAGGAGGAGAGAGGGAAGAAGGGAAGAGAGAGAAAAATAGAGAGACAGAGGGATAGAGACAGGGAAGACAGGAGGAGAGACCAGTTTACCTAAGAAGGTTCATTCTAGCAGTTTCTGGGTGGGCAAACTGAAGCACGTTGAGCCAGCTTCCCTTATGTATTTGTAGCTTCTCTCTCCAGGAGTTTCTCTCCCAAAGAGTATCTGGAGCCATATGTATCTCTATCCCAATGAGCTCTGGAACCCGCTCAGTAAGTTCCTGATGCAGGTGCAGAGCATCACTCTATGCTTAACATTCTTGCCACTGTTTCCTTCCTTATAAGTAGCTTTGAATAGGCGGGTGATTCTGAGTATGAGGGTGTGGTCTCCTCAGATAGGATTAGGAGGCTAGGGGGTAACATGGTGATGAGGGGAAAGAGGGGCACTAAGAGGGATGCTGAAATTGTTGAGGACAAACTAGATTTCCTCCTACTTCACAACTTTGCCTGGGATTGGCCTGAGCCCGTACTAAGGCTGTGAGGTCTTTACTGAAGGGAGGGAGGTGGGGAGCCTGTCTTACCATTTTCAGGCAGGGCAGAAGAGGAATCTTTTTTCCTGGAGTGGGAGGGAAGGGTGAGGGGACAGTAGGGAGGAGTTGCAGTTTGTATAGAGGACAATTCAAAGAGGAATTCAGTGCGGAGAACAGTCTTATGGCAGGTACTATTACGGGTAAGGGGAAAAGGGGCAGTCTGTTCCCCAGAGAGATTTGCCCATGCTCCCACGGAGTAAAACCAGGAGAGAGTGGGGTTTTGCCTCTTGAAAGAGAGGTAGCAGTCTCTAAGCTATCACTAAAGAGTGCCTTTGTTAAGGAAGTGTATTCCCCTGCCATCCCACAACCTCCCTCCCCCTGTACACATTGATGTTCCCTTGGGACAAAAGTCTCATGGCCTCATCCTGGTTATGGCTTTCATGAAAAGCAAACCAACTCTGATCTCTGTCTTCATTTCTGAGATCTCAATCAGATAAGAACTCAATCCCCTAATCTCAGTCTCCACATTTTTACTGGTCTGACATCCTGAACTATCACTATTAGTTTCTAAACAAGTTGAGCTAGGAGTAGCATGGAATTCTCTATCATTGAGGGAATCTTTTAAAATAATGAGCTTCCTGAAATATTAATTGTTTTGTTACAGTGGAATTTTGTTGAATACCTTGATTGGAATCACGTTCCACTTGGTTGGACTTGGGAATCTCATGCTTCCTAGTGAATTAATTTAGTAGTGAATTAACAAGTGAAAAGAGAAACTTGAAACCTATCAACAGGAGAGAAGTGTTAAGTTATAACCTTCAACTTCTATTTTTTTTTCTTAACTCCTGGATCTTTCTGTGGTGTGTTTGTTTTTGGTGACTGATTTGAGGGTTTAGGGAAATTTGTTTTTTTCTTAGGTGGTAGGATATCTTTGAGATATAAAGGGTTCTGAGCTGAACTGAAGGGATACTGAATGATAGAACTGAGTGAGTATACTCAGATCAAGAGACTTATTAAAACTTTGCTCACTTCTTTTTTCCCCACCTAAAATCAAAACAGCACAAAGTCAAGTCCATAAATTCAGAGGATTTAAAGCTGGAACGAACTTTAGTTCTTTTCCCTCATTTAACAGGTAAGGGCACTTAGACCCCTCTTCTTTTAACTTCCCATGCTTCCTTTTGCTTATGCCATGTACCTCCATGACATCAATTATCGCCTCAATGAAGATGACCTCCAAATCTATATTCTCATCTTTAATTTCTTCCAAGAATTTCAGTCATGTATTTCCAGTTGCCAACTATCTGTCTCCATCTAGATGTCCTGCAGGCACCACAAACTCAACAAACATTATTGTTGGCAAATGTTCCAAACTGAACTTATCATTTTTCTCCACAAAGCCTGCTGCTACCCTTAATTTCTCAATTTCTGTTGATGATACCTACATTCTGCTCCTCACCAAGGCTTATAACCTCCGAGCCATCTTGGATTCATTTCTCTTCTTTACCCCCCTCCATGTCTAATCATTTGCCAAGTCCATTTGATGCTAGCTCTGAAATAAATCTCACATCCATATCCTCTCAGTTCCCATACCTTTCATTGCATAGATTTAAAGTGGGAAGGGAATTGAGAGGGGATCTAGCTGAACCCCTTAATTTGATAGAGGAGATCTCAAAAGGTAAAGTGACTAGCCTGAGGTCACACAGGGAGCAAGTGGGAGAGCCAGGACTGTAATTCTAAATCCAATATTCTTTCCACTCTATCTCTGCCTCTTTTTGTTTCATGGTTTCATTTCCTCTCACTTAGACTTCTTTGTTGCTATTAGTCTCGCAGTCTATCCCCTCTCCAATCCAACCTTTACATCACTAAGTGGACTTCCCAATGCAACACTCCAGTAATGGTATTCTTTGACTTAAAAGTGTTCAGTGTATCTCCATCACCTACAGAAGAAAATACAGGTTCTTGATCTTGGTGTTCAATGATCTCCACATTTGTCTCCAAGCTACTTTTTTAGCCTCATCTTCTGCTATTTCCTTTCCTGTACTTTCATCCAAAGCCTCTTTTTACCTCTATATCTTTGTTTTCTCCAAGCACAAGTATACTAGAACGGACTTCTGTTTCATGAGGTCCCCTCTTCTTTCAAGGCCCAACTCAGGTGTCACCACTTTCATCCAACAACCTCTGACACCTCAGTGGGAGTGGTTTCTCCCTCTTCAGATTTAAATAGCTTTCCTGTATTTCTCCTTTGTTGTTATTGTTCAGTTGTGTCTGACTCTTCATGATCCTGTTAGGGGTCTTCTTGGCAGAGAACTTGAGTGGTCTGCCATTTCAATCTCCAACTCATTTTACAGATGAAGAAACTGAGGCAAATAGGATTAAGTGACTTGCCCAGGGTCACACAGCTAGTAAGTATCTGAAGTAGGATTTGAACTCATGAAGATGAGTCTTTCTGACTCCAAACCTGGCACTCTATCCACTGTACTTCCTAACTGCCCTTTACCCTTATCTCATTCTCCTTACATCATACTATAATGAAAGCATAGAGTTGTGTGCCATTCAGAATGCAGCACAGAAAGGCTTAGCACTTTTGTTGCTGGTCAGTATATTTAATAAAGGTAGGATCACCCTCATTCAGGACCTCATTACTTCTTCCCAGGCTATTTGTTGTAACTGCCCAATTGGCCTACACATTGGGTATACAGTCTTTAGTCTCTCTCTTCTCTAATTTGTGCTCCACATAACTGCCAAATTGTTATTCCTAAAGCGTGAGAGTCTGATCGTGTTGTTTCCATGCTAAAGAAGCCTCATGGGCTCCCTGTTGCTGCTAGGACAAACTATAAACTTCTCTATCTGGATTTAAATTCCTTCACGATCTAGCTCCTCCCTATCTTCTCAGGCTCATTTCCCATTGCTTCTCCTCCTGTATTCTATATTCCAGGCAAACTGACCTACTTGTCATTCCTTGCATACAACTGCTCTCCTGGGGTTCTTCTACTGACTATCTGTTTCTGCTCTGTGTCTTTTGCTGGATCAGCATCCATCTCCTGCCCCCAAAGTGTGGATTTCTCAAAAGATCCTGTCTTTGGCCTTCTTTCTTTTTCTCTTTACATTTTCTTCTTTGGTGATACCATCCATCCCGTGGGTTCAATGGTCATCTCTACATGCATTTTCCAATCAATATGCCCAGTCCTAATCCCTCCTGAATTCCAAGCATACTAATTGAATTCTGAATATTTCTACCTAAATATCGTGTAGACATCTCAAAATCAACATATCCAAAACATAATATGTGATATCCCCCTCATCTCCTTATCCTTCAAGATTTCCTATCCTTCCATTCACCATTCTTCCCTCTACCTCAGTTCTCACATTGAACTAGTGGTGTCTGGGACTACTCTAATTCATATTTGCAACATTTTGCATTTATCCCTTTCAGTTTATCCAGCTACGCCCCCCCCTCCCAGTTCAGGACCACATCTTCTTTTACTTACCTGAACTACTAGAATAATCTCCATATGTATTTTTCTACTTCCATTCTCTCCCTTGCCAATCCATCCTTCACACATTTGCTAAAAATAGTCTCCATAAGGCATAGGTTGTATTGTGTCATTCCCATGTCAAACATCCTTCAGTGGTTACCTTTATTGGCTCTAGGATAAAATATAAAATCTTCTGTCTAGTATTAAAAGCCTTACAAAATCTGATTCCAGTGGACCTTTCCCAATTTATTTTCTATCAGTCCCTTTCATTTCTTCTACATTCTAGTCATATGGACTTAGCTGTTCTTCTCTGAGCAAGACATTCTATTTCCTGTCTTAGTGCTTTCCCACAGGCCATCCTCCAGTCCTCATCTCTTTTTTCCTTAGCTTCCTTCAAACTCGGCTCAGGTGCAATTCTTGAAGCCTTCTTTGATTCTCTGCAGGTATTAGTGCTTTCCCTTTCCTAAAATCACCTGGTGAGCACTTATCTGGGTGCATAGCATATCTGTCAAAGTAAGTAAGTGCCTTGAAGTCTAGGAGTGGTTTTTTTTTGTGTGTGTTATAGCCCAAGAGCAGTGCCTTGTACAAAGCAGATGCTTAGCAAATGTTCATTGAATTAAATCAAATCAAAGGGAGAATATAGAAGGGGAGGAAGTCCTGAGTGCAGTTTCTTGAAGAACATCTGCAAAGTGATCTAGAGGAGAAAGAGGAACTTTGAGGGTGGTTTTCTATTGCTATTGTTCATGAACTAGCACGATAACCTTGAGTCCACTTTCTCTTGGATTCTGTATTTACTGGTGGGATAGTATATCACAGACCTTTGGTGTGATGTTTTGTACCAATTATGCCACTATAATAAATACCCATTTCTAAAAGATAGTTAAGTCTGTCTAATTTATATCAAGGGGCAGTTAGGTGATACAGTGGATAGAGTACTGTACCTGGAGTCAGAAAGATTCATCTTTATGAGTTCACTTCTAGCTGTGTGACCTTTGGCAAGTCACTTAACCTTGTTTGCCTCAGTTTTCTCATCTATAAAAGGAGCTAGAGAGGGAAATGGCAAACCACTCTAGTATCTTTGCCAAGAAAACCCCAAATAGGGTCATGACTGAAAATGACTGAGCAGCAACAAATTTACATCATCATAATCATTGAGGGAAGCATAGAGATGAGGGTTCATGAACTATAGCATTAAAAAACCACACTCAATCCTTCAGGGCAACCCCTACAGTTCTGAAGTGGGGGGGCAGTATCTCTGGGGACCCAACCTACCAGTGCCAGTGGGAGGTTGGGGGAGTAGCTCCAGATATGAGCGGCACATGCCAATGTATTTGTGGAAAAAACCCCAGAGAGACCTAGGCTTGAAGTGCCTTTGACACTTAATAGTTGTGTGACCATGAGCAAGTCACTTACATGTACTTATCTTTTTCTTCCATAGATTTGGGATAACACTAACTGTATCACCTGTATCACAGGCTTTTTATGAAGACTGAATGAGTTAACTTACATAAACTTGATTTGCAAACATAAAAATGCTCTGTAAATGCCAGATATTATTATTCAATCAACAAACATTTATTTGGTGCCAACTATGTGCCAAGTGCATTGCCAGGCCAGGAGGATACAAAGGTAGAATTTCCCGGGGAAAGGGGAATTCAGAACAGGGATGGGGGCATTGGCTTTTAGGGAATGATCGTTACTACTGTTTCAGATGTGTTGAGTTCGCCCTAGTGCATGAGCTATGAGGATTCTTGTGATGGGGTATTTTTCCTCATGACTAGAGTCTCCTTAATCTGAGGTATTGAGTCTGTGAAGAAAAGTGTTTTCAAAAGCCAGATGTGATTTTTTGGGGGGGCAGGAAGGGATGGGAAATACATTTTTCTTTTCTGTCCAATGAGCATAATATTTTGTCCTGCCTTTTGTATTCCAACTGCCTGCAAAATGGAATCTTCCTTTGAGATTGAGGATATGAGAAGTGATAGAGCTCACTAGAATTGCCCCCCTTCCCCCACCTGCTCCCAGGCCTACAGTGTTTGCATGGTTGGTCCCAGCTCTCTGGGTTCTGTGATGCCAACTGCTCAATTGCAAGCCTGCCTGCCCATTTTTATTTCAAAATTTGTATTTCAAAGATGACTGTCTTTTTCTATCCATCAGCCAGTACCAGTGAAAGCAGAGCCTCCGTGCCTCCCTGAACAGGATTTGTGCCACAGGAGATACCCCACCTACCCAGCTTAGTTCCTCCTCAGTGACTTGGCTGGGCAGATTTAATGTGTGTTGACAGTGTGCTTTGTAGCTTTAAGAAGAAGAATGCTGAGTCCTCCCCAGGTGCCATTACTTTGCAAAGGTTGGAGCTGGAGGGAGGGATGGTGGTGGTGTAGGCATAGTCATTTTAGTTCAAAAAGTAACTGGAGAGAGCTGAGAAGAGACATATGGATTATACATTCCTGGAAAAGGCAGTGTTGCAGGCAGCCTGACCCTGTATATTGTTTATACATCAGTTTAGGGACTGAATTCTCTCTCTTTTTTTTGGGTTGCATTTTGGAGGGAGGAAGGTAGGGCAATTGGGGTTAAGTGACTTGCCCAAGGTCACATGGCTAGTTTGTGTGTGAAGTGTCTGAGGCCAGATTTGAACTCACATCCTCCTGACTCCAGGGCCAGCGTGCACCTAGCTGCCCCGGGACTGAATTCTCAAAGGCAAATTCACTTAGGGGTCAAGGGCCTGAAGCAGTTAAATCCAAGAACCATTTATTAACCACCTACTGTGTGCAAGTCACTGTGCAAGGTGGTGGGGAAGCAAAGATGGATGGAGTAAGCACGATCCACTAGAAAGAACACCACCTCTGTATCCCATCTCTGAGAGTACCACTTTGGAAAATCATTGAACCTCCTTGGGTCTCTTTGGGTTGCTCAGTTCCCCCATCTGTAAAATGAGGGGGCTGGACTAGTTGGCCCTAGAAGTCCCTTCCAGCTCTGGTTCTATGGTCTATGAACTCATAGGTCTTGCTGTGAAAGATTACAGACATGTATGGGGGAGAAGTGATGTAAGAACAAATTATTAGGATACAGAAAAAGTGACATTTGTAGGTACAAAGGGGAGGGGTCTAGGCCAAATGCAACCAGAAGTCTGAAAAGAAAGAGAACACTTTCCTTTAGGGGCAAGGAAGGCTTCTTGGAGAAGGTGGTACCGTGACGATAGGAGGGACTTTGGCGGGTGATGGTGCAGGAGTCAGTTTCATACATGGGGGATTCTTTGTGGAAAGGAGTGGAGAACAGAGAGGCTAGAACAAAGATGGCAGAGTGGGAAATTCAGCTAGGTTGTCTTATAGGGTTTGGGAAAGGAAGTAATCATATGAGATAAAGTAGGACAGGAGTCAGAATGTGGAAGACCCTGAGTGCCAGCATCAGAAATTTATACTTTATTTGGTAGGCAATGGGAAGCCAATGAAGATTTTTGAATTGAGGAATGACATAGGAACAGATGTTGGGAGTGGGGAAGAGTTTTAGGTCCTTGTACTAAGGAGAAAATATGTTGAAGCCTGTTTCATGGGTTAAAGCAGGGTGGGGCAGTGGAAAGAGAATTAGGGTTTGCAGTTAGAGAGCCTGGGTTTAAATTCCAACTCCTATTACTTTCTACCCGTAAGACCTTGGGCTGATCACTAAAGATCTCTTGGTTTCAAATTTCCTCTTCTATAATAATGATAATAGCCCGTATTTAAGAAAGCACTTTACATACCTTATTGCCCTTGAGCCTTACAACCTTGTGAGGTAGGTGCTGTTGTTGGCTCCATTTCACAGATGATACAAGTGAGGCTCACAGACATTATGGCTTCCTAGATGGGGTCACACAGCCAGTGAGTGTTTGAAGAGGACTCAAAGCCAGTTCTTAACTGCAAGGCTAGTGCTTTACCCACCACATCACACTACCTGTCTGAAATAAGAGTGAGACAAAATGATCTTCCTTCTGTGTATCCTTTGGGCTTATCATATTTGGGCAAAAGCAAATTTAAAGGAAATAGAGCAGAGTTTCTCTCTCTCTCTCTCTCTTTCTTCTCTCTCTCTCTCTCTTTCTCTCTCTCTCCCTCTCTCTTTCTCTCTCTCTCTCTCTCTCTCTCTCTCTCTCTCTCTCTCTCTCTCTCTCGTGCGCGCGTGCACACACACACACACACACACACACACACACACACACACACGAGCTGAGGTTTTTCCTTTTTCCCCGCTCTCCTAGATTCTATTAGATTGTCAGCTCTTTGAGGACAGAGGGCTCGTCTTTATGTCCCTAACACAGTGCCTTGCAGGGTGTTTCATAAATATTTATTGAAAGAATGAATGGGACCCCCCCCTCCTCCCCAAGAGTCTTATTCCAGTTGATCAGTTTCCTGTAACTGTTTGAAGCTGTGAGCAGATGGCCGTGCAGCATATGGAAACAACCATTTTCTACAGTAGCTACAAGCTCTGCTGGCCCCGAGCAGTCTGGGAGGCAGGAGGGGGATGAGGGGCAGATGACTCCAACTGAGCCTTCCTCTCTTTATCACACTTGCTGAGCTAGCTCTCTGAAGAGGGCAGGAGCTCATGGGGAAGTTTCTGGGCACCATGTCCGTAATTTGCCATAGGAGAAGAGGCTTTCGGCCATGGGCATGGGGGATAGTCTGGGGCAGTGTTGCAACTGACCTTTCCCCAATGCTCCAATGCACCTGTGATCTCCTTAGTTTGGAGGCTTCCTCCAGCTATGCAAGTCATAATCCATCCATGTCCACCCATTCTGTGCTAACTCCTGGCATTTTCACTGGCCCATTACACTCCCAGGCATGCAATGCTCTCTTTCCTCATCTCTGCCGCTTGGCTTTTCTCTTGGCAGTTCTCCCTGAAATCCCCTCATGAACTGTCAGTTTCACAGATGCTGTCCAATCCTACAGACCTTCCCTCATACTAGAATCACCAATGAGTTTAGATTGCAATGCACATATTGTAGGATGAGGTGGGGGTGGGAGGGCAAGGCACCTTGAGAGAAGCTAGCTATGGGTTTGGCCTGGAAGGCTGACTTGGCCCTTTAAAGGAAGGTGTTTGGAACCCTGGGTTCACCTGTTCTTTTTTTCCTTTCTCTCTGTCTTGCAGATCCCTAAAGAGGTACGTGTAAGCTGTTGACAATCTCCTTTCTGTGGGTAAGAAACATATGGTGGCCTGCTGCTCATGTGGGTGGAAGGGCAGCTGTAATTTCTTCTAACTGAAGCTGGATTCCATGTAAACAGACCCTCTGAGTTTATGAGGCCTCTGAGGCATTGACTGAGAGAATTGGTAAAGAGAATTCTGGCACTTGGCATCCATCCCACCAGCCAGGCATCCAAATGAAGAGGCTTGGTGGTGATGTATCCTTCCCTTCTGAGTCCATTAGTCTGATGGGAACAAAGATAATTATGGGAGAACCAAACTCTCTATTCATCTAATACACAAGGATGTCTTTGCTCCAGGAAAAGGAAATCCATTTAAAAAAATTTGTTTTTTTTTGAGAGAAAGCACATGCCTTTTGTCTTTTCTTTTTTTTCCCTCTGGTTTCATAGGATCATAGCCTTTGTTGTTGTTCAGTCATTTCAGTCATATCTGACTCTTCGTGACCCCATTTGGGTTTTCTTGGCAAATACACTGGATTGGTTTGCCATTTCCTTTTCCAGCTCCTTTTATAGTTGAGGAAACCAAGGCAGACAAGGTTAAGTGACTTGCCCGGAGTCACACAGCTAGTAAGCATCTGAGGCTGGATTTGAACTTGGGTCTTCCTGACTCCAGGCCCTGTTATCTATCCACTTAGCTGTACAGGTCATCCATCTAGTTTAAACTCCTCACTTTTCAGGTATGGAAACTGAGGCCTAGAGAAGGTAAGAAACTTGCCTCAATTTCAACAGGTAATAAATAGCAGGGTCAGGAGATCTGAACTCAGGTCTCCCACCTCTGAAAAGAAGGGAGAGTGATGCCTTTTCATATTTCTTCTTTGTGGCCAGGCTTGGTCATAATAATTTCACAGAATCCAGTGCCTATTGTTTTGGTTCGGACAATGTCACAGTTGCCATTTTCACCATCTGAGATTTTTAGAGCTTTGACTTTTGTGCCATGGAAAGAGCTCTGGATTTAGAGTCAGAGAACCTGGGTTTGAATTTTAGATGTGACATATAATTGAGAAAGTTCTCTAAACTCTGTAGGGCCCAGGTTCCTCATTTGTAAAATGAGGGGGTTGGATGAGATGACTTGGAAGGTTCTAGTTTTACAAAACTATAATCCTATAACTCCAAATCCATTTTTCTCATTCCTTCAATCAATCAACCATATCTAAAAATTCCTCCACTCCCTTCTTCCCCCCGCCCACTTCCTACCATTAGTATTCTCAACACAGGCACTTGTCCTAAGAAATTTTATTTACCAGTGTCTTCTTCTCCTGACTGGAGAGAAGGATTAATGAATTCCCCAAAGGTGTACTTGCTCAGCCATCTTCCTCTGCCTTGGGGGTCCTTCCTAGTGACTGGTCAGCTCAGTTGGAAGGAGCACAAAATCATGGGTTCAATCTATACACTGGGCAGTGCCCCTACCCATCTTACAAATGCACATTATCCCTCATGAGACATGGATTTATACTGCAGCTTTCCCAGCCAGCTCCCATTTGGGGTGTCAGGATCGGATAAATGGTCTGTGTATGGGTGGTGGGGTTGGTGGTCTGAGCTATGGGGCTTAGGTTCTTATTTCCCTTTTTTTCAGGATAATCAAAACATAGGATTTAGGCAGTCTTGCCACTTTATTAAGTTGTGGGACCTTGGACAAGTTGCTTAACTTCTCTGGATCCATTTTCTGTGAAACAAAAATGTTAGCTGACCTCTAAGGTCCCTTCCAACTCTAAATCCATGACCCATAAGAGTGAAAGGGACCACAGGGACAATCAGTTTACCCCTTTTCATTTGCAAATGAGGAAACTGAGGGAGGGATAGATTAAATTATTTGCTCAAGGTTATAAATTAGTTCAGAGTATGGTTTGGATTTGAACCCTGATCTCCCCATACTTCAAATCCAGAGTCCTTTCCGCAGCCAAAAGTGATCCTACTATGGGAGTCTAGGTAGTAAACAAAAATAATTTTGATATGGTAGAAAGTAGATTGGATTTGGAGTCAAAAGATGAGTTAAAATCTCAGGTTTGCTGATTGCCACCCAAGTGACCTTTTGTTAACTCATCTGATTGAAAGGGGGTATAGGGATGTGCCAGAGACTTCTCAAGCACAATATGTCCAAAACCAAACTCATTATCTTTCCCCTCAAAATCTCCCCTCTCCCATACTTTCCTATTTCTGTCAAAGGTCCCACCATCCATCCAGTCCCTCAGAATTATAACCTCAGTATTTTCCTGGACTCTTCACTCTTCCTTACTCTTCCCCCTGCCCATATCCAATCAGTTGCCAAATCTCGGCTTTTCCTCCCACTAGAACATCATGACGTTTGACTTACTACTCATTTTGCTACTGCCCCTAATTTAGGCTTTCATTTCCTCAACTAAATTTTTGCAACTACCTCCTAACTGATCTCCCAACTTCAGTCTATCCTATGCACTGGTACAAAAGTGGTTTCATTAAACACACATCTGACCATGTTCTTCCCCTTTTCAATCAACTCCAATGGCTTCCTAGTGCCTCTTGGCAACCTCCCCCCCCCCCCCCAACAAACTCTTCTGTTTAGTTTTTAAATTCTTCATAACCTGCCCCTAATGTCTCTTTTTAGCATTATGGACATTACTCCTCCTTCTATACTCTATGATCCAGTCAAAATGCCCTTTTCTTTGTTCCTCATATAAGATGCTCCACCTCTCTTGGCTGTCTCTCAGGAAAGGATATACTCCCTCCTTACCTTCTCTCCATAGACTCTTTCCTTTCAAGACCCAGCTCAAGTACCATATTCTACATGAAGCCTTTCCTGATTCCCTGCAACTATGGGTAACTTTCTTCCCAAGTCATTAGCTACATTATATTTATTCATTTCTAAATATATCATATATATACTATTATATGTACTTGTCTCCTCCTTTGGAATATAAGCTCTTTGCAAGTAGACATTTTCTCTTTCTTTGTATTCGTATACCCCTTCCTCAGCTAGCATAGTACCTAGTAGATAAATGCTGATTGATTGATTTAGGCCTCAATTTCCTCAGCTATAAATGGTGCAATTGGACTGTATGATCTTTGTGGTCTCTCTCAATTCTATACCTTTCGATCTTGAGGCTGTTCTGGAAAACAGTAGAACACGGGAGGGTTGGCACTGTCAGATTTCCTTCTGTTTTTGAGCCTGTGAACAGTGTTCTTCCTCTGCACTCAGGACCCTTGTTAGAAATGCATTCATTCTTCCCAACCCCAATCCTAGATAGAATTAGCTCTTATATTCCTAATGTATTAAGTCCAACCCACCTCCTACTGTCTGCTCTTTCTAACTCCTCCCTGCACTATCAACAATGATGACTTTGCTTAACTCCCTGACATTACCTTCCTCTGCTGCCTTAGTGACCATGACCTCATGGTCTCTGAGTCCCTTAGCTGACACATACAAGCTATTATTCAGACATTTAATTTGGTTAGCAATGTAAGTTTAAATCCTGAGCTCTCGAGGCAAAAAACTTCAGAAATGGTCCTCTTGTCTTTTATTAACTGTCAAACAAACAGATCTCTGATAAGGAGGAGGCCCTTGGTAACCCCATGGTTACCCTGCCCATGGAGTACAGGTTTTCTCAAGTTGAGTGTTTGGGAGGAGGATAGATGAACTGGGATGATCTCCTATAGAAAATGCTTCAGTATATGGATCATGGGATTATAAGTGAGCTGGAAGAGAGCTTAGTCCAATTCCTTTATTTAACAGGTGAAGAAACTTGAAGCCATAGAGGTTAAGTAACTTGCCCAAGATCACATAGCTATCAAGTGATAGAACTGATGTGGACCCAGGCCCTCTGATTCTAAATCCAGGTTCTTTCCACTGTACTATGATGCTTCCCTGGCATGGCAGTGGGGTGAGACTTGGGTTTTCTTTCCAGTTTCCTGTGTGTAAATAGATTTTGGGGTGGGATGGGATAAGGAGATACTGTGACCAATGATGGAAAGCCCCTCTCCTATATTCCATCTGGCCAGTTGAGCTCCAGGTCACACAGAAGCCCCAGGATATTGGTGCAAATCACCCATAGTCATCATCATCATCTTAGTGATGATTAATTGGGAAGATAAAGTGCTAAAAGGAGGCTTAATTATAGTAATAATGATTTGACATCTGTGTTTTCAAAACATCTTGCAGTCTGTAATTAGCATGTCTCACAGACTCAACAATGACCCCACCCCTTAATGGCCACCCCTCCCCACTTCCTTCAACAGGTGCTGGATTACTGACCCCATCCATCTACACCATTTAACAGGTGAATAAAGTGAAGCCCATATATAGGAAATGACTTTATCAGAGGCCACTGAGGGTGTCAGTGGCAGAGTCAGAGCTCAGGGTTCCTAACCTTTAGGCTCTACTATCAGTCATTCAACCAAACTATATTTTTTTTGTCTAGTCTTGGCCAAATGGTGTCAATAACAAGTTATCCAATTGTACATGCTCCCCCTGAACAGATCAGGGCCTCCTCCTTATCAGAGATCTGTTTGTTTGGCAGTTAATAAAAGACAAGAGGACCATTTCTGAAGTTTTTTGCCTTGAGAGCTCAGGATTGCTAACCAAATTAAATGTCTGAATAATAGCTTGTATGTGTCAGCTAAGGGACTCAGAGAGACAAATATCTAACTAAAATAAAAAAATAAGCAAAATGAGAATATTTCAAACTATAATATCTGGATGGAATCTTCTGATCTCTTCTTCTGACAGGGAGAGAAATCATGATAAAGTAGAAAGGCTGGCTTTGGAGTCAGAAGACCCAGTCCAAAATCCCACTTCTTATACTTAGTATCTGAGTATCTTGAGCAAATTACTTAACCTTCCTGGGTCTCTGCTTCCTCATCTATGAAAGAAGGGGGTTGAATTAGATGACCTCAGAGGTCCCTTCCAATTCAACATCTGTGATTCTATGAAAAATGACTTTCTAAATGCTGATTTATACAGCTGGAGAACCACACAGAAGTACATCTGAGTCAGGATTTCTTCTTGCGACACCAACCTGCTGCTCAAACCTCATCGTATTTTAATCTTCGAGAAGTTTCTACTCGGTTCCACCTTCCTGTGGGAGAATACCTGGTGGTGCCATCAACCTTTGAGCCATTCAAGGATGGAGAGTTCTGCCTGAGAATATTCTCAGAGAAGGAAGCTAAGTCCCTGTATGATCTCCATGTGCCAGCATAATAAGCCTGAGTGTAAAGGTTTCCAGCAGGGAAATGGCTAGAGGTTGGGAGGGAGATCCCATTTTTTATTTGGGGTGCTAAGAGTCTGCTTGCCAACCAAATGAAGTTTCCAACAGGGATGTTATAGAAGTAACTAGAAAAATCCAAATCTACAAAATGATGATAGACATAATAATTCACAATGGCCCATGGACTGGTGATTCCTCTCCATTTAGTCATTGATTCAGTCAACAAACATTTATTAGTTGCCGCCTACATACAGAAGACTATGGTAGACACTGGGGGAGGTAGAAAGATAAAGAAAACATAGCATCTCTGTTTATAGAATTTATGATATATTAGAGAGATGCAAAACATACATAACTATAATGCAAGATTGTAAACTACTGTGGGGCAAGGACCATATTTTCCCCTAGTGCTTAACGCAGTGCCCAGCACATGCTATGTGTGCTTCATAAATATTTGCTGATTTGACTTAATAAGAAAGGCACAAAATGTGTTTAGACTCCTGAGAGGATGAATTGGGAAGGCTTCAGAGATTTGAGATGAGTTTTAATAGATGAATAGTATTTAAATAGGCAGATAATGAGGATATGGGCATGAAATGACATGAGCAGAGAGGCACAGGGCCAGGAAACAGAAGGTATTGCACAGAGTATATATAGAATATGTGGGAAATAAAACTGAAAAGGTAGGGTAGTATGAAATGGAAGAGCAGTTATTAAGAATTTAATATGTGCCAGGCACTGTGCTAAGCATTTGGAATAGAGCTAGCGAAGTGATGAAGTCCCTGCTTTCAAAGAATTTATATTATAGCTGGAGGAGAGAAGAGTTCAGCTTCAGTTTGGATGGAAAGACTCTGTCCATGGTTCTTAAATGCGCTTTTGGGAAGGTGATATTCTGGCGGGATCTGAATTGGGTGGGGCTCCAGTGTGTGTATGGGGTGGGGGGAAGTTGGGTGAAAAGGGTTCCTACATGGTGTACCAGGCTAAGAAATCTGAATTTTGTTTGGGTAAATAGTAGTAGTGAGTCACTGAAGGGTTTTGATGAGGAGATTTTCAGATTAAGATTACTCAGTCTGGAAGCAGTGTGAAACACCACTGGATATTAGAGTGCAGAGACAAGAATGGGGAGTAGGGAGAGAAGGCCCAACAGGAGGTTATTATAATAGTCTTCATAGGACTAATGAAACCCTGTTAACCAAAGAGAATAGAGAGAAGGGGGATAGATTTGAGAAATATCATAGAGGTTGCATTGACAGAATTTGGCAACTAGTTGGATATGGGGATGGGGCAAGGATGGAGGTGAAAGAGAGGGAAGAGTCAGAGGACACAAAGGTTTTGGACACAGGAGATTGAGTGAATGGTGCCCCCGACAGAAATAGGAAAGTCAAAGGGGAATAAAATTCACATATATTGCAAAACTTGGGGTGGGGATTGAGTCAGACTGAGGAAGAGCACAGGCAGCAATCCAGCCAGGAGAGTTTCCATCTAATTGGAAGAGCACTTAAGCTATAGAATCTCACTCCAGATGGCACAACAAAGCACCTTTTCTGTGCTCCATCCAAAACATGTGATGGTGATTTGTGGAGTTGTCAGTAATGTAACAGACATTTCTAGGCAAAGAATTGTCCCAAGGGAAAGAAATGGGTGATAACTGGGGTTCTTAGTCATGGAATAGAGCCCTTGGCAGAGTGGCCTGAGGGGTTAAAAGACAATATTACCCTGGAAATTTTGAGGGAGCTGACTGAACTTGATACTTGGTGCCTGTAGTATGAGAATGACCTCAAGGGATGCATAAAAAGGGTTAAGGATCTCTGTCAGTAAAGGGACTTAAGGTTTAGATTATGAAGTTGGGAAACAGCCATAGGAGGGAAATTCCTTTTCTTTCTTCACTCCCTCCAAGTTTAGAATGAACCCAGAGAAGAGTAATCTTTAACTAGACTTGGCCTTTTTATGTTGATTTTATTCCTGTGAGTATTTGTGTTTCAGGGAAGTTGGAGACATGGTAGCTGGAAACCCATATGAGGTAAGCACCCATTTTGAACCAAGGGTCCTTAACTTGAACTTCATGGTCCCTCAAGGGGTCCATTATTAGGGGAATTATATTTCAGGGGTTCTATAAACTTGGATGGGGAAAAATACAGCTTTATTTTCACTAACCTATAACTTAAATTTAATGTATCCTTCAATTATAAATGCAGACAACAAAACACTTGGAGAAGGGGTTTATAAATATCACTAACTTCCAGAAATTTATTGTTGTTCAGTCATTTCAGTCATGTCCAACTCTTCATGACCCAATTTGGGGTTTTCTTGGTAAAGATACTGAAATAGTTTGCCATTTCCTTCTCCAGATCATTTTACACATGAGGAAACTGAGGCAAACAGGGTTAAGTGACAGGGTCACAGCACTAGTGTCTGAGGCTGGATTTAAACCCTGACTCCAGCGCCCAGCACTCTGTCCACTCACCGCACCATTTAGCTTCCAGAAATACATGACACAAAAAAAGTTTCAGAACCTCTGCTCTAAACTAAGTTTTTTTGGGGGGGGAGGAGGGTCATAATTTTCTTTGGCGATCTATCTTGGGTGATGTCAATGAAGGTCAAAATCAAGGTGAATAGAATGTGGAACATTCTTTGGTGGAGTCTGAAGAAGCTCATGAAGGAGTTATGAAGTCAGGTTTTCGACTGTCCCTAGGGGAACACAATCTGATGTCCTTTCTACCGGCTGGAGTGATGAGTGCCCTCTCCGTGTGGTCAGCCTCACAAATCCATTGTGTGCTGAGCCCCACACCTCGAGCTGAGGGTCTACATAAAGGAAGGAGAAGACACAGTCCCTGCCCTTGAGAGGCCTTGTGGAGGATGAGTGGCAGACAGATAAAAAAACAAACAAAATCAGACATTTCTCTCTCTCTTTCTTTTTTTTGTCCAGACTTATGATCTCATTTCGTTGGGTAACTTATGGTCTTAGAAAGTGGCCTGGATCCTTGAGAAACCTCTCAAGTCACTTAAGCAATTGACTTTCCCATGGTAAACAGAATGGGGACTCACATCTAAGTCTCCTTAACTCCAAGGCTGGGGTTCTAGTCCCTATGGAAGCTGCCTCTCCATCAGAAAATACCCACCTGGAGATCAGCAAACATTGCCTTGACTTGTGGTTTGTTGTTCAGTTGTTTCAGTCATGTCTGACTCTTTGTGATCTTGTCTGGAGTTTTCCTTGGCAAAGATACTGGAGTGGTTTGCCATTTCCTTCTCCAGCTCATTTGGCAGATGATGAGACTGAGGCAAACAGGGTTAAGTAACTTACCCAAGATCACACTGCTTATAGTGTCTGAGGTCAGATTTGAAGTCAGCTCTTCTTGACTCCAGGTACAGTGCTCTGTCCACTGCACCACCTGACTGACTTGTGGTATCTGCACTTTTTAGAGCTGTATATTAATAGGATTTATGTAGTGTTTTGCAATGTCCTTCATTATCTTGTTTGATCCTCTCTGCTACTCTGTGATGCACATGCTGATATTATCCCCATTTACCAATGAGAAAACTGAGGATGACATAGATTAAGTGACTTGCTAAGTATGTGTCTAAGGGAGGATTTGAACTCAGGTTCTGCTGGCCCCAAGTCCAGAATTCTACTGTGCCACCTAGCTGCTGGGCATGTATGTATGGGATATGACCTCTGAAGTACCTCCCTATTCTAAGACTATATAAGTCTTGGATTCCGTGGGAATGAGTGCTAGGGTGAATAGAATTACCTGGGAATAGTCAGTTTGGGAAAGTCTCCTGAGGAAATGAGTCTAAGAGCAGAATTTTAAAGACAATGGATAGGGTTTGGCATCTGGAGCTTCAGGATAGAGCTGCTAACTGTCCCTTTTGAATGTATTAGTCCCTGGATGGTGATCCGTTGACTCTAATGAGGAGGCCCACGATGCCTAGCTCATGTTATTGTCCCTCTGGGATGGCGCGTCACAAGAGCTGGGCTGAGTCCTGGGTAGAGGCAGTGATGTTTCAGGGAGAGACATAAGGGTTCTGAGGCAGGGCAGGATGGGGAGGGTAGCATTAGTAGTTTATGTTTCACAGCCCCAGTTCTGTCTACTTACATGCCCACTCAGAAATTAAAGGATCCTCTGGTACTTTTCAAAGAGAGCATATGGAGACAGCTGTGGCTGCAGCCATACCCTACATGTTACTGAGTCTGGGTGTCAGAGGAAGCATGTTCTCTCTCCTGGCAAAGATTAGATGTGGAAGGTGTCTTCTTGCTATAGATTCAGAAGATCATTCCTTGCCCTTTTAATCCAAGTAATATCCAGTCTTCACCACTAGGAGTTTCTTTATCAAGGATGCTTACTGGGAAATGCACTCATTCCTTCCCCTGTGCTTTCTTCTTCCACTTGACTCTGAATCTTTCCACAGATTTGAACATTTCCTGTGGGAGTCAGTGTGCAGAACATAGGACAGTGGTAGCTGCCAACGTCCCAGGTTCCTGACACTCATAATCCAAATGCGATGTGTAAATATGCACTTTCTATGGCAGAAACACCCAATTCTGTCTACCATTCCCCGGATGTATTAGTCTCTCCCTTTTAGAATATAAGGTCCTTGAGGTCAGGGACAGTCTTTTTTTGTGTGTATTTATATTCCTAGGGCTTAGCACAGTGTCTGGCACATAGTAAATGCTCCTTTTTTCTTTCATTCATTTATTCATTCACAGAAATCTTTGGATACATGGCTTTTTGCCATCTCTCAGTCACATATCTTTTCTGAGCTAATTAGAATAAAAATCCCCTGGAGAATACCAGAACCCAGCTATGCAATATCCTTTCATATTTGTATAGAAGAAGCTAGGGAGTGCAGTGGGCAGAAAGCTGGGTCTAAAATCAGGGAGACCCAAGTTCAACTTCAGCCTCAGATATTTACTAGCTGTTTGACTTGGGGCTAGTCGCTTAACCCTGTTTATCTCAGTTGCCTCAGCTCCCCAGCATCTGCTGATAAGGGACCAAAGCACTTTAGTACCTCCTTGGCAATTTATGGCCTTAGAGAATTGCCTGGGGATACTAAGGTTCAGTGACTTGCCCAGGGATCTTAAGGTCTGGGGATCTTGGAGGCCACAGGCGAAACCCCCTCACTTTACTTACGGGGAAATTGAGGCTGAGAATAAGTGACTTGTCCAGGATCACACAGCTAGTAGTGTAGGGGAGGGGAAGGGGGAGGAGAAAGCTTTGAACCAGTCTTACTGACTGATCCTAGTTAATTCACTAACTCAGACATGTTATTCAGAGGGAAACCTACTCTTTGCCCAGTTATGTTGTGGGGGGAGCCTGTGTATTCCCATCCTTTTTTCTGAGGGGCTTTTAGCCCCTCAAAATTGCCGAATAACCTCATAAGGGGATTATGAAGAAAGTATTTTATTTTTTTTTTTTATTTACTCATTTACTTTTAATTTACAAGATTCAGTTCCACAATCACTTGAGTTTCAGATTTTCTCCCCTCCTCCCCCCCCATGGTGGCGTGCAATCATGTACAGGATCTGCAGATACTAAGAAAGTATTTTATAAACCTTAAAACACTGCATAAAACTGAACTGTTGTTATTGTTGTGTTCTTGGCAGCATGGGATTTTCCCCATATTGTCTCATAAGAGCTGTTCAGCTCTATCTGAACACATCCCTAATTTCCATGGGGCCAAAGTGCTTCTCCTGCTGCCTGAGATTGGTCTCTCTATAGATAATTTATCCTATCTGCAATGCTGAAGAGTCATGGGAATTCCCTTTCTCTCATTCCTAAGAAGCTGACTCAGATTTCTGCCCCACCCTCCACGATAACTATAAAAATTGCTCACCTTTCTGTAGTACTTTGAGGTTAGCAACTCACTTTATAGAAATTGGAACTAGTCATTCATTGTCTTTGCCCTTGGGCTGATCAGCGTGCATTTTAACTCTGCATTCTTCCTTCCCTTCAGCCCCATCCCAGTGAGAGAGCACAAGTAGAAGATGAGTTCAAGCGTCTGTTTAAGAAGCATGCTGGGGAGGTGAGTGATGGGTGTGGGAATGAGCAAGACTCCCCAGACTGCTGTGAATATTCTCAAGGGCCATAGATTTTAGAGCTGGAAGGGCCCTTTGAGGCCATCTAGTTTAACCTCCTCATTTCACAGGTGAGGAAACAGAGACATTAAATGACTTGCCCAGTCACATGTCTATCTATCAAGTGTCAGACATGGGATTTGGACCTATTCCTTCTTGGTTCCAAGTCCAGCACTCTGTCCACTACACCACGCTGCCTTCTCTTTAACTCGTCTTCGTTCTCCCCCTTCTTCCCTGCTCCTCCCTACCACCATCCCATGGATGAAAAAGGAGGGAGCCTTTGCTCACCTCAAGAAGGTACCGCTTCCTGACACAGCCCGTCTTGAGTCTCTGGGTCCTTTTCATCACGGAGAATTCATCATTTGAGAATCCCAGTAATTCACAGACCAGTACTCCTATATGGTCCTCCAGGGCTTGGTCATTCTGGGATGCTTTATCTCCTTGCTGGGGCTGCCCTCTTTCTTGAGCAAATAGCAAACCCCAGTCACACAGGTTCTGCCAAAAGCCTTTCTCCTCTTGTAAATTGGCCCTGTCAGTTTCAGGGCCTCTGGCTACAAAGCCTCAGCTGCTGAATTCTCTCCCAATCAATACCCTTCAGAAGAAGAAGGAATAGCCCAGCCCAGGTGTAAAGAGAACTAAGTCAACTTGCTCTGAGTTTAACATGCTGAAGATGCTGCTTGCCTCTTTCCTTTTTGTTTCTGATGCTGCACGTAGAGGACAAACTGTTCATTCTGCCTCCTGAATTGAAACCTGCACCAAGGCACCCTAGAGCAGGCGCATGCATCATTCATGGAAAAGAGAAAGTATCTTCCCATTCATCCTCCCATCCCAGCGTGTGCTCGGTTGTTAATTGTCACCTCAACACAGAGGCCATGAAGCAAGTTAGAGACAGGGAACAGCACTTACAAGTAATCACATAAATACAGAAAAGTTTTACTCTTGGGTGGAGAATAAGATGCTCTGGGGGCCTTGGGAGTAGAAAGAAATAAAGGCCCCAGCTCCTCAGAAAGTTTCAGAACATATTTCTAGATTTAGTGATGCAGAGAGATGAAAATACATTGGGTTCCTTGAAAAAGGCTCAGGGACTTAATCTTTTGTATAGCTATTATGATGAAGAATATTAGCTGTTGGTTATGAGCACCTAAGGTTTACAAAGGGCTCTATGTTATAATTCTGTGTTCACAACAGTCCTGTAAGGAGGTATACAGGTATCATTATTGTCATTTTTACAGGTGAGGGAGCTGAGGTTCAGAGAGATTGGATGCCTTGCTTCTGTATGAAAGGCTAGTAAGAGTTGGAGGCAGTTGAAACTCAGGTCTCTTCTGACTTTGATCCTAAGATCAGTGCTCTGTTCTTTCTATTACTTTGTTTGCTTCAGTTATTTTAAGGTTCCTTTTTTAATATAATTTTTTGTTTTTCTCCCAATTATGCAATAAGACAATTTAAAAATGTTTTAAAAAAAGTTTTAAGATCCAAATTTTGTTCCTCTTTCCCCTTCCCCCTCCCTGAGATGGTAAGACATCCAATATAGTTTATACATGTACAATCATGAAAACATCTTAAAGGTTCCTTTTAAAAAGTTTCTTCTAAGCCAGGGGTCCTTAACTTAGCATCCATGGAAGGAATTCATGGATAGATTTCAAGGGGTACATGAATTGGAATAGGAAGAATTACGTCTTTCTCCACTAAACTCTAATTGAAATTTGGCATTTCCTTCAATTATGAGCAGAAACAACAAACTGTCATTCTGAGAAGGGGTCCATAGATTTACTAAAATCCAAAGGAATCATCTGTAGCATGAGGAAAGATGACTTCCTCAACTGTAAGATGGAAACAGAAAATACTTGCAATGCATTCAACTCACAGAATTGCTGTGCTTTGTAAATTATAAAAGGATATATACATGTGAATTTATTAAACAAGATTTGCCTAATCACTCCAAATTTATACAAGGCATTTTGTTCTCCTAAATCTCTGCTTCCTAGTTTTAAATGGCTAGCCCTAGAATGCCTTAGTTTCCTCTGTTTTGAGGTTTAATCAATAAGATATAATCAACCTCTGTCAAATACAGAAAGCTTTGAATGACACTATCATATGGAAATACACAGGATTCATCATCATCATCAGTACCCATCTTAGCTCAGGTTTTTTTAAAATCCTGGAGGGAGCTAGGAATTTAATTTTTGAAAAACTTCAGTTGCTTTACAACAGGACACAAACGGATTAATCTGAATCCCATGGTAAAATTTCCACTTCCATCTGACATTTTGAGATACTTTCAAGTCCTGATCTGATCAATCTTTGGATTCTCCTTTCTAGGATTCTGATGTCAGTGCCAATGAACTCCAAACTATTCTAAATGACTTCTTTTCTAAACGTAAGTTGTCCTTTGGGACCTTTTAGAAGTACGATAATAGCTTAGGAGACATGTAGGGAGATGCTTTAGGCATTATTATTTTCAAGTTAACACTGAAGGGGAAGGGGGGAGAGATTCCACATCAGTGGAGGGTGCAGGACTAAAGATTTGGATTGTAGGAACTTTGACTGACTCAGCTCAGACCAGATCAGTGGCTTCAGCAATCCATCCCCTTGGGGTTGCTACTTAATGACTAGCATGACAATGAGTTAGGGAAGATTGGAGAGTAAGGGAGGGGGTATAGAAGTGGTGTTATAGAGATAGGCAGTATGCCTGCTTAGTTTGAAGAAGATAATTGTCCACAGCATGACAGCAATACTATATAGTCCAACTAGGATCTTTCCAGGCTAATTTAATCTATACTGACAAGCGTGAGTAAAGTTTTTATTGTGACCCAAGAAAATGATGTATAGAACCCTGCAAGGAAAAGAATACTGTGCCATAGAAATCTTCAGACATTTTGTCAACACTATGCAAAATTATGTACAGAGTAATACATGCTAACTTTCATCAGGTCAGTTCAAGTATACACAGAAGAGGATCTTACTGAAGGTGGTCAGTTTTGAGAACTTTGAGGGATTAATTCTCAAGGTATTTGGAAGACAGAAAGATGTAAAGGCTCAGAAAGAAAAAGGTTGGACCTTATTTGTACCAAAAAACCCTGAGAGACTATCAATAATTACCGACTCTTGTATCCTCCCATCTTGGTGAGAGTAATGTAAACACATGGAGGACATTCTTGATAAGGTCATGAAAAGGGGAGGGTCAGGGTTCACAAATGATATTCTACAGCAGGCTACATCTTTACAGTCACAAAATTGGCTGAAAGGTGTAGAGAAAACAATCCTACCATGCATATTGTTTGCTATGAAAAAGTATTTGATTTGGTCAAGCAACATGCCACTTTGAAGACTCTCCTTCAACAAAGTGTCTCCCAGAGATCTGTCAGAATCATGTAAGACTCCATGAAAACTGTAAAAACAAGATAATTTACTGTGATGATGCTCTGATAATCAATATCAAGGGATAGAGACTAGACTTGTGATTTTACTGGTACAGGGAACTTCCAGTGAAGAAATTTCTTTTCCAGTGCAGGTTGGTATCTTCTTGCAACTCATGGTCTTAGAAAGTTTTCTAGAGTACTGGGAAATTAAATAACTTGCCAGGGCTCACATAGCCAGTATGTGTCAGAGGCAGAACTTTGAACCTAGGTTTCCCTGACTTTGAGAGCAGCTCATAATCCACTATGCCAACTTAATAATATCAATTGAGGTATAAAACAGGGAGATGCTCACTCAAGGTGTCTGCCTTTGTAATGGCAGATGAGGAAACAGATTGAGAATGTTTAAATGACTTACCAATGGTCAGCTGGTAAATGTCTAAGGAACTATTTGAACTCAGGCTTTTATGACTCCAAGTCCAAAACTCTATGACCAAGTCCAAAACTCCATAGGAAGATACCTTCTCTAGGGTTCAAATCAGAGAGGGCTTTTCTATGATGGTGAGGTTCTCTAGATATTTCTATTTGATGACAGCATTGTTTTAATGTCATCATGACCCACCTCTTAGCTGATATCCAAAAGAGTTCAGCTTTGCTATGCATACAAGAAGAAACAAATGGATAAAAATTTCCTATTGTCAAGACTATGATATGCAGTTGGATGGACAACTCATATATCTTGTCTATTATGCTACAAATGGCCAATGTATTATTCCCAAAATTAAACAAGAGAATGAGAGAGAAATATCTTTGGGAAATTATTCAGTGATTTTAATGACCTTAAGATTCTTCTTGGAACAGACTTATTTTTGTAAAATGAAAGTGATGCTATAGATCCTCCATAAAATGTCATGCTATAGAAGTGACCTTATGTTATTAAAAGCCATGTCAGTAGAGTCCAAGCTAAGGCAGGTTCTCCTATGTAAGAAAGACTTCAAATATGGTCTGAGAATCAAGTTGAAAGAGGTTCAGCAGCAGCAGCCTAGTCACTTGGTGATGAATTCTAAGATCATGGCAACCTATAAAACAAAGAAACATGCAAAATTGTGTGTCTTCTTTCCACCTCTGCAGCAACACTGACAGAGGGCAATAAGAGTCATACTGTTTTTTACCCATCTATAACTTTAATTTAGCCATTGCTATGCTAAATGTGAGATCCTCATCTGACGTCCAAAGGATGGTCAAAATACTAGAGGAACTAAATTGTATCATCTTGATAGTCTTGCTGAGTGTGAAACCAGAAGACACAAGTTGCAGCTAAATGTTAAGTTTGGCTTACAGATTTTCTTTGGGGAGGCACATAAAGGAGTTGGGCAGAACTGGATTTATATTGCATCCAAAGGCAACAAGAAACATCACTTTATGGGATGTTCAGTAATCTCATGTCATGGTACTCAAAATAAATATTTGGAAAAAGACTACCATGAGAATAATTGCGGATTATGCATCAACATTTGTTGGAGAAGATAAAGAATTAGAAAGATTCCATGAAGAGCTTGATATGAAATCTTCCAAATTAATGAGTATATACTTAGATATTTGATGACTTTCATACAAAGGTAGGCATAGGTAAGGATGGTGAAAAATTTGCTGGAAAATATGGATCAGAAATAAAGATTAAGAGAAACTAGAAACTTATAAACTACCCAGAGGACTCATGCTTATATATTATAAAAGTCTCATGCTTAAACATTATAATACTTTCTTAGAGAAAAGAATTGAAAGGCTCTGGAAATAGTAGATACTGAATAACATTACAAAAAACAAAAATGAATATATTTTAGTAGACAGGAAATGACTCATTTCTGACATAGGAGTAATTCCTGAATCAGCTATCATTATGTTACACGAAGAGTCAAACCGTCACCACTTTAGAGCAAAGGTTAAAATTTCTTACAAAACTAGAAGGAAAAAAAAAAACAAAAGAAGATGTGTAATGAATACCACTCCAACTTATTGAAAAAAGTTATTGATACCAAATAAGATATTGACAGGAGAAAGAATATAGACACTGATTACAATAATTTCAAATAAAAGTTTAGCCGTTATAAATTGATGACTATAATGAGGATTTAAAGAAAAGTCTAAAAATGCCTTCACTAGTAAACATTTGACTTGCTTGACAGAGTGGAGAGATATGGCAGCCAAGGGTGCTACTGGTTCAGAATACAGATTCATTGGAAAAATCTTATGGTGAAGGATAGAAGAAGTTATGAGCAGTATTGCTTTATAAAACAGAAAAGAAGTATGTGTAGGGAATCAATTGAAAGAAAGCTTGGTCTGGGACCCAATTAAATAATCACCCTGAAGGCATTTAAAGATGAAAACAAAAGGAGAAGAGCAGAAAGTGGATGGAAATGATCTGCAAAGATTTTTGCAACTAAATCTTTCAACTGTCAAGGGAAGGGAGCCACAGCATTTAGACTCTAACTTCGCTGTTCCTGATATGCTCATTGAGTAGATGGAAATGACACATAAAGAGAACAAATATACCAAAGGTAGCTGGATTAGACTAATTGTACCTAGAGGAGTTCCATGCTGGAGGTTACACAACTGTGAGGGCATTGAGAGATCAATTCATGAAGTACCTGAAGGAAGAAAAGATACCTAAAGTGTCAAAAACAATCTTGAATCTTTTTATGACAAATGAAAAGTTAATGAGAAATCAACAACTACCATCCCAACATGGCTACCTCTCATCTATGGAAAATATTTATGAGAATAATAAAACATGTATCAAGAGTATCCTTGAAGAGGGAATTAATAGGAATAACTGACAGATAACTTGTGTGCTCCATTGTTATCCAAATAATGTCAAGAAATCACAAGGAAAACCTCCAAATCGTTGTATGCATATGTCAAAATTCTTTAAGATGTCTTTCAGGGTAGACCCCCCTTGGGGAATTTATGTAAATAGATAGTTAAGAATCATCAAAGTCAAAAGGGGAATTGAGCTAGATGATTTCTGAGGTTTCTGTCATCTCTAAATCCCTTGAATCCAATACATGTGAGGCTTTTGAGCATAACTAAAAGAGCGATCTACATAATGACAACAATATAAACAGAAAGATCTCCAAGAGGAAGTTGAACTCGTGAGTTTTGAAAAACCAATATTGGTCCCAGGGAACAGATAATGAAACACTTCCTTTCTCCTAGCAGAGAGGCAGGTACAACTACAGCAGAATGCCATACATGTTGTTAAATATGGTCTTCATATTGGATGTTTTTGCTTAACTATTTAATTTTTGTGACAAGAGAGGGTTCAATCTGGTGAGGGAGGAACTTTCCTCTTTATGTATGTTTGTGATAGAATGACAAAAATATATCTTTTTAGAAGAATAGATCTCTTGCAATGATAAAAGGCATTTACTCAGCACAGCAGCCTAGTATGGATTGCATATAGAACACTGGGCTTGTGACAATGAATCAAGTCCTTCTGTCCTTAAGAATCCATTCCTGCCTATTTCTGTAACTCCATTGGTTCTTCCTTTCCAGGGAATAAAGACCCAGGGAGAAAATGAGTGAGACCATGAGTCTTTGATCCTAACCTCTGCTCCTAGGTGTGAGGGAAGAGAGTGGCAAGTAAGACTGAGAATAGTGGGTGCTCTTCAGGACATCCATAACATTTAGCAAATGTCATGAAGCAGATGTGGTTCTTGAGCTGAGAACAGGTTGCCAGTGAACCAGTCACATGGACCTACTTTTCCTGCCAGAGGACCCCAAGAACTCAGGGCTGATGCATTTTGTGGCGCTCTGCCAGGGACATCATTTTTCCTGCTCTCAAGTGCCTCTGAAACATCCCTTCTTTTTATTCAAACATTTAGGAAGAGACGTGAAATTTGATGGATTCAACATCAATACCTGCAGAGAAATGATCGGCCTTTTGGATGTATCCTTTCAGAATCACTTTTTCTTGATTTGTAGGAGAAAAGAATCTAGGGCTAGAAGAGACCTCACAATTTACTAGACAAAGAATACACCTAAGAGATATGAAATGACTTTTCCAAGGTCACACAGAGAGTAAATATTAGAGTCAGGTTTCAGACTCCTTTCCGGTGCCATTTCTACTCCACTATGCTCACTCTTTTTGCCATAGCCCCCAAATTCTGTCTTTGGATCATTTAGACCCCAGAGTTGCAAAGCAGGTGAAGTTTGTCTTGGGGAGAAAGCTCTTTTCTGGCAAAGCTGCCATCAGACCCTTAATTCACATGAAGGTATAAATGATTGATAATAGATTAATGTATTATACCCCCTACTAGGGGTACTTCAATTTGAAAAGGGATTAAGACCTCCAGCTAAAGGGGACGAAGCTATTGTGGTAGAATTTCATTTATCAGCCAGCAGCTGGAAGATGAGGATGAAGCTGATACCACATGTCCTCCCCACCTTCCCCATCAGCTCCCATATCTCCAGCCAGCTCCTATATTCCCAGCCTGTCAATAATTACTCCCATCACTGTTCCAATATCCCCATTGCTGGTTACCTCTGAAGAAAGCACTGCTGGGCTGTCTGCAGAACCAGTCCCTAAAAACTTTTGCAGGCACACACAGGACCTGAACTAGTCCGTCTAACACACTGTGTAGCATCAGAGCTTAGAACTGTTTACCATGGGATGGAGGCTGCAGCATCCAGCCTGTGCTTCCCTCCAGCAACCACTCAGCAGGCAGAAGTGCATACTCTCATTACCATCAGCTTCTCCACTGTAATTGGTATTCATCAGAGCTGACGCACACTGGGGAACACAACAGGCAAGCAAGCCTTCAAGTCTGACAGTGGAGCCAAGTCCCTGCATCTACCTGTGTGCCAACCTGGCTGCCTTCATATTCTAAATGAGGGCTTAGTCAGCATGTTGTATCTCAGGGTACAGGACTCTTTGGTATTTTGTATGAGATGAGGGTGTTCAGTTATTCCAGAGCCTACCCTCTACACTGAGTTAGGTATCTGGGTCAGGTAACAGGTGTGTACCTGACAATTTTGGGTCCTAGAGGAGGGCTGACCTCTAAAGGGATAATTAAATTCTAAGGACCATCCCTGGATTGGCACAGTTTGAACATTAGAGAATTAGAACAGGAAGGGAACTTCCAGATCATTTTCAGTTTCTTAATTTTGTAACTAGGAAAAGGGTGTTATGGAGTGGTGAACATGATCTACCCAAGATGATAGCACTAGTGAGTGGTGAAACTCATCCCATCATACTATATTATAGACATCATCCTTTTCCCCCCCTTTTAAATTATAGTTACAGTTTAATGTACGTTGTGGTTAAAGTATAAAAACTCAGGCTAATGTTAGTTCTAAGTACAAACTTAAATTTGCAATACAGTTGTCACTAAAGGATCATGTATGAGAGACCCTGGAAGCTTGGTGCCCTTCTCTGGATAGCCAAGTTTGCTTAGTGGCAGCTGTAGGTGCTAGGTGCTTTTATTATCTTCACTTTAAAGATGAGGAAACTGAGGCAGACAGAGGTCAAGTGACTTGTACAGAGTCACACAACTAGCAAGTCTCTATGTCTATATTTGAACTCAGGTCTTCCTTACTCCAAGTGCTTTCCACTATGCCAGTCTGCTTAGGGCCAAAATCAGACCAATTTTGCCATTACTACAGGAATGACATGTTAATCTGCTCCCCTATGGCTTTACTCTATAAAACTCTATTCATCATTCCTCTTTCTTTCCAAACCAAAGCATTCCTGATACCACTTTCCCTATATTTGTTGTCTCTTCCATTAGGATGTAAGTTCCTTGAAGGCAGAACCTGTCTGTTTGTATATCCGTATCCCTGGGGCTTAGCACAGTACTTGGCATATAATTACTTTTTCACTCCTTTATTGAGGAGTAAACTGAAACTCAGAGAGTTGAGATTTCTTTCCTAAAGTCACACAAATAGTAAGTAGAGGAGCTAGTATTTGAAACCTGGCTTCTCCAATCCAAATCCAGCTCTCTTCTATACCATGCTGTCCCCTTTTTGATGGCTTCACATAGTTGGATGCAAATCTTGAGTTAACACAATGAAAATGTGAGTATCCTTAGCACCTAGGACAGCGATTGTAGGTATTTGTGTTCCTGTGTGATCAATCAGTCAATATTCATTAAGCACCTACTATGTGCCAGACACTGTGCTAAGCACTGGGGATACAAAAAGAGGCAAAAGACAGTCCCTGCCCTCGAGGAGTTTACAATCTAAGGAAGGAGACACCATGCAAACAGATATACGCAAAGCAAGATATATCCAGGATAAATAGGAAATAATTAACAAGGGGAGGCACTGGAATGAAATGGAGTTGGGAAGGCTTCCTTTAGAAGGTGGGATTTTAGCGTGGATGTAATGATAAATGTTTGTTAATTGAATAAGAATAACTTATGTGTTATCAGAGAATTCTACTAGGTGTTACTAGGTGTTATTAGAAAATAATACTGGGAAGAACGCTCTTTTGAAAAGCACACACACACACACACACACACAGTATTGTCTTGGTCTTAAAGAGGCAAGAATGCCCTCTTCTACCAATGCTTATCATTGGTGGTCATTGCCATGGTCCTACATGTCTTTCAGCCTCTGTGCTCATCCTTCCATGAGCCCTTGTGCTTCTTAACTTAATTTTTGTATCAGGAGAATCTACAGGGTGTTGACAGTATATTCCTTGCTTTGCTACAAATAGCTTCTTGATCTCTGAGTCATCCCTATCAAGACAGGCCTGCCGGTATAGCTTCCTTTTAAGGGCTGTCTGGTAGACAAGCATTAAACAGCAACCATTTGCTCTTCACTTTGGCATTTGCATCTGTTTCCTTGCTCCACAAGAGCCCCTGTGATGTTGTCAAACCCTATCTTACAGGTGTTCTCATTCTTAGCTGTTTAGGCCGTTTGCAGTGTATCAAGGATTGGCTCAGCACCTACCACCATGAGCAGTGGTAAAAACACAAACTATCTTTTTTTTTTTCCTGAGACTGGGTGTCCCTGTCTTACCCAAGCTGGAGGTGCAGTGGCCACTCATGGGTCTGATCCTACTGCTGGTTGATGCAGGAATTTTGACCTGCTTTGTTTCCAATCTGGGCTGGTTCACTCCCTTTAGACAGCCTGGTGGCCCTCCCCTCCCCCCATCTCAGGGTCTCACCATATTGGTGCCAAACTTAGCATGGACACCTGAATGGCTTAGGACACTGCAGCTAAGAACTCATGAGCTCAAGAGATCCACCCGCAGTAGCCTCCTCAGTAGTGGGGACAACAGGCATGTGCCACTGTACCCCAACAAACATTTTTTTAGGCACTGTCCTTGGTAGGACTTCATTGGTATCTGGCAAACAGATAATCATGTTGTTGGGAGTTAACATCTTCATCTATTTGCAGAACATAGTTAGACAACTGCTTTTGAGCTTTTGGACCTCATGAAAGCTGATGACCTTCCCTCACATTTTGGCATTGCTACCGATAGATTAATTGGAGTTGTGTCTTTTTAGACCAGGGCAAAGTGGTTAGAGCACTGGGCCTTGGAGTCAGGAAGATTCATTTTCCCAAGTTCAAATCCAGCCTCAGACACTTTCTAGTTGTGTGACCCTGGACAAATCACTTAACACAGTTTGCCTCAGTTTCCTCATCTGTAAAATGAGCTGGAGAAGGAAATGGCAAACCTCTCCAGTATTCTTTACCAAGGAAACCCCAAATGGGTTTGTGAAGACTTGGACATGACTGAACAACAACAACAACAATTTTAGACCTTACTGTAAAGGTCTTTTGGGTTCCCTCAGTCCTGTAGGCCAATTAAATTTTTAGATATTTCTGTGTCTTCTTGGATCTGGGAGACAGGCTGGCAAGGCAGAAAGGACCCAAGTTTAAATCCTAGTACTGCTAGTTATTGCCTGTGTGACTGAGGGCAACTCTCTTTCTCTCTGTCTCTCTGACTCTGTCTCTGTCTCTGTCTCTGTCTTTCCCCCCCCCCCCGTCTTTCTTGGCAATTGGGGTTCAGCAGTGACTGGCCCAGGGTCACACGGCTAGTAAATGTCTGAGGTCACATTTGAACTCAGGTCCTCCTGACTCCAGGGCCAATGCTCTATCCACTGGGCCACCTAGCTCTCAAGTCCCTCTATCCCTTTGAGCCTTAGAGGGGGTTGGACTAGATGACCTTAGGGTCCCTTCAAACTCTAAATCCTATACTCTTTGTAGAATCTTTCTTACTCTTCATCAAAATTTGTTCCCTCTTAGTTCTGACTTCTGCTGCTCCTCAATGAAAATATATGTACTGAAAACATACTTCCTAACTGGCTTAGGTATAGTGCTATTAGATGTGTAGCAGTGGTGTAGTGCTGATAAGTGGGGCTATGCTGGTAAGTGTGACTGTCAATCACTCTTACTCCCCACCTTCCCCACATACCTTTTTTTCTGGACGGACTACTCATACCCTTGGACCAGACTGACTCTAGTCACTCCCTAGGTTCTTCCTGTCTAGGAGGGATTTTCCTCTTGAACTAAGCCTGGGGAAAAACAGTGGCAGAAACCGGTCTCAATTCTAGCCCAGCTAGTCACAGATCCCCAGTGATTGTTGACTCATTCATTGCCTAAAGGGATTCTGGTATAAGTATTCTCTCTCTCTCTGCCCTTGAAGTTGTAAAAATGAATCAATAATTCCCTTTTTCGTCTCTGAGCTCCTAGCCAGTGCATTTTTAGCAAAAATCGCTGCTGCTTCAAAATCTCTATCCCTTTCCCTTTCCTTCCTCCCCTAGGATGCAGCCCCCCATCTGGTGCATTCACAATAAGTACAACCACATTAGCAGTGCTTATGGTTAAGTATTTATCTCAATTGCCTGCTTAAGAGGCAAAGTAAACATTTAAACAACGAAAAGTAACAAACTTGTAAGAAACAGATTTCGCTGGTTCTAGGGGAAAAAACTTCATTCTCTCACTCTCTCCAGAGAGGGGAGCAAGAGAGCCTAATGGGGTAGAGAAATGATGTGAGGGTGGGTTGGAGGATGTAACTCAGACATAGCATGCATCTTAACATATCTAATATATGATCAGCCCACATAGCTCCAATCCTAGAGTCTTGAGCTGGTAATCTCTTGGTACTACTTCCCTCTGTGGCTTCTCCTCACTGGTCCCCATGACTACTCTATGTCTTGTTTCTCAGGACTACTCAGAGCTTTCCCTCCCTACAGTGCCAAAGAATAGGAAAGACAGTCACTTATATCCCATCAGTCACAGGGTCAGGGAAAATTTTTTTAGGGTTCAAGGAAAGAAATGCTGAGGGAATTCCTGCCCAACTAGCAGACATTCATCTTTGATGTCTTGATTTCCTTGGCTAAGTATAGCATTATATTTGTCTTTGAGGCAAATTTGAAAGACACATACAAGAGATTGATTTGAAGCTGACACCTGATAAGATGACTTCTCCAGAAGAAAAAAAAATTGCAGGGTGCATAGACTTTAGTCTAAACTGTTGTTGTCTATACTATGTCCTTAACATGTCAAGAATAATGGGACAGGCACTTTGGGACTTGTAAATCTCAAGACATTATGGCTGAAGATTCAGAAGTATTTGGTAACTATTCATTTAATTCTTTCTACCTCCTTCAAATCCTAACTCTGCATCCCCAAAAGTCATCCCTGTATTGTTCTAGGTCAATCGAGGTACTCAACCCTCTAGTTATAATCACCATAGCACTTATGTATGTTATGGCTCAAGATAAGGAGGAGATGAAAAATTAGAGAAAAAAATATCAACTCCTCAAACAAAAGCCTCCACTATCCCAGAGAAGTAATGACTGCCTTACCCTGTGTTTAAGACGCACATTTACCTCTGTTCTTACCCCTTCTGGGAAGAGAGGGCAGAGTTTCACTCTAGGAGTGAGTCACTAGGGGTAGGGGAGCATGAGCTCCTGAAAGTTACACAAAGGATTATTTTCTGCTTGGCATTTCTTTTCTGTTTCAGGAGATCTACCAGGAAGTAGATGCTCACCACTCAGGAACCATCAATACCCATGAGATGAGAACAGCTTTCAAGAAAGCAGGTAGGGACATGATCTCTGGTCAGGGTCTTGAGACCAAAATTTTCAAGTTTAAAATTGAGATACAAATATAATGTCATTGTGATTATTGGTAGTTTCTTTTTCTTTTTCCCTTTTTTGGGTTTATTTTTATCTTACAACATTCATTTCCACAAGATTTTGAGTTACACATTTTCTTCCCATCATTCCCCTACCCAACACCCCAAAGCAGCAATCCTGCTGAATACCCTCTCCCCAAATCTGCTCTCTCCTATATTGTCCCCCATCTCCCCTCTGACTTTCCAGTAGGGCAAGATGGATCTCCATACCCAAATGCCTGTATATCTTATTTCCCAGTTGCATGTAAAAAAGATTATTGGTAGTTTCATAATAAAAACCAACAAAACAAGTTCCTTGTTGAAGAATAAATGTTGATCTTTTGGTAGAGGGAAAGTTCCTTATCAAATACAAATAAATCAGCATAGATTTATTGAGCACCTATTGTATGCAAAGCATCCTACTAGTTGCCATACTATATATTGCTTTCAGTTTTTCTAAGAGCTTTGATTTTTATCAGGGGGAGAGATCGCAGTAATTTTAGGACTTTCTCCATGTTCCCTAGAGTTCTGTTGGCTGAGGAACCTGAGAGGGATGCCTAGTAGTTGTCTTCTTATCTCTTCCCACCTTTAGTTTTAGTCTGTGGATATAAAAAAAATACTCAGACGAAAAATGAGAGAGCACACACTGATGAATCCAGACCTCTCTCTGGAAGTTTTCTTAGTTAATATGTTTGAACTTAAGATTTTCTGGACTTTGGTCGGGAGGTTTCTTCTGAATCCTCAGCCTTAGGACCTTTTCTGATCCCCTCCAGCTGCTGGTGCCTGCTTTCTCTGCTCCAATCACATTGTATTCAACTTATACTTTCCTAAATATATACCTGGTGCAGTGAATAGAGAGTTGGATCTGGAGTCAGGAAGATGGAGATGGCTAACTACTCCAGTATCTTTGTTAAGAAAACGCCTCCTAAAAAGGGGGTCATGGAGAGTTGAACATGATTGAAGTAACTGAACAACAAAAAAAATGTTCATGTTGTCTCAACCTACCTAGACTGTAAACTTCTTGAGGGCAGGGGCTGTCCTAATATCCTCAGAGCTTAGTATAATGACTAAAATATAGTAGGCTCTCAACCAATGTTTGGTGATTGATTGATTAATAGCCATCACTCTTTTCTTGACCTTCTAGGGCAGCGGTTCTCAATCTGTGGGTTGCGACCCCTTTGGGGGTTGAATGACCCTTTCGCAGCGGTCGCCTAAGACCATTGGAGAACACATATTTCTGATGGTCTTAGGAACCAAGACACTGCTCCTCTATCTGTCTCTAAGCGGGTCTGCCCACATGCAGATACACCCAGATACGCCCACATTTGAGTAGTAAAGGGTTGAAGCATTAGGAAGGTTGAGAACCGTTGTTTAGGGTATCTCTTTCACCACAATGTCTGATCTGAACCATATCACAATTGACATTAATAGGAACAGGCTTACCCTTGGCTCTCATATTGGACTTGTAGGCCCTGTCCAGAGTCACTATAAAGAAATCAGTAAATCACATACAGCATCAACTGGAGGGGAACCAGCAAGGGACCAGGTGGTCTCCTGCTTTACAAATTTATGCAAAATCATAGTAAAGCTTCTTTGCCGTCCTCCTTCCCCATGCTCTCCCAGTCCTTGGGGAGGGTTTAGTTTCACTGCTGGACAAAGAAAGGATTTGGTCATTCTCTCAAGCACGTCTCCATTCTGTCCCTCCAGGCTTCACCCTCAACAACCAGGTACAGCAGACGATTGCTTTGCGCTATGGGGGCAGTGCTCTCAGCATTCACTTTGACAGTTTTGTTGCATGCATGATAAGGCTGGAGAGCCTTTTCAGTAAGTTATCCCCTCTCCTTGCCCCCCTCCCCATTTATCTCCAGATTGTGGGCGGGAGGGATGATAGTGTCTTGAATCAGTACTGGCCACTGCATTTGTGAGGCTTTAAGTGGTTCCATCCAACTATGACATTTTCCCTCTAGCTGGCGACAGATCACAGACAGAGAGAGATAAGTATAAAAAAAGTTGGGAAAATACTGTACGTGGACTGAGGCCACGGTAACTGCCTTATTCTTCAGGAGAAGAATTAGTCATTATATTATTCCACAAATATTTACCGAGGCCATATATATGCATGTGTATGTATATATGAGTGTGTATATACATATATGTGTATATATGTATATATGTGTGTATGTATATGCACACACACACATATCTGTTGCCCTGAATTAGATATCATGAGTGATAGATATATAAAGACACATTGAATATTGCCATGTAACTATCTCCTTTGCTTTGTCCACTTACTTCTCTTCTGTGGAGAAGTTTAGTTAGTTTCTTTATCTTTTTGAAAAGGCATTTTAAAAACATCTACTCTGTGCCAGGTACTATACTAAATGCTTTTTAAAAATATCTCATCTGTAAAGTGAGAGTTTGGACTAGATGGCCATTAAGGTCACCTTCTAGCTATCACCTTCTAGCTCTAGCTCCTACGATCTCTCCTCTCTTGCAGCTTACAGATATCTCAGGCACATTCATGATCTCCTGAAAGACATTAGAAAGATCACTCAGGTTTTTCATAGGATTCAGAGCTGGAAGGGGCCTTGGAGATTATGTGGTCACGTGTTTTAATTGTACAGATGAGAACTCAGATGACGTGGCCAATACCACATAGGTAGTAGATTGCAAAGGTGAGATTAGATTTCAGGGAACAGCAAACCTAATCTAACTTAGATGGCATGTGGGCCTTTGCTTCCTTCCACTGGCTACTTTTGGAAAATGGGATGGAAATCAGTGAGATGGCCAAAAGTCAGGCAGTCAGAAAGAGAGATGCATAGGAACTAGATAATCCACGTACTAGGTCAGAGCTGGGGAACTTTTGGCCTTAAGGCCACATGTGGGCTTCTAGGTCCTTAAGTGTAGCCTTTTGGGTGAATCCAAATTTTATAAGAATTTGTGCTGTAAAATTTGGATTGAGTCAAAAGACTGCACTTAAGGATTTAGAAGGCCACATGTGGCCTTAAGGCCACAGGTTCCCTACCCCTGCACCAGGTCATTTAGCTTTGACCAAAGGAAGATGCAGGAGAAGCTTGTGAGCAGGCTGAAGACCCACTAACAAGGTAGAAGGCCAGCTCTGCCCCTGGATCAAGGTTGGAAAAGCCTCTGGTTATGGGGGAAGAAGGAGAGGGGACCCAGCATGACAACAGAGGTATGGGTGCCTTGGTGGCCTATCACTAGATGTCTAATTGTATTTTTTCTTTGACTCTTTAGAAATGTTCAATCTCTTGGACAAGGACCGGAGTGGCACTGTCCAGCTTTCACTGGCAGAGGTAAATGGGATTGGGTTTGTGGCACACTGCTTGCCAACAGTACTCTGAGATGCCTGGATGAAAAGGGACTGTATAAATCTGGCATTCTGGTTCTATTTCATCTTTATCTCAGTTCCAGAAATCAAAATGCACATTTTCATGAGGGTGGGATGGAGAAGGCTAAGGCTCTTCTCTTCACTACAGATATTTAAATTACATGCATTTTAAGCAAAGGCTAAAAGCCAAAGTTATTTATGGACAGCTAGGGGACTCAGTGGATAAAGTGGACCTGAAGTCAAGAAGACCCATTTCCTTGAGTTCAAATCTGGCCTCAGACACTAGCTGTGTGACCCTAGACAAATCACTTAACCCCGTTTCCCTCAGTTTCCTCATCTGTAAAATCAGCTGGAGAAGGAAATGGCAAACCACTCCAGTGTCTTTGGCAAGAAAATCCCAAATGAGGTCATGAAGAGTTGAGCATGACTAAAAAACAACTGAATGACAACAACAAAGCCATCAATGGGGCACGATGAATTACTGTTTTTGCCCAGCATTAGCAGCAACTGTCCATGGGACAGACACAGTGTAAAGCAAACAGTGTAAATATAGACATAGCTCCTGACTTTTAGATGCTTTTCATTTAAAAGAAATGCTTTGGGAGGCAGACAAGGGATATATAAAAGAGACTTAAACATATAAATAAGACAATCAGTAATATCAACAGGTCACATTTACATAGCACTTAAAAATTTACCAGATGCTTTCATCATCACAGCTGTGTCCTGTCAGTAATGCAAAGATTGTCCCCATTTCACAGATGAGGAAACTGAGACTCAGTTGAAGTGATCTGTCTAGTCACACAGCTGACAAGATCATGGTAGAATAAGGACCTGAACCCAAGCCTCTTGACTATGGATACAGGTTCCCTAAAGGTGCAAGATAAACAAATTAGACCACGCAGAAAACAATGAACATAATGTTCTGTACAGGGGAAAAAAAATCTTAAAATGCCGTTCTGGGGAGCTCTTGTACATTTTCTCGGTGTGAAGTTGTGGTAGGAGTGATGGAAATGTACTGATTATTTGGGCCCTACAGATGAAAGCATTGTTTCTTCTTCATTGGGGTTTCCAGTTGAAATAAGTGGTTAATGTAGAAGCAGTGGGGCCAGGCAACTGGCTTTATTGGTGATCTTGTCAAAGACTCTAGGATAAGTTACGACACCTCTCTACTTCGGTAACGGGAATGATACTACCCACTTATTGATCTGTGTCCTAAAGACTTCATTTTTGATAATGCCAAGAAAATTGATGGAGGGATAGCCTAAGGATTTCATAGACATCCTATGTCACAATTTAAAAAAATAGTTTAGAAGATCCCAATTGGTACAGAGCTACAGTGTGTCTAAGTCTCCTTTTTTTGTGGGTCTATGGCTTTAGCCATACTCAACTCAAGGAGCTGTTAGTTTCTTATCATTCACTAAGCAATAAACCACATAGGTAGAGGATATATAAAAAAACTCATGTCCATTTGTGGTAGGGAAGCATCTCTTTAAAAAAAAAATCACATCAGCTGCCTTTGGAAGCAGTGGCCTCATTCTTTAAAAAACAAAAACGTAATTCATTGATACTTTTTCTTTTTTACAACGAAGTCACTACCTGAGATGCATGTCTCTGTAACAAAGGAAAACAGTTAAACAAAACCAGTGGTTAGAGAGATGACTTATGCAACCTTCTGCTTCTATAGGTCCCCACCTCTGTCCTGAGAATAAACAGACACATTTCATCATGTGTTCTGTTGGGGTGAAGATTGTCATTACAATTAGACCTCAGTTGTCAATGAGCATTTTTTTTATCATGGTTCTTCTGGTGATTGTGTACATTTTTCTCTTGGTTCTGCTTACTTCAATTTGTATCTGTTTATATCAATCTCCTCTGTTTCTCTGAACCCCTCAGAGTTGTTATTTCTTACAGCACAACATTATTCCATGTTATTCACATACCATAGTTCAGCCATTCTCCAATTGATGGGTACCTACTTTATGTGTGTTTTTTTTTTTGCTACCTCAAAAATGTTGCTATGAATACTCTCGTGTAAAATGGTAATGCTCTAACCCTTGTTTTCCTCCTTTCACAGTGGCTGTGTTGTGTGTTAGTCTGAGCCACCATCTTGGATACCTCTGAAGCTCCTTGTCTGGATGCCCCCTTCCACTTTCTTCCTCCATCTCACTTCACTCAAATCATCCACTTTAATCTGTTTGTATTGTAGCAACTTTGTTCTGACCCAGGATCCCATAGCCAGGCTATTGTACCCTTTCCATGGCTTCCACCTCACCCCTTCTAGGATTCTGAGGGTATCTTGGAGGACTGTGGGTGGTTTCTGTTCTACTGCCATTGGCTTCAGCCCCCACTGATTGTCTTCTCTTTCATTCCCCCCATCCCATTTCATTTAACCATTTAACATAAATTAGCTTTTATAAAAGGGTATTTACTTGAAAATATAGCAAGAATAGAACATTTCCACTCCACACCTTGGGGCACATTGATTCCTTGATTTCACCTCAGTCTCTGGAGAAAGTGGGCTCAAAATGAACAGAATTTTCTATATAACACTGATCTCACCACTCATATGTTTGGACCTCTTATAATATATAACCTTTAAAAAAAAAGTTGTGTTTTAAATCCTGTAATCTCAAATTGTTTTACATAAGTGGCTCAGGAACCATTCCCTCCCACCTCCCCCTCCTTTTCTCTCTCTCCACCCCTCCGATGTCTTCTGTTCCTCCTACTCCCAAAGTATCTGAAACCTAAATCAGTGAATGAGCCAATGAAAAGAGAGATAAAAAGTAAGATCCACAAAAATGGGTCCTACTTTTCTCTAATAAAGTACATCCAGACTTTCTGGTTTGTAGAATGAAATGTGTTTGGGAAGTAAGACATTTCGGTGCTGCTGAAAGATTGATAATAGAAAAGGGGGAGTGTGTCAAGGAAATCAAAACCTCTGATATTGGTTGGAGATACTGGGGGACTCCCTAATGCTATTAACAGTAATCAAATATGGCTTACTTGGTCTAAGAGAGTCAGTGTTTTGATGCCTTACAAGAGAGTCGTGGGTAATCAGGGGAAAATGGTTTTTTTTTTCTTTTTCCTTCTGATTTTGTGCCAGGAAAGTTGAAATAGTGAGTGTATCAGCACTTGCCAAGTCTGAAGGTAAATTCTCACCGAAGGGAATTCTTACCCTATAAAGAGCTAGGAGAGAAACCAATTCAGGTAATTTGTTATTTCTGCTAACACCTGAACACTGAGCTCTTTGTTGTTGTAACGAGGAGAGGGTAGCCATGTTTCCCAACTGGAGGTGGAGGTCAATTCATTCTCTTGTCTGCAAACTCTGAACATGAGCATCAAGGTGGCCTCAGCTCATTATTTCTGGGGATATCACCACATGGAAGGGTTTGGGAATGGAGTTTTGGGGAAACTCACCCATCTGATGGGAATTCTGTTTCCCAGCTCCATTTGCATTTAAGATATCAAGGATGAGATTAAGCCACACTGCTGTTCAGCCATTTCCAAAGCAACATTTCAAATTTTACTGTCTGGGACTACTTTCTTACCTTGAGACAGCAGAGAGAAGAGGGATTCGCCATTCTGTCTTGTCATTAACTGACATAACTATCAATCATCATCAGGCCAGTCAATGAAGACAATGACCAATTAGATTTGTCACCCACTAGCCTGGTTATGGTTGACAGTGTCCTTAACCAGTTTTCTTCCCTTTTAGTTTATGATGCCTGTATTTCTGTGGTACCATTAGTACAAAAGTCCTGGATGGGGTTCTTTAGGCCTTTGCCCCTGAGACTTTTCAAAGATCTCTTAGTTATGGTTTCTCTCTTCTTGAGCTTTTCATTGGGTTCTTAGGTATAGATGTTTGTTTTCTGCTCTTCCCCATCTTTATCCTTACCCTGGTCCCCTCCCTCACTAGGATAATATCATACAATTCTGGAGCCAGAAGGGACTTTTTTTAGTCCCTGGTGAAGAGGTAGTTCTAATAGATGTTGTCTACCACTGTCCACCCTAGAGGTGGCTGTAGCTTAATAGTGTGGGTCTTCAGAGGCACTCCCTCCATCCCAGGATTTTTAAAGAATAATTTTTAATATTGTGTTGCCTTTCACATAGGAAGGTTTTGTATACAAATATAAAGCACATCAATAAGCTGTGCCCTTTGAGCTATTTCTCCCCCTAGTAGTGGGGATAGATTTACACTGATTCATCCCAAATCTATCAAGTATAACATACAACTTTAGCTAAAATACAGAAGATAGTCTTCAGAGAGTATGGGGATGTGTGTACAGTGGAGATGGGTTGAAGTAGAATGTCTGTCTTGTGTTATGTGTCTATAAAGGCTTTGAGCTTTGGGAGAGAAGTGGTTTAGTCTAAGATGAGGCCTGCGCAGTTATCAGTCTTCCTCCCAAATCAGAGTGGATGGGTAGGTGGTGGTGGTGGTCAGGAGGGTATGATAAAAAAGAGAGCTAGATCTACAATCTGAAGACTTGGGTTGGGTCTTCATTCTCTGCTGTTTGCTATGTGTATGTGTGTATGACCCCAGCCAAATCCCATGATTCTGTTCAGTCTCAGTTTCTTCATTTCTAAAACAGGAATAGTAATTTACGCTCATAATGGGCGGCCAGGTGGGGCAGTGGATAGAGTGCCAAGCCTGGAGTCAGGAAGACTCATCTTCTTGAGTTCAAATCTGGCCCCAGACACGTCTTAGCTGTGTGACCCTGGGCAAGTCATTTAACCCTGTTTGCCTCAGTTTCCTCATCTGTAAAATGAGCTGGAGAAGGAAATGCCAAACCACTCAAGTATCTTTGCCTGCAAAACCCCAGATGAAATCATGAAGAGTTGGGCATGACTGAAATGACATGCAAACAACAAGAAGTGCTTATAATATCTCGTAATGTTGTTGTGAGGGAAAGTTCTTTGTAAACTGGAAAGCTCCACATAAATGGGATCCAATATGATAACACCAATAGTGGTCACAGGCAGATAAGTAGTTAAGGGGATGGTGCCTGGGGCTGGGAATCAGGAAGATGGATGTGAACCTTGTGTCGGACTCTCATTAGCTCCGTGGTCCTGATCAAGTCCCTTAATCTCTCTGCGGCTCACATTTCCTCACCTCTAACGTGGGAATAATAATAGTCTCTACCTCGCAGGGTTGTTGTGAGGACATATGAAAAACGCTTTGCAACCTTAAAGAGGTATATAAATGTGTTATTGTTGTCGTTGTTGGTCCTGATGATTCCCTCCAGCCTGCCCTGGCCGCAAGAGCTATTGTGAATAAATTCAGTAATAGTAACCACCATTTTATGGCACTTTGGATTTACAAAGCACTTTTACATACGTAGTTATGTATTTGTGTGTGTGTGTGTGTGTGTGTGTGGACAGTAAGGTAGAGCAGTGGCTAAAAAAACTAAATCAGGAAGGCCTGAGTTCAAATCTTGTGGCAAACTTTAGCTGTGTGACCCTTGCTGCTTACTGCATGGTCACTTAACCTATCTGCCTCAGTTTCCTTATCTGTAAAGGGAGATTAATAATAACCCACCTCCCAGGGGAGTTGTGAGGATCAAATGAGATAACATTTGTAAAGTGCTTGGCAAACTCTAACATGCTCTATCAATGATTTATTCTTATTCTTATTACTATTATAATCTTAATGACATCCTCCAGATTGCCCCAGCTGAAAGACCCATGGTAGGTAAATTTGAGGGTAAGAACAACTGACATTTACAGAACATGTTAAAATTAACAAAGCACACAACATATCATTTGAGCCTCACAATCCTGTGAAGTACTATAGGTATACACACATATACACACACACACACACACATATCTATCTATCTATCTATATCTATATCTATCTATCTATCTATCTATCTATCTATCTATATGCACATACACTATCTATCCATCCATCCATCTATCTGTCTGCCTGTCTGTCTATCTATCTATGCACACACATACACACACATATATACATATACACACACACTATCTATCCATCCATCCATCTATCTATCTGTCTATTTATCTATGCACACACATACACACACATATATACGTATACACACACACTATCCATCCATCCATCTATTTGTCTATCTATCTATCTGTCTGTCTGTCTGTCTATCTATCTGTCTGTCTGTCTATGCACACACATACACACACATATATAAAAACCCATGCCTGTGATTTCATTGGTATGGGGTAGGGAACTCCCTATGAAGAAACTCCCTCCACCAATGCAGATGTCACCCCTTTTACAACCTATAGACTTAGCTGCCTGGGGCATGAGAAGTTAGGAGATTAGCTCTGATCCCAATAGCCAGTATATACCAGAGGTGGAATGTGAACCAAGATCTTGGCTCCAAGGTCAGCACACTCTGCTCGCTCTGTCACAGCTGCCACAGCACAGTTTTTTATTGTCTTTACTTTTCAGATGAGGAAATGGAGGAGGGAAAGGTCTTGCCTCTGGCACACAGTTTGCAGTTGTCAGAGGCAGGATTCGCACCTAGAGGATGTTCCTGACTCCATCCCTTGTGCTCTACTCACTATGCTTTTCCTCAGCCTAAGAGGGGGCATCAAAGAGACCCTGAGTGAGCTGAGAGTTTGGGAAGAAGTGGATTTTGATGTTTGAGAGTCAGGCCTCAGCCCCTACAATCCTTTTTCTGTTGTCTCAATTTATGATTTTCTGAGGACCTGGTATCAAATTCCACTTTTTCTATTTACTTCCCTCCTTGACTTCCTTCAAGTCAATCAGTCAGTCAGCAAACATTAATGAATCTCTGACTATGTGCTGGGCACTGTGCTAAGGATACAAAGAAACACAAAACCAAAATCGAAACCAAAACCAACAATTCTTCTCTTCAAGTAACTTATGGTCTAATGGAGGAGACAAGATACTAAAATTTCATGTTTTCTGAGAAATCTTTTCTGACCCCTTGAAATGCAAGAGCCTTCCCTCTTTTGATCATCTCCGATATATCCTGTATGTTTTGTTTGTACATAGTTGACAGCTCGTCATCTCCCCTGTTAGATGGCAAGCTCCTTGAGGGCAGGGCCTATCTTTTGCCTTCTTTGTATCTCTAGCACTTAGTGTAGTGCTGGGTACATAGTAGGTGCTTCATAAATGCTTATCAGCTGTAGATTACTCCACTATATGTGGCTTTAGTCAAGTCACTTAACCTCTAGTTTCCTCATCAATGAAATGAGGGCTTAGACTAGAAGTGGTTTACAATGTTCTTTCAAGCTTTAAATCCTCTGATCATGTGCAGGAGATCTATTTTCCTCACTTCCTTAGGCTTGTTTACATATCAAAAACCGAGGAAAAGTAATACTTATATATAGTGTGGCCCAGAGACCCTTTGAGGACTCTGAGCTCACGTGGAACAGTTTCAGTCTGGGGCGGAGGTGGGGAAGGCATTGATCCCCAAGAGAGTCTGAATCTCTTTTTAATTCATTGAACCACCCACAGAATAAAATCCCAGGGCAAGCTAAGTAGTGTAGGACTTTTGCCTAAAGATGGGTCAGAGTCTCTAACCCCTTAATGCACATCATATACATCATGAGCAGCACAGTGGATAGAGTTCTGGATTTTGAGACAAGAGAGTCCATAGTTCAAAAGCTGCCTCATAAGCTTACTAGTTGTGTGACCCTGGACATATCACTTGACATCCTTGCCTCAGTCTCCTCATCAGTAAAATGTGAATAATAGTAGCATTTACTTCTTGGGTCCCTGTAAGGGTGAAATGGGATTACATGTGTGAAACACTCTGTAAGCCCTAAAGTGCTACATAAACGCTATCTATTGTTGTCATTTCTATTACTGTGGGTATTGGGTATGGGATATCCTTGATTTTATCCACCAAGGAAAATGTGTGACATGGCAGGACCACAGGAACTCATGAACAAATTCAAAAACACAAAGCCCTTTGACAGCTAATTACATACCTCTTTTAAGGTAAAGATACTTTGGGATGCTGCTCAACAAGTACCACGTACCTTAAACCTGCCCCTTCGGAGTAACTTGTAGCAGTTATCTTGGAGGATTGACACAATCTCCATCTCCTGGGCTCTTGGGGAACTGCTTTCGTCCTTCATCTGCAGCCAGTCCTTTGGGGAGGGTCACCTCCTCCAAGAAACAGCACTATTGGTTGAGGAAGTATCTCTTCAGAGACAAATAAAAATTCGGCTCTGGAATTTGGGAGCTCTCAAATTTAGGATCTCTTGAACTCAGGATCAGACTTGAGGTAACCGCCAATGGTGTGAACACTCATCCTCAGGACTGCAAAACTCTGGTACTCTAAGAAGGAGACAGAAAGGCCAAAAGGAAGCAAGGAACTCTAGGTCCAGAAACTTCCCCCACCCATCCAGTCCCAACTCATTGCTAATCAAAATTGCCTTATACTTCTTCAACAAGTTGGCATGTTTGGTTCCTAGGAATGGGGGGAGGGGAGAAATCTCTAAATCCCCCCTCCTCTTATTGCTCTTTGGTCTGGAAATCCAAGGGAGGAAAAAGTGTGGGCAAAGAAAGGGGAAAAGGGGTGAACCAGGATGACACATTCCCCCCCCGTCCAAACTCCCCAGGCTGCAGGGGTGGGGAGCATTGGAAAAGAGGAAGGCATGCACCTAATTTTACTGTAGTAAGGGACTCTAAGAATCTTTTATCTTTCCCCAGCAGAGAGCACAGAGTCATGGATTAGCTTTCTTCTCACATCCACCTGCCCCATCAGGATTTATTCTAATTATGCATAATCACAGAGGCATCTTTTCACAGACCTAGGAAAATCAGGGAAAATCAGACAGACAGCAGAGTCCACAGGCAGCAGGAGGCCCTTCCCTGGCCAATGTCTTGATAGCATCCTGTGCCTGTGGCAGGGCCGACACCATGGTGTTTATTCATTATGGCTGGCACAGAGCCCTCCCTACCCCCTCACCTGGGGCAGGCTGGCTCCATTCCCCCCACGCCTCCCTTTCTTCCCTTCCCGCCCCCCCTTTTTTTTTGGCTACTATCTTCTGAGTAAGGTGACGGTGTACACAACCCCAGACACCTGCATACAAAATAAAGCATTTACTTTCAATGAGTTGTTGCTCTTGCCTCCACTGCACCTGGCCAGTCCTGACTTAATTTTACTCTTTTCTCACCCCTATACATCAAGCTCCAACTTGCAATCTGAGGGCTGTCTAGCAGCTCCACATCTCCAGATTGACCAGATTCCACCTGTCCCACATCTCTCCGTTTATTCCCTGACCCGCTGTTCCCATGATTATCACTGTAGTACAAACCCTCATTACAACTTACCTGACCCATCTCAAGAGCCTCCTTAGAGACCTTCCCACCCTGACTCTTGCCTTCACCAGTCCATCCTTCATACCAATGCTACACTGTCTTATGCATCCTTCTGGCCATATTATTCCTTTGCTTCAATAATTATCAATGGTTCTCTGTTATTGATCGAGTAATGTTCAATCTATATTTATTGCCTTCCAATATTGAGCCATCCTACCATTCCAGGCATATTTCATTCTACTCCCCACCATGTACTCTATGCTTTAGTTAACTGGGTTATTTGTTCTAGGTACAGGCGACCCCAGACCTATTCCCAATTGTCCTATTTCTGTGCATTGGTGTATACTCTATTCTTGGAATGGTCCCCACCCCCTTTCCTTCATTCCTGTTTAATTCAAATCTTTATATGTGTTTTTGAATCAAACAATGTTAAATTTAATTCTTTAAACACCAACAACATACAAGGCACCATACTAGGTATTGTAAGTACAAAGACAAAAGGGAAATGCTGAAAAGGAACTGAAAATGGAAGGGAAGGAGAAAACTGTCTGTGTATATCCTATATCAAATAGATACCACAGAGAGTGGCTATTCCATGTAGGAAGAAGAATAGCAGTTAGAACACCCTGAGATTATCAGAAGACCAAATCCAGTGAAGGAATGGATGATAAGACTCATGGCCTCAGGTGTGTCTGTACACAAATCCAAAAAAAAAGGTGAGTAACAAGCAAGATGAACTAGAAATCCAGCTGTGAGGAGGCAAATTTAATCTCACGACTATCACTGAGACTTGGTCTCATAATCTCATCCTATGACACACACACAGACACACACATGTATGCACGGCTGCACACACATACGCACACATGATATACCTTATTTAAAAGAATCAAGATAGAGAAAAAAGTGCAGCATGTTATGCAAAAGTCAGGATTTGTTTGTTTCATTTTTCTTGACAGAAGGTAGACCAGAAGAGTAGAGGTTTATGACTGACTTCCTCACCTAGCTTTTATTCTGGCTGCCCCTAGCTTTATTTATTTGTATTTTAATGGGATTGGGGTCCACAGCAGCACCGCAGCTTCCACAAAGCTCCTGTGGGTTTTGGAGACATAGGATCTCAATCAGTAGTCAAAAGGAGTTTCCTAACCTTAAGTCATATAGATGTCTGGAACCATGGACTTCAAATCAGCACCAGAAACATTCAATCAAAAGGATACATTTGGTCTTTACCTGAGGCTCGCTGCATAATTGGTTTTTATTGACTGCTTGGCTAGCTAGGTCTGGTGGCTCAGAGCCTCAGCAGTTATGCAGCAAAAGAGCTCAGCCTGACCTCGTCAGGAATAGTTTTCTATACTTAAGTATATGGAAGGGAAGAGAGAGACAGAGATAGATATGGGGGAATAGAGACAGAGAGACACAGACAAACAGAGACAGAAAGAGACAGAGGGAGAGAGACAGACCGAGAGACAGAGAGAGAGAAAGCTGATCTTGAAAAGTTGAAGCCCAGAAGATGGTCGCATCAAACAACTCAGCAACCAGAGATGTTTTACGGAGACTGAGTGTCGTCTAGTGGAGAGTAAAGATTCAACACAGAGTTGGTACTCGGTGAAAGCAGAAAGGAGGCGTTCAATCCAGAGATGACATGTTCAGTAGAGAGTAATGTGATAATATCAAAAGAGGACCTTGGTATGACTGCGGCATTGGAAACATGAACTGGCCTGGCCATTTGTGTCCTCTGATCACATGGATTAACTAAATGTGTAACACGCATGTTATTTTCTACATGTGTGTTTTTCCATACTGGTGACATGGTAATCTGAGAATGTACCCCAATGTATATGAAAAGATCTCACCATTTTTCTATTATCTTGTTTGATTACATAGCTTTTATACTGAACTAATGTAGGCTGGTTAAAAAAAAAGTACTTTAATAGGACTTACAAGCTGTGATTCTGAGTGGGTACTGAGTAATTTGAAGGGTAGCTAGGGTAGCTCTTCTGGGGTCCCTGAAGGGTCAAAATTTCTTACATTGGCAAAATTCTAGAAAATATTTTTAAGGGAATGGTTAGAGAAAATCTAGAAAAAGAAATTGATTGGTTGTTGTCCTTCGTTCTTGAAGAAGACCAAAAATGACAAAATGTTGGAGTCAGGTTACAGTGTGTTTGACTGGCTGATCAGACCAATACAGTCTCGGAAAGCTCTTCTGCAGGAGGGGCACAAATAGTCTATCTGAACATTTGAAGTGGAGATGTCTCTAAATTTGCACATCTCACATTTCTTTTGAGCTACTGTAATTCTGCTTTGCTCAGTAATGGTCACAAAGAATCATTATGACTTCATTAAAACAGATAAAGTAAGAGCAGGAATTCTTAATCTGGGGTCCATGGATAAATTTCAGGGTATCTGTGAACATGGATGAGAAAATTACATCTTTATTTTCAGTAACCTCTAAGTGAAATTTGGCATTTCTCTCAATTATTATCAAATACAATATTTAATATATCAAATATTATATATATATAAGAAATATAAAATAGTCAATTATTTAAGAACATTATTCTGAGAAGGAGCCCATAGGCTTTCCCAGACTACTATATAGGTCCATGGCAAAAAAAATTGTTAAAAACCTTAGTGTTAGACTGACAAAATTTCATTTTTTAGTTGACTGGTAGAATATGGGAACACTGTAGATATAGCTTACCTGGACTTTGGGAAAACACCTGAGGCATTTTTATCTGAATATGTCATATTCCATAGTAGAATGCAAGTTCCTTGAGGTCAGGGAACATTCTTCATTTTGTTCTCATGACCCCCATGCCTAACATAAGGCCTTCCTTGAACACAGTAAGTGCTTAATAAATGCTTGTTGAACCAATGAATAGAACTCCTAAATCTTATTTAAATAAAGAGCTGTCTAGCCATACCTTCCCTAATAGTGAATTTTTTGAGCCCAAGAGTAAGACTTTACCTTTAATCGTATTACATTTAATCTTAATTGAATTTGGTTCAAGTTGTAGCTTTTTTGGATCCTGAATCTGTCAGCTAATATAGATTTCTTCATTTGTAAAATGAGATAGTTGGACTTGATGGCCTCTAAGGACTAAACTATGCATATCTAAGTAGCAGAGCCCGGATGATCCTGATGCCTTTTGTCATGTACACACATCGCCAGTAGAGGGCAATGACATACCCATCAAGGTCTGTTTAGAATCAATATGACGACATAACCAATATGGCGGCCTTTGTTGAAGTTCTGCGTCCTGTTTCTGCTTCACTAAAAAGATGGTTGTATAAATGGAAGAAAGGGATGAACAAAAAGCCCTGATTTTTAGACATGTCCAGTTTATTATGCAGATATTCACAGACATTCAATTAATACCTACCAAATTACATTGAAGCTCTGGCACTTGTATAGTCCTGGGTAAATCACTTCATCTTTTGGGACTCAGTTTCCTGAATTGTAAAATAAGGCAGCTAAAAAAGATAACCCATAAGGTCCCTTTCAGCTCTAAGTTCTATGATTTCATGTACACTGATTAAATACAAATTGAATTAAACCAGGATAGAAGAAAGCAGTAGGCAGAAAGTTTAAGGGTTAAAGATGTTGAAGACTTATTTCCCCTTTCCTTCTTCTCCTAGGCATCATTAGTCAAAATCCCTTGGTCACCAACCCCTGACAGAGAACTCTCTGGAGTGGGCCATAAGTGAACCAATTAAGAACTCCTCAGGGGTCAACTAGGACGATTATTCCGTAGATCAAAGTAGCGGTATTTCCTCATTGTCTCTTTATAGAACCACGAATGAAACTCACACTGCTGACCCATGTTCGCTGCGTAGTTCACTAGAAGTCCCAGATCTTTTTCAGATGAACTGCTGTCTAGCAGGACCTGTCTTGCTTGTTTTAAAGGTTTTAATCCAAATTATGATGATGATGACAGTAATAATACTTAGCATTTCTTTGTTGTTGTTGTTGTTTTTCAGTTGCTTTCAATTGTGTCTGACTCTTTGTGACCCCATTTGGGGTTTTCCTGGTGAAGATACTGCAGTAATTTGTCATTTCTTTCTCCAGCTCATTTTACAGATGAGGAAACTGAGGTTTTTCAACAGGGTTAAGTGACTTGCCCAGGGTCACACATCTAGTAAGTGTCTGAGGTAAATTTTTATTTTAGGAAAATGCATCTTCCTGACTTCAGGCCTGGCACTTGCTCCACTGTGCCATCTAGCTGCCTGTAGCATTTATGTAGTACCTATTATGTGTCAGACTGTCATAAGCATTTTACAATTATTATCTCATTTCATCATCATAACAACTCTGGGAAGTAGGTGTGATTGTTGCCCCCATTTCACTGATGAGGAAACTGAGGCAGACAGAGGTTAAGAGACTTACTCAGGGTCATACAGCTACCAGGTCAAATTTTAATTCAGGTCTTCCTGGCTCCACTTCACCACCTGACCAATATAAATATCAGATAGTGTCAAGTCCACAACATATATCTGGGATATATCTCCAGAGAACTTCTAAGTTGAAATCAAACTGTTAATGCCAACTCGTTTGTTCTGGCAACTTAGCTACTTCCAAATCAAGGAATATCTCTACATTCTTCAGATTATTAAGAAGATTGAACTACTTCTTTAAAAGTGGAGAAAAATTTCAGTGTGAAAAAAAAGAATAAAGGATCTGAAGAGACAGAGAGGAATTCTGGCCATCATCAAGAAGTTGGGAGAGTAGAAGTGTGTGGCCAAGGACAAAGGGAAGGAGGACTGAGCAACTGGAGTTTAGTAATAAAGGTAAGCTTCTGCTTGAAGATGTAGAAGCCAGAGTCACCGAGGAGAAAGATACTTACTGCCTGTTGCCCAAGGAAGGACAATGTGAAGCTACTGGTACTTTCAGGCAAGAGATCATCCAATAAGAATGGAGGGCATAATGGTTGGCCACTTCCTTCTGGAGGACACGGATACTATTCAATTCAAGACACATTTATTAAGTTTCTACTGTGTACTAGGCATTAGACTGATTAACGATAGAAGTCTGCTGTCTTTGACAGGGCTTCCCTGGCCTCCTTCAAGTCCCAGTTAAAACCCCATCTCCTACAGGAAACCTTTCTCAATCACTCTTGCTTTTTTTTTTTGGGAGGGCAATTGAGGTTAAGTGACTTGCCCAAGTCACTTGCCCAAGTGTCTGAGGTCGAATTTGAACCCAGGCCCTCCTGACTCCAGGGCGGGTTCTCTATTCATTGTGCCACCCAGCTGCCCTCTCAATCACTCTTAATTTCAGTGCTATCCTTCTGCTGGTTATTTTTCAATTTATCTTGTACATATCTTGTCTGTGTATTATTGTTTGCATGTTGTCTCTCCCGTTAGGTTGTGCACTCCTTGAGAGCAGGAACTGCATTTTTGCCTTTCTTTATGTCCCTGGTGCTTAGCACAGTGCCTGGTACGTATAAGTGCATGATGATTGCTTATAGGCCCACTCTTTTAGGATCAATATTTTCTAGGGTCTTACCAAGTAGTCTAAATAAAGGCTTATGAAACCCCTTCTTAAGACTGAATTAGCTCAAGTCATTGGTGTTGTTTCCATTTCACTTGAGCATCAAAAGCTATGAGGTTCTCCAGCTCCTTCTTAAAGGTTTTTGACCATGGACCAACAACATGATGTACACCAGGAAGCTGTGCTCTGCCGAATCAACCTGCTGTCCTCACTTCCTAACCTTGTTGAGTATTTTTCCTGTGCTATAACTAATTCTACCTCCTGAACAAGTGGCTCCTTTGTTCCAGTATTGGACTTCAGCTACTACGGCATAGATTTTGTCAAACCCAACCCCAAACAGCATGACAAAGAGACTCCAAAGATCTGTAAATCTTTTTAAAAATTTTATTTCTCTTATTCTGAACTTAAGAAATAAAACAAGCATTTCCATAACATAGTAGAACTGAAAAAAAGATAATTGTATATGAAATTGCAAATCTATTATGTGCAACTTGCTATTCCTTTAAAAAAATGTAATAAAGTTATCATGTAACTTTCTTTTTATTTTTTTTCCTTCTAACCCCCCCCCCCCATGGCTGCCATTAGACACAAATATGGATGTATGTTTGTATGGATGTATGTGTGTGTATGTAAAAATCATTCTATATATACTTTTATTTATCAGTTCTTTCTCTGGATGCAGAGAGTGTCTTTCTTCATAGGTCCTTTGTAGTCTATTTGGGTATGTACAATAGCCAATATGACTCAGTCACTGAAAGTTGTTCTTAAAACAATATTATTATTTAAACTGCCTATACCCTTTTACCCAGCAATATCACTACTAGGTCTGTTTCCCAAGATGATTAGGGAAAAAGGAAAAGCACCTAAATGTTTTAAAATATTTATATTGGCTCTAGTAATGGTGGCAAAGAACTGGAAATTGTGGAGATGCTCATCAATTGAGGAATAGCTAAAGAAATTACAGTATATGATTGTGATAGAATACTACTGTGCTATAAGAAATGATGAGCCTGATGATCTCAGACAAACACTGATAGATTTGCGTGAAATAATGAAGAGGGAAATGAGCAGAACCAAGAAAACACTATATACAGTAAGAGCTATAAATCTGAAGACCACTATCTATTTCTAGCAAGTAACATGGGCACAAATAATACTCCGAGAAGGAAATAAAAAACACTGCTATATATTATGAATATTCTTGGTTAAGGAATGCAAGCCGTTGGGGAAACAGGCAGTATTTCTATCGCTGTTTCTCCTAAAGGAAGGGGGTTCCGAAGAGAGAGGTCGATTTCAATGCTTTTGGGCAATCTTGCTATACTTCCCCTATCAACTCACTATCCTGCTCTCTACAGCAGCTCTTCCAACCTTTTCATCCCTTCTCAAACCTCCCTTGGCTCCCCCTCCCACCACTCTCTCAGCAGAGAACCTTGCCTTATATTTTACAGAAAAAAATTGAGGACATTTTCCATGAACTCCCTTTCTTCCCTCTTCCTCATCTCCTATCATTTAAATGCCATCGGCCACTGTCTCTTCCTTCACCCTTGTCTCACTTGATGAAGTGGCCTTATTCCTTACCAAGGCTAACTTCGCTACATGTTCAAGTGATCCCATTCCATCCTGTCTCCTCCAACAGATTGTCCCCTCTGTCATCCCCACTCTTTTACTTATTTCCAATCTCTCTCTGTCTACTGGCTCATTTCCTAATGCCTACAAACATGCCCATGTCTTTTGCAGCATGGCTAATATGGAAATAGATTTTGCATGGTGGTACACATATAATCTAGGCCAAACTACTTGTTTCTCAAGGAGAAGGGAAGGGGAAGAAAGGAGAGAGAGAATTTGGATCTCAAAATTTAAAAAAAAAGAATGTTAAAAATTGTTTTTATATGTGATTTGGAAAAAATAAAATATAAAAACTTTCAGGTGAAAAATAAAATATGTCCATGTCTCCCATACTGTGAAAAAACCCTCTCTTGACGTTTTCAACTCTGCTGACTGTTGTCTTAGATCTCTTCTGCTCTTTGTAGCTAAACTTGTAAGGGCCTATGATAGGTACCTCAAATTTCTTCTCACTCTCTTCTTAACCCCTTAAAGTTTGACTTCTGACTGTCATTTTACCAAAACTCCTCTCTCCAAAGTTACTGATCATCTCCTAGTTGCCAAATCGAATGGACTTTTCTCAATTCTCATTCTCCTTGACTTCTCTGCAGCCTTTGATACCGTTAGTCACTCTCCTTAATACTTTCTTCTCTCTAGCTTTTTGGGACACCATACTCTTGTGGTTCTCCTCCTACATATCTGAATGCTCCTTTTCTGTCTCCTCCAGATCCTGCCCTCTAACCAGAGGTGTTTCTCAGGGTCCTATCCATGGCCCTCTTTTTCTCGCTCTATACTACTTCACTTGGTGATCTCATCAGCTACCTTGGATTTAACTACAGTTTTTATACTGAGATTCTCAAGTCTTCCTATTCTGCCCCAAACTCTCTAATCTCACATCTCCCAACTTCCTTTTAGACATTTCCAAATGAATGTCCAGTAGACATCTTAAACTCAATATGTCTAAACAGAATTCATTATCTTCCTCCCTAAACCATCCTTCCCCTCCTACTTTCCCTATTATTATTAGAGGGCAATCCTATCCTTCCTGCCCCTCAGGCTTGCAACAGTCATTCTAGATTCCTCATCGTCTCTCACCACCAACTCTCTCATTGCCGATGCCTGTCAATTTTACCTTTGGAACATCTCCCAAATCTGCCCCCTTCTCTCCTCTGCACCTCTGCTACTACCACCACTCTAGTACAAGCTTTATCACCTCACACCTTGACTAATGCAATAACCTGCTGGTGGGTCTGCCTGCCTCAAGTCTCTCCCAACTCCATTCCAAACTACATTCAGTCACTTAAGTGATTTTCCTAAAACACAGGTCCATCATAGAGTTCTTTACTCAGTAAAGTCGAGTGATTTCCTATTGCTTCCATGAGCAAATACAAAATGCTCTGTTTGACATTCAAAACCCTTTAGAAACTAGCCCCTTCCTACCTTTCCTGTCTTTCTACACCTTAAGTATGTAACATGCACTCTTCGATTCAGTGACACTGGTCTGGTTGTTTCATGAACAAGACACTCCATCTCTCAACTCCAGACATTCTCTCTGGCTGTTCTCCTCCTTGGCTGCCTTGAAGTCTCAATTAAAATCCTGCTTTCTACAGGAAACCTTTCCCAACCCCTCTTAATTCTAGTGCCTTCCTTCTTCTAATAATTTCCTGTTTATCCTGAATGTAGCTTGCTTTGCATATATTTCTTTACATGTTGTCTGCCCTGTTAGATTGGAAGCCCCATGAGGGCAGAGATTGTTTTTTGCCTTTTTTTTTTTTTGTATTCCCAGAGCTTAGAACAGTACCTGGTGCATACCGTTAGTCACTTACAAAATGTGCTTACAAAATATTGATTGATGGTTGGTTGCTGGGAAATGGTTTGCTTTCTGGCAACAAGGGTGAGGTGAAAGTGTTCATTCAAACCACTCCCACCACCCCAAGAAAGAATGGGGCAGTCCTTCAGAGGCCATTAATGAGGCAAGGATTCAGTATCCCTACACTGTGAGTCACTAAGGGAGGGGCATCTTGACTTGTCAGTTAAGGAACACTAAGTGGGGGGAGGGGGTAAAGGGACATTCTTGGTATTGATGGTTTAGAATATTGTGTCAGAAAATGGGATTTGGGTTTCTGAACCGCAACTTAAAATAAAGGATAGAACTAGAGAAGCCCAGAATTTGAGGAACTTTAGGGGTCATCTGTTCCAACCCACACCTGAAAAAGGCCTCCCTTTACAAAAAGTCTGATGCTACCTAACATTTACTTTGAGACTCTACCAAGGGGAACCTTTCAGTCCAGTCAACTTTTTGATAGATCCTAAAGTAGGAAGTTCCCTCTGTCACTAGGCTAAAACTTGTGCCTCTCTGAAGTTTGGGTCAGCCCTCCCAGCTCTGTCTGCCCTCTGCGGCAAGCGCTGGTTTTTCACCAAAGATGAAGTGTGCCTTACAAGAGATGATTAAAATGTGTTTGTCTAGAATTTTTCAAATCTAATCAAAGGCATTTAAAAGTGAAGAAGGAAGCAGAAAATTGCTGACATAAATTTGCCAAGCTGGAGGCCCTAAAGAACAGCTAAGACGTGTCCAGAAATTCATAGGACAGAAAGTCTGAGAGCAATGCCAACAATAAACCTATGCCTCAGGTATCTACATGTCAATGTACAAAGCAGATTCAGATACAGCGGTAGATATAGACCCAGCTTGAGATAAAGAGATAGATCAGAAGCAACTGGTTGGCCACCAGGAATGAGTGTTTTCATGAATTACTGTGGCAAAAACAATCTATTCAGGGGTTAAGGGGAGATGCAAACTGTATTAGTGGAGGAGGTACCTACGCTGATGAAATTGCTCCCCCCCATAATCATAGTATCATAACTTTAGGGATAGAATTGATCTGATGCCATCTAGTTCATCTCCCTCATTTTATAGATGGGGAACCTGTGGCCCAGAGAGGTCAAGTGACTTATCTAAGGTCATGCATGTAGCGAAGAACAAAGGTTGGATTTGAACCTAAGTCTTTTGATTCCAACTCCAGGACTCTCCCATCTACTGATGTCAGTATATAATGAATTGTTCTTCTCATCTTGGTTGATGGAGTTCATACAGATACTGTCCTGGCACAGGTACTATACTATCCTGCCATTATTTTTAGAGGCACTTTATATATGTATAAATAAACAAATAAAGAATCAATCAATCAATTAATTAGATGATTAAATAAATATCTATATCTATATCTATCTATCTCCCATCTAAAGAACATATATGGGTACATATACATAATACATGGAAAATATGCCATTATAACATATATGATAATATTACAATATAATGTTAATACAACATATCTAAAATATGTCCTTATATAGAATATATCTATATATCTCTCCATATATAGATACGTTTTACCATTCGTATTTCAGACTATGCCAAAGTTCACAGAATAATTATATTTCTACACTGTTATACCCCTCTACTGCTTCACAATTAGGAAATCTCTATCCCTTGCTTTGGCGTGATCAGGGAATAGAACAGTCTTACTTAAAAAGGACAACTTTTTAGTTGCTGCCCAGCTTGAGAAGAGAACAGACAGATTTGTGACCAGATCTTTGATTTTGACACTGGTCTCCTCATTCAGGGATGAAGGAGGGGAGGGAAGGCACCCTGAAGTCACAGTCACCGCAGAGTGTCCTTTATATGAAATGTCCCTGGGCCACTGTTTGGAAATGTTTCTTCATAGGGGAAAGCAATCCAGGTGCATGGCTGGATGGAGTTGTAGTATGCCTCCTGTTTCCACCTGTATTCTTGAAACATTTTCTAATTAATTTTATGAATTACACAACAGTGCACTTCCTAATTACTTGGGGGGAAACACTAGCCGCAATAACAGGGTCTTTATCTACTGAAGAAATGAGTCTAGAAGATGATCTCTCAGTAAAAACAAAGGAAAACAAAACAAGACAAAAACTCCCTGGAAAGAAAGAAAAGCTCATAGCATAATTGACAGGGGCCTTGTCTCAATGAGCACAAGCTGCCCACTGACCCAGGAAGCCCATCGCTTGCTCTGAGCTGCTGCTGGGAAAAGGCTTTAATGGAAATCTTGCCAACTGTGTATACAGCAAGACCGAAATGTAAATAATGGCATGTAGAAATGATGCAAACATAATTACAGCCCAATATTATGGAGAAAGGAGACAGGCTTGGGACCAGCTAAAGTCTGTGATTGCTTTTCACAGTCATAAGATTAGGAAGGAAAGAATAGAAGTTACTTGGCTGCCATGTTGATGTCTGGTTTGCTTCTGGGGCTGTTTCTAATTGGTGCAGCACATTAAGATGGGTAGATTTCACATGATATTTTATTATTTAGGTTCTCAGTGATGAGAAGTGGGTGGTTGTTGTCCTTTGTTCTCGAAGTGGACCAAATATAATGGCCTCATTATGTTACAGTCAAATTTCAATGTGTCCAACTGTGGCTGATCAGACCAATATGAGCTTGGAATGCGCAAATGGTCCATGTGAACATTTGGGGTGGATTCTCTGAACTTGCTTATCTCACATTTCTTTTGAGCTACTTTAATTCTGCTTTGCTCATAGAGCATAGCACTTTGCCTGATGAGGGCATGCCATGTTGAGTGGTCCTGTTACCAGTGTCTCTTGTGTCACATAATCAATTCCAAAGTTCTTAAGAGAGACCTTGAGAGTGCCCTTTTATCGATTTTTCTGACCACCACGTGAATGCTTACCCTGTATGAGTTCTCCATAAAATAGTCTTTTTAGCAAGCACGCCTTTGGCATTTGAATAATGTGGCTAGCCCATTGGAGTTGTGCTCTCTGCAGTAGAATTTGAATGCTTGACAGATTAGTTTGATAAAGTACCCCAGTGGTGATCTTCAGAATCTTCCTAAGACAATTCAGATGGAAGTGATTCAATTTCCTGGTATAATACTAGTATACTATCTAGGTTTCACAGGCACACAACAATGAGGTCAGCACAACAGCTCTGTAGACCTTCAATTTGGTAGTCAGTCTAATACTTTTTCTCTCCCATACTTTCCTTGAGAGCTTTCCAAACACTGAGCTAACTCTGACAATGCATGTCTCAATCTCATTATCAATGTATACGTCCCTAGAAAGTATACTGCCAAGGTAAGTGAACTTATCCACAGTATTCAAAACGTCTCCATTTGCTATAACTGATGGTTTCACATATGGCTGGTGTGGCGCTGACTGGTAGAACACTTATGTTTTCTTGGTGTTAGTTATTAGCACAAACAGCAGAAAATCGATTCATACTTTGTTGTATCTCAGCTTCAGAGGCTGCATTGAGTGCACAATCATCTGCAAACAGAAAATCATGCACCAATACTCCCTCCACTTTGGTCTTGGCTTGTAGCGTTTTCAAGTTGAAGAATTTACCATCATGCAATCACTGATCTTGATGCTGTGTTTGTCCTCACTGAAAGCATTTGACAACATGGCTGAACACTCCATGCTAAAAGCACAGGAGCAAGCACACAGCCTTGTTTTACTGCATTGCTGACAAGACCTGGGTTCATATTCCACCTATGACTCTTACTGGATGTGTGGCCCTGGGCAAGTTACTTCATTTCTCTGGTTTGTTTTCTCACCTGTAATATAGGAATTATAATATCTGTAGTATTTACCTCAGAGGATTATTGTAAGGCCCAAGTGAAATCATATATATTTTGAAAATTTTAAAGTATTATATTTCACCTAGATATGGGATTTCTTCAGTGAGGAAATTCCTTCTATCAAAGTAGATCAGTCACTATCCTTCAACTTCAGAGCTTTAAAGTATTTCTTGGGACATTAAAAGGTTGGATCTGGGACAGTTAGGGAGTCAGGAGGACTTGAGTTCAAATCCAGCCTCAGAAACTTGACACACTAGCTGTGTGACCTTGGGCAAGTCACTTAAACCCAATTGCCTTGCCTTCCCCCCTCCAAAAAGACAAAAAAAAAGTTTGGATAACACAATCAGTACATATAAATCTGCATCTTCTTGACTCTAGCTTTCTATGCATTATGTCACAGTGCTGCTCAAGCACCATGTTGTTGTTCAGTTGTTTCAGTCATATCTGAGTCTTTGTGACTCCATTTAGTGTTTTCTTGGCAAAGATACCAGAGTAGGTTGCCATTTCCTTCCCCAGTTAATTTTACAGATGAGAAAACTGAGGCAAACAGGGTTAAGTGACTTACCTAGGGCCACACAGCTAGTAAGTATCTGAGACTAGATTTGAACTCAGGAAGATGAGAATTCCTGACTTGAGTCCCAGTACTCTATCTACTACACTACCTAGCTACTCAGTACCATAAATATCAATTACTATTGTTATCATAGGATAAAGATAGGGACTGTGATTTGTGATTTCATTGGTATAGTGAAATCTTTGTGAAGAACTTTCTCAACCAATGGAGATCAGAACCTTCTCTGCAATTTATAGTCTTAGAGAGTGGCCTAGTGCACTGACAGACTGTGACTTGCCCAGGGTCACACAGCTATTATGTGTCAGATTTGGGACTTAAATCTTTGGCTCTAATAACAGTTCTCTGTACACTATGTCCTGCAGGCTCTAATGAATTACAAAGAATGGGTAGCTTGGTACATAATAATTATGTATTGTTGAAACCCTCTCAGTGAGCTTCTCCACTTTGCTTAAGATGATTAGTTTCAATTCAGTAAGCTCTATTTCCTAAACTCCCTTAGGGATCTTATATGGATGAATGGCTAGGGACAAAATGATGAATGCAGTCTCTGACCTGAAGGCAAGTTCATTGTCTCACTGGCAAGTTCATTGTCTCACTGGCCTCTTCACCTGTGATTGACCTATTCAAGCCTTAGACCCTTCTTGGGTTGGGAAATGTCCATTTCATTTCCGGAGGCCTTGCCCTCTGCATTTCAGCGGCTCTGTCTCAGCTCTCCAGAATGGAGCACCGATATACACAGATATACACACATGCATACATGCATATACATATATATGTATATATATATATATATATATATATTTCATTTATACACGCACACACATATAGATCAAAATTGTGTTATTATTTTGGACATTTCACTAAATAGATTACCAGAAATTTTCTAAATCTTTCTTCTTTAGGTTTCTCTCTCTCTCATTTTGAATTTCTAGGCTTCCCAATCTTATATACATACCTTGGGTCTTTTTTAGGGTGTTGTTGAATTGTTTATTGTGTTTACATGTTTGTTTGATCACATGGTTAGGTGGCAATACCACCTTCTCAACTGATGTCAGTATATAATGAATTATTTTTCTCATCTTGTTTGATGGAATATATATAGACGCTGTCCTAACATAGGCACTGTGCTATCCTGCCATCATATTTAGAGACATTTTGCATTGTATACCCATAGAGAACTGGATTTGAAATGAAGAAGATTGGCATTCAAATTTCACTTCTTATATTTGCTAGCTGTGTGACCCTGGACAAGTCATTTAACTTTCCTTAATCTCAATAATGTTCTCACTGGGTCTGTTTTATATATGTAATGACTCCCTCTGGGCTCACCTATCCAACTCTATCTGGCATTAGAAGGTTGGATCCCCAGAAGGGCAGGGTTCTAAATGTAGGTGGCTATCTTTCTGATACTAACTCACAAGTCCCCACCAGTGTGCTTTCCCTTGAAAATTACTCAGAATATCTAGTTCTGTAGCAAAGACATATACTCAAATAGCATAGGGAACACAGTAATATCAAAATATTTCCTCCGAGCACCATGGGCATGTTTTCTAATAAATATATACAGAGTCTATGGGAGGAAGAGTAGGCATACACTTGAAGAATAATGAAAGAATAATGGTTGGGGTGGCTAGGTGGCACAATGAATAGAGCACCAGCCCTGGAGTCAAGAGGACCTGCGTTCAAACCTGGCCTCAGATACTTAACACACAAAACTAGCTGAGGGACCTTGGGCAAGTCACTTAACCCCAATTGCCCTACCTTCCCCCCTCCAAAAAGCAAAAAAAAAAAAAAAAGAATAATGGTAGTAAGGTGCATATATAGGAAACACAAGTGGCCAAGGCAACTCACAACTCTAGAACTACAGATTATTGATTAAGGGTACCAGAAATTTCTGTTATACTTTTGTTTGCTAGATTCCAATTTTCACATTTCTTTTTTTTTGTTTTGGTTGATGTATGTTTAAGCTCTGTATTGTGGACTTGTTGTTCAGTTGTATCTGACCCTTCATGACTCCATGGCCCTTCTATCCACCACTATCTTTCAAAGTCTGTCTAAACTCATGTTTGCTGTTTCCATGACACTATCTATCCATCTCAGCCTCTGCCATTCCCTTTTCTTTTTGCCTTCAATCTTTCCCAACATCAGGGTCTTTTCTAATGAGTTCCATCTGGATACTGGGGAGAAATTGATGTGACCTTCCATTGTTTCTCATCAGGTCTTCAAAAGTTTTCTCAAAACACTTAAACAATTGTAGTATTTAATGCCTGTCTGTAGGAATATTCCTGGATAGTTTCATCTTTCTTCCAATAGCCCTTACCATGGCAATAACTGAAGTATATATTATTGTGCATGGGTCTTGAAATATTTTTACATTTTCTCTCAATACTGTATGAGAATATGTTTGTTCATGAAGTTTATCACAAATGCCAGCTTTCTGAACTGTTCTGCTCTGGCATAATTAGCCTATTAGGTGGATTTATTCTATCAAACTTGAAAAAAAGGATTTTTGGAATTCCTTTCTAAATATGCCCATCTTTGTCCAATATCATTATTTTTGCCATCTGTTTCATTATTATGTAGTGATTCTGGAATGTGTGTTAAGTGTAGGTTTTGTAATGCCTTCAGGTTCTCCAGATTTTCATTCTTCAGATTTAAGTAACTCGTCAGTTTCTGCTCTGATTTCATGCAGCCTGGGTTTAGAAATGAAGTGAGGAAGGGCAGCTCAGTGGTACAGGATAGAGCACTAGTCCTGGAGTCAGGAGGACCTGAGTTCAAATCTGGTCTCAGACACTTTCTAGCTGTGTAACCCTGGGCAAGTCACTTAACCCTGACTGCCTCCCAAAACAAACAAACAAAAACTGGACCTGTGGTTTCATCGGTCTAGAGAAGTCAAAAGATACTCTCCCAATAATACATTTGAATGATGTAAGAATAATAATGACATCTGAGAAACTGTGCACTGGTTTTAATGGTCTTAAACTGTTCCTTGACACAAAACCCATCTCTCAAACCTTGATCTTGATGATGATGGCAATTAATCTAAACAACACAAATAAAATAATAAATTGGAATTGTTAAAGCATCTTTCCTCTTGTTTCATGTCATTTCTCCTTCAAAACAATTCTGCAAGGCACATGGGGGCAGGCAGAATGATTCCTATTTTATAGGTAGCACAGAGATGTCAAAGGGCTTGTGACTTTTATCGTTTTTCTTATTAACATGATCTATTGTGCTTATACTTTCCCAAACACTGACCCACTCCTGTATTTCTGATCTAAATCCAACCTGGTCATAGTTACATAATTCTGTTATCTTTGTTCCTAATATAGAAAAGTAGCATGGGCATGATATGTCATCTCATCCTTGGTCAGGATCCAGTCCAAAAACACCAGCTGTGCCTCTTAAGACCAGATCTGACATTCAGAAATGTGTCGAATTCTTGCCAGGGTATGTGTAGGAGCAGCTTCTTTGTGGGGCTGGTGTGCCACTATAAACTCCTCTATACCTGGCAGATGGTGAATCCCACCTTGGACAAGTATTTTACCATCCCTTTCAACAACAAGGTCCCAAATGACCATGGGATACATTTCTTAGTGGGCAAATAAATGAGTTTTTAGACTTTTTATCCACATGACTGCTATGTCTTTCAGATCCTCAAGCACTGCCCTCTGCCCTGCTATGTACTCTATAGATCCCCTTCCCACACCTTCTTAAATACCCCAGTTCTTTTTCTATAACTAGTTCATAGCATTTCCATCCTGGGCTCCCTCCCATTTTCCATCATGAATCATCCCCTCCCCTACCTATAACCCCCAAAGTTTCTCTCTTGTTCTCATCCAAAGGCAATTATTTCTTCTTAGAACATCAGTATGGAATGAGGGAGGTGGAAAGAGAGTGATGGGGGTACTGGGTACTGACATAGCTCCTGCATTTGTTGTTTTCGAGGGAATGGCATAAGCCGAAAGACCCCCTACCCCCAAATGAATTAGAAGACAGGTAAGCCAAAGATGAAAGGGGAACAAGCCCCTTAAAGATGTCCTATGCACCTCCACACAGCTGCTGCCTTCTGTATTATTGCAGCAATATCTTGCCGTGCCCCTAAAGGCAACATAAAACTAATAGGCTTGTCATCTGGGGAGATAACATTAGCATGTGGCCATTACCATTTTACTAAATAAGTCATTTTAAATTAATTATATTGCACTCTAGAATGAATTAGCTTGGGTTGACTTTTTAGTTCTTGCTAATTATCATGTTGGTAGGATTCATTAGCTTTAGATAAACCAGGATGTTTGTGTCTATGGTGGCACACAGTCTTCATGGGGCACCTTCTGTGAGTGTCCCTGCAGGAGGGGATTGAATGGATTTGTGAAAAGGCTCGATAGGATACTGGGATATAGAATTGGAAAGCAGAGCTGTAACTAGGGTTCATTATCTAGGGCTTTGTTTCAGGGGTTGACATGGCAGGGGGCAGGTCTTGTTTTTTTCCCCTCAAGATGTGTTTCATGTTCACTGTGGTCCAGATTATTTTAGGAAGTATCTTGATTGGCTGAGGAAGCAGTCATGTCCTGTGATTCATCTTCTATAAAATAGTAAGTCTGTAAAAGAGGGAGAAAAATTTGGACTCGAGAGATTTTGAGAATCTAGTAGCTAAGAGGAAGGAGTAAGGATGTCCAGAACTGATTCAGAAAGAACTGGTGGGGGTGGAGCCAAGATGGCGGCATAGCAGCAGTAACATATCGCAGCT
>CM053584.1:104781973-104813637 GCA_028627135.1 Pseudochirops cupreus
GGGGGGGAAGTAGATTAGAAGGAAGGATTAGTCATAAGCATGGACCTCTTCCAGAACTAAGGACAAACAACAACAGTCAGAAGCAAAATAAATTCTAACTTGGGGTATACACAAGTATTAGTAGTTCTATTTTGAGGTAACAAAGAATGGAAATCTGAAGGAGTGCCCATCAACTAGAAATAACTGACCTGGTTATGGTATACAAATGTGATTGGATACTATTACTCTATAAGAAATTAGAAAAGGGGCAGTTTCAGAGAAACCTGGTAAGATACATATGAAATAATGTAGAGTGAAGTAAAAAGGACCAGTTAAACAATTTATACAGTGACAACAATATGGTTTAGAAAAAGAACTTTGAAAAACTTAGGAATTCTTATTAGTATAAGGACAAACCATGATTCTAGAGGACTGATGGGAAAACATGCTACCCAGATCCTAACAGAGAGGTGAAGTACTCAGTAAGAATGCAAAATGAGATTTTTTTTTTAATTTGAGCATAGCTAATATGGGAATTTATTTCACTTGACTGTACAGGTTTGTAACAGGGTTTTAAATTTCTTTTATTCTAATTTGGGGATGGATGGGGAAGATGAAAAAATAAAACAAGGGGATTTTACTTGATAACCTTTAAGGTTCCTTCCAGCTCCAAATCTATGAGTCTGTGAGATGCAGTCTACGGATCAAAGATGGGAATTCACTAGTCATCCAGTCACCAAATCCAAGGGCTAGGAGGGAATACTTAGGAGAATTTAAGTAGTAGTGGTTCAAAAGCTCAAAAGAAATCAGAGGCAGCTAGGTAGTATAGTAGATAGTGCCCTGGACTTGGAGCTAGGAAGACATGAGATAAAATCTGGCTTCTCACACTTGCTAGGTGTGTGTGATCTTGGGCAAGTCATTTAACCACTGTCTGCCTTAATTTCCTTCACTGTAATATGGGAATAACAGTAGCATCTACCTCCCAGGGTTGTTGTAGGGATCAAGTGAGATAATAATTATTTAGCACAGCACCAGTACATTCTAAGAGCATAGTAAATGTTGTTTGTTCAAGCCAGAGAGAAATACAGAAGGCAAGGTCAGGGGGGAGGGGAGGAGAGTGTCAAGAAGTAGTGAATAGTTGCTGCTTTGAAATATGACTGATTCCCATCAAGGACGATCAAGAGGCAGCATTATTTAATGGTGGTAGCATGTGATCCATACTACTCCCATTTAGCCCATTTAGCTATGAGCTTGAACATACTTACTGTTGTGACAGCAGCTCTTCCTGGACCAGCAGGAAGATGACCAGAGTGGGGCTTATGTGTATTTTCTCTTCAATCCAGTGTGGATAAGAAGATGAGTTTCCCCAGGCATAAGAAGTCAAAGGATCTGCTACAGCCAAGATGATGGATTCAAAACTAGTTATTGCCAGTTTGGTCCAGGGAAATTTCATCTGCTACATTCCTTGAAAGTTCATCAGAAATAGTGTTTTCTATCTGGGATGATCTCGTACTTCTTGATTAAGAAGTTGTCCAGAAAGCAGTATCCTGCTCAGAAAGGAGAAGGCAATAGACCATCTTAGTCTGTAGTAATGGAGCCAAATCTTAAAAGGGCTCCCTCTCTAACTGAGAAGGATATCCAGGGACTGCCATGGATCCTGGGATATTTGCCAGGTGGTCTGTAGGATAACCAGTGATTTTTCAGTGTTCTGACTGTGCTTCCTTCCATAAAAGCCTGTTTCTTTAACATCAGTATTCTGCCCTAGATGCAAAATATTAACAACAACAACAGTAACATGTCTATCGTGCTCTAAGGTCTGAGAGAGTTTTATGGATATTATTTCACTTGGTCCTCACAACTCTGTGAAGTAGGTGCTATTATTGTAACCATTTTACAGATGAGGAAACTGAGTCAAGATTTCAGAACAAGCTTTTATTAAGTACTTGCTATGTGTCAGGCATTGTGGTAAGCTCTGCAGAAAAACAAAACTAAACTAAACCAAAAAAAAACACACACACACACAATCCTTGATCTCAACAAGTTAACAATATAGAAAGACAACATGCAAAAACTTTGTATAAATATAAGAAAAAATAGAGATATGTAAAAATAGACATATTTATTTAAAATATATAAATGTATAAATATAGAAAAATAGGAATAATTTTAGATGGAAGGGACTAGCTTTGAGAGACCGAATGAGGTTAAGTGATTTGACCAGGGTCACACAGCTAGGAAGTATTGGGGGTCAAATTTGAACTCAAGTCTTCCTGACTTGGGGATCAGAGTTCTATCTACTTCACCACCTATCTACCTCCATCTGATGAGACCATTCAGCCAGTCTAGGCATTAAGATGAGCACTTATAGCTCAGATTCTAATTAAAGGAAGCTCACTCTTCCCTCCCACTTTGTCAGTATTCATCGGTCAGATCTGGCCAAGTCAAAGGGCTGGGATGTCTTGGTTAGCATTTCAAAGATAATGTGGATTATTAGTTAAAAGGAGGGATAGCTCCCTCCCCTCTCGTCTCCCCTTTGTCAAGGGCTGTCAGACCACAGGATGAAAGACTCTAAAGGAGTACAAATAGATATCAATTATTACTGCAAGGAGAGGGATGATTCTGCCACTCAGAAAGGGAAAAAAAAAAACCTTCTCTAGCAGTCACAGTTGATTTGCTTCCACTCCAAACTTTTTCTTTTGATCTGGCTTAGTAGAGAAGTGTATAGAGCATTCAGGGAAGTCTGGCACCTCTGGTGTGAGAGCTTGCCAAGCCGTTTTCAGGGCTGCTCATTCACCTTTGGCGTCCAGCCAAACTCTCACCTGTGGTTCCAAAAAACTGTAGCATACACAGCAGCTACACCCAGTAACACCATCTCGGCAGCCAGGCTAAACCTTGGCAGTTGAGGGTAATCAATAGGCCTCCAACTCAATGGTAAGTTAGGGGGATGTCTACTCCAATTACATAAAGATTTTGACTAGCACAATGGATAGATGAGAACAATTTGTTCCAATAGCCATGAAGGTGGCTGAAGTAGGACTGTGGGACACTTGGAGTTCTGTTAGACATCTATGACACCAAGTTCATCCACTCAGTCTCCAGTTGTCTTAACTTTTGTCTTGCCACTATACCTTGATGACTCTGGGAAAGTGACAGTAATGCCTTTGTGTAACTCTGTCTCATTTAAAACCAATTCACAAGTAAGTCAAGATATCACCTGTCATGTTGCTGGTCCTCTTCAAAACCAAAGGACAAACCACACCTGATGCATTTCTCAATGCTGAGGTCATCACCTTCTTCTCCCTAAGTCATTGCCTAGTAATCTACAACAGTGATTGTATGGGTTTGCCATTCACTCACAGCTCTGGGTCCCAAAGGAAAAATTTACCTACTTCACAAACTTAATAATGGTGACCCTAGAGATGCTAGAATCATAGAATTTCTGAGTTGGAAAAGACTTTGGGGCCACCTACCCTAACTCCTTTAATTGATGATTATCCAGGCTCTACTTGAGTATGTTCAGTGAAAATGAACTTATTCCCTTACCAGGCTGATCATTCTGTTGATGGAAAGAATTTCAGGATGAAAGAATTAGAAGGTCCATCTAGTCCTACCTAACCAAGAATCATCTCTACAACATAATAATAGCTAACATTTGTATCACTCATTAAAGTGTGCAAAGCATTTAGCATGCATACATTATCTCTTGAAATTTACACCAACCTTATGAAATGGATATTACAAGCAATGGTATGCTGGAGCTAATACAAAGCAACTCAAGAGAGCTGATTATTAAATTTTCAGTGTGAATATTTATTTACACCTCAGAAATAGACAAGTATTAAAAATCAGAACTTGATTTACAATTTTGTTGATTGTTAAGACTTAAGAAAGTTATGGAGAAAATATTAATAATGTAGATTAAACTTAAAAGTGTGCTATGTGTACAAATTTTTTTGAGAGTTGGTTGTTAAACATTTACCAGCACATCAGTATCAATCACCAATGGTTAGCAACTTGGCATTATTTAATTCATTATTACCAATTAGATCTTATGAAGAGATAGTTACTGAAAAGAAAAAGACAGAAGAGAAGTACAAACACTTCTTCTCATAACCTGGGGGCATATTCAATCTTATTACCAACTAGGGAGAATGGGCTCAAACTTGAAGAAGTTACTGAAAAATACTTGTACCACTAAATTCACTTCTGAATGCCTATGGGCAGTCATTGACTTGCTAGTAGAAACTAGTGGCTTAGTCTTGATCCATTGCTGGGTTGGATCAAGGTTGTTCTAGGATTCAATCCTTACCAGGCTAAGTTACATACACATTCTGGCATGGATTCCTGTCACTTCATTTCTGGCATGTCAGTCTTGTGACCTTTAGAAACTCAGAAAATCATGGTTTAATCATCCCATTTTCAACATTCCTTCACCTAACACAGGAAAGAATAGGAAAAAACATGGTACTCATAGGTTCATGCCAATGCAAGGCAGAGTACAAGAGGCTTCTGGTGATCACTCTCCATTCCTACCCAAAGATTTACAGCAGTTCTTGGTCTTTTCACTCAAATGCAACCAGGCAGAAAAAAGAGATACTTTAAATAAATAATAAATAAATTATTTATAATATTTATAATTAATAAATACTTGAGCTGACTGGTATCTTTTTAAATTTGGTTCCGTCTCAATAGCCAATGAAAAGTTGTTTTTTCTTCATCGAAAGTAAACAATAAAGATTAGGCTTTCATTGGCCAGTTCCATAATACTCTAGGACACAATAGGATTGCAGAGTTAGAACTGCAAGGAACCTTAGAGATAGAATCTGAGCCCCTCATTTTATATGTGAGGAATCTGAAGCCCAGAGAGGTTAGGTGATTAGCCAGGATCCCCCAGTATTTGAGGCAATACTCAAACTCAGTCTTCCTGACTCCAAATCCAATGATCTATCAACTACACTCTGTTTTTTCCCCAATTACTTGTAAAGATAGTTTTCAACATTCATTTTTGTACATTTTGAGTTCCAAATTTTTCTCCCTCCCTCCGCAAGATAGCAAGCAATCTGATAGAGGTTATACGTGTACAATCACATTAAACGTATTTCCACTTCAGTCATGTTGTGAACGAAGAATCAGAACAAAAGAGGAAAATACATGAGAAAGAAAAAAATTTTTTAAAAAAAGGTGAAAATAATATGCTTCAATATGTATTCAGACTCCATAGTTCTTTCTCTGGATGTACTACACTACTTTTAATGAATTTTTTTTTCACCTGAATTCAGGACTCAGTATCTATCCCTATTACATTTTAAGAGAAATTCAAAACTGAATGAAGAGGAAACTGGATTGAATCCCATTTGGGAAACTGCAGTGATCTCCAGCTGCTCCCTGACAGAGAAGTTCATCTTCTTAATACCACTGTTCTCTTTGAGGTCTTATTTGGCTGGAAATTATGGGACACAAAGATCTCAGAAGAATCAAAGTAGCAGAGAACAAAAACAGCAATAGGAAGATTTATTGTGGGTCTAGACAGGCTGCAACACACAACCATTGATGACTTTAGCTAGAAAAGTGATGAAAAAGGCATCATCGAAGACTTACATGCCTGGAAAAGGGGTCAGGCTGGTCACATAGCAAAAGAACAGTGGATAGAGCATTTGACCTGGAGTCAGGAAGACCTAAGTTTAAAGCTGGTCTCAGATATGTGACCTTGGGCAAAGTCACTTAGCCTCTGTTTGTCTCAATTTCCTCATCTGTAAAATGGGGGTAATAATATCTACCTCCCAGGGTTCTTGTGAGGATCAAATGGAGCAATATTTGTAAAGCACTTAGAATACCGCCTAGCACACAGTAGGTACTATAGCAAAGCTAGCTATTATTATTATTGCTAGTGATGATTATAGATGGACAACATGAGTACTGTACCAGTCACTACTACAAAAAGTAAAAGACCTAGAGGAGAGAGCCTTGTGACAAGTTAGGTATGTCCTCAATGATAGTTTGTCCTTTGTTCTCAAAAAGGACCATGACATTCAACAAGGTGATGCCATGACTTGCAAGTGAATTGGATTTAAGTGAGGGAGGGCTGTGCAAAGTTGGAGGAGAAAGTGAAGGAAGGAGGGAAGGTAGAAAGGAAGGAAGGAAGGAAGGAAAAAGGAAGGAGGGAGGGAAGGAAGGAAGGAAGGAAAGAAGGAAGGAAGGAAGGAGTGAAGGAAGGAGGAAGGGAGGGAAGGAAGGAAGGAGGGAAGGAGGGAAAGAAGAAGGAAGAGAGGAGGGAAGGAAGGAGGGAAGGGAGGAAGGAAGGAGGAAGGGAGGAGGAAAGGAAGGAGGAAAGGAAGGAAGGAAGGAAGGAAGGAAGGAAGGTAGGAGGGAAGAAGAGAAGGTAGGAGGGAAGGTAGGAGGAAAGGTAGGAAAGAGGGAGGGAAGAGCTGCATTGCCAGTGGGGTAGCTACTACTCCTCACAGATCATTGTTTGTCCTTCAAAGAGGACCAAAGACATCAGGAAGGTGATGACATGATTTACAAGTGAATTCGATTTAAGTGAGGGAGGCTGTGCAAAGTCAAAAGCTTCACTCTCTCCTCCAGAGCCATCCTAGGTCCAGTGGCAAGATATAGATCAGGACAACTCATGTCCTCTATGAAGGGACTTAAGGTAGGAACTTGAGCACAAAGACTCACCCAGGATGGGAAGACTTGGGTTAAGTTGTGATCTGACCTGATGAGGGGAGGACTCATATTGATGAACTCACGTATCTGTCAAAGTACAGTGAATTGTTCTTATGAATTTTCTTCAGGCAAGTCTGTACTCAGCCCTTTATTCCTGTCCATATAGTTCTCCTAGTCATGACGAGTCTTCAACAGTCTTTCTAAGGTACTCCCTGGCAACCCAGCTACTGCCCAGCCCCTCTTGATCCGCAACCCTCCATCTCAAAATGTTAAACTAATAGCAGAAAATTAATATTCCAGAGGAGAAATACAATGAACTAAGGCAGTGGTTCTCAACCTTCCTAATGCCGCGGCCCTTTAATGCAGTTCCTCATGTTGTAGTGACCCCCAACCATAAAATTATTTTCATTGCTACTTCATACCTATAATTGCTACTATTATGAATTGTAATGTAAATATCTGATATGCAGGATGTGTTTTCATTGTTACAAATTGAACATAACCCACAGGTCAAGAACCGCTGAACTCAGGTCTCAGGGAGGTTTTGGTTCAGTTGTATCCAAGCAAGCATAGATAGATAAATAGATATAGATAAAGATTTGGATAGAGATATAATAAATATATAACATCCTTGAAGGCTGGGACTGTTACATACATACGTACATACATACATACTGTTGTTCAGTTGTTTTCAGTCATGTCTGACTCTTTATGACCCCATTTGGGGTTTTCTTGGCAAAGACATTGGATGGTTTGCCATCTCCTTCTCTAGCTCATTTTACAGATGGGGAAACTAAGGCAGAGAGGGTTAAGTGACTTGCCCAGGATCACATACATGGTGTCTGAGGTCATACTTGAATTCATGAAGATGAGTCTTTCTCTAGGTATGAAGGATAGGAGGATCAGGAAAAATTTTATGCAAAAAGTTGACCTTGAGCTGAGCCTTGAAAGAAACTGAATCCTGAAAAACAGGTGAGGAGGTAATGCAGTCCAGGTCTGGGCAACAGCACCTGGAATGCAGAGTGTGGTGCACCATGTATTGGGAACAACAAGAACAGTAGTTTGGTTAGAACACAGCATGATTGGAGGGGAATAATGTACAATAAGGTTGGAAGAACAGGTTTGGGGTAGATTATAAGCAGTTTTAAAGGCCCCAAAGAGGCATTTATAATTTATCTTAGAGGTAATAGGGAGTTACAGAAGCTTATTGAGTAGCATAGCAACATGGTCAGATTTGTTCCTTATGAAAATCAGTTTGCCAGCTGTGTGAAGGATGGGTTGAAGAAAGAGAGACTAGAGGCAAGAAGCAATACAGGCTAGAAATGACCTGAGATGAGTATTTCCATGTGTTAGGTTATGACTGAATGCCACTATCCCCACCCCCACAACATACACATATACACATATGCACACATAAATGCACATACATGCACACACACACATACACACACATTCCAGGATATCATTTGTTAATATAAACTTTTTCCTTTAACAAAATCCCTACCCAGCAGGATAATACAGCTGAGCTGGTTCTCCAAGACCAGTTTCTAAGGATCACCCAAACAGGAGGTTTACTGCTCTCATGACCCTCAACACTATAAAAGACTCTCTAGGGGAGGGCTGATGGGCATGACCAGTTGGATGTGGAAATTATTTCATTAGGAGGCTGGGAGCAGGTTCATTTATCCAGCACTTTGGGCTATGTGACTGTGCTCCCTGGCAGACAGCTTATCACATGCCTCTCAGAGGTGGCATGCTACAGTGGAAAGAGTAATGAATTTGAAGTCAGAAACCCTGGGTCTGAGCCCTGGCTCTGCCACTTAATAGCTATGTGAACAAATAACTTCACCTTTCTGGATCGTAATTCCCCCATTAATTTTTTTTTTAAAGAGTAGGGGCAAAGATGATAATATCAGTTCCATTTTACGGGGTTTTTAGATGAGCAAGAGAAAATATGTAAATGGAAGTTTTGGAACCATAGGAATCTATATGAATTTAAGGGATCCTTTTATTCTTACATCTAAGCTATGGCCAACACATGATGATCATTGTTGGGTGGACTTCTCCGTATTTCCCGAGCACCTATTTCCAAATGTTGTGAACATCAACAAAGTTAATCCAGGGTTATTCCAGGCATGGACACGCCTTCATCGATCAACCAACAAACATCCATTAAGTGATTACAATGTATTATACAAAGGAAAGCAAGGGTAAGTCTTTAGCAAGACTATACTCCTGAGATACCCTGGTACCTGATTTCATTTCATAGACTATGTGACACAGAGAAAGAGTACTCAACAAGGAACCAATAGACCTTGGTTCTATTCTCAGATCTGTCTAGAAATTTAATGAACAATCCCAGAGTGCAGACCTATATCCCAGATAAGTAAGGATCCAGTAAGAAAGCAGCCACCCATCTCTGATGAATTCAAGTCATGCCATGGCCCAAATGAACTACCTCCTTGGGTCCTGAAAGAACTGGCCAATGTGATTGCTGAGCCATTGCCAGTGATATTTGAAAGATTGTAGAAAATGGAAGAAAGACCATAAGATTCAAGAAGGGCAAATGCTGTGCTCATTTTCAACAAAGGAAAGACAACAGAGTCTGCAAACTGTAGGTCAATAAACTTGATGTTGATTCCTGGGGAAATTCTAGGACAAATCACTGAAGATATGAATAGCGATGTCTAAAAAGTGATTACCAAGGGCTAGTGTGGCTTCATTGAAAACAAGTCATGCCAGACTAACTCCATTTCTTTTTTTTTTTTTTTGTTAGGCTTACTAAACTGGTAGATGAAAAGGATGCCATGGATATGGTTTATTAATTTTTTAAATTAACTTTATTAAATAAATTCAAAAAGAAAAAATTAATTTTGTTTCACTTAAGCATTTATTTTCTCTCCAACTCTCCACCCACAGAAATAGGAAAAAAATGCTTCTGATCCAAAAAAAGCACTTGAAACAAATATGAAGAGTCAAACCAGAATAAATTTCCATACTGACCACATCCAAAAACATGTACTTCATCCTGAATATTTAGTCTATCAACTTTCTGTCAGATGTTATGTGTAGATTTTACCAAAGATTTCAATGAAGTATTTTATACTCTGTTTTGTGAAGAAGATAGAATACTATGAACCAGACAATAATATTAGATGCCCCAACCCACTCCTTTTCTGGGTGGAAGGTCCCCAAGTATGGAACATTGCATGTATTATCAGCCTTTTGATGTATTCATTGATTTTGGTGAGTTTTTTTTCTCCTTTCCTTTTTTTTCTTTAAAAACTATTAGTTGTTACATGGGATGTCTCCCTGGGAGGGAAGGGAGAAGGATCCTTTGGGAAAATTCTGGTGATATAAAAAACAAAGATATCAATAAAACATACTTTAAATTTTAAATTTTAATTGATCTGATTAATTAATCAATTTTTAAAAAAGATTTAATGCAGAGGCATACCTAATTAGTTGGATGGCCAGACTCAGTGTTGTTAATCAATGTTGTAAGTGGTTCATTGTGGTGGCAGGTTTCTCGTAGAATATCCCAAGGATCTATGCTTGACCCTGGTCAATCAAATATGTTTGTCAATGACTTGAATAAAAGCATAATTGGTATGCTCATCAGATTTGAAGAGGATAGCAAGCTGGAAAGATGCTTAACACACTAAATGACAGGATACAAAGAGGTCTTGATTACTCAGGTCACTAGGCCAAATCTAATAGGGTGATATTCAATAGGAATAAATGTAAAATCGTGCACCTGAGTATGAAAAAAAATGATCTTGATCAGTGTAATATCCATCTCCTGCTGGACACAACATGTCCCCAAGGGAAAGTTGTAAAGGACAAGGTCAAGTGTCTCCTATCTGCCCCAAAGTAACCATTTCGCTCTGTGCCATAGCAAGGCACCTTTGATCTCTTGCTGCCAATCCAATTTTTCAGCTGGGATGAAGAAACTCTGGTGCAAAGAAGAGCAATCCTCTCTCTGCCTCCCATTTCCTCCTATGCCTGTCCGTTAAGGGCAGAAGAGTGGTGCCCTCAACTCAATGATGAACATCCTCAAACCTGGTCATATCCTCCAGTGACTTTGAATTCCTATAGATCATCATGCAAACCCCACTCCACACACCCCCCACCACCTGATTCCTCATTCCCATTTCCCTCACTCCTCTCACCACAAAATTTGAACTTAGCTCCACCCAGCCCTTCCATTGTGACCCTTGGAATTCCTGTTCCATAGGCAATGAACTTTTTCTTAAATCTTATATCTTTTCCTCTCCTGTTCCTTTTATCTTCTAGCTCTCACTGAAACATGACTTCCCCCAATGACACAGCCTCCCCGGCCACCCTTTTCAGTACTGGCTACACCTTCACTCATGCTGCTGGGGTCACAGGTCGAGTCAGGAGAGTAGGAAAATTCCTTGTTCCCCATTGCTACTTTCGGGTTCTCCCTTCCTCCATCATTCAACAACCTTTCTTCTTTTGAGGCTCATGCTATTTATATCTATTGCCCAATCAAAATCCTGGTAGCTATTGTCTATAGATATCTAGGTCATTCCTCTTCCTTCCTCAATAGATTTGATACCTGGCTCACAAATTTTGTCTCCTATTCAACTCCTACCCTCATACTATGGGACTTCAACATACATATTGCCTCTCCTTCAAATGCCTTACCACTCAATTCCTCAACCTACTCACTTCCCACTCCACCTCAGCAATACAGAGATGATCACACCCTTGAACTTGACATTACCCACAAATGTACCACCTTCATGTTCAAGAGTTCCAAAAATCCCCTGATCCAATCATAATCTATTGGCCTTTTATTTCTCCTTCAACCTTCTTTTGTGAAATTGTATCCTTTATTTGTATAATGACCTTAATTCTCTTCAAGGTCATATCCCCTGAACTAGCCACTCTCTCCTCTTCTCCACAACTTGACCACTTGGAGTGACCCAACTCAACTCTACAGCATCCTCCTCTCTTGAATCCCTAGCTCCCTCATCATATCTCCAATTAAACCCAGACAAGATTCATCCTTAGAAAACTTCCATCATTACTCCTACACGTGTACTGAAAAAAGGTAGAGAAAATCAGACAATTGTTCTTCCTCAGTCCACTATAAATTTATATCACACAACCTTAATTGAACCTTCACTGCCACTAGGCAACCTACTACACCTCCCTTATCAATATATAATCCCACTCTCCCTAGCAGCTCTTGCAAAACTGTTCATCTCTCCTCAAACCTCCTCCCATGGCTCACCCTCCTCCTACTCTCTGAGCTGAGAACTTTGCTTCATATTGTACAGAAAAAAATTGAGGCAATTGGTTGGAATTCTTTCTTCTCCCCTCTTCCTCATTTTTATCATTTAGGTGCCTCCTTCATTTTCTCCTCCTTCTCCTTATCAAGGCTAACCCCTCTACTTGTCCAAATGATCCAATTCCATCCCATGTCCTCCAATAGATTGCCCCTTCTGTCATCCCCAGTTTTTTACTTATTTTTAATTTCTCCCTTTTTCCTGGCTCACCGCTTGTACACATGTCCATGCCTTCTCTATCCTGAAAAAAACCCCATTACTTTGATCCTTCCATCCTTATTAACTACTATCCTATATCTTTTCTGCCCTTTGTAGCTCCTCAAAAATAGCTATCTACACTAAGCATCTCCACTTTTTCTCCTCTCACTCTTTTCTTAATCTCTTGCAATCTGACTTCCAACCTCATCATTCCACCAAAACTGCTCTTTCCAAAGTTACTAATGATCTTTTAGTTGCCAAATCCAATGGATCTCTCTCAGTCCTCATTCTCCTTGACTTTTCTGTAGCCTTTGACACTGTTGATCATTCTCTCTTTGATACCCTCTTCTCCTTAGGTTTTCAAGACACCAGTCTCTCCTGGCCATCTGACTGCTCCTTCCCTGTCTCCTTTGCTGCACTTACAGAACATGTCCTCTAACTCAGGGTCCTTCAGAGTTCTATTTTAGGTCCTCTTCCCTTCTCTCTCTCTCCCTCTCTCTCTATTTCTTCATTTGGTGATCTCACCAACTCCCATGGATTTAATTACTATCTCTGTGCTGAGGATTCTCAAATTCACCTATCCTACCCCAAACTCTCTGCTGACCTCCAGTTTCACATTTTCAACTGCTTTCTAGACACCTCGAACTGGAAATCCAGTAGACATCTTAAGTATGTCTGGAGTAAAATTCATTATCTTTCTCTCTGCCCCCCCACCTACCTTCCCTATTACTGTAGAGGGCTACACCATCCTCCCAGTCTCTCAAGCTTGTACATACCTAGGAGTCATCCTCTACCCTTCACTACCTCTCCCCATTTCTCCATTTCCAAGATGATGCCAAGGCTTGTCAATTTCACCTTTACCACATCTCTCAAACATATTCCTTTCTTCTGACACTGTCTCCACTCTGGAACAGGCCTTCACCACCTCATTGCTGCAGTACTGGTTGGGTCTACCTGCCTCAAGTCTCTCTCTACTCCAATTTATTCTCCATTCAGCTTCTAAAGTAATTTTCCTAAAGTACAGGTCTGATCATGTCACACATTGCTCCCCTACTCAATAAATGATAGTGACTCACTGTGACTTCCAGGATAAAATACAAAATGGTCTATTTGGCATTCAAAGCCCTTCAAAGCCACTTTCTACCTTATTCTCCAACACATCCTCTTCAATCCACTGACAGTCTTTCTGGCTGTTCCACAAACATGATACTCCATCTTTCAGCTCTGGGCATTTTTTCTGGTTGTCCTTGGTGCCTGGAACGTTCTCCCTCCTTCACTCTGAACAGTGACAAAGTCCTAAGGAAACCACACCCAATCTCTCTTATTTCCTATTTATCCTGATTATAATTTGCTTTATATATATTTGGTTGCACATTATCTACCCCTAGAGGCTGTCTTTTGCCCTTTTTATCCCTGATGTTTAGCACAGTGTCTGGCATGTAGTGGGCACTTATTAAATGCTTATTGATTGATCAATAATATGGGGGAGGCATGGACAGATCGCAATTATTCTGAAAAAGATCTGGTGATTATAATGGTCCACAAGGTCAGTGTGAATCCTCAGCATCAAAAATGCAATCTTGAGCACCATTAAGATTGGACAGAGCTTCCAAGAATAGAAGGTGATAATCTTACTGTACTCTGTCCTAATCAGACTTATTGAGTGTTCTATTCTGTTTTGGAATTCTACAGTTAAAGAAGGATATTGATAAGCTGGGCAGTTTCTAGAGAGGAAGGACAACCAGGATGATGGAGAACCTCGATTCCATGTCATATGAAAATTGATTGAGGAAATTGGGCATGTTTAGTCTAGAGAAGAAAAGACTCAGAGTGATATAATAGCTTTCAAGTATCTGAAGGGTTGTTTTGTAAAAGAAAAGTTGTTCTGTTTAGATCTGGAGGGTAGAACCAGGAGGCAAATTGAAGACTGACTTAAGGAAACTAAGCTCTAATGATTAGTTATCCAAAAGTGGAATGAATAGCTCCAAGATGTGATGGGTCCTCCTTTCTTGGAGGTCTTCAGGCAGAGGATGGATAACTATTTATCAGGTTGTTATAGTGTGGGATCCTCTTGTGTATGAGTCCCTTCTAGCTCTGAAGTTCTGAGATTCTGTATTTTAGCAGTCCAGTTCAGACTTCAGGAGTCTGGCAGCCAAATCCTCATTGGGAAGAATGAGACAACAGATTGCAGCTGTTCCTGTGGAATGAGATGAGCTAGGACCTTGAGCCAGGCCCACAGGAGAGTATGACCGCTATAGTCTGGGTGATACTCAAAGAACCAACCTTCGCTGGGTAGAAAGGACATTTAAAATTTCTAACTATTGCTTCAGAATCCTCAATTAAATGCCCTTTAAAATGTCTCCAGACTTATGATGAAAAATGCTATCTATCCTCAGAGAAAGAACTGATGGTGTCTGAATACAGATAGAAACATACTTTTTTTCACTTTCTTCATTTTTCCTGGGGTTTTTTTGTCTGTTTTCTTTGACAATATGACTAATACAGAAATATGTTTTGCATGACTACACATGTATAACCTATAACAAATTGCTTGCCTTCTCAGTGGGGGGGATGAGGAGGAAGGGAGAGAATTTGGAACTCAACATTTTAAAAGCAAATGTTAAAAATTGTTATTAATTGGGAGAAATAAAATACTAAATAAACAATTTAAAATGCCTTCAGCCCCTTTGATGGAGGAAATTTTAGTGCTAGGAGGCATCTTAGAAATCATCTAGTCCAATTAGCTTATTTTGCACATGAGGAAACTGAGGCCCTGAGAGTAGTGACATGCTCAAGGTCACATGTAGGGCATTGGCAGAGCCAGAATTCTAATCTGCATCTTCTGGCTTCAAATCTACTCTTTCTACTACAGAAGACCTTCATCTCATTTCTTTGACTGACAAGGAATCAGTAGTACAAAGAAACCAAAAGATCATGTAATTTGGAGTTGAACATGACCTTACACTCATGTAGTACAACTCCTTCATTTTACAGATAAACTGAGGCCCAGAGGGAAAGTGACTTGCTCAAGGTCACACATATGTCTAATGACCAAGTAGAGACTAGAACTCTGGAGCACCAATTCCCAACTCAATATTCTTTTCACCATATTGCAGTCTCCTGAAAGAGACCACCTCTAAGGTATATTCTGAAACACAATCCTGCCTTAGGAATTGTTCGAGTACATTACAAGAGTTTGGGGAATCTAGGGGTCAAGGCAAAAGAGTCAGACTAGCCAGTGATACTAAAAGTAAGAGGTCTTTATACAGCACACGCTAGCTCACCCAAGGGAGGGGTAGAGGGGCCACCTAGAGATGAGAGGACATCAAAGGGAAAGGATCACAACCACCAGAGGACATCACCCCTGGCCACCTTCAACTACTACCTACTTTCAAGGATATTGTGAGAAATGAACTTCAAAATCCTTAAAGGACTATATAAATGTGAACTGTCATTAAGTCCAGCAGCAATCTTGAATGCATTATTTTCCACAATGAAAAAATACTTAGATTCTACCCAGTGCTTAGTCTTATCATTACTATTCTCTCATTGTTTATATGTTTGCTTAGCATTTTTGGTAGAGTAGAAAAGGGAGAACCATAGCTCTTTTGCAAACAGATGTTTCCTGAAGCCCAAGAAGGTCTATGCCAGGAAAGATGTCAACTCCAGGATACAACAGTCTCCAGACTACCCCGAGAAGTTTATCCACTGGCCAAATTAGTGAGTCAGCTTTTGGAGAGAACATTTGTCATTGTCTTCAGTGTACATCACTATCTATGGGTGTTCTGACCTATACTGTTTGCTGCCAATGAAGTTAGAGGTGTGTTGGAACCTTCTCAATCTCTTGGGAGAGTCCATTGTTAAATTTCCACTGTGAGCATTTACCCATCAGAAGTCAACAAAGACTAAAACCAGGTCTTGATTTATTGTTTTGTTCATTATGTAGACTTTTTTAAATTATGGGGAAAATGTTAATAATGTGTATTGAACTTAAAAGTGGGTCCTGTTGTTTGTTTTCCAGTGTGCTGGTTGTTAAACATTTACCAGTACATCCCTGAATAAGACCCAATAAGGATGGAATATGAAAATTTTATACCACTCTACAGGGAAGCGCTTGCCAAGGTAGTATTAGTGGTCTCATGACACAGTGCATAGTTACCCAAGAACACCCCAGGGTTTTAGAACATTGACGTAAAATAATCGACCAATTGACATTTATTAAGCATCTATTACATGCAGTGTTCAAGTTGCCTAAGCATGAGCAAACTAGTCCAGGTTGAAGCCCCCAAGCCAATCAGTCATGGAATCAGTCTTTAAATAGCCACTGTACTTCCAGACTAAGCAAGATACTGAGGTCTAGTATTAAAGGAAGAAGAAGAGGAAGAAAGAGGAGGAACAGGAGGAGGAACAGGAGGAGGATAGTTCTCAATCTATTCTCAAATTACTTGGATTAGAAATCTAGGTCCCCCTTCTCAAGGAAAGTTCTGGGGTTTTAGGCAAGAAATTTTGTTCAATATATGGTGACAAGGGGAGTATTCTAGATACACATACAAAAATGACAAAAATATTCCTTGCCCTCAAGAAGCTTATATTCTGTTGGGGAAAATAAGTAAACAGACAAATAAACATAATTTAATTTGAAAAGTGAGAGGGTTCTATCAACCAGGGAAATGAAGAACCTACTGTTTGCTGAGCATTTGTGCCATGAGCTAGGAAAGACAAACAAGACAGAATCCCTGTCCCCTAGTTTAGAAGTCTAGTGAGTAGGAATGTGTTTTGACAAATAGGCAAATAAATGTAATGCAAAACAGAAGGTTTGTAGGATTTATTTTTTAATTTTTTTATTATGTACTTAAGCATCAACAAACATCCATAGGATTAGAGCTGGAAAGGACCTTAGAGATTATTGGATAAAAACCCCTTAATTACTCATGATGGAAAATGCTGTCCACATCCAGAGAAAGAACGATGGAGTCTGAATGCAGATGGAAGTAGACTATTTTCTCTCTCTCTTTTGTTTTGTTTTCTCTTTCTTGTGGTTTTTTCCTTTCGTTCTGATTCTTCTTTCACAATATGACTAATGTAGAAATATGTTTAATATGATTAATATAGCCTGTATCAGATTGCATGCTATCTTGGGGAGGGGGGAAAGGAGATAGGGGAAAATTTGGAACTCAAAATCTTATAAAAGTGAATATTGAAAACTAAAAATAAAGAAACCAAAAAAAAAAAACCCTTAATTGTACAGGTGAGGAAACTGAGGATCAAAGAGGTGTCAGGTGACTTATCTAAGGTCATACAGCAAGCAAGTCAGCTCAAATTTATATCTCATTCAACGGTTTACATAGTTACCTTTAGTAAGTGTATGAAATAAGTAGTGTCAAGATTGTTGTCTCTGTATCACAAGCTAAAAAAGCAAAGAAATTTAACAAATGTCACAGAGACAGTAAGAGGCACAGCTAGGACCCAAATCCAGTTTCAGATCTAATGTTCTTCCCACTTTAGCACCATGCCACATACACAACCAAGAGAAATGTGAAGTAGGTGCTTTGCAGTGACCAAGGACAGAGCAGTCATGTCTGACTGGGAGGCTCAGGAAAGGCTTTTTGGAGGAGGTGACATATGAGCTGCAACTTTAGAGATAAGTTATATTTCAACAGAAGGAGATAGTGAGACCTAATGAGCAAAAGAACACAAGTAGGGAAAGCACTGGCTGTGTTTGGAGGACAGTGAGTGGTTCAGTCTGTGTAAGTGTTTAGAGAGGAGAAACAGGAACAGGCACAAACTTCAAGGTCTCTGCCTAACCTGAGCAGGAGGGGAAGGAACAAGCATATATGACCACCCTAGTCTGTCCTAAGCACTGTGCTAAGCTCTTTACAAATCTTATCTCATGTAATCCTCAAACAACCCTAATTATCATCCCAAGTTCTTCTGTTGAGTCATTTTTCAGTCACGTCTGATTCTTCGCAACTTCATTTGAGGTTTTCTTGGTAAAGATATTGAAGTGGTTTGCCATTCTATTTAATTTTACAGATGAGAAAACTTAAGCAAACAAGTTTAAGTGACTTGTTCAGGATCACACAGCTAATAAGTGTCTGAGGCCACATTTTAATTCAGGAAGGTGAGTGCTCCTGACTCCAAGCCTGGTACTCTATCCAACATGCAGTCTGGCTGCCCCCAAGTTTTACAGTTGAGGAAACTGAGACAGAGATTAAGTTAAGTGACTTACCCAGGGTCACACAGCCAGATTGTGTCAGAAGCAAGATTTGAACTCAAGTCCTCCGGATTCCAGGGCCATCTCTCCATCCACACTCCACCTAGCTCCCTGTAGCTAGGGGAGGCTAGTTTCTCTGACGGGGAATGGGAACACAGTAGGAACCTTAGAGTCATAGTAGATATATTGGGAGGCATGCTGTCTAGGGCCACAAAGAGCTTAGCAATTATAGAAAAATGTGCTCTGATGGAGAAGCCTTTTTCTTTAGCTGAGCAGAATGACAAAAGTTTTGGAAAAATCCCTAATGTAGGGCAATGTGGGAGCAGGGTCAATGCACTCCTCCAGCTTGGTGGATTCACACTGAGAGGGAGGATAAGAAGGCAGCAGCTACCTGCTGGCCCCAGGGCAGGGGGAGGGCAGCTGTTCCTAATTACTTCACTCATTACAAACAAGAGTTATTTTAGGAAGCAGAATCAGAGCCAGGTCGATGCTGGTGATCATTAGACTGGCCCATTTAGTTCTGAAGAAATGATAGCATTTGATTGTGCCACTGTGGTAGATTCTGGCTCAGATGATTGGGACAGAGTCACTGGTCTGGGAGACCTCCTGTCATCATGGTGATGCTGAGGTTCCATGTTCTTCTGTCTCTCTGCATGAATGGTTGGAATTCCCTAGAGTTTCCTTTTATGAGGTTTGGCATTCAGGGAGTTTGTCCTGTCCATTTGTGTTGGAGGGGAAAGAGGGACTCTTTTTTTTTTCTTGTCTTTCAAGAGGCTGTGGAAACAAGCCAGGGTACTCCCTTATACCAATTATCATGTAACACTTCAACTGGAATGCATTCCCTCTGAATAAATTACATAGGTATCAGCTTGCATTGTGTAGAGCTTTATTTCAGTTAGAATCAACACCATATAGATGCCTAGGGTGTATTCTATGGTGGATGGGGCAAGATCCTGTGAGGGGAGGGAAGAGCCTACGGGAAGTGGGGAAGGTGAAGGGGGAACGGAATAACAAGGGGAAGAAGAGAAATGTCTGTGTGAGCCAGACAACAAAGGTAAGTTTCATATGAGAAGGCAAAGAATGGAGTCTTCTTTCAAGTCCCAGCTAAAGCATTACCTTTTACAGAAAGCCTTTCTTGATCCCCCTTAATTCTGGTGCCTTCCCTCTGTTAATTATTTCTACTTCATCCTGTCTATAGCTTGTTTGCACAGAGATGTTTGCCTTAGATTGTGAGCCCCTCGAAGACAGGGACTATCTTCTGCCTTTCTTTACATCCCCAGTTCTAAGCACAGGGCTTGGCACATAGTAGGTGCTTAATGAATGTTAGTAGAGTAACTGACTTTGAAAGTTGGGAACCAATGGAACTTGTTTCAGCATCTTAGGAGAACCAAGTCTAGGGCACTGTATTAGGTGAAGTAGGGAACAGAAACTGAACAAACCAGACAAAAGACAATTCTTTCCTTAGAACCCGTGATATCCTACAGTGATAAAGTATCTCCCACCTCCATGCTTTTGTACCAGCATTCCCCCATGACTAGAATGTACTCTGTCCTCATCTCTGCTTCCTACAATCCCTACCTTTTTTTAAAAGCACAGTTTAAAAACTTTAAAAGTTCCTCCTCCTACATGAAACTTTTCCTAATCCCACACCAGTTATTTCCCTCTTCAGTGGATAGAGTACCAGGCTTAGAGTCAAAAACTGACGTCTTTCTAAATTCAAATCTGGCCTCAGACACTTACTAACTGTGTGACCCTGGACAAGTCACTTAACCCTGATTGTCTCCGTTTCCTCATCTGTAAAATGAGCTGGAGAAGGAAATGGCAAACCACTAAAGCATCTTTGCTGAGAAAACCCCAAATGGGGTCAAAGACAGTCAGATACAACTAAAGCAACTAAATAGCAACAACGCCATGTCAGAGACTGTGCTAAGCATTTTCCAAGTATTTTCTCACTTGATCCTTGCAGCAAACATGGATGGAGGGATAAATGATTTTACTATTTCCATTTTACAGTTGAGGAAACTGAGGCAAATAGAGGGTAAATGACTTGCCCTGGGTAACACAGCCAGTAAATATCTGATGCTCATTTGAACTCAGGTCTTCCTGACTCAAAGCCCAGTGTTCTATTTACTGCATCACCTGGCTGCCTCAGGAAAAAAAAAAAGGAGGAGAGGAGAGGGGAGGGGAGCGGGAGGGAAGGGAGAGAAGAAAGATGATAGATAGATAGATAGATAGACAGATACGTATTCTATTATATACAGAGACAGAAAAAATGGAATCGATACACATATATTATATTATATATAATATTGTCTATCATTATATGATACATTCTGTAGTATATAAAATATATTGTACATACATTTTGGAGCATGTTGTCTTCTCTATTAGATTGTGAGCTCCTTGAGGGCAGAGGCTGCTTTTGCTTTTTTCTGTATCCTTAGCTCTTTGTACAGTGCCTGGCACACAGTAGGCACTCAACTAATGCTCGCTGACTGACATCTTTTCTGCCACAAGTAATTAGTTGTAGATCCTTAGAAGCAAAAAAAAAAATCATGCCTGAACTCTCTTCTCCCTAAAACTAATCAAACTTTCTCTTGTTTGACTCTAAACTTCACTTAAGATTCATTATCAGGAGCTGCCTAAATGCAGTAGAAAGAATACTGGAGTTGGAGTCAGAGGTCCTGGATTCAAATCTTCCCTCTTTCACTTTGCAACATCACTTGACTTCCATGGGCTACAATGAACTCTTCTGTAGTGTGATAGGGTTGGATTAGATGGCCTCTAAGATCCCTTCCAGGTCTACAGCCATGATTTTGGGGTGTTGTGGCAACAGAAGGATAATTCATGCAATGAATACACAGCCTTAATCTGATGCCTTATTACAAAGCTGTGTAGGACGCTGGTTGGGGGGGGGGGGGGCGGAAGGAGAGAGAGAGAGAGAGGGAGAGGGAGAGGGAGAGGGAGAGGGAGAAGAAGAGGGAGAGGGAGAAGGAGAGAAAGAGAGAGTGCAAGCATACTGTGGAAACAAGGATGGCAGCGAACTATATTTGGCTCCCAGTTAATAAGGAAAGGATTTGTAGAGAAGGCTGGGAAAACCAGGCATTCCTCTGTTACCAAGATTATATTAATTTAAAGGTCCATATTATTGACCATGATAGTAGACAGAGCACTATTTTTGGTTTAAAGGACCTTGGATCCAATCCTTACTCTAACACCCATGTGATCTGGGACAAGTCACATAATCTCTCTGGAGCTGTTGCCTCATTTGGTTCACAAAGGATATGTACTAGAAGACCTCTCCTTCCTAGCTCAAAATCTATTAACCTATAATCCCAAAATAAATGGGCTTGGACGATTACTACCAATGGGATTGGTCAACTTTGGGAGCAGTCAACTACTCATCCCTATGATAAAGGAGATTTTCTTAATGAGGATTGTCAGACAAGAGAGTTTGAGATTGAGTATGAGAGTGGGGAAGGAGGCAGGGAAGGCACTGACTCTTTGGCAAAATACAAAATATCTTTTAAGAGCTGTCACCCCCATTTAGGATTTCCCTGCAATTCAATTTGCCTCCTTTCAACTTCCCAGGCTCTGCTGCCAATTGATTAGGAAAGATTTCCCCAAGCCAGTGACACTCCACTGGGCTGCCCAGTTAAGCACTCAACAAATAAGTAATTACTAAGACTAACTGGGAGAGAAAATGAAGCATCTCATGGGGAGAAACGGATGCCGGTAGAGTGAGGATGGTGTCTTGGGTGCCCTTAATGAGCATAATTGCTATAGTGCTGGGAGCTCAGACAGTAATAAATAATAACAAGAATTAATAACAATCCTGGACTTCTCATTTATAATTTTATTTCCAGAGATATCAAGGTACTTTGCATACTTATGCATGTATCTGTTCATCAGCACATTTTATCACACCTATTCACATACAAATAGTTTGATGACAATTACTTTCCATAGGTAGGTCTGCTTGGTTTCAACTCCATGGAAAAAGATGCCCATCCCATGATATCAATCAAGTCAGTTCTCATGATGAGATTTTAACTTGGAAATTCAACACCTCCCCACCTCCGTTGGCTTCCTCTGCCCTCTTATTGGAGGATTTAAGGATGAAGTACTAAACTCCACTAACACTTTATTTTATGAAGGCCAGGACTTTGCAACTCACTCTCCATTTACATCTCTATTTGGTCTCAACTCCACAGAATAAGATGCTGCATACCAAGTATGCCCAGGTATCCCCCTCTTTCCATCTTCCTTTTTGTGTGTTGTCTTCCCTTCGAGTTCCTTTGAGCACAGGGTCTGTCTTTCTTTTTCCTATTTGTATCCTCAGTGCTTGGCACACAGTAGGTATTTAAATGTTTATTGAATTGACTAAATTTTTAGAGGAAGTACCAACTTGCATTGGTAGAAGGAGTTTTATCACTGGGATTTATCTATGCTAATGACATTAAAGGTCTAGTCTTTATGCCAGGGGTCATCATCGATAACATCTGGAATGTATGTATAATGATGTTTGGAACCTATCGCCCAGGGCAGGACTACTTTGAATGTAGATAAAATTATAAAGGATATGTGTGAATATATATGAAAAATAATTTGGACCAGTTATGTGCAGCAAGAATAAGATGGACAGATGAATGGCCCATTGTAAGGATGCTACATTGCCACTCTTGAGATATTAAAAGAGCTAAAGGAACGCCTCTAACACATTGTACAGATTCCCTATAGTCATGGGTGAAGACTTCATGAGGTGGAGACTATAAAATTATGTTGGTAAAAGAAACACTCCCATGTATCTAGCAGAGTATCAAAGTAAAACAGTAAGGATAATGAGACTAAAGGAATATTGTAGATAACATTACTGGTCAAGTCACTACATAAGACAAGAATAAAATTTACATAGTAGTTACTCGGCTTTGTAGATCTGCACCTTATATCCCCATTTCTAAGAATGGTGATAGAGTTCTGGGGGATAAGAGAATAATTGTTAGAACCGGAAATAATGTCACTTTTAAAACTCATGACTATTGACGCAAACTACTTGCTCTCTTTTTCTTGTTTTGTTTCGATTCCTCTTTCCCATTGTTCATTCCATTGGTTATAATCCTTTACAACCTGACTCAAGTTTAATGTGAAGGTATTTGTAGATCCTATATGTGATCACACGCCACCATGGGGGGAGGGAGGAGGAGAGGGAGGGGGAGAAAATTTGAAACTCAAAGGATTGAGGAACTGAATGTTGTAAACTAAAAGTAAATACATGAATTAATTTTTTAAAAAGTCATGACTCCTGAGTCTTATGATTACAAGTCAAACACAACAGAAACAGTAGTGAAGCCCAAACTTAACTCCAAGGGAATCGGTGTAGAAATAATAAATGGTCAGAAAATTTCAGATTTGGAAGGGACTTTAGAGGCCATCTAGTACAATTCACACTGGAAAAAGAATCTAGATCTGCTTAAGATCTCCAGGGCAAAGAGACCCCATTATTTCCAAGAGAGCCCCTCCATTCATGTTCAGTCGTGTCTAACTCTTCATGACCTCTTTTGGGATTTTCTTGGCAAAGTCACTGGTGTGATCTGCCATTTCCTTCTCCAGCTCAGTTTACAAATGAGGAAACTGAGGCAAGCAGGGTTAAGTGACTTCCCCAGGGTCACACAGTTAGTAAATGTCTGGGGAAGATCAATCTTTCTGATTCCAAGCCCAAAGTTCTATTCACTGGAGCACCTAGCTGCCCTTATGTTCTTCATTTCCCCAACCGAGGTTTTCTTTTTAAAGATTCTGGAGTGGTTTACCATTTCCTTCTCCAGCTAGAAAACAGAGTGTCACTTCCTAATTCAGCAGCTAGGTGGTGCAAAGAGCTGCGTGCTAGACAATATCAGGAAGATCTGAGTTAGAATCGTTCCAGAGACATTGACTAGCTGTATGACCCTGGGCAAGTCTCTTAATTACTCTTAGGCTCAGTCTCTTCATCTACACAATGGGGGATAATAATAGCACCTATCTATTTTATAGACTTGTTGTGACGATTAAATGAGATAACATATATGAAGTGTTTTGTAATTCTTAAAGCACTGTATAAATGCCATAATTATAAGTATTATCATTAGCATTGCTATTCCTGGACGCTAGCTATGCCTCTCCTAATGCAACCTAAGATCTCATTGGATTTTTTTGGTTGCCACATAACATTGCTAACTCATATTGAGATGGCAGCCTCCCAGATCCTTTTTCAGACCAACTGCTATCTAAACGTACCTCTCCCATCCTACATTTGTAAAGTCAAGTCAATATGCATTTATTAAACATTTTCTATGTGTCTAGCAATGTACGAAGCACTGGGGAGAAAGAAAAAGGCAAAAACAGTCCCTGCTTTTATGAGCTCACATTCTAATGGGGGGCGGGGGGGGGGGGGGAGAACAACATGCAAACAACTGTGTATGAACAGTGAGAGTGGAAAGTAATCCCAAAGAGAAAGCACGAGCACTGAGGTGAACCAGGAATTGTTTCCTAGAAAAGGTAAGATCTGAGCTGAGGCTTGAAGGAAGCCAGGAGGTAGAAGGGAGGAGAGATGGCATGCCAGGTATGGGGGAGAGCAAGTAAAAAATCACCAAGTTAGGAGATGGATTGTTGTGTACATGGAAGTAGGAGAAGACTAGAAAGAGAGGAAGGGACCAGGTTTTGAAAGGCTTTAAAATCCAAACAGAGAATTTAAATTTGGTCCTAGAGATAATAGGGAGCCACAGGAATTTATTGAGTATGGGACTAGGTATGAACTTTAAGAAAATCATTTTGACAGGTGAATGGAGGATGGATTGGAGTAGAGAGACTTAAGGCAGGCAGACCAACCAGAAAGCTATTGCAATATTTGAGTCATGGGGTGCTTAGGGCCTGTAGCAGGGGAGAGGGGGCAGCTGTGTTAGAAGAAAGAAGATTGGATGCAAGAAATGTTGTTAAGGTAGAAATGATAGGACCTGGCAACAGATTAATATGTGGGGTGAGAATGAAGAGCTGAGGATGACACTGAAGTTATAAACCTTCGTGACTGGGAGTATGGTGGTGCCCTTGACAGTAACAGAGAAATCAGGAAGAAAGGAGAGTTGGGAGGAAAAGATAATAAGTTAAATTTTGGACATTTGAATTTAAGATGTCTATGTTGTTTTTATTCAGTCATGTCTGACTCTTTGTGACCCCATTTGTGGTTTTCTTTGCAAAACTACTGGAGTGGTTTGCCATTTTCTTCTCCAGGTCATTTTACAGATAAGGAAATGGAGGTAAATAGGGTTAAGTGACTTGCCCAGGGTCATACAGCTATTAAGTGACAAGCTGGGTTTGAACTCAGGAAGATGAGTCTTCCTGACTCCAGGCCTTCTCTATCCACTGAACCACCTAGCTGTACCTAACTCCAGGCCTAGCATTCTATCCTCTGAGGCACCTAGCTGCAGTGAGAGAGAGAGCTTAGAAATCTTCTAATCCAGTCCTCTCATTTTGCCAAAGAGGAATCTGAGACACAAAATGGTTGAATGACTTGTCCAGGGCAACACAATTAAAAGTAGCAGGTAGGATCTGAACTCTGGTCCCATGACAGACTCCCAGTTGAGCACTCCAAGTTCAGCATTCTTTCCCCTGCACTACATTGCCTATTTATCTCCTGTGGTCATGCAGGCAGTAAATGGTGGAAATGGGATTCAAACCCAGGTTCCCTGACTCCTAGGCTGGTAGGTTCAGCTCTTCAAGAGTCTAAGGTCAGCTCTCAATCTACTATGTCCTAGTACTCAGAAACCACCCTTACTCATTTGTCCTCATAAAAAGTCTATGAGGTAAGGGTTTGTACAGAATGGGGAAGCTGAGGCAGAAAAACATAAAGTGGTTTGGATAGTATGACCCTAGTAGAAACCAGGAAAATGGTCACACTCTTTTCACAGGGAGTGAGAAGCAAAGACAGGACTAAACCCCAAGCTTCACAACTCTTAGCTCAGCATCATTTGTAGTTGTCACTGGTATTATTGTTGGTCCTTCATTTCCTTTTTAAATTTTTTTATTTTTTTAAATTAATTTGCTTATTTACTTTTAGTTTACAACATTCAGTTCCACAGTCCCTTGAGTTTCCAATTTCCCCCCCTCACGCTCCTTCCCCTCCTCGCCATGGCGGTGTGCACACAAAGATAGGATCTACAAATACCTTCACATTAAACATCGGTCAGGTAGAAGGATTATAGAGAAGGGTTATAACCCATAGAACGATCAGTGGGAAAGAGGAAGCAAAACAAAACAAAACCAAAAAAACAGAACAAGTAGTTTTCTTCAATCTGCATCCAACCTCTGTAGGAATTTCTCTGGATGTGGGTATCTCTTTCCATCATGAGTCCTTTGGAGTTGTCTTATAACCTTACATTGCTGAGAGGCGCCCAGTCTATCAAGGTTAGTCATCACACATGCATTGTGTCTGTGATTGTGTACAAATTTCCCCTGGTTCTGCTCTCCTCACTCAACAACAGTTTATATAATCTCTCCAGGTTATTATGAAGTCTGTCTGCTCCCCATTTCTTATAGCACAATAGTATTCCATCATATTCACATACCACAACTTATTTGGCCATTCCCCAATTGATGGGCACACCCTTGATTTCTAATCCTTTGCTACCACAGAAAGAGCTGTTTTAAATATTTTTGTGCATATGGGTCCTCCTCCCACTTCTGTGATCTCTTTGGGATACAACTCTACAAGCGGTATCGCTGGGGTCCTTCATTTTTGAAGAGAACCAACGACATCACAATGTGAAGGTAAAATAGTGAGTGACTTGTACGTAAATTGGATTTAAGGGAGACCGTCGTGCAGTCGTCCGTCTCACCCTTTCTTCCAGAATCATCTCAACAAAAGTCAAGATGACTGACGATGACCCAGGATGCAGTAGATGGCCTTGGTGTATTTGATGCCTGTCCAAGCTAAGTTCCAAGGGGATCCTGGAGACTAGGACTGATGAACATTGAATAATCACAAATGGTGGAGCAAATAATAAGTGTTCAGTGAGCACCCCATAGGCTGTTTGTTACATGAGAGACCCAAGAAATAGATGGGACTCCCTGACTCACAAGCTAGTTGAGCAATCCAGACAAACACGTGATAAAGCCTAAATACAATTCAACATTAATTATATAGTAATGCCTGTAAGTGTTCAATATTTTCAGAAATGAGAGGCATCACCTGGCTTGGAACAGTTCCATAAAAGGAAGCAAGATCTAAACAAAGCAAAAAAAAAAAAGATGAATATGATTTAGGGAAGGGGAGGATAGAAAGAAGGGTATTAGAGGGCAGGGGAGAAAGCATTAGCAAAGGCACAAGAAAGAAGGAATAAGCCTGATAATGTTCTTTCCCCATAACCACTTTACTCCTTCATTTCTCCTTTTGAAACCATTTCATTTGTCATTGGTGTTCAGTCGTTTGTTTCAGTCATGGCCAACTCAACTCTTCATGACCCCATTTGGGGTTTTCTTGGCAGAGATACTGGAGTGGTTCACCATTTCCTTCTCCAGCTCATTTTACAGATGAGGAAACTCAAGCAAACAGGGTTAAGTGACTTGTCCAGGGTCACACAGCTAGTAAGTGAGGAGAGATTTGAAGATGAGTCTTCCAGATTCCAAACCCACTAGCTGTCCCACCACTGTATTTGCTCCCCAGTTAACCCCTCCCTCATATCACTTCGAACTTTACTGCCAATTAAACACAGGTATTTGTTATTAATCTCCAACTATATACAAGGCACTGTGCAAGCAGTTCCCACCCTCAAGGAGCTTACATTCCAGTACAGTGAATACATATTAAGAGATGAGTACATATGTGATACTTTGAGAAGGAGAGAGAGAGCATTAACTACCAGGCAGGGGGAATCAGGAAAGGTTATACAGAACCAGAGCGTAGAAGGATCCTAAGAGGCAGTGGTGAGGAGGAAGGCCATTCAAGCGTGGGGCACAGCCTATGCAAAAGCACTGAGGCAGGAGATTAATGCCTAAATCTGGGGAATAGCAAGTAGAACACTGGGGGATGATGTGAAATAAGCCTAGAAGGGCAGGCTAGCAACAGATTGTTAAAAGCTATAAATAGCAAGCTGTATTCGATCCTAAAGGCAACAAGGAGTCTTACAAAACTCTTGAGCAGAGGAATGACATAGTCAAATACACATCAGGAAATGTACTTTGGTAGCTGTGCGGTGGGTAGCTTCCTCTTTGTATTAGCACCTTGACTGGGATGAAGTAAGGAAAGATGATACTATCACTCTTTACACAGAAAAAAAATCTGCCATCCTCTCTTTTTGTTTTTAATGATAAAAGGATGAGCTGGGCATGGTTGGTCTTCAGGAGGACCATGGGATGAAAGAGCTTGGGAACCCCTCTACCAGACCATTTCTGCCTGCTCAGCACCTTTCATCAGGCAGTCTCAACTCCTTTGTCTTTAGTTTATGAACTAGAAACCTACAAAGGAGACAAAACCATTGAGTCTTTACAAAATACAAAATTTCTTTAGATCCATCTATGGGTTTAAAAAAATAATAAAAAGTATGATAATAATACTATCAGCCGAGATAATATTTGTAAATCATTTAACACAATGCCTGGCACGTAGTGGGTGCTTAATAAATGTATGTTCCCCTCTCCACCACCACAAAGAGGATGCTGACTGATGGGAGGAGGGGGGAGTGGAAGTTCAGAATGATTTTCTTAGGAGTCATTGGTTTCTGCCATACCCCAGCAGAAAAAATCCCTAAGCTCCTTTTCCTCTCTATCCTCCCCACCTCTGAAGCTCTGACCAACCAATCATTCTCTAGTCTCCCAATCTGCAGTGAGTGAAGAGCAGGATTATGTAACCCCTCCATACTGCCTTCCCCTTAAAACAACAGTTTTTAATAGAAGGACAGAGAAGCAGTAACAACACCAGTCAACATAAGGGCTACCCATAGGAGAGTCAATTAGTTGGAATGGATTTGGCATAAACTATCCATGCTTCAGGGACCACAGTCCAGTTGACAAACATAGTTCACTTTAGGGAGGCACATGTGAGAAAATGAATTATTGAAAAGAAGGGAAAAGACAAAGGCAGTTAAGTCCCATCTCGATGTCCAATAAATACATCAAACAGAGGAGTATCCTCATCAATGTTAAAAGGACCCTATGGTAACAGGGGTGTTCTCTAACCCCAGTCCTGCTTCCTGGGACACCTCTAATAATTGCAATCGCTCCATGCATCATCTCCCTCTGCTACGGGGCACAACATCTAAAGTGGAGCTGTGTAGCTCTTTAGATGATGAAGGGGTCTGGGAATTATTCCAGGAGAGTCAAGTTAATTAGCTCACAGCAAACATAGCAGGGGTCTGATTATTCAGGCTGCCAGGAACTGATTGTTTTTAGAGCACCTCAATAAAAGCAACCCTAGCCCCAATCCAATCCAATCCAACAAGCATTTATTAAAGCCTTACTATTTGCCAAGCACTGTTCTAGCCACTGGGGATAAAAAAGACAAAAATGAAAACCTGTTTCTTCACTCAAGGAGTTTGTGTTCTATCTGGGAGAGAAGATAACATTTACGCAGAGAAGTAAATACAAGCTAGTTTGAGGAAAGAGAGAACCCTTACCACTGGTTCTTAACCTGGGGTCCATTAACTTAGGTTATTTTCATAAACATATTTCAACATGATTCCTTTCCTTTGTAACTTCGCATTCTATTTTAACCATTTAAAAACATTATTCCAAGAAGATGTCCATAGGTTTCATCAGAATGCCAAAGGAATGATGCCACGACTTGTAAATAAACTGAATTTAAGTAAGGGAGGGCTGTGCAAAGACACCAGCCTCACTATTTCCTCCAGAGCTATCTACTTCTATTGACCAGATATTGATCAGGATGACTGGAGATGGTCTAGGTGAGAAGTGTCATATGGAGAAAGCACCAAATTTGGTGCCAGACCTGGGTTTGGCTTTGGACTTAACAATTGACTAGTTGTGTGACCAAAGACAAGCCCTTAACCCCTCCTGAGCCTAAATTTCCTCATCTTCAAAATGGTGATAATACTAATACTAAGCTACTTCAGGATTTAAAGGGATCCATAAAAGTGAAATGTTATTTTTTATAATTCAATATTTCAAATTATCTGTGAGTTTATTGGTATGGATATTCTCTCCAATGATACAAATTCCAACACTTTCTGATCCCTAACTGACTTCACAGAGAGTTTTTACAAGTTGTTCATCTTGGCCACCTTTCTGATTCTAGTGTGAGTGAATTACATAAACTGGTCCTTGAATTAGATAAACTGGTCCTGAGACAACAGGCAACTTGCCACCAGTACCATAATCAATGTTTTCTAGCTTTACTGGGGCATGTTAAAGTTTGGGTTCTACCAGTAAGTGGCCTTTGAAAACCCGAAATCATAGATTTCAGTCTTAGAGATCACTTAGTCCAAACTTTCCATTTTATAGATGAGGAACTAAAGCCAAAAGAAAGAAATTATTTTTCCAAGGGTAGTGAATGGCAGAACCTTAATTCAAACCTAGGTCCTGTGATTTCAAATCTAGTATTCTTTCTACAGGGTCATTCTTTTATCGTGTCTGGGCCAAAATGAGGTACTCACATTCACAGGTCAGGTCCTCAGAGAAGATCTTACCTTGAGTTCTAGGAGTAACCTAGTGTCTCTGCCTTCCTAACAAGAGGTTGCTCCTATATTAAGGTAGATACAATTAACTCTTAGCAAAGGCATTAATGCAAACAGTATAGTAAAAACAGCAGTTAAAAGGCATTCCCTTTCCTCAATAAACCTAGAATGTTGTTGTTTAGTTGAGTCTGACTCTTCATGACCTCATTTGGTGTTTTCTTGGCAGAGATACTAGAGTGTTTTGCCCTTTCCTTCTCCCACCCATTTCACAGATTAGGAAACTGAGGCAAAAACAGATTAGTCACTTCTCCAGACTAGTAAGAGTCTAAGGCTATATTTGAACTCAGGTCTTCCTGACTTCAGGCTGGGCACTCTATACACTGTACCACCTAGCTGCCCCTAGAATGCACCCTCTCACAAATACACCTAGCATCCATGAGACGAGTGGGCTCAAACTTAGAAAGCAATAGTAGTGAGACCAATGCTCATATTGTAAATGCAGCTCACAACTCCTGAGACTCCAGTACCTGGAAGTCTCTTCTCTTTTTGACCTGTTCCCTCTATGTATTCATATATACACATACCCAGATCTGTGTTCATACGCATATATAAACCCTCCTACATAGACATATGTGT
>CM053584.1:104814137-104843764 GCA_028627135.1 Pseudochirops cupreus
CATGCTTTGATCCTTTTTGTCCCCAAAAAGGAATCTGAAGTTAGATTGCTTCCTTTGCCTGCTCATGTTGCCAGTCAATTAACTTGACTTTTGAGCTCTTTGCCACAGTAGAATTCTGCTTCCAGAGGGTAGAACTTTGTCCCAAATCGCTAGGGTTTTCACAGCTGCTGGAGTTATTGGGAGGCTGCCATCTCTACAGCCCCCACCAGCTTTGGCTCACTGGCCGTGCACCTCAGGACCACCACCCAAGACCAGGTTAAGGCAAGAGAACTTAGTCTCTGAATGGTCGTTTGGCCCCCCTGCAATCTGCAGGCTAGGAGCTCTGAAACAGTCACATGGAGGCAGCCACATGGCCGCCGCTTCCACCACTTCTGGCTCTGGGAGCAGAGGGCCAGACCTGCTCCTCTGTCCCCCCCAAATTCAGCCAAGTTCCACTGACCTTTCACTTTGTCTTTGGCATTTATGGGTTGATAATTCTGGAAACTGCCACACTACTGGTGATCCACTCTTCTGAATGCTCCAGCCTTGGCTGGTCCTGCCCTCCCTGGGGCTGAAACTGTGGGTTCATGCTGGGCTTTGCTCTCTTCCCAGCGTGCTGTGATGAACCCTTCCTGTCCACCTGCCAGCCTGCCTTCAGCGAGAGATTTGTTTCTCTGTCACTTTGTGGGTTCTGGATCTCTAAAATTTGTTTAGAGTCATTTTTATAGGTATTTGAGGTGGTTATAGGGGGAGCCACAGAGTTTTCCTGCTTCTACACCACCATCTTGACTCTGCCCGCATTAATATTTTGCAGAGACAAGACAGTGTATTTTCTCCACCTTTCTCTGAGGTCAAACTTGTTCACAAAATTTTCAGTCCTGGAAAAAGACAGGTTTCATTGAATAGTAAGAGGTTGTACTCATGTGAGAAAATCAAAGAATCAGAGGGGAGAATCATGTCAGTGAGGATTTGGGTCAAGGTCAATGGAAGGAGAAATAGAAGTTATTTTGTCATTGGAATATAGTACAGACCACCTGGACCAAAAGAGGAAATAGATAAGGTGTCTGAGAAACAGATCACAAGTCTGGCACAGGGACATGATATAACACATAGGCAATGCAATAGTAATAAGATACTTCCATTATCTAGACAACTACTGCAGTTTTCTGCTAAAAAAAAAAAACAGGACCGCTAATGATTTTTTATGTACCTCCTTGTTAATTTAATCTCTCAAAAAATGAGGCAACTAATGGGGAGAAATTTTATTCTGGATCTGGTTCTCTCACTAACAAGGACAAACTTGTTGCTGGGGACTCTGGGAGGAAGGTGACCTTCTTAGAATTTGTGATAGAAAAGGAAAGAAAATCCAAGCACAATCTGACATGCTCTCTAAATTTTGGAAAAGCTACTGCAAAGGATTCAGAGGAAAGATAGATAGGATCCCTTGAACTAAATGCTACTGGGGATGTTAGCTCAGGAGGGATGGGAGATGCTTAAAAATGGAATTTTGAAGACATAAAGGGAAACTATTTCAATGAAGGAGAAAAATGAGATTTGTCTGAATAGATTGATGTAGATGCAGAGGAAATTCACCACTCACCTCTGATTTTAAAAAGAAATGTGCAGAAGATAAAAGCAAAACCACAGGAGCATGGCATTGTCCTGTAAACACAGCGTGTGAGGTGCCAAAACTCAGAATCACCTGAGGCTGGCAAGAGAAGCTATGAACAGCAAAAAAAGGGGTAGGGAGTTTTCTTTTTAACTCTATTGGGAGAAAAAGGATGACTAAAGAATGAATAAGATCCTTGCTTGCTTTGTATAGGAAGATAATAACTGAGAAAGGGGAGAAGACAGAGCTGTTCGACTCTAATTTTGTACCTATTTTCTCTGCCAAGGAGACTGACTTATATCTACACTAGAAATGACAAGGAAGAAATGACTATTGAGGAGGTGATGCCCAAAATGTGTAAGGAGATAGTAGGAGAGCATCTGATTGCCCTAGACCAGAGGTGTTAAACACATGGCCTGTGCCACTGTAACATTGGAGGCATGAATCAGACTGAAGCATAATTGGGAAATATTAAACAAAACAGATAAACATACGAAAAACATAGATAGCATTCCATTTTAAAACTTAGCATACAGCCCTCAGGGATTCTCCTGTATGCTTAGTGGTCCCCTTGAACTTGCACCACTGCCCTAGTCAAATTCAAGTCACCTGACTAAGAAAAAAAATACATCTCTGGGCACTGAAAAATCTGGTCGATGAGACAGCCAAACTGCTATCAGTGATATATGGAATATCATAGAAAGTGGGAGAGATACAATAGGATATGATAAGGGAAAATGTCCAGGTTTTTTTTTCTAAGTGAAGAGAACAGAATCTATAAACTAGAGGCCAGTGAATTTGGCTTCAGTTCCTGGAAATATTCTAGACTAGATCGTGAAAGAGATAAGTGAACATTCTAGATAAGGAGGAGATGGTCAGAAAAAGCCCCCATGGCTTCATCAAGAATAGGTTATGCCAGGCCAACCTTATGTCCTTTTTTTGACAGAATTACGAAATGAGAAAATGAGAGGAATACTGTGGATATAATTTTTTTAACCTGGATATTAAGCAACATTTTTGCTAAAGTGTTTTATGTTCTTGTGGAGAAAATGGAGTGACATTAACTAGATGATAATGTCAGTAGATAGAGTCAGACCTGGTTGGATGGCTAGATTTAGAGTCCACATGGCAAGAAGTCTCCAGTGGAGTGCCCCAGGGATTAATGTCTGTACTTCTGCTATTTAGTATTTTTGTCAATGGCTTGGAGAAAGGTGTAGATGGAGTACTCATCAAAGCTATAGATGACACAGAGCTGAGAGCACTAGCTCTCACACTAGACAACAAAGTCAGTATCCAAAAATACCTTTGGCAGGTTAAACCATTGGGCTGAATGCAGTAAGATGAAATTCAGTGTAAGGTCTTATACTTGGTTACATAAAAAATAACAACTTTACACATACTAGATGGAAGCACGTGGTTATCTATCATCTTTGTCGCATCTGATACTTCATTTAGTAGCATTCTTTGTCAGTTTAAGGAGCTAAGATAAACCTGGGTGCAGTCAGCTATATTTCCACAAGGTTTAATTCACTCAATTTTGATAGACTTTCAGATCATTAGGGTATTCTTAGGTCCTGATTCATCCCCTACAGGTAGTGGGGATTGCCTGCAAAAAATCCCCAGGATTAGATTCTCTCTATCTGTCTCTCCCTGTCTCTCTTTCTTTGTCTCTGTCTCTCTCCAGTTCTCTCTCTCTCTCTCTGTCTGTCTCTGTCCCCTTCCACTCACACCAACTTGTGAGGAAAGTACTCACACACACACACACACACACACACACACACACACACACACACACACACACAGAGCTGCAGACAGATACAAAATCAAGGCAGGAATGTGGACTATGCCTGCCTTACCTTTTTCATTTGTGTGCCAGTTAGAGATAATTCAGCTCTTCACTCTAGTCTCTATGAAACTCCCTGGGTTTGAGGACCAGGAAGAGTTCCAGAAATGAGTTTAGGGAACACAGGCTCATAATTGAGACATAATGGCAATGTTCTTGCCACATCTGTCCTTAGATGGCACAGTGGATAAAACACTGGACTTGGAGTCAGGAAGATGTGAGTTCAAATCTAGCAGCAGACAGTTATTAGCTGTGTGACTCTGGGCAAGTTACTGAACCTCTGCCTGCCTCAGTTTCTTCAGGTGTAAAATGGGGGATAAATAATAGCGTCTACCTCACAGGGTTGTTGAGGCTCAAATGAGGTAATATTTGTTAAGTACTTAGCACAGTACCTGGTATACAGTGGGCACTTAAATGTTTCTTCCTTTTCCTTCCTTTCCTCGATGTATTTCCCAAGTTATGTGTCTTCTATATATGGGCCATAGATGAAGTAGGCTCTTGGCATGTGGCCCTTTATACTTATCTCCTGTTCACATATGCCCAAACATGTGAATCTTCTACATATGTTCCCCAGTCACATGTTCTCTGCATTTGCGTCCTTTCCACTGTTGGAGGAGTAAGCTATGAGGGAGGTACTCATGTATGTATGTATGTATGTATGTATGTATGGGGGGGGGTGATTTCTTGCTCCTTTTTTGCTATACCTTTTGATTGAATATGTTTACTTGTGAACTAATGTGTCAATTTGGCTGAGTGTTAAAAGTAAATATATTTGCAGGGATTTTTGAAGTCTCAAAAGAGTGGTGACCCCACAGAGTATCTCATACCTAGAGTAGCTTTTGGGGAGGTTTCATGTACAAAGGTAGGGCCCAGGTGCCACATTTATGAATGTTAGTTCCCATGTATTTATTCTGATTACTCCATTATCAGCCTGTCCACAGTGTACAGATTGAACGTTCTCTGTACAGACCTCTGTGGGGAAACACAAAGGACACTGAAGTTATAGTCCCTGTCCTCAGGGAGCTTACAACATTTGTGCTCAAAGCAACATAACCACATTTAAACAAGAAGAGATAAATACAGCAAACTGTGCAAGGAAGTCCTGAGAGAATACAGAGTGAGAGAATGATGAAAGTCAGATACATCTTGAGTCAGACAGGCTTTCTAGAGGAGGCAAGCTCTGAGCATTAGATTTTAAAAAGAGGTGAAAAAAATTGCAATGGAAAGAAGGGGGAAGACAGCTAGTATCTCCTCATCTCTTCTCCTTCCCCCATCAACTCTGAAGAGGTATCTAGCTATGACTATCAAGAAAGACAGTCACACCATTCACAAAACTATCACCTGTGGCCTTGGGGTATGCTCTAGGGATTCTGGGTCCACAGAAAGTAGATTCAATTTTGGGGGCCTGACCCTAAATGGGTCACATTCTTGCTTTGGTTCTGTTCCCATCTTGGAGAAGAACTCCAGGAAATCTCTAAAATCTAGATTAGGTATTACTCATATCTAGGTTTCTCCAAGTGTGGGTAACAGGATCCTCTCTTAAAAAGGACGGCCCTGGGCCACTTCAGGCTCCACTGTAAGCACTACAGCTCTGCCTTAGCTGCCTAGCCCCTTTGTCCTTTGTGACTACAGCCAGGGTGGCTTCTCTCTCCCCTCCCCTCCACTTCCCTAGGAGCATGACAATGCCATGGGGCTCGTATGGACTGTCATGCATTGCCATCTGCCCTCCAAGTGAACCCTGCTATATGTGTTGTTGCCTCTTGTTAGAATGTGAGCTCCTTGAAAATAGGGACTGGTTGACTTTCTATTTGTGTCTATAGCACTTACCATAGGGCACGTGGTTAAGTGCCTAAGATAGGCAATAATGGTATCAAATATAGGACAACTTTGAAAAATATTTTCTACCATAGAAAATGCATACGATACAAAAGATGGACAGGTACATGTGAACACTCAAATGATCTATTAATTTCATTAGATTTCCCTCTGAAGGGGGACTGCTAAGCAAAAATTAACATTCCTCTTGAACCTAGATTAGACCCTTAACCAACTCCCAGCAATAACATGGAGTGTTGGCAAGGTCCAGATCTCTTGGTTCTTCATGGTATGGCTTTGTTCTGTCTGGCTGCTGGATGATCCTGTTGACACTCTTCTTCTTTGGAGGAGTGAACTGTTAAGAAAATCCTCTCTCTCTGGGGCGGCTCGGTGGCACAGTTAATAGAGCACCAGCCCTGGAGTCAGGACAGACCTGAGTTCAAATATGATCTCAGACACTTGTCACACTTACTAGCTGTGTGACCTTGGACAAGGCATTTAGCCCCAACTGCTTTGCCTTCCCTCCTCCAAAAACAAACAGACAAAAAAGATCACTATTCTCAGAAAATAAAACAGAAAGACAGAAAGAAGGCAAACACCAATTAGAGGTCCAGAAACTCCAGTCTGGGGTTCACTGGGGAAATCATAGACTACTCACCATGTGCAATTTCTTCATTGTCTGATTTTAGGGTGTGGAAGGAAGGAAAAATCACCTCCCTAGACTCTTGCTGTCCTCTAGTCTAGAAGTTCAAGGAAAAGAGAGAGCATGAAATGAGAAAGTGGTCTCAGGAATGGGTCATTTCACAGTTGTTTTCATAAAGCACAGGGGAAGTTGCGGGGTGTGGGGGGGGGCGGGGGCGGTCCTCCGACCAGTCTGTCTCCCTCCACTCAGTTGCCAATCATCTCAGAGGCATACTCAACTACTGGGACCAATCAAAAGGGTTCACTGTGTCCTCTCAGCAAGGGGTTCAGTGTTTGCATACCTTCCAGAGAAATGAATGCCTGCCTCTGAGAAAGACTCCCCATCATTTCATCAAGTTGATTGGGGGACTCAACTTAATCAGGGGTTCTCTTGTTCAATCCCTAAACCTCTTAAGTGTTTAGGAATAGCCATTAGGATAAGATCATAGAGCTAGCAGTGGAAGGGACCTTAGGGGTCATCTAGGTCATCATTCTTATTTTACAGATTGAAGACAAAGGCTCAGAGACGAGAAGACATTTGCCTAAGGTCACACAGGAAGTTCTACCACACCATATTAATGTTCTCACCTGCGTTAGATATGAAGCTCAGCATCTTTAGTTCTTGTCAATGGGCTTGGATGGGGAAGAAACCCCTCCACTAGCACGGTAGAAGAGGACTTTTCACCCAAGTCTCAAGTGATTTCTGTAAAAATTCCCCTTCACACTGGAATGTATAAGACTTTAAGGGCAGACGCCTGAAGTCTTCTTTAAAGACAAATATTTTTGTCATTAAGATTAAAAAGACCATATTTAGCACTTTGAGGAATTGGGGCCTATCCTAGATATTGATCCCTAATAACTTCGATAGATTCATAATTTCATAAGTGGGATAAGTCCTTCCCCCAAAGAGGTTTGCAGCCATGCCATGCTTTTTCCCACTATGCAATTCTTGTCCAGATTTTCCCATAGAACCTTCATAGATGATATACCTGACATGTTAGAGATCATCCTTTGTCCTTATCATATTACAGGGCTCATAGATCTAGGAAGTGATTTTTCCTCATTCCTATACCTTAGAAGTGGGCAATGGAGACTTGCATATGGTGAGTAGTCTATGATTTCCCAGGTGAATTCCAGACAGATTGGAATTTCTGGATCTCCAATTATTGTCTACCTTCTTTCTAGAGACTATCTAGTCCAACCATCTCATATTACAATTGAAGAAAAAGCAGTCCTCAATGTCCCACTAATGTCAGAGGTAGGATCTGAACCTTCATCTTCTAACCCCAGTGCTACTATTTGTTGCCATCATACTATATCGTCTCCTTGGAGTAATGTACCGTTTGGGTTGTCCATTTATTCTCTCTTTCATGCTACGTGACCAGTTTACCTCCCTTTCTCATCATGCATATCTTCAGTAATGTTTTTTATACTACTTCTTAAGGTGGCAATCTTTCATGACATGTAGCAGACCATCCATGTGCAACCATGAGACTGCCTTGAATTTACTTCATATATATTTTTTATGTATCTCTCTAATTTAAGACTCCAAACTTCAGAGCAAACACCAATGCATATTAGTATAAGAAGGTTCCTCACTGGGAATTCCCTATCTGGATATAGTTGTAGATATGGTCCCCTTTACCAGTCTGTGCTTACTTACATAAGGAGCAAAATTCCATGTTCCCCCCCCCCCCCATTAATTAACAAGATACTCTAATCCCTGTTACCTTTGTTTTCTTTGATTGAGTTACAGAGTCAACTAACCAATCAATGGACATGATGTTTAAATAAGATGTCCAAACCCTAAGGTGTGAACCATTTCGATTGGGTCAGGAAGGAAGAAAAAATTCAATACATGATTGATCTATCTAACAAGATAACAGTCTCTAGGAACGTGAAATACTAGGGAAATTTCAGCAATTATCCATTCTAGAAGAGTTTAGTCAAGTGGTAGACTTCAAGTTCAATAGCACATACCATTTTACCTATACTAGAGAACAAGTGGCTGGGGACATGAGCCTAGAGGGAATGTTACTCTTCTCTTCTCATTGACTATGTTATTAGAAAGATTGGACAAGTAGGAGATAATGAATTCATCCAGAAACAGAGTGCACCATGCTAAGGACAAACATTGACAGAGACAGATGGAGAAAGAGGCACCCAAGAGAGGAAATATCTTGAAAGAGCTATCATCTATGGACTCCTCAAAAGCACCAACCCTCAGAGTCCAGAAAAGAGTAATATACAAGAGGAAGCTCATGAGGACTATACAAAGGGAGAAAAAAACTTCCAGTAACCAGGATGTGTGAAGTATCACTTTGCCATATGCATGTTCCATGTCTCAATACCATTTTTTCTATAAGCTTGAGCCCACTCTCCCCAGGGATCTTGAGTGTGCAAGAGGAGAATGCTCCCTTCATTTTTGGGAGAGACATCTTGTACCAATTCTTCTTATAATACCTGTTTAGTAAATGTTCCTTGCTAAATACTAAGTGAAGCTACTGGCTGATTATCAATGGGAAACACATTGGTGGGGGCTTGTGATTGACAGTATTAGAAAGCCAGCTCCTCAGGGTTACTCAATACAAACGTGAATAGGAAGAGACCCACGTCTAGTGATACAGTCAACCAAAGTGTTTGGGAATTGGGCAAGTAGCCATAGAGAAAATGTTACACTTCTATGTATACATGCTACTCCCCTTCCTCTCCCCCACCACAGAGTATAAACTCTGTGGTGGTAGAGATAGCTTTGTATTTTTGGTTGTGTGCTTTTAGGCATGTCATATGCTCTTAATAAATGTTTTTTGATTGATTCATTTTTGTGGGTTTTTTCTTGTCATTTTAATTCTTTTGATATCATGATGTTTTAGGATCTGCAGCCATACAGCATAACCCGGAGAATATTGATGTTAAATGATGGGGTTTTCTAGTAGTGAGAAACTTAGGACCCTTGAAAATTCTGTACTACCTTCCAAATATAAACCAAGATTCTTTCTTTCTCTTTCTTAGTTCATCATTCACAGATAGTACATATTCAAAATATACATACTGATGAACTAATTCAATGGATTACCCATCCAGAGGCTACCAGGTGGAGTAGCGAGTAGAGCACTCACTCTGGAATCAGGAAGTTCAAATCCAACCTCAGATACTAGTTTTGTGACCCTGAGTAAGTCACTTGACTTCCAACTGCCTCAGTTTCCTAAACTGCCAAATGGGGATAATAACAGCACCTACTACCAGGGTTGTTAAGAGGATCCAATAAAAAAAAATAACATTTGTAAAACACTCAGCACAGTGGCTGGCACATGTTGTTGTTGTTATTAAGTCATTTTTCAGTTTTGGTGTCTGATTCTTTCTGATCCCACCTGGGGTTTTCTTGGTAGAGATACTGGAATGGTTTGTTCTTCTTTCTCCAGCTCATTTTACAGATAATAGACTGAGGCAGACAAGGTTAAGTGACTCGCCCAGGGTCACACAGCTACTAAGTATCTGAGACCAGATTTGAACTCACGGAGATGAGAAGTCCTAACTCTAGGCCCAATACTCTACCCACTGCATCACAGAGCTGCCCCACCTAGCCCATAGGCCCTTGATTAATGCTTATTTCCTTCCTTCTTATGCCCCTCATCTGAATATCATATTCTGCACAATATGAATTTTTCATCTACTTTGTCCATTGGGGATGGCTGGGTTAATTGCTTTTTCATTGTTTATGTACTTATGGTGCAATTTTTCAGATAATGGACTAGAAATCCATTGGGGTTTCCTTGTGCAGGCTTGAAGCTTGCTGCCTATAAGGTATATTTTAAAACATATCTCCATATCATGTAGTGATTACAAAATTCTATCATAGGAACATAAGTCCAGAGTTAGAAGGGATCTTAGACTTGCTGTATATTCCAAGTCCCTCATTTTATAGATGAAGAAACCAAGGACAAGAGAAATGACCTGCCCAAGGTTATTCAGATGGTGAATGTCAGAGGCAGGATTTGAATTGAATCCTGGTGTGCCATACCACTTCAGTTTCCATAAGTTCTTTATTTCCAGTAGAATGTAAGCTCCTTGAGGACAGGAATTGAGGATTAAAAAAAAATTTATCTTTGTAACTTCAGTGACCAGAGTGGTAATAGTAGATTTTTAAATAATTGCTTGTTGAAGTCATTGTTATAGATTTCACTAAAAAGGCTTTCCAGAGTTAAGTAGCATTTATAAAAAGTCATCTGAGAAGAGGAACTTCCTGAGAACTTAGCTGTAACCTCTTCTTTTTTCTGGACCCCATGCAGCACATCTCCTATGACACTGGCAAGCACCTTTGGCAAACATGTGTCTTCCTATTTAACACCTGATTTGATGTCAACACTCAGTATATTATTGAACAAAGTGATTTCTGTAGTTGCATCTGTCATAGTCTTATATGATTTGATATGTGCTAGAGGTACCTTGTCTAAAGGTAGCCTTCAGGCTACAAAGCTCTACTGCTTTCTTGAAATCAATAAACAAGAAATCTGAGTCCTTAGGTAAACCATGTGTCAGAAATTCTCATATGACCCACAGGTCCCTGGCGCACGTTAGGGGATTTTCTTCTTCTCTTTGCTCCTACCCAAACAACCTGGGAACCCATATGCAAACTTCTCTTCTACTTAGGCTAACTCCTACTTATATGCATTCCATTAAAAATATAAATCAGCAATTAATCAACAAGGATTTATTAAGCATCCACTATGTGCCAGGCATATACAAGACAAAACTGATATAGTCCCCACAGCATTGTCTTTGGAATCTGATGCCATGGGTTTAAATCATGCCTCTGAATCCCACAACTTATGTGGCCTTGGGCAAGTCCCTTAATTTCAATGGGCCTCAGTTTCCTCACCTGTAAAATGAGAGAGTTGGACTAGATGGCCTCTGAGGTTCTTTCCAGCCCTAAACCTATGATCCTACCCTCAAGGACTTTAAATTTGTGCATTCAAGAAGATAAATGGGTGCAAAGAAAACAAGGTCATTTCAGGGGAAAGGCACTAGCTGCTGGGATGAAAGTGTGGTGTGATCAGGAAGAGGTTCAGTATCAAGAGTGATGCTTGACCTGAGCTTTGAAGGAAGCTAGAACTGCTATGCAGAAATGAGGAAGGAATACATATCAGGTGTGGTGCAACCCATGTAAAAGTACAGAGATGGGAGATGAGATGTCATATGGGAGAGATAGCAATCAAGCTAATTTGACTGGATCATAGAGTTTGTAAAGGGCTGGAAAGAGAGGCTGGAGTCCTCCAATGCCCAACAGAGGATTTCAGAGGCAATAGGGAGTCCAATTTCTTAACTGATGGAGTGTCATGGCCAAACCTGTTTTAGGAGAGGGAAGAAAAATGGAGGAAACCAAATAGGAAGCAACAGAATAGTGCAGGCAAGTGGGGTAAGGGCTTAAACTAGGATGTTGACCATGGGATGGAGAAAAGGAGGAAAAGGGGATGAATGTTTGAGATGTTGTGGAGGAAGAGTCAATGAGACTTGGCCACTGACTGGACATGTGGACTGAGGGAGACAGGAGAGTCAGGGATGCCTCAGAGATTGCAAAACTAAGTATCTAGAAGGAGAGTGGTATCTTCGATTAAAAAAAAGACATTTGGAAAGGGGTAGATTTTTGGGAGGAAAGATGAGTTTTGTATATATCAAGTTTGAAATGTCTGTGGGACATTCAACTGGGAATTCCAATAGACAGTTGTTGATCTAGGATTAGAGCTCAGGTGGGGGATAGTGGCATCTGCCTATGATCCCTGCTACTGGGGAGGCTGAGACAGAGTTCTAAGCTATAGTGGAACAAGTGGGTTTCAACATTAAGACTGACATCAATACGGTCAGCCCCCATCAGTGGTGACCACCAAGCTACCTAAAGAGGAGAGAAGTGGTCCAGATCAGAAATGGAGCAAGTCAAAACTCCTATCTTGATCAGTTGTGGAATTGGGACCATGAGTAGCCACTGTATTTCTAGTCTGGGCAAAATTGTGAGAACTAATTTAAAAAAAGTTTGGAGCTCAAGAGATAGACTAGGAGTGGAAATATAGATCTGGGTGTCATTTTTGTAGGAGTGATAATTGAAACCATGGGAGAGAGTGTGACTATAGAAAAAGAAGAGAACAGGACTCAGAACGAGACATCAGTTAAACCCACAGTTAGAGGGCAGGACATAAATGATGAACCAGTTAATAAAGTAAGCATTTATCAAGTGCCTACAATGTACCCAGCACTGTCCTAGGTGATAGTGATACAATGACAAAGCCAGAAACATTCTGTGCACTTCAGAAGCTTGTGTTCATTAGGGAAGATATTATGCACATTATGCACATGTGGAGGCATTTAGGACAGCAATAGAGACTAGACCCTATCATTAGGGCAGGTAGCTCCCAGGGACAAACTACCTCTACTGATGGAGCTCAGTCTCATCTCTGCAACTTAGAGCATCAGAGACTTTCTTGAGCACTAAAGTGGTAAAGTGCTGAGGGTCACATGTATCAGAGATAGGCCTTAAACCCAAGTGGTCCTGCTATCTAGCCAGTGAACCATGCTGACTCTCCTAGGCATGTATAACACACATACATGTGTGCATGTATGTATAATATATATATGTATACACACATATATGCAGATATACATATATACTATACACACATATATTATATATATGTACATTGGTAGCTGTAGATATATATGTGTATGTATTTTATACACATAAATTATATAAAGTATGATATATTATGTCTGTGTGTATATGTATACACACACACACATACATATTGGAAACTATACATACACATATGTACCAAAGCAGTTACAATTCCTACTCTCAACTGTGAGAAGGTGCAGGGGTGTGTTGATAAATGATTAACAACCAGTTCTCAAAAAAAAATGTACAAATGTACACTTTTAAGTTTAATCTATATTATCAACATTTTCCCCAGCCTTTTCTTAAGTCTAGACAATCAACAAAACAATAAATGAAGTACTGATTTGTAGCATTTGCCAATTTCCAGGGTATAAACGCTCATGTCGAAAATTTAACAATCAGCTCTTGCATTCCAGCTGGAGTCAGCTCCAGGGCACCCCTCAGAGTCATGACAGAGGTACCAGAACCAGCAGTTAGGAGTGAGAGGCACTCACTAGGTCATGAATGTCTATATGTCTTAGGTTTCTATCTATGGTTGGCCCTTCAGGGGAGGCTATACCATTAATAAATCCACCCTGCGAAAGTTAATTTATCATTCACCTCACAGCAAGGCTTGTCAGCCTAAGAATTTTAAGACACTTAAGAGGCCTATGCGGATGAAAAGACTTACTGTTCTATCATCTTAAGTTGAAGAATAGGTTTTATCTGTTTTGGTTTTTAAAAAAAACCCTGCTTGAGTAGACTAGAAGTGCTTCTTTAAACAACCCTCTTCGGCCCTCTCATATTCATAAGTCTCTGGATACAAAACATAATATTCTCTCCTGCATGTCCCCGTTGGTGTTAGAGAAGGTCTGACAGCCCTAGTAGTGAGATACTGCTTCTTTTCCTACCAGGTCCCAAGAGATAAGCCAGTGTTTGCCTGGGGATCAAGGTCTCGAGAGCTAAGAGTATTAAATACACAGCTGCTAGCTTTGGATAGGAGGGAGGAAGTTCTGCATTTTCTTCACTGTGTTTCATTTTGTTTCGCCTATTTCCAGCTCAGACATCTTACTCAAAGGCTGTGGGAGCTGCCTGCAGCTGTGGCCCTTGGGAAAGACTTGTGTGTGATTTGAATGCTGATAAACTGCATTTCAGGCTGCACATTTAGCAGGGGAGTCCATGATTAGGTGTTGAGTGAACATCTTCCTCATTATACATGGTTCTCTACAACTGAAAGACAGTTAAACAGAGGAGACAAGACAGAGCCATTCAATGAATAAACAGGAACTTATAAACATATCAATTAAATAAGGTGATGAGGGGATAAACTTGGGTGAGGGATCCTATTGCTGGATGACAGAATGAATGAGCCAAAGAAAACTTCCCAGAGGAAATGGACTTTGATTTTAATTTAGAAGGAAGGGAAGGGTGAGATTTAGTGGTCAGGAAGAAGGCTGAACCATGAGAAAAGTTTAGTGATGGAAGAGTGAAGAATTGAACCGTTAGGTGTAAAATGGTTTAGAAAAGGAGGGACCTCAGGGTCTCTCTGGTCCAAACTCCTCCCTTTGCAGATGAGGGAACTGAGGCTTGGGAGCTTGTCACTTACTCAAGGCCACACATAGAGTATCAGCTGGGTGGTGCAGTGGATTGAGCTCTGGGCCTGGACTCAGGAACACCCGAGTTCAAATATCGCCTCAGACATTTAGCAGCTGTGTGACCCTTGATCACTGTTTGTTTCAGTTTCTTCATCTGTTAAATGGGGAGTTGTTGTGAGGATCAAATGAGATAATATTTGTGAAGTACTTAGCATAGTGCCTGGCATGTAGTAGGGTCTATATAAATGTTAGTGGTGATGATGATGATGATGAAGAAGATCTATGATCAAAGGGAGAGAAACTTGTGAGGTAACTGGGTTTGAACAAAGAGTTTGGTGATAGTAAGACTTGAATAATAACGACTGACTGCAATTACAAATGAGACAGAAAGGCCATTGAGTATTACCCTGGGATCCTACCTCTGTGTTACCAGGGGCAGGAAGAAAGAATTTTGCATTCCCCACATTAAATTTGAGGTGACTGATTGATTGCAGTACAACACAAGTAATTGTAAGCATCTTTTAGACACTAAGCTCTCCCAGATCCAAGATTGGAGAAAGAAGAAAAGATAGTAATGATGAAAAAAGAAATTTGAGGGTAGTTATATAGCCCACACTTTTTATTTCTTTCTAGCAACTTTCATCTAACTTCAAATTTAGGGACCCTCACCTCTCACCTAGATTATTACAATAGACTATTAAGGCATTTCCTGCTTCTAATCTCTCTCCTCTCCAAACCACTCCTCAAAGAATGGCCAAAATAATGTTCCTAAAACACATGCACCTGCTGAAAAATGGCTCCATATTTCAAGGCTTCCTATTGCCTCTAGGTCAAACCATTGACTTCACCTTGGCATTTAAAAACCTGTCATCTGGCTCCAACTTCCCCTTCATACACTGTTTGTTTCAGACAAATTGGTCAACTAACTGTTCTTCATTTCCTATCTCCATCCCTTTGGTCAAGGTGTGCTCTAAGTTTTGAATTCACTCATTCTTCACTTCTACCTCTTAGAACTCGGAACTTCCTTCAAGGCTCAGTGCAAGTGCCACCTCCTACTCTAAAGCTTTTCTAATTTCCCCGGTTATTTGTGCTTTACCCTTCTCCAAATTGTTTTGTATTTATTTCTCTGTATACATGTTATATCTCCAAGTAAACTCTTTGAGGGCAGGGAAAGATTTTTTTTGTTTTATTTTTCTTGTATTCCAGCTCTTAGTGTACTGTTGAAGGTTATTGTAGCCATCAAAAAGATAGTATTGGAATGTGCCCATAGTTCAGAGATTGTGGAAAAGGAGGACCAGTGAGAGTTCCTGGAGGAAGTATCGTTTGTCCTTCATTCTCCAAGAGGACCATGACATTGAGAAGGTGATGCCATAACTTGCAAGTGAATTGGATTTAAGTGAGGGAGGCCTGTGCAAAGTCACCAGCCTTGGTCTCTCCTCTGGAGCTATCTCAGTCCAATGGCAAGATATAGATCAGGATGACTGAAAATCCCTCCCTCCCCCTTGAGAAAGTATTTCTTTCTTTTTTCCTTTTTTTTTTGATTTATTTATTTTTAGTTTTCAACATTCACTTCTATAAGTTTTAAATTTTCTCCCCCTCCCTCCCCAAGACATGCAATCTGATATGGGCTCTATACATATATTCCAACTAAACACATTTTCACATTAGTGATGTTGCATAGAAGAATTAAAATGAATGGGAGAAACCATGAGAAAGAAAAAAAATAAAACAAAAAGAAAATTATCCGCTTTCCTTTGCATTCTGACTCCATAGTTCTTTCTCTGGAGGTGGTTGGCATTCTCCATCATGAGTCCCTTGGAATTGTCCTAGGTCTTTGCGTTGCTGAGAAATCTATTAAAATCAGTCATCATACACTGTAGCTATTTTTGTAACACTATTCTCCTGGTTCTGCTCACTTCACTCAGCATCAGTTCATGTAAGTCTTTCCAGGATTTTCTGAAGTCTACCTTGTTCATCATTTCTTATAGCACAATAGTATTTCACTACATTCATATACCACAACTTGTCCAGCCATATCCCCCAGTTCTTGGCCACCACAAAAGAGACTGCTATAAATATTTTTTGTACACATGGGTCCTTTTTCCCACTTTTATGATCTCTTTGTGAAATAGGCCTAGAAGTGGTATTCCTGAGTCAAAGGGTATGCACCTTTTATAACTCTTTGGGAACAGCTCCAAATTGTCTTGAGAAAGTATTTCAAGAACAAAGTGCCAGAATCATGTAAATGTCACATAATCCAAAGTTGGAGAGGTATCATTAAGAAGCAGTTGAGGAGAAGGGATGAGTAGAGGCTTTTAACTTTATTCACAATTAGGCTTTTTGGTAGGTCACTATGATTATATGGCATCTTTCTGAGGCTAAGACTTTTGATGACTAAGAACAATGCTCCTACTTGTTCTTCAGGTCTCAATAGCCTCCCTTTCCCAGCTTCCCATCTTTGCAATTCATTGAGAGTGTTACCATCAAAACACATTTCTAGAGCTGTGAGGAAAGAAATGGTGCTGGAGAATGTCAAGGAGAGAGTGTGAAAAAAGAAAGTGGAGTAAGAAGAAAATAGAAAACACTCCTAGAAGCCTGAGAATAAATAGGAAGAAGAAGGTGGGACAATAAAAGGAGATGTGAAGTCCTAGTCATGAAATACAAGTAGACTCTTAGATAACCAGGCAGGATGGGAAAAACCTGATGAGTACATGCATAAGAAGTTAGAGGTGAGAATATATGCAGGTGTTGGAAAACTTAACCTTGTGATCCCTAATACCAGGGGACCACAGATCCACAAACTGAAAGGATCTTAGAGGTCATCTAGTCCAAAACCCTCATTTTACATATGTACAAATGGAGCCTACCAGGCTGTGATTCATCCAAGGTAATATGCAAAAAAAAAAAGCCCAAATTAGGTCGGATAGCAAGATATAAACCATAAGGACACACAAGAAGTCTTGAATAGTACCAACTGGATTAAATCTTCATTAAGACTTTGCCCACTTTCCCCCTACTAGATGAAAAACTCTTCAAAAATCTTGTCTTTTTTACACCTCCACAGTAATTACATACAGTAAGTGTTTGATAAATGACTCTTGAATGATCACAGATCATAAAACTTCGGAGTTGGAAGGGACCTCAGAAGTCATTTAATGAACCAAACTATAACCACTAAATCGTTTCTATGACATGCCAACACACAGTCATTCAGCCTTTACTTGAAGACCTTTCAGGAAGGAAAGCCTATTATGCTCCACTGTAGCCCAATCTACTTTAAGGCTATTACTGTTTTTGTTGTTGATCCTTCATTCTCAGAGAAGCCCAATGGCATCATGAGGTTGACGTCTTGACTTGATCATCATAGATAGCTCTAATTGTTGAGAATCTTTATTGTTTCCTTACATCAAGCCTAAATCTGCCTCTTAGCAACCTCCTCTTATTACTCCTAGTTCTCCCCTCTGAAGACAAGCAGTACAAGTGCAAACCTTCATCCACATGACAGCCCTTCAAAAATGGACAAGCAGCCATCATTTCTCCTTCACATTTTCTCTTCTCCAGGGTAAACATCTCTAATTCTGTTGGTCAGTCTTTGATATGACGGCATGATCTTGAGGGACTTTACTATCTTGGTCACCTTCTTCCACACACTCCCCAGAGTGAATGAACATTAGATTCTCTCCTGAAAAACAATGACTTTATCAGTGTAGAAAGAACTATGCATTGCATACGGTAGGTGCTAAATAAATACTTATGGGAAGAAAGAAAAAAGAAAGAAGAGAAGAAAGACAACTTAGTAATGATAGTCACAGGTTATGGTTATTATAATACATACCATTATAAGACAAATCCCTACATTAAAATTCATATATTTCTAAGTCCTAGCCAATGGACCACTTATTTAGAAGATAACTCATATAGGCAAAATAATTAGGACAATTCTTTGAGTTTGTTATGGTGAAATTTAAGTTGAACACTGGAAATAGTACCTTTGGAAGAAAAGAGTTTACTATTTGCCTTTAAATGAAAGTTTTCAGTTAGACTCAACAGATGTATATCACAATGTGCTTTTTGAAGATATTGATAAAACATAACGATCTGACATCTGACCACTTCAGCTATTTGGCAGTTATATTTGGTGCACAGAGCTCTGTTGGCTTTTTATATGTCAGGGTCTAGGTAATAGGCATCCTTTGAACGTTTCCTTTTTTCTGCTCACCTTTTAGGCTTTGCTGGTCAATAAACAAGCATTAGGACTAAACTTTAAAAAGTGAATCTGAATGGATTTTAGAGTGACAGAATCCATTGGGAGACTGAGTGTGGCAGATTCCCAGCCCAGAAAAGTGCCCACGTAGGTCTGGGTAGGGGGAGTGTGGAGCACGCGGGGGCTGCACCAGCGTGGAACACAGAGCAGACTACAGAGGAGTGAGAAGGAGTCCCAGCCAGAGGACTCACCCATCCCAAGGGTGATTCTCAGCCATCTTACTGCAGGACAGAGGATTGGTCAGAGCTGGATAAGAGAAAGCACAGGGTCCACAGCCCACAGCCTATAAGTTTAAAAATCACCTACCTGAATTTCCAGAGGCCAAGAGGGCAGAGTGATCCCTAGCTGCTCCAATTCCCTCTCCCTGACCCAGAAAACCCAGAGATAAATGTCCCACCTACAGTAAAATCCTGAAATAGTGGAAATAGCATCAGGCTTAGGGGTCACTGAGAAAGGGTGTAACTGAGGCAATAAGGAATCTGAAGTGAAGGGCAAGAGGGGTCCCAACAAGCCCCACCTCAGCTGACTAGCAGGAGCTCCCAAAGCCCAGGGTGGTGGAGCCAGCAAGCACTAACAACACAAGCCCAGGTGGGCCTTAGCACCACCAGGGAAATCTGTGGACGTCAAACTGGCTGCCAGTTGCTTAGCTTGCCTGAGCTGTAGCCCAGGGGCATAGAGGCAGAAATCTGAGGTGGCCAGACCACCCTACCCCAGGGGAAACACTGGCCTTGGCCTAAGTCTAGACACCCAGAGGCTACAGCACACAAAGTCAACAACCAGGCACCTAGCTCCCAGCTTGAGAAGCATGAGTCAGAGCCTTCTGTACTCCAGAAGCAGAAATACGCTTTAAAGGTCAGGAAATAGGCAATCACAATGGGCCAGAAGCAACTTGCAAAGGGAAGACCAAAGATGATTGAATCCTATTATTGTGAGTGAGAAGAATCACTTTCAGGAGATACTATGGACTCTGTATCTACACCTGAGACCACAGAAGGAAATATGAATTGGTCTCAAGCCCAAAAAGCACTCTTGGAGGAGCTCAAGAAAGATTTTAAAAGCCAAATTAGAGAGGTAGAAGATAAATTTAAATCTACAGTGACCAAATTGGAAAAAAATCTCACTGAAGAAAACAAATCCTTAAAAAGTAAAATTTGTGAACTGGGATAGGAGGTTCAAAATCTAACTGGAGAAAATACCTCCCTAAAAAAGGAACTTCAAAAAGTAACTGAGGAGAGGCTTATCCAAACTGATGCTGAGTGAGAAGAGCAGAACCAGGAGAAATTTTTACATAATTACAGACACAACATACGTGTGATGACCAACTTTGAAAGACTGGACTCTTCTCAGCAATGCTGAGAACAACTCCAAAAGACTCATGATGGAAAGATATGTCTACATTTAGAGAAGGAACTAGAAAGAACAAAATTTGAATGCAGATTGAAGCAAACTACCTGCTCTCGTTCTTTTTCTTGTTTGATTTTGTTTCCTCTTTCCCATTGTTCATTCCATCTGTTATAATCCGTCTTTATAACCTGACTAATGTCTAATGTGAAAGTCTTTGCAGATCCTATACTTGAATGCACGCCCCACTCAAGGGATTGTGGAACTGAATCTTGTAAACTAAAAGTAAACAAACAAATTAATAAACACAAAAAAATAAAAAAAAATAAAGAAGCATTAGTCAAGAGTCTATAATGTGCCAGGTACTACTGTAGGGGCTGGGGATCCAAATATAAAGAATCAAACAATCCTTAGAATGTAGTAGGCAGCTAGCTTGGAGAAGTATCCAGTCCAGAAGTGGATGGATCTATCAGCTAAGACACCATATTCTATAAGGAACTAATCCAGCTGAGCAAGGGAGCACTTCTTCCATCAGCAGTGACTCACCCAGAACTTGGTAGAAACACCTTGAAGGGTGAAAAAGACACCAGGGCCAGGAGTTGGAAGGCACCCCTTGGCCCCATGTGTCTTCTACACTTGTACCTGACTACTTTTGTATTTCAAGACTGAGCCCTCATTCCACAGTGATTATATGTGCAGAAGAAAGAGTACACCCAGCTTGGGTGTCCTTGCTATACCTTCTCAGTAAATATGAGATTGTAAAAGTCAATTGATATCAACTGGTTAATCCATATGGAGGCAACATTCTAAATGGAGCGTCATAAATGAAAATATTGGAAGCCAAAATCTCTCAAATAGCTCTAGAACACTAAGGGGAAAAGTAATCATTTCTCTATGGGAAGCCAACCTATCAACCAGAGCAGGGGTTGGGACAGTGAGTCCAAGAAGCATGCTACATATATATGCTGTCTCCCACATTGGAATATAAGCTCCCTGAGGGAAAGACTGGTTTTGTCTTTCCCTATATCTCTCAGTCCTTAGCACAGTGTCTGGTCTATGGTAAGTACTTAATAAATATTTGTTGATTGAGTCAATAGTTTGACTTGACAGTGAAAACAAAACAAAACAAAAAAACCAACAAAAACCTGGCTCAATCCTAGGCTGTGTTGAAATATACTGTCTCAGATAAAGGAGATAACAAGCCCCGTGTGCTTCACCCTGGTCACAAACCATCTGAGGTTTCTATATTTAGTGATAGGAGTCACATTTCAGGAAGGCATTGACAAGCTGGAGTACATCCAGAGGAGGTCAACCATGATAGTGCAAAAAAGGAAAAACAGGCCAGGATCAGCTGAAACAACAAGGGATCTTCAGTCTGGAAAATTATTTTTGATTCAACAAACATATTTAGTGACTACTATGGTCAAGAGTCTATGCAAGACACCAGGGATATAAAACCAAAAAATGAAATCCCTGCTGTAATGCCATGCATGAGCAGCTTTCCAGAAGCATGCTACTGTGAACAGCTTTTAAGGTTCTGATTATACAGTATAGTGAACACTCTATTTATTCCATAGCAAATCAAAGCAAAACATTCAGAGAAATTCAGGTACAGCATTCACAATATTACAACTTATCACAGAAAATCACAATATAATATTCACAACAGCTTATCATTAAAATGGCCACATAGTTTCCACCATAGTGGCCACAAAGTTTTGAACAAAGAACAATCATTTAGTAACTCAATCATTCAAAATCATCTTGATCATTCAATCATCACTAAGGAGGTTTACCTCCTCAGTCATTCAGTCATCTCAAAGCATAATAGTCAAAGTTTTCCACTCATGGGGTACACTAAGTTAACTCAATCAATCATTTGTTCAGTAATCAATTACTAAGTACAGTCATTTAGTCCTTCATTCATCCTTTATCATTCATTATTCAATCATCAGAAAATACACAGATCCTCCACCCCTAGGTCACTAGTAAACCACAATTTCATCACTGCTCAGTACCCACAGAGAGGTCTTTTCATCTTGATTTGAGGCAGGTAGCTCCTACCTGAATCCACCAAACAGTCACCTGGATTCAAAGGCAGACAGCTCCCAGTTCCTTGTCCAGCTCTCCATGTAGTTCCTGATCCACACTGAAGTTCACAGGGTCCAGTCTATCTCAAATCCTTCAGAATTTCTGTTCCCAGGAATTCAAAGCTCAACCAATCCACAAACAGACAAAGTCTTTGCATCCTGGTCATGCTTCCTCAGTCTTCTACAGCTCATTCAAAACATCAGAATCACCTATACCCTGTGGGGGGGGGGGGGGCAGCTTTCCTCTTCAGCCTCCTGGAGTCCTCTTCAGAAGAAGCTCCACCACCACAAGTTCTCAGGAAATTCTGAATGTTGCTCCCTGGGGCTTTTCCTTATAAACACACAACATTGGCTGCTTCCTGTTCCAGCTAACCCCTTCCTGTTATGTCAGGAACAGGGATTCATACCTTCTGTTTCTTTCACAGAGGCTTGATTAATTACTAAGTGCTAAGTACTTGCCAATACAAAGGGGTCTTCAGATTCAAATTCCCTTACCATTAAACTTGCCCTCAAAGATATTACAGCACCTTCTCCTGGAGGAGCAGTTTATAAAGACATGGGTGAGTGTGGAGAAGAAAAGATTTTCCAGGGGCATGAGAGCAGTCAGTCAGTAAACATTTATTAAATAGTATACGATAATATTTATTATTATGTACTTATTCTGTACCAGGCACTGTGCTAAGCATAGAGGATACAAGGAAAGGCAAAAGATAGTCCCTGCCTTCAGGAGGCTCACAACCTAATGGGGGAGACAACATGCCAACAACTGTGTGCACACAAGCAATGTACAGGATAAATTGAGATAATAGATGGGAAAAGTTAGAATTAAGAGGAACTGGGAAAGGCTTTCAGTACAGAATGGGATGTTAACTGGGATTTGAAGGAAGCTAGGGAAGCCAGGATATAGAGATAAAGAGGGAGAGAATTCCAGGCAGGAGGGACAGCCAGTAAAAAGTACTCTGAGTCCTAAGATGGAGTTTCTTGTGTGGGAAACAGCAAGGAGGCTAGCTTGGCTGGATCACTGGGTATGTAGGGAGGGTGGGGGTAGAGTATAAGAAGACTGGAAAGTGGGGGCGGGGAGCAGGTTATAAGGACTTTGAATGCCAAACAGAATGTTTTCTAGGAAGACCACTCTGGTAGTTGGGTGGAGGATGGACTGGAGTAGGGAGAACCTTGTGGCAAGGAGACCAACCAGAAAGCAATTACGATAATCCATGTGTGAGGTGACAAGGATCTTCACTGAGGTGATGGCAGCATCAGAGGACAGAAGGGACATATTCAAGAGATGTTATGAATCAACAGACAATGTTGGTAATAGATGGATAAGGAGAATGGAGACTGGCGAGTCAAGGCTGACAAGTTGGTCGCCAGCCTGGATGCTTGGGAGGTTAGTCACACCCTCCACAGTAAACAGGAAAGTTCAGATGGGAGATGATTTGGAGGAGAAGATCTTGAGCTCAATTTTAGACATGTTGAGTTTAAAATGTCTATGGGACATTCGGTCCAAAATTTTAACAGGCAGTTGGAGATGTAAGATTAAAGGTCAGCAGAGGAGTTAGGACTGAATAAGCAGATTTAAGAATCATCTCCAGGCAACTCGATGGCACAGTGAATAGAGCGCTGACCCTGGAGTCAGGAGGACCTGAGTTCAAATGCGACCTCAGACACTTAACACTTACTAGCTGTGTGACCTTGGGTAAGTCACTTAACCCTAATTGCCCTGCCCTTCCCCCCTCCAAAAAGACAAAAAACAAAAAAAAAATCATCTACCTAGAGATAATGATTGAAACAGTGGGAGCTGATGAGAACACTAAACAAAATAGTATAGATATAGCAGAGAAGAGGGCCCAGACAGAGTCCTGTGGGATAGCCGTGATCAGTGGGTGTGACTCCAATGAAGATCCAACAGAGAAGCTGAAAGTATTCAGACACATAGGAGAAAAAGGAAAAAGTAGTGACTTCTTCTAGAGAGAAGAAAGTATCAAGGGAAGAAAGGATGATCGACGGTGTTAAAGGCTGTGGAGAGGTCAAGAAGGATGAGGATTAAGAAAAGGCCTAGATTTGGCCCTTCAGAAATCAATAGTAACTTTAGAGAAAGTTGTGGTTGAATGATGAGGTCAGAAGTCAGATTGTAGAGAGTTAAGAAGAGGAAGACAGGAAAGGACTTGAAGGCACCTATTATAGACATTCTTCTCAAGGAGTTTAGCCACAAAAGGGAGGAGGTATATGGGGCAAACAGTAGCAGGGATGGATGGATCAAGGGAGAGTTTTAGAGGATGAGGGAGACATGGGTATGTTTGTGGGGAGGAGGGAAGCAGCTAATAGACAAAGAGAAACTGGAGATGTGAGAAAGTGAGAAAGATAGAAGAAGCAATTTGTTGGGTGAGATGGGATGGAAGGGGATCACTTGTGCACAGAAAGGGGTTTGTTTTGGCAAAGAGAAAAGCTACCTCAATATATGAGATAGGGGTAAAGGCAGATAGAGTGGCAGAAGGTATCTGTGAAATGTGAATTGAGGAGGAGGGGAGAAGAAGGTGCACTTTGTGAATGGCCTCATTTTTTTTTCAGTGAAATGACAAATGTTCTCGGATGAGTGGCTGGAGTAAGAGAGAGAGAGAGAGAAAGAGAGAGAGAGAGAGAGAGATGTGGGAGTTTGAGGAGGGATAAAAAGGTTTGGAAGAGCCATCATAGTGAGTGGGGTAATGAGTCATTTAGGGAGATATAAAAGGATTGTCTTGCCATGGAGAGTGCCTGGCTGAGTAAAATAAATGTGCAGTGGATCCATTCAGCACAGTTTTGTGATTTTCTTGAGCTCATTTCAGTAAAGGTAGCAGATGACAGGAGTAATCTAGGACTGAGGCTTGACAGGCAAGATGATTGATATAACATGGAAGGCTGGGATTCAGGAAAAGAACATAGCGTATAGCTGAACTGAGACTCACTAAGACTTTAAGATGACTGTAGCCAATGCACAATTGTTGATGATGGAAAGACAAAGGGGTGAAGAGATTGGAGGTCACAGGGAGGACAAAAACCAGGGTTTGAGTTTTCAAGACAGAGGGAAAGGTAGAATAACAGCAGATTGTGATCAGATGTGGGAATTTCAGAATTCATAAAAATGGAGTGTATGTGGGTGATGACAAGATCAAAGACTTGAACATCTCTATGTATGAATGAGGTGGGATGGAGGAATAGGTCATGGGAAATGAGCAAGTTGAAGACCTGTGAGGTTAGGGTATTTGAGGGATTATAAAAATCTATGTTGAATCCATTTGTATTCCAAAAAGTTAATTCACAGAAACAGATTTGTGTATGGTGTAGACCGCATGGGTGAATGGATGAATGAATGAAAAAGTATTTGTTAAATGCTTACTATATTCTAGCCACTGTTCTCAGCACTGCAGACAAAAATTGCGGCCACAAGAAAGGCAGACCTTACCCTCAAAGAGCTTATATTCTGATGAGGGAAGACAGTTCATAAAGGGGAGCTGGGAAGGGACCCAGATCATGATTTGGAAATGCCCAGAAAGTGGTGCAGTGTCTTGGGTCCAGAAAAAATAAGGCAAAAGCTCATCATTCAGGACCCAGGGTCCCAGGGTCCCAGGGTTGTAGATGATGAGCCAAGTTCTATGGGAGGGGGATAAAGAAGATAATCAGTGTGGTTTGGCAGTTTCCCAGAAGAGCTGATATGTTGTGCCCATGTATCAAAGAAGTGAAAACAGGCTTCCATGTTAGAAAACCTTTACTGAAACGAGCTTATGGAATCCTATAAAGTGACTTTGACCAAATCCTCAGAATCATGTTGGACCATGACTACCAAGGAAGGAGCATATGATTTGTAGATTTGTCCCTCTTGCTTCTAATTTCTCTGATTAAAGATCTAAAGACTGTCTCTCTTTTAAACACACACACACACACACACACACACACACACACGCCACACACACATGCACATACTCACACAAACACAGCCCACCAGCAACATTTTGGAGTTCAGGCTTGTGTCAGCTGTAAGACAGATCTGAAACTTGAACAATGAAATGCAAATTCCTTCTGGATGCCTTTCCAGTAGAGGAGGGAGAAACAAAACAAAACAAAACAAAACAAAACACAACACAACAACAATGAATACTAACAAGTTTACGTTAACCCAAAAGTGTATTTGATGTAATCCCTCCCCCGCCCCCCACTGGTTTTTGAGCTCTTAAACTGTGACAAGGCAGGTTGAGCCAACATCCACTTCAGTTTTAAAAAATCAATAAGCACCGTACGTTAGTGTAACATTCTTCCTACTTTATAGAATATATTGGGAAAGGTTTAATTACTGAAATTATACGGTCATAAAAAAGGTGATTTAATGAAAGTATTCATACCATTTGCATTTGGGGCTGCCTGCACGCAGACACTGGGAGAAGTAGTAAATTACACCCAAGTGCAGGAGAATAATTATCAACGTAGTCATTCTGCCTGAGGATCCGGGATTCCAGTGACTTCAAATCCCAATGAAATCCAGTTCCTAACTCTCCAGGCCATTCACATCCCTGTCCTTCTTCCCCCCTCCCCTCCCCCCAAACCTGTGCTCATTTCCTGGAGGAATTGTGACCTCCCCTCACATAAAGGAAAACTAATTGGTCTGTTACTTTAATTGAAAAAGAGTTTTGTAGTAGTTGAATTAACATACCAGGATCTGCGGGGATGGGCTGCCCAGCTATGCAAAGTGACAGATTATCTCATTACTCCTGGTTCTGTCTCAAGTGAGGGGTTTATTGGCAATAGATCCAAAATGCTTGTTATAATTGTGTTTGTAAAGATTAGAGTCTGAGAACTTGCCTTCAATGTGGGTCTGCAAGGAGCCGAATTTATTTCTATGTTGCTAGGGATCCTGTAGGATTCCACCAAAGGGTCAGAGGAAGTATTTGTGACTGATAACTGAGGAATGACAATAAAGATATTCTAATAGACATTGTGGTACAATGGAAAGAGAGCTAACATTCAAATCAGATGGACCCAGGTTCAAATGTTACCATTGATACTTAACCATTCCCATGACTTTGGACAAATCACTTAACTTTCCTGGTCCTCAGCGTCTCATCTGTAAAAGCAATGACATTTAACTAAATGAATACTTTTTTTTTTGGAGGAGGTAAGGCAAGGCAATTGGGGTTGAGTGACTTGCCCAAGGTCACACAACTAGTAAGTGTCAAGTGTCTGAGGCTAGATTTGAACTCAGGACCTTCTAACTCAGACTAAATGAATTCTGGTTTGTTGCAGCTTTAGATGAATATATTATTGGTGGGGGTTAATTCTACTAGGATTCACGTCAATATTCAGTGATATCAATTTCAGTTCTGGGCTCCCATACCAAAATCTTCAAAGAGATTTCTCATCTTCACTAGAAATTCCTGCAGTAAAGTGACTGGTTCTCTGAGTAACCCAGTCTATGATTTTTCTCCTTTACATCTCACCTGGACTATGTCAGTGTGGAAGCTTGAATTACCTTCTCTCTCTTCTGTAATCCATTCTCTACATAGCTGCCAATGCAGCATACTTAAAATAAAATTCTGACCATGCCATTCTCTCATTCAATAAACCTCAGTAGCTAGGGCACCCAGGTGGTGTAGTGGATATAGCATTGACCCTGAAGTCAGGATGTACCTGCATTCAAATCCAACTTCAGACACTTACTAGCTGTGTGACCCTGGGCAAGTCACTTAACCCTGATTGCCGCCACTCTCCCCCCCAAAAGAAAAAAGAGACTTCAGTAGCTAAATGCCACAGCTTGGCATTAAAAGTCCTCTCTTTACCACGTGGCTCCAGCCTACTTTTCCAGGATTATTTCACATCTCTGTGATGGATAACTTGCAGTGAAGTTTCGCCATTCTGAAAAATCAAATCTAGAGTGGCCTCAGCATCCACTACACCTAAGTTTAGAGGTCACCTGACCTTACAGGAATTTGGGACTTAGAGCAATGGAGACCCTTCCCAGTGCCACCTCAGCACGAGATATGCCAAATGAGAATAAAACTGCTCTTCTGGCCTTGCATTGGACATGTTTCCGGGTCCTTTGTCTCAGAGATAGATTCCCGTGCTTAGATTGTGGGCCAGCCTCCCTACCAATGAGAGCGAAGGCCAGTTGGGGGGTTGGGTTTCTGCATTAGAAGGTTATATAACCATGGGCTTGCTTCTACCTGTTGTTCTTTCCCTGCAGATGCCATTTGAGCAACAGGGGCAGAGTCCTTTCTCATGAGAAAGAATAAAGACCTTTTCTGACCTCAGATTCAGACTCCAAACTCTTTCATTTCACATATCTCTATATTCCAGTCAAAATGGCTTCCTTGCTATTCCCTAAGCAATCTCCCATCTCCCTACCATTGCATAGGCTGTGCCCCATGCCGGGAATGCACTTTCTCATCACCTCTACCTCTTCCTAAATGAAACCTTTACTGATCCCCCTAGTTCAGTGGTTCTCAACCTTCCTAATGCCACGACCCTTTAATACAGTTCCTCATGTTGTGGTGACCCCCAACCATAAAATTCTTTTCATTGCTACTTTATAACTGTAATTTTGCTGCTGTTATGAATTGTAATGTAAATATCTGATCTGCAGGATGTATTTTCATTGTTACAAATTGAACATAACCCCCAGGTTGAGAACTGCTGCCGTAGTTGTTAGTAATTTCTCTCCTAAAATTATCTTGTATTTATGATTTTATCTTTTGTTTTGTAAATCTCAAAACATTTAATAGCATTCAAGATCCTTGGGGGAAAGGTCTATTTTTACTTTTCTTTGTAGCCTCAGGGCCTAGCTAGTCAATCAATAAGCATTTATTTAGTACTTACAATGGACCAAGGCACTGCACTTAGAAATGAGGCTAAAATGCAACCCCTATCCTCAAGGAGCATGCATTCTAATGGGAGAGACAATATAGAGATAACTATAGACATGTACAAGATAAGTAGAAGGCAATCTGAGAGGGGAGGCCCTGGGGGCGCTCAGAGCTTCTGTAGGGTTCTGGAGGTCTTTTTGTGTAGTCCTAGACTTGATAGAATAGCTTATAGACTTTTTTCTTTGTTTTTCCCTATCATTATTTCTTCTGGTGAATTTTTAGAGTTTTGCTGGAGTGTTTGTGGGGGATCTAAGTTCCTTTGGGTCCTAACACACAGAAAGATTCCCCTGAAATCACATTAAAATGAGAGTCAAGGGTGGTCTTAGATTACAGCGGTTCTCAACCTGTGGGTTATGTTCAATTTGTAACAATGAAAATACATCCTGCATATCAGATATTTACATTATGATTCATAACAGTAGCAAAATTACAGTTATGAAGTAGCAACGAAAATAATTTTGTGGTTGGGGTCACCACAACATGAGGAACTGTATTAAAGGGTCACGGTATTAGGAAGGTTGAGAATCACTGTCTTAGAAGGAAAGAGAACTCAGAAAGAGGCATTAGTACCCTGGTTGAGAGGGGAGGGAGTGAGGGTAGTCAATCCATTATATTTGTCTGGGTGTTGGGTTGGTGAAGGTTATGGGCTGATAATGTGTCTATGAATTTCAGGTCACACTTCCACCCTTGTCTCTCACATTTACCATTTCTTTGAGTCACTGCCCACAGAGAACAGAAGTGTGTGTGTGTGTGTGTGTGTGTGTGTTGTGTGTTGTGTGTGTGTTGTGTGTTGTGTGTGTGTGTTGTGTGTTGTGTGTGTTGTGTGTGTGTGTGCGCGTGTTTTGTGTGTGTGTGTGTGTGTGTTGTGTGTGTGTGTGTT
>CM053584.1:104844264-104863291 GCA_028627135.1 Pseudochirops cupreus
GTTGTGTGTGTGTTGTGTGTGTGTGCGTGTGTGTGCGTGTTGTGTGTGTGTGTTGTGTGTTGTGTGTGTGTTGTGTGTTGTGTGTGTGTGTGTGTTGTGTGTGTGTGTGTGTGGTGTGTGTGTGTGTGTGTTGTGTGTGTGTGTGTGTGTGTGTTGTGTCCGCAAAACCTTGGAGGGAAGCAGGCATTGGCTAGAGATTGGGGGAGGGAAGAGGGCTACACCAAACCCCCAACTCATACCCTTATATTTATCTAGATGAAACTTGGAAAAACATCAATCTGAAGTTGTGGTCACAAAAGGCTCACTCTCTTGCTGGTGAAAAGATTATGGGACACAGCAGAAAAATTTGTACTGCTGAGTGTCCCTGGAAAGGATGATGTTTTATTGTTTTTCCGAATAAAATTTGAAAGAGCCCCTCAACCTAACAAAATTCCATGATTAATGCATGCACTCCATCCCCAACATAATCCTTTATATGCTCAGAGCTGTAGTCTTTTCCAAAAGAAACCTTTAAAAAATTAAAGACTACTACGTGCTTTTTTTTTAACTCCCCCTCCCTCAGAAAAAATATGTCCCAGATTATATGGGCACAAAATGAATTAAAAGAACTCATGAATACAAATGTCTTGGAGTGTGGAGCTATCTCAGCACCACCTCCTGTAATGCCATAAGGTGGGAAATGGCAACTGGGTGTCTCTGCCTCCAGGCTCAAATCATGGAAATGTAGAAGTGAGCAGGTTTCTCTTGCTGGGCAGGTAGCATAGCTAGGGTATGAGTTGCAGAGTCCCCAGTTGAGGATGACCCATTCGTTCTGGTTGCCCAACAATCACTGAGGCTGTATTTCTGAGATGTGACTGTGAGATAATGCTACTGATTTTGGTATGAATTGGTATGAACTTTAGGAATCAGTCTCATTCTTTCCTAGTCTAATAGTCTGGTAAAAATAATGATTGCTTACATTTATATAGCAACTTAAAGTTTGCAAAGATTTTTGCACGAGTCATCTCATTTGTACATCGCAACAATCCTGGAAGGATAAATGTCTTTATTATCTCCATTTCATAGATGAAGAAGCTGAAACTAGGTAGGAGCCAAGATGGTGGAATACAAGAAGTAACCCAGCTGAACTATCCCAACATTCCCTTTCAACAAACTTTAAAACTGATGAGGTTCAGGCTCTAGGAGCCCCCTTGAGCTCTCCTTGAATCTTCCCACTGAAGGCATTTGCCTGAGATCATGGGCTTAAGTTGTGGCTCTGCCCAAGTCTTTAGCCTTCCTTTGTTCCAACTGTTTCCGGTCCTTGATGCTCCTGTTCCTACCCTTGAACTGGCCTGGCCCACCATTGTCTATGGTCTCCAGGTAGCCTCTAGCAACTTCCCACCCTTAATCACTCATTACTGGAATCTGACCTCATCTGACCTCCTGAAGACTCTCCCCAAACTCATCCTCTAGACCACCCCTAGATTCTGCCTACAACCTTTCTGCATATAAGATCCCATCTTCTCTCCATGTGGTGTGAGAGCACCATAGAACGATTTAGCAGACTTACTCCGTCAGACTTGCTCTGGCCCACTTGCCCAGTGCAAGCATCACAGATACGTAGGCTCCCGAAGAGTCTACCCCATATGGTAAACTTTTAATGAACTATTAATAAACTTTGTTTTTCTTTGGCTGAGAAGACTTGAGTCGAAATCTTTTGGCAGAACCCGGCATGTTGGTATTTTGGGGTCTTAGGCAACCCTAATCCTCTTTGTGGGTAACCTCTTCAAAATAACTCCTCAAATCAAATTTTGGATTGACAGAGCCAACAAAAGATCAGAGTGAAACCTTTTTCCAGTCTAAGTTGAGAAGAGAGATCTGTGACACTGGGGTGCATGTAGGCCAAGAGTATAGCAGCAGCACCTGAAATGGGTCTTGGAGACAGTCCTGACAGCAACAGCAGAGACGGCAGCAAATTTAGGCGCTCTCAGCCCGAAGATTGTGAGACAACTGGTCAGAAAGAGATTACAGGGAACCCTTTGCTGGCTCTGGGTATAGTTGGCACTGATTGGCACCTCCATTGCTCATACATAGTTTTGGGTCTCAGTTCCAGGGCAGAGAGGAGTACAAGCATTTGTGGCTGCAGGAGAATAGGGACCCTTTCTGGGCGAAGACCAGAGGCAGACCAGGATAGCAGTGACCACACCTCTCCTGAGATCATACCACCTTGGAAGCACTGAAAACTTACAAACTCCTAAAACTATCTCTGAAAACAGCAGTACAAAAAAGCCTAAAGCTTGAGACAGTATCTTCCCATCCCCAGGTAAGCAGAGCCCAACTTTAACATAAAGTTCTAAGCCAAGAAATAGTCTGGAAAAATGAACAAACAACAACAACAAAAATTTGATCATAAAAAGCTACTATGGTTGCAGGGAAGACTAAGACAAACTCAGAAGACAGCATCAATATGGAAAACAGCTACAAACAAAGCCTCAAAAAATGTTAATTGGACCCAAGACCAACAAGAATTCTTGGAAGAGTTAAAGAAAGAGATAAGAGTAGTAGAGGAAAAATTGGAAAAAGAAATGAGAGTGATGTAAGAAAATTATGAAAAAAGAATTAACAGCTTGGTAAAAGAGGCACAAAAAAACACTGAAGAAAATAACACCCCCAAAAAACCTCCACAGAATCAGCTTAATGGTAAACGAAACACAAAAATTCCTTGAAGAAAAGAACTCCTTAAACAGTAGAATAGGCCAAATGGACCTCTATGTACAAAAATATTTATAGCAATTTTTCTTGTGGTGGCAAAGAATTGGAAATTGAAGGAATTCTCATTAATTGGGGGAATATTGAATAAATTGTGGCATATCATTGTGATAGAGTACTATTGTGCTATAAGAAATGTCAGGATGGGTGGCTTCATAAAAAAACATGGCAAGACTTATATGAACTAATGTAAAGTGAAGTGAGAAGAACTGGGAGATCATTGTGCATAGTAATAGCAATGTTGTAATGATGATCAACTGAGAACAGCTTGACTACTTTGATCAATACAATAATTCAAGAAAATTCCAAAGGACTTGTGATGAAAAAAAATCCATATTCAGAGAGAGAGAAAACTGATGAAATCTGGATGCAAATTGAAGTATATAACTTTCTTGTTTTATTTTTTTGCAATATGGCTAATGTGGAAATATATTTTGCAATATTTCAAATGTATAATTAATTGGTATCATTTGCTTTCCTCAGTGAGTGGGAAAGGAGTGAGAAGAAGGGAGAGAATTTGGAACTCAATTTAAAAAGAAAAAAATGTTAAATTGTTTTTTAAAATGGAGACTGAGAGCCTTCAAGTAATTAGTCCACAGTTATCTAGCTATTACATGTCTGGGTCAGGATTTGAACGCAGGTCTTCCCAAGTTAATGTCGAATATTCTATCCGCCATCCCAATCTATTAGGTGTAGGAGAATAGAAGAATGTTACTCCTGTCAGGAGGAAGGAAAGGAAAAGGACAAGCATATAATTAGTGCAAAACAAAACCATACCCACAATTAAATTTGTAACTCTTCCTAAGAGGAGGGAGCTAGTTTATCTGAGACAGAAGCATCTGCTTGTCCTCCAAGGAATGTATATAACAGAGCCACAGAACTGATTAAAGGAGAGATCTTCTAGTAAATATTGGAGGTAGAAGGAAAAAATTGGTGGTATTTTGTGTTTTCTCATTCAGGCTTCCTAGGCAGCTGTTTGTTGGCTTCATGGAAACAACTGAGAAGTCTGGCAAGAAAAGCTAAAGACAAGAAAAAGAGTTACTGTTTTTTTAGCTATGTTGGGGGAGGGGGAGAAATAGAAGATCAGAAAAGGGATAAGACAACTGCTTGGAAGTAAAGGGAATGATGATAACTGACAAGAGAGAAGGTACTGTTGTTTAATTTTTATTTTGCCTTTGTTCTCTTGCCATGAAGAAATCCCTTAGCACTGAAAATGACAGAACAAAAATGGCTAGTAGGCAATTAGTCACATCAAATAAGGAGATGGTAACATCTTATTGCCCTTGCTGAACTGAAGTCATCTGGCCCAAATGGTCTACTTCCTTGGTTGCTGAAAGAATTGGTAAATATGATGGTTGAGCTATTGTCAGTGATATTTGAAAGATCATAGAAAACAGAGGAGGTACCACAACATTGAAAAAGGACAGTTGTTCCTATTTTCAACAAAAAGGAGGAGATTTGTAAACTGTAGATCAATGGGCTTGACTATTCCTAGGGAAATTCTAGAATAGACAGCAAAAGAGATGGCTGGCAAAGGTCTACAAAGAGGAGTGGTGATTATAAAGATGTCATACAAGAATGACTTCATCAAGAACAGGCCAAATTAGACTAACCAAATTCCTTTTAAAATTTTAAACAGGGTTATTAAATTAGCACCTTAAGGTAATATGGTAAATATGGTTTACCTAGATTACAATAAAATATTTGAAAATGTATCTCATGTTAATATTTTTTTAAATAAGGAGATCTGTTGACTAGATGATAATAAAATTAGATGGATTCAAAACTGGTTGAATGGCTGAATTCAAAGAGTAGTTACTTATGGTTCAATGTCAACTTAGCAGGATTCTTCAGTGGAGTACCTTGGGGATCTCTGCTTGACCCTGTGCTTTATAACATTTCAATCAATGCTTGGGACAAAGGTATAGATGGTATATTCATTAAAACTGTAGATGACACAAAGATTGAAGATATAGCTAATATAGTAAGTGATAAGAGTCAGGATCTAAAATGAGCTTAACAGGCTGGAGCATTGGGTTGAATCTAATGAGAAGAAATTCAATAAAGATACATGTAAAGTTTTATACATGAGTTAAAAAAAACCAAGTTCATTAATACTATATAAGGGAGGCATGATTAGAAGGTAGTTTCTTTGAAAAAGATCTGGGAATTTAAGTGGACAGCAAGCTCATTGTGAGTTAGCAGTGAGATGTGGCCACCAATGCAATTCTAACAGCCTATTATCATAAATAACTCATTTTAAGCCAACATACAAAATAATGTCCCTCAGGTCCACATAGTTCCCCCTTCTACTACTTTGGAGAGTTAATTAGACTAAAAGTTAAGAGACCAGTCACAATCACTCTGAACACCTTGTTAGGAAAATTCCTAATATTTAGGCAGAGGTTTGGCTCTCTGGCTTAATTTACATTTATATCTATTTCTAGGTTAAGCCCCTGGCTTTTGGTGTTTTTTAAAAAAATTAATATTTTATTTTTCTCCCAATTACATGTAACAACAATTTTAATATTCTTTTTTCAAATTTTGAGTTTCAAATTCTCTCCCTCCCTCCCCTCCTCACCTCATTGAGAAGGCAAGCAATTTGACATAGGTTATACATGTGTAGTCATGCAAAACACGTTTCCATGTAAGTCATGCTATGAAAGAAAACAGACCAAAAAAACTCCAAGCAAAATAAAGAAATAAAGAAAAAGGATCTTTGAACTGCATTCAACTCTTTCTTTCACCAGTTCTCTCTTTGGAAATGGACAGCACCATTCATCATAAGTCCTTTAGAATTGTCTCTGATCATTGTGTTGCTGAGAATAGCTAAGTTATTTACTGTAGATTATCACACAATATTGTTGTTACTATATACAATGGTCTTCTGGTTCTGCTCATTTCATTTTGCATCAGTTCATCTAAGTCTTTCCAGCTTCTGGTGGTTTTTAAGCAAAATTCAGGTTACTGGAAATGTTTGGGTCAAGAAGTAGTAGAGTATATATACTATAGTAGAATATATTGATAGATCTGGAGGGAATGTTGAGGAAAGAGCAGACCTTTTCTGGGAACTTTCTTTGGTTGAGAAGGTGAACATAACCCAAGTCTTCTACTTCAAGATGCTTGTAGAGCTGATGATAACTATCTTTTCTGTTACTCTTCCAGCCTATTCTGTCTTTCTCTTCTCAATGGTTGCTCTGGGGCTGTAAATTCTTTCTGATGCAATTCTCAATATCACCATTCCTTCCTTCCCATTGCTAGACTCTCAAAATCTTGCTCTGGTTCCTGTTCTCTTTCAAGTAGTAGTACTAGGATTTGAATTCATGTCTCATGACTCTAAATTATTTTGACTCTTGAGTGAAGGCTCTTTCCACTACATCATGTTATCTCTCAGATTAGAGCTAACAATTTCCATAGTTTTCCTGTGGGCAGACAATTCTGTTGGTTTGGAATTGGTTAAGCATCCATTTCTCAGTCCCTCTCTCTAGAAGGCAGTGTGGTACAGTGGAGAAAGCCCTAGATCAGTAACCAGAGGAACTGGATTCAAATCCTTGTTCTGCCACTTTATCTTTGACTCTAAAATGGAGGGAGGGAAGAGTTGGCCTACTAGATCTCAAAAAATTTCCTTTCTGTCTTTAAATCTATGAACCTTTAATTTTCCATGAGACTCAGGCATTCCAGGCATTGTGCTCATGGCCAACATTGGTTTTCCTGCCATCCTATAATAGTTATTTGCTCAAGCCTTGGGCCAAGCTTCATGGAGACAGACAGAACTGCATACTGGTGCATTCTGTGGTTGCAAGATTGCCCTTGCTGCCTCTATCTTTGACTAGCTAAATTCACTCTGGTAAATCTTTCTGTGACTTTCCCTTTCTCTAAATTATGTCCCTGGCCTCTCCCCAAGGGGCCTGTGAGGATTAATTGGTTAATCTTTCAAGAGTATTTTGGCAGCTCTGAAAAGCTAAATACTATTTAATGACCACAGAGAAAATGCATAGTGAACCAACAAGGATCTCATACTTGCATTAAGTAAACCTATTTATCATCTACTATTTGCTAAAGGATAGGAAAATGATTTTCCAGATTAGTGGCAGCTAAAGATCCTGCATGATACTTTTGCCTTGAAGGAAGAAAATTATCAATGATGTGATACTCCATGCAGTGACACAGAGGGTGTGTGCAGTTAGTATAACTTTAAGGTCCAGTCCCAAGGACAAACTTTAGAAAAAGCCTTACTCAATTGCCCACTTTCTTCCCATCTTATCTGTTTCTTCTCAAATTCTCTCTTCTGCCAACCCCATGATCTTAAGGTAAGAAATCAAAAGCTAATGGTTTAGTGAAAGCACTGCCCTAGTCTGTAGTGGCTAACAAAGTACAAATTCAGTTCAGATAAACAGGGTGGAGGAGAGGTGGTAATAGTATACTGGGGTTCTGGACAAGGTCCGGGACTTAGAATCCAACAACCTGGGTTCCAATCCTGACTCTGACACTTAATACCCCTATGACTTTGGTCAAATTAACTTTGCTCTCTGGGCTTCAGTCTCTTCATCTGTGAAATTAGGAGACTGGGTTAGATATCCTAGAAGGTCTCTTATAGCTCTAAAGCAGTGGTTCTCAACCTTCCTAATGCTGCAACGCTTTAATACAGTTCCTCATGTTTGGGATGAAAAATATCCTTCATCCTTAATTTAGTGAAAAGAAATAAACACAGAGATCTCTTAGATAAGAACAGGACTTTATTCTCTTCCCTGGGAGAAGAGGGCAATCTTCCCCATGACTCATCATGAAGAAGAGGCAAGTTACAAAAGATAGTGCTGGAATTTATAACCTAACTTAGTCAAGACCCCTCCCTGACTGTTTCCCCTCTCATTGGTGGAGAGGCATACTTCACTGAATTCTTCCCCAACTGGGACAGCAGGAAAGATAAGGGGAGGGTCCCACCAAGGCGGGAAAACAGACAAAGGAAGATAAACGTGATTGACAGAAGCAATTTGAAAAGTTAACCACCCCAAATTGAGAAGTTTTCACTCATCCCATACACTCATGTTGTGGTGATCCCCAACCATAAAATTATTTTTGTTGTTACTTCATAACTGTAATTTTGCTACTGTTATGAATTGTAATGCAAATATCTGATATGCAGGATGTATTTTCATTGTTACAAATTGAACATAAGCCACAGGTTGAGAACTGCTGCTAAAGGGATGGCCTCTTAATATGGATAAAGAGGTGCCATGTTGTAGTTAATTTAAAAAAAAGTAGGGGCTAAATTTCACTGAACTTAGAAGCATAAGCCCTGGTTTCAAGTCTTCAGCCTTCAGTACTTAGTAGTTCTGTGACCTCAGGCAAGTTATTTAGCCTCTCTGAATCTCAGTTTCTTTATCTGTAAATTGGGGATAATAACTCACTGCTACCTATTTCAAAAGGTTATTGTGAGGTTCAAATGAGATAATGCAGATAAGGCAGTTTGTAATGTCAGCTATAATATAAAGAACTTGGGGCAAATATTAATAGCTGAGTCTTAGTTTTTTCATCTGGAAAAAACAGGGTAACAGTACTAGCCACAAGTCCTGGCCTCTAGGAAGATACACACAGAAAGTTGGTGTGAGGTTCAAAAGAGGCAATTTACAGAAAGCATTCTGCAGAGTTCAAAATGCTCTGTAACTGTCAGTAGCGGTTGTTTTTAATTACCATAAAAAAAGGACAATCAACAAGAGGGACAATCAACAGCACCCACAGAAAGAAACAAGAACACAACCAAGACTCTAGACTGCCCTAATCTAGCTATACCCAAGCCTCAACTGCCTCCCACTCTCATACTGTCTTTAAAGGCCATTTCTCTACAGCTGTAATATAATCAGCTTCTCCAAATACATCAGCCTGGGGCGGCTAGGTGATGCAGTGAATAGAATACTGGCCCTGGAGTCAGGAGGATCTAAGTCCAAATCTGGCCTCCGGCACTTAACACAAAAGAAAACTAGCCGTGTGACCTAGGACAAGTCACTTAACCCCAATTGCCCTACCTTCCCCCCTCCAAAAAGCAAAAACAAACAAACAAAGAACACACCAGCCAAAGGGAAATATAAGCTTTCCAAGGAGGAAATATAAGCTCTCAACAACAATATGAAAGAAATCTCAGAACCCACTAGTAAGAGAAATGCAAATTAAAACAACTTTGAGGTTTCATCTCACACCCAGAAGACTGGTAAAGATAGCAGAAGATGAAAAATGGCAAATATTGGAAGGACTCTGGGAGGACAAGCATAACAATGTACCAGTTGTGAAATTAGAAACTGGTCCAACTATTATGGGGAGGGGAGAGTGGTATTAAAATTTTCAAAAGTCATTGAACTGACCAAGGCGTATCACTGTTAGGTATATATCCCCAAGGAGGTCATTGACAAAAGGAAAGAGCCTGTACATACAAAAGGATTTCTAGCGGCACAGTGAAGAGTTAGAAGCAAGGTGAGTGCTTGTCACTTGGGAATAGCTGAACACAATTTTGCGTGTGAATGTAGTGGAATATTGTTCTCCAAGGCATGACAAATATGAAGACCTCAGAGAAACTTGTGAACTTCAGAATTCTTATCAGTGTGGTGGTCAGTCTTGACCTGGAGGCATGCTGGTGAAGCATTATTCTTGTTTCTTCATAACCGGGTGGGGGTCCATTGGAGAAGAATTAGGCATACCTTTTGAGACATGATCAATGAGTTGATTTGTTTTGTGCAACTAGACTCATTTGTTATGTGACTTCTGTGTGTAGGGAGGGAGTAGGGTAATGTTGGGAATCAATAATAATGTAAAAAAGGCTATCCATGAAAGGTTTCATATAACATATCTTTCACACATACACATATATACATGTGTAACCATACAAATTGGGTTCTCAGCCCCAGTCATCATTTTAAACAGAAAAATGGAGCTTCTGGCCCTGTAAATGATCCCTCGTCACATAAGGATAACACTGAATTATGTGGTTTCAGAGAAGCTATCTTAGCTTCCTTTAAGGCATGCATGTACACATACATATGCGTGTATATACATATGTATACAGAGGCATAAGTGTGTAATGTCAATGGGATATAAGATCTTCTCTGCCTATTAATAGGCCTCATGTGGAGCCCATTAAGGGAAGCTTGCTTAGGGGAGGCTTGCTTGTAGGAAGGCTTTCACACCTTTTGCTAATTTCTAATTAGGCTCTGAGTGATGCCTTCTGGCTCTGAGAAGTGTATATATACTCTGAGTTGGTATTTCACTTTGAGGACTCACTTATGAGAAGGATCTTGGGATTCCCCAGTTGAGATTCTGAGAGGCTGTATGTACAGAGCTCCCCAACTGCTCAGTTGTAAAGGCTCTCTGTATCCAGGGACGTATATAAAGTGTATAGTTGATTCAGGCAGTCAGAGCCCTGTCTGTTGGTCTTTATTTCTCTGCTTGTATTTTCTCTGTTTGTATTTTCTCTGAAGTTCAAGGTGCTGACTTTTCCCCTGAACTAGTGAATGTAATTCAAAAGATTGTTGATCCCTTAAACAGCTATTTTTTCCTAGTAAAGCAGATCTAAGAACCTGTGCTAGAAGCCATCCTGGGTATGCCAGTGTGGTTGCTGCTACAAAGTGCTTTACATAAACACACAGATACATGAACACTGTATTTGGCTTACTTACTTGTCTTAAATGCCCTGGTTACCAAAGTCTTAGGTAGAATTGTCCATTCAATTGGTTAGTAAATACCTTATCCCAGAGGCTCTCCTCCACCTAAATACTTCCACACTCAGCTTTTTTCTCCCAGTATGGTCTCTTTGTCTCTCAACCCAGTCACTCTTTCTTGTAGATTTTCCCAGACATTTTGGAGTCTATTTGAGAAAAAATGATACTCATGGACTAAACAAGTATAATGATTTAGGAATTTAATTTTTGCATGGGGGAGGGGCAGGAAACATAGTATTATAGATGTAGAGCTAGAAGGTACCTTGGAAGATATGTAGCCCAAAGCCCTCATTTTGCAGATGAGGAAACTGAATTTCTCTCATGCTCAATCAAAGATCCTCTTCCAGTGTGTCAGGTACTGGGTTAAGTGCTGGGCTCCTAAAGTAGAAGGTAAACAATTCCCCTCTGAGGGATCTTGTATTCTTTCAGAGAGGACAGTGTGTGTGTATGTGTGTGTATGTGTGTGTGTGTACATATACACAAAAAATAACTATCAGGTAATTGTGAGGTGGTTTTTTTTTTTTTAATGGATCAGTTCCAGGTCTTTTATGTGCCTATACAATATTCGTTAAGCAATAAAAATCCACTATTTATAGGCTTATAGATTTAGGACTAGAAGGGATGACTCAAAGGCCATCCAGTCCAACCCCCTCATCTTATAGATGATGAAACCAAGATCCAGGAAGGTTGAGGGACTTGCCCTTAGTCTCATAAGAAGTAATGGGGGAGGGGGAGGATTTAAATCCATTGTGGCCATAATTACCGGTAAACTTTGAGAACAGCAACAGTAATGTTGGAGACTGTTTAAAACCTAGAGTCTGACACAGTCACCACTCTGAACACTTACAGTCTGTGTAGACAGATTCAAGTCTTTGTCTCATAAAGTATCTAAATGAGGGGAAGTCCTGGCTGTTCTTTTGAATAAGATTTATGGCTGTGGGCAAAGAAAAATCCACAGATTTCCTGAGGAACATCCTTGGGCTCTAAAAACTTTGTCTCTTTGGAAATATATTGAGTAAATTGCCCCATTGTGTGAAAGCAGCAGAGTAGGCTGCATGACCTCCCAGTTCTTTAGGTATACCTCTGTGATTCAGTGATAATTTTAAAATTTGGTCTGGCTGGGTGACTCTGCTGTCCTTTAATGCTTCACTTATCTCCTGGAAGTCAGTTAAGACCTCATCTACTGGTCAATGTTCCCACTTGGCATACATTGGACTCCCAGATGGCTCTTGGCTGTCACTGCTCCAAGATAGCCACCAACCTAAATCAAAGATTAAAACATCTAGAGTTGGCGGAACAACACAGTTACTACACAAATTGGGACCTCAGCCCCATTCATCATTTTAAATAGAAAAATGGAGCTTCTGTCCTCATAAATAACACCTGGCTGTGTAGAGATAACACAGAATTACATGGTTTCAAAGAAGCAATCTTGGCTTCCTTTAAGGCACGCATGCATGTTTCATGGTATTTAAGTCAAGCTTTGAGCATCTAAGGGAGTATATGTGGGATACTTGAATATAATTGACAAGTTTTCATTCATCATCTCCCAAGATCCTGAAAAAAGGCAGACATATAGATGTGGCACCTAGTTAGTGTGTGTCATCTTAGGTCCAATTTTCTCCTTCGGTTTCTAGGTAATAAAAAGAAATAGCAATGCACTGAATAGCTTGAGAAGTAGATGAATAGATAGAGAGACCAAGGAGTTGCAGGTAGAAACTCAAGTGTTACTCTCTCATGTCATTTAAACACATGCCCTTGCACATAGAATGTTAGCACTTGAAGACCTTTGAAAGACAATCTAATCCAAGGGTGGGGAACCTGCAGCCTCAAGGCCATATGTGGTTCTCTGGGTCCTCAAATGAGGCCACAGCTTCCCTGCTCCAATTCATGTTCTTGCTTCTAGTCAAGACCAACACCCAAATCATCTATAAGTTTTTAGAGAAGTTGTCACCATCTCAGAATTAGGAAGGTTAAAGATGAGGAAAGGCCTTTTAAGTTAGCTGGGTGATATTACTCTTACTCTGATCCCGGTTTTACTTAGAAGAATTTTTCCCTGTATGATATTCCTAGCCATAGCTACATCTGGGGAGTCTGAAATTAGTAAATTCAATTCAGCACAGAAAAAAAGCTCACAGACTCCAACATCGTCACCCCTAAAATAAGATTCCTTGAGTATGGCAATTAGCTCCTCATTCGCATGGTCTACACCTGCTTCCTCTATTTCTTATGCATCTATTCCCCTTTTTAACCCCCCAGCAGTCTGACTTCTCTTTCCACCATTCCACTGAAACTCCTCTCTTCAAAGTTGCTAATGCTTTCTTTGTTGCCAAATGTGACAGCTCTTTCCTCTGTCCTCACCCTTCTTGATCTGACACTTCTAACTACTTACTCCTTGAAATAATTTCTTGGCTTCCATTCTCTTCCTACTTTATTAATCATCTCTTTGGTCTCCATTGTGGGATCCTCTTCAAAAGAGTGCTTGTCTCCATCCTGAAAACTCTCCCCTACCTACTAACAATCACATGTAACCTCAGAGAAGCATCAACCCAGCCTGATTGCCTCAAATTCTCCTTAGTGACTACTGAACTTGAGAATTTAACTGGCTCATACCAATCTCCCCCAACACTTTTGCTACCCACAGACTTGCTCAGAATACCAGGACTCTGCCAGGACTTCCTTCTTTCCCAGGAAAATCAAAGACAAGACCTGTTTCCCTTGGAGAATGACCTGAGACACTAACTCAAAATTTGATTCAATAAGGATTGTCAAATACTTACACTATCCCATAGTCTGTGCTAGATCCTGGGAATGTAGTAACAAAAATGAAAATAGTTCTTGCCCTCAAGAAGTATATGTCCTACTGAAAGAAGATACATAGACTCACACAAAGGAAAAAGTTTGGTTGATGGTTCACCAGATAGTATAGTGGTGTAGTCCCTTGGGATGCTAAGTCTTGTCAGTAGCCTCTTGCTACAAGTATAGACTTCCCATTCTTCAAGAATCTTTAGCAAAAATAAGGATTGGTTGATGAAATCACTATTAATGGCAGATCCACCTTTGATGGTTGATATACTGGGGAATACAGTACTTCTGGACTGATAGGTAACATGACTCCAGACATACCACATACAAAGCTGGCTATTGCCTATCACCTGTCTTCCTGCTTGAGTTCCTAGGCATCTTAGCTTCAAGACACTAACTCCTATTGATTCATAGCTATAACTCTAACAAAACCAAGTACAGGATTGTTCATATCTTGCCTATGCTTTGAAGCCCCTGGGGCATTTTTTCCCATGGAGAAGCCCTCCTTATCAGTTGCAAAAGCTCTGAACTACTCTCACTCAGCACCTTCCTAAGAGGCAGTGTGGCACAGTGGAAAGATAATTCTGGATGTGGAGTATAGAAGATCCGAGTTCAAATACTTCTTCAGGTGCTTATGATCATGGGCATGTCACTTAGCCACTCAACCTCAGTTTCCTCATCCTTAAAAATGGGGCTAATAATAGTACCTGCTGCTTTAGGTGAGTTTTAAGTATCAAATGATACTTGACCTGATATGTGTGAAGAGATCTGATATCCTTAAAATACTATATAAATGTTAGCTATTATTATTAATCCTATCAACAGTATCCTCCAAGGTGCAGTCCAGGTCATCTAACTATAGAATACTTAAACGATTCACTTGATACCTCAAACTCAGCATATTCAAAACTGAATTCATCCTCTTCTCCCCAAATTACTTTCAAAGCCACTTGTCCAATATGTTATGGAGAAGATTCATGTTCACGTACAGATCAGTTTAGATAGTCTCAAGGATCTCTCCCAACTCTGAGATACTGTGATTGTGTATGTGTGTGTGTGTGTGTGTGTGTGTGAGATCAATGACAATATTAATCTTCTAACTTATCAGTCTACAGACCTTGGAGTCATTATTGGATCTCCCCTCTCCCTCAACTCTCTTATCTTATCTGCCAACAGATTCTGTCATCTCTCCCTTCAAATCTTTCTCTGTATTTATTCCATCCCACCCATCCACATCCCCCCACCCCTTTCCCATTCCTTGCTTTCCATTACTACTGCTACTACCTTTGTTTGAAATCTTCACCTATGGATAATTGTGATCATCTCCTAGCTGGCTTCTCTGCCTTTTCTCTCTTCCTCATTCTAATTGACAGACTTTGAAGAGGCAGCAGCCATAAATTATCCTCTAGGCATCAGGAGAGCATCAGGATGGTAGGCTGACATGGGTAACCAATGGAGTTAATTAGTGTTAAAAAGAGAGCCTTTGGCCCCACTAGAGGATAGTATAGTTGTTGAGAGTTTAATCCACTGGGACCACTACTGGGTGACTACCCAGTTCTTCTTTGACAGTAAGTACCAGTCCTTGGTCAGTCCTACTCTATCCAAAGGGGGTGGAGATGGGTAGGGCTGGGACAGGGCAGGGACTGAAGGAAAGTCCCGTACTTTGTATGGTTTTCAGAGAACTACTATCTCTATCCATCCAACCTGTGGGTGACAGTTCTCGTCGTTTGTCTAGGGATGTGCATTGTGGGGATTTGTCCAATTAAATTCTTGACTTAGCCCCTACATGCTGGGAAAACTCTGCCCTTTGCCCTTTCCTGCTGTATTTAAATGGAACGCTCATCACATGAGCATGATCTCACACAAGCATGGCTTTACCATATACAGTGTCTTTGCTTATAACTAAAGAAGAAAAAGAAAAGGAAAACATGAAATATATAGTAATATGACTACTGCAAAGTGTCCAAGGCCCCCAAGCAGCCCTCAACTAGTCTGTTGGTGTGCCTGAAAGCCAGGCGCTCTCCAACAAGGCTCCCATACTTTGACCTGGGCTGTCAGCTGCTCCCACCAAATGTGAACAAACATTCTCCCACACTATTCCACTCATGACCTTCAAACAATCAAACAAGCAAGTAAACAAGCATTTGTCTCTAACCAACTATGTGCCAGACACTGTGTTAAGTACTAAAGAGACAAAGTGATACCAGCCCTGCCCTCAAGGAGCTTGAATTCCAATCAATTTCAGCAACCAGGATTCAGGGTCATTTGCTTACTCTCTGACTCTTTCTCAAGCACAGCCACCCAGCAATCTATCAGAAACCATATTCAGAAGTGGGTTCTGCCTCTTGCTGCTTTTGATGTTCCTAGCCATTCCAGCTTTTCCACTCTAGTGACAACTCCAGGCTCTCTTTGCCTCCACAGTCTCACCTCATGTGCCTGCTTCTGCCAATTTTAAGGGCATATTTCAGATGGACTCTTGAAGTCAATTCATTCCTGAGAGTGAGTGAGTAAGTCTTGGGTTATGGGCCCATAGCCAGAGTGCATTCCAGGGAGAAAAGGAAGGGGTCCTCCATCTGTGTATCTGGAATGAGATGTCATACTTCCCAGAGTCCTAGTGCTGATCTCAATGTTACTTTTCTAGCATCTAGGGATTGTGATAACAAAATCCTAACAGATGCTATACACCTCAGTGGTATAGTTCTGATCTCTTCCCCCTCCCCAGCTGACTCTGCATAGGGAAAGAGAATATCAGGGCATCTAGGTGGTGCAATGCATAGAGCACTGACCCTGGAGTCAGGAGAACCTGAGTTCCAATCTGACCTCAGACACTTCACACATTTACTAGCTGTGTGACTTTGGGCAAGTCACTTAACCTCAATTGCCTTGCCTTGCCCCCTCCAAAAAAAAAAAGAGTACCCCTGCATAGGGATAGGGACCACACAAGCAAACTCAGAACTAGAGCATCAGGGTATATGCATGAATGGGTCTGTGCTATTAATTCATTCTGCATAGTGCTATTGGATGACTTCCTAAAATGTAGCTTTTTATCTTGGCACTCCTGTAATCATAAATGGCTTAAGATATAGGAATGATGGGCATGAAGCCAGAAATATATGAGGGCTTGAGTAGATAGATAGCTACACATATATAGATATAGATAGATATATGTATATATTGATAGATATAAAGATATAGATATATAGATAGGTGATAGACAAATATATGTAGACACACACACATATATGTAGATAGATAGATATAAATATCTATCTATCTATATGTATATATACTAGGAGAGTTGTGAATCTGATCAGGCAGGCTTTCTATTGAAAATGAAAGGGAAGAAGAAAAATGACAACATATTTTCACTGAGCAAGATACACCCAGGTATGACATAGCAAGAAGAATGTCAGTAGAGATGATCAATAATTTACAGGAGACAATATCCACAAAGAGAGCCAGCTATAAAACCTCTGGCCTTAGATGTCCATAGCCAAATGCAGAAAGCATGAGTAATAAAAAAAGGTGAACTACTGATCTTAACCTAAGGTTGTAAATTCAAACTCATAGATAGCACTAAGACTTGGTGGGATATGACTCATGGCTGGCTATGCAAGGTAAACTTTATTCAAAAAGAACAGACTGGATAAAAGGAATGGTGGGGTAGCAAAGTTTATTAAGAAGATATATGAGGAATTCTTCAAATCAGAAGGGGAAAGCTTGGTGGAGAGAATTAGGTGAGGATCAATGGAGGGAAGAACAGAAGCAGTATTGTGGTAGAAGTATACTTCTGAAGGAAAAAAGATTAAATTGGGCACAAAGGCATGCTATGGTAGTGATGTTTAGAAAGCCAGTTCAGAGAGGCACAGTGGATGGAGCACTGAACTGGGAGTTAGGAAGACCTGGATTTGAATCCCACCTCAGACACATACTAGCTATGTGACCCTGAACAAGTCACCAAACTCCGGGCATCATTACAGGTGAACATCAGTTCCCTCAACTGTAAAATGGAGAAAATTATGCCATTAGGCTAAAAAAAGTTGTTATGAGCATTAAATGAGATAATGTATGCAAAATGCTTAGCAAACCTTTAAAGTGCTCTATAAATGCCAGCTATTTTTAGTGATGGAGAGTTTAAATTACCCAGATATCAGCTGGAATTTTCTCTTTACTGAAAGCAAAGCAGCTATAAATTGTTAACTCAACTTAATAAAAATATCTTTTTTTTTCCTTCCAAAAGTAGAGGAAGTGATAAGGGGAACTGCTATTCAGATTCTAATTTTGGTCAATAAGGAGAAACTGGTTGTTCAAGTAGAGATAATGGCAAAGTGAGAAAGAAATGAGTACTTCATCTGAGAAGTCTTGATCTATTAGAAAAAGAAAGCCAGGCATAGCCTGATATGTGCAGCAGTTTGGCATTGCGGGTGGAGAGGTGGTGCATAAACTTCAAAGAGTTCAGAAAAAAGATAGGTAGAATCTCATGACCTAAAATCCCATAGGAGAAATTGGTCCAAGAGGGAAGCTGTTCTTGGGAAGCTCCCAAGAATGAAATGCTGATGACATAAATGGAACTAATTCTGAAAAGGAAGAAAAGAGGAATTGGATGAAGTAACAGATCTGGATGCCCAAGTAACTGATCTTAGCTTAGATTTTTTTTAAAAAATACAAATAGAAAAGATGGAAGCAAGGGCAGGTAACTGGAAATCAATACAAAAAAAATAGAATAATTCTGTAAGAATAATGTCACATGTGCTAATAGTCAGAAAGGGCTGAGGCTGAATGTGAATGCTGAGGACAATGCCCAAAAGCATTTTTAGCTATGCTAGGGATACAGCTGCTCAGAATAGATGGGACAATAATGACAGATAATGGAGAGAAAGCAGAATTGCCCAACTTCTGTTGTCTTTTATTTCTTCCGACAGATAAAATGACAGACAACTTCAGCTTGAGAAAGATAGAAAGAAAAATATTCAATAGGAAGTTAAAGTCAAGAGAAATGAAGAAATAGTGAAAGAGAACCTTGAGTTGCCTAGAACTTAAAATAACAGCCCCTGATAAACCACAGACCAGAGTACTAAAAGAACTGGTAGATGTAATTGATGAAATATTTCTCAAAGATTTTTTGGAAAAAATTATGGAGAATAAGAAATATACTTCAGGACTAGAAATGTTCAAATGTCTCAATGTTTGAAAAATGAAAGAAGATAAATTTTATTAACTATAGGCTAGTGAATTTCTCTTTGTGAAGCTTCTCTCATCAGAATTTTTTTTCATTTTTTACTCTTTTGCTTTTTGGAAGGGAGAAGGTAGGAATATTTGGGGTTAAATGACTTGCCCAAGGTCACATGGCCAGTAAGTGTTATGTGTCTGAAGTCAGATTTGAATTCAGGTCCTCCTGACATCAGGGCTGGTGCTCTATTCACTGCGCCACCTAGCCACCCCTCTCCTCACAAAATTTGATGATATCTTATTAAAAATATGCTTTGTAAGCATTTAGAAAGGTAAACAGTGATCCATAAGATCCAACATAAACTAATCAAGAATAGCTCTTGCCACACTGATTACATTTCCTTTTTTGATAGGACTACTAGATTGATAGATCAGGGGAGTGCTGGAAGCATAGTATAGCTATATTTCAGGAAGAAATGAGAACTTTGACAAGGTCTCTCAAGAGACAAGATAGAAAGATGTGGGCTAGATGAAAATATTGTTAAGTGAATTGAAAACTGGTTGAAGGACCAGAACCAGAGTAGGGATTAAAAAAGTGA
>CM053584.1:104863791-104883157 GCA_028627135.1 Pseudochirops cupreus
GGCCCCCCCCCCCCCACTCCCTCTTTGAAAACCCAGATGTTGGTGCTTCTCTCTCTGGTAATTAAGTAGGAATGTAATGATCAGATAGCTGGAAGCCCTGTCTGCTGATCTGTTTCTCTGTCTGTATTTTTTGTCTGCTTGTAATTTCTGTTTGTATTTTCTCTGAAGTTCAGTCCCCTATTGAAAATCACTATTTTCTAGGTTTAGGAGGAAATTTTGTCTTTACTTGGCCAGTGGGAGTAATTTTTAAATATAGCTCCTCATCTGTGTGGTTGATTTGGTCCAGGTGACAATCAATATTTCCAGACTAGAAGGAGACAAGCTTGTTTGGTTAGACAGTAGTAACTCTAGCAGAGAGCAAAACTCTATTGTTAGGGAACTAGCCATGGTTCTGAGAGAGTTTCTGATACTCTTCAGATAAGTAGTGAGTAATAGGTGTATTGCAACTTTTATGCTGAGTTTAAGGCAATGGAATATGCTATTAATCGAATTCAGAAAATAATTACTGGGGCTTCAAGTTATTTTATGGTGGGAAGAGTTGGTACTGATGGAAGTTTTCATTTAGAGAAATGAGTAAGGAGCTTAAGGACTGACTAGACATATAGAACTACAGGATTTTGCAGGGCTAATCAACTTGAATGTATTTAGGGTTTAAAAATACCCTGGCAAACATATTCTCTGGAATTCTGACTTTCAAAACATCTAATTCCCTTCGAGACTCAGTGCAAGTGCCCCTCCTGGTTTCCTGTTTATTAAGACTCTCCCCTTCTTCCCCAAATTTACCTTCTATATACCTTTTTATTTATATAATTTATATTTACTGTTCTTTGTATAGGGCATTTCTCCCCAGTGGAAAGTAAATTTTCTGAGGTCAGGGACTCTTTGGTTTTTGTCTTTGCATTTCCAGTGCCTAGCATAGTGCCTAGTTCACAATAGATAATAAATGTTTGTTGAATTGAATTGGTTGACCACTTGATACATTATAGTGGGGATTCCTTCCCACATGAATTGGATTAGATGGCCTCTGAGTTCTCTTGCAACTCTTGAATTCTATGATTCTGTGAAATAGAATGAACATAGAAGAATCTATGGAAAGGGAAAGAAAAAGGTAGAAATGATCTCTGTACCAGAGATCACTTCTTCCATAGTCGTAAAGCTGTATAGAAAGGCTAAAACAAGCTGAAGTTGTGATTTTTCAAAGGGCAGGGATCAGAAGAGGTCATATGGACTAATTATGCCATCTTGTTAGTGGTTCATCCTTGGGAAAACCAGACAGGAGAATCAACCCTCTTCAACAACTGGTGGCCAGGTTGGTCACATGACATTGTAGGCTATGTGAAGGATTGCAATGCATGCTGCCAGATCAACATATCCTACCAAAAAACATGGGGCCCCACTGTAAGCCTGGTCTATTTCCCTATGAATTTAGTTCAAAACAGGAGTAGATTATATTACAGATCTACTTTCTTCCTTTCTCCTTATGACTATTTTCTGAAACAGTGAACCATTTCTCGTTAATGTGCCCTCTAAAATCATGTCCAAAGTAGGTTTCTGCATGCCAAGCAGCTTCCTATAGAATATAGTCAAGTTATATCTCTTTCTTCTTCTCTTCCTCTTCTTCCTCTTTCTTATTTTCCTCTTTCTCCTCCTCCTCTTCCACCTCCTTTGTTTCCTCTTCCTCTTTCTTTCTTCCTCCTCCTCTTCCTCCTTCTTCATCTCCTTTTCTTCTCCTTCTCCTTTCCATCCTCCTTCCTCTTCCTCTTCTTTTTTCCTCCTTCTCCTTCTTCCTCTTCTTCCTCCTTTTTCTCCTTCGTCTTTTCCTCCTTCTCCTCTTCCTTTTTCTCCTTTTCTCTTCTTTTACTCCTCTTTCTCTTCTTTTCCCTTCTTCTCCTCCTCTTCTTCCTCCTTTTATCACTTTTATTTCCTGTCACATGGGAAACTTGGGAAACTTTCCCCCCAAAGTTTCCAGTACCACACTCTATGGAATGGACCTCAAACTTCCTTCTCCTAGATAAGACAAAGAGTAAAGAGGCAGTGGTCTCTCATCTATAATCTTTTTTTGTGTCATAAACCCCTCTGGCAGTCTGCTAAAGCCTTTGGACACCTTCTCAGAATAATATTTTTAGATGCATAAAATGAAATAAGTAGGGTTACAAAGGAAACCAATTATATTGAAGTATAGTCATTAATATATACAAAACCAAATGTTCACAGACTCAAGGTTAAGAAACCTTGTTCTAGGCTCTTCATCTTCCTCCCTAATAAGGAACCCAACTTGTATTTGGTCCACACATTACTTGACACTAGCAGAAACTAACAAAAGATAATCATTACAGGTCATTGGTACATCTCCCTACCCTCCAATCTTTCTGAAGCTGAGAACCTCAGTTTTTCATTGCTCTTATTGCTAAATCTCTTTGCTAAATGCTATGAAAAACTGCTTACTTATTATACGATTCATGCACTTGTTCTCTTTACCAGGACTTGGTCACCATGGAGCTTTGTGGGAGGGTTTTTTTGGTTTTGTTTTTAAAAGCATGCATTCCCACCTTTTCCCCACTTTTTTTTTCTTTATCTGCCACCATATATTCCAGGCATATTGGATCTGAAATTAACAGAGTGCTGAAAACTTCCTAATGTAAACAGTAATGTTCCCTAATTGTTGTCTTAGAGAAGTAATCCAACTTCCAGCTACTTTTAACATATTTTTCCTTTCTTTTTTTAATCTTTTAATAAGAGTTCCATCTTCAGTGTGCAAAGAGCACTAAACAAATATATAAGACAAGAGCCATTCCCCAATAGATTAGTGATAAAATGATATGAAAAGACAGTTTTCCAATGAAAGTATGAATTCTATTAAAAACCATGTGAAAAATGCTCCAAATCATTAGTAAGAAGAGAAATGCAAATGGAAACAACTCTGAGACTCTACTTCACACTTTTTTTTTGGTAAATATGACAAAAGAGGAAAAAGTGAATTACTAAAAGGAACATGGGAGAACAAGCACACTAATGCACTGTTGTTAGAGGTAGGAATAGGTCCTAGTATTGTGCAAGCAATTTGGAACTATAACCCAAAAGCCATTAACTGTGCATGCCCTTTGATCCAGCACTTTTTGTTGTAGCAAAACAAACAAACAAAAAGGAAGCAAGGCAGGTGCCTATCAAATGGGGAATAATAGTGGTATGTGAATATAATGGAATATTATTGCCCCATAAGAAATAATAATGACAGATTTAGAGAAACATGGGAAGAATTGATACAGAATGATATGAGCAGAACTGAGAGGACAATTTACATGATGATCACAATAATGTAAAGGAAACAACTTAGAAAGACTATAGAATCCTGACCTACCTTTTTCATAAGAATTGTGTTAGATATATTATCAAAAGTGTCCTAAGATCCAGGCAAACTATACCCATAGAATTCTATTTCTTTTTCTGCTGTTTTAGTGATCTTAACAAAAATGGAAATGAAGCTGCCCTAGCATGACCTGTTCACTACTTTCCTTTCTAAATGTTAATCAACTATTTCTTTAATGATCCATTCTAGAATTTTCACAGGAATCCAACTCTAGCTCATTGGCCTATAGTTTGAAAACTCTATTCACCTTTCTGAAAATGTAGATAACATCTGTCTTTCTCAAATCTTAAATGTTTCTTCAGATATCTTCCATGATATTTTGTATATCACTGATGATAATCAAGTAGTCACATCTTCCACTTCCTTCATGGACATTTGGTTCCTTTGGGCTAGGTGACTTGAACTTACCAGGGTCAGTTAAGTTCTTTCCTTATTCATCTTGGGTAATAACTCCATGTTAGTAATTTTTGTTCTGTCATTTCCAACATAAAGGTTGTTTTGCTTTGCAGAGAGAATGAAAAAATTGTTGTTAATTAATTGATGAATAAAAATAAAATCTTAACCTAAGTCCATGTGAGAGCCCAGTAATGGCAGGACCAGTCCCTAATGGTTTTTCTGAGAAATCAGCATTGACATTATTTTAAACATCTTGTTCCACTTAAAGAGAACCCCATATAACCAGCTGCAATAGCTTTTGATGGAGATCAAGGGCCCTGGGAAATGTTCCAAGAGACAGAGTTAATTAGCTTGCAGCAAATGGAACAGGAGGCTGATTCCTTGGGCTGCTGAAAGCCAGGCCTCTCAAAGCACAATGTTAAGAAATCATGACTCCAGGCCAGTTCAGGGCTACGTTGATCAGACAGGGGGGCAAACCACAGGCCAGTTCAATTCTTGCCTGCTTGTCTGCCAGCCTGTGGACTGCTTCATCAGCCCAACCATGAGATGTAAATGCAGCCTGCTTCAGGCGGGGCTGATAGAACCAAATCCTCTTGTGTAACCCTGCAGATGGAGCTGGCACAAAGAGCTCAATTCTGATACTTAGACAACCCTCAAAGGGAATGCTTGAATCTCAACTCAGAAACTTAAGGAAATCTCTCCCAGTAGGTTGATACCAACCTTATACTTGTCATCAACTTGGCCATAATCAAAGGAAATTTTTATTTTAAAAAGGAAACCATAAGTATTATATAATTTGTAACATGTAAACTCCAGTAACCCCAAGTCATGGAAGGTCCCACTATTAAGTATTTCCCAGGGTCTATTATAATTTCAGGATGCTGAATCATTTCTCTTATAAGGTTCTCAATGAGCTGTTTTTAAAAAGTCTACTAGATTGAAGTCTGCTGTGTCTCTCTGCTAAAGGTCAAACTACAGTCTTTTGATTTTTAGTCCCTCAATGTATCCATAGCTCTCCCTAGACAAACCCTGTATACTTTAGGGAATACTCAAGAATGCCTTTTCTGATGCAGCTGGAGAACAGGATGGGAGTAGTTGAAATTCTTCCTTGAAGACAGATAGAATCGAAACTTTCTACCATGGATGTTAATAACAAAATTATAATAATTAACACTCATATAGACCTTTATGGTTTACAAAATATTTTCCTCACATGAATGCTTGTTCCCATCTCATAGATGAAGAAACTAAGGGTGTGTGAGTTGAAGTGACTACATGTTTTCAGCTCAATGCATAAGGGGAGTAAGGATTACCTATATTTATATGATGCCTTATCATTAAAAAAAAAAAACACCTTCTTCACCACAAAGCTAGGTGGCAAGTAGTACCAGTAATATTATTCTTATTTGCAAATTAAAAAACAGGAAGGAGCAGCTGAATCACAGAATTTCAGAGTTAGAAGGAATTTCTTTTCATTCACACCTCATCAAGAACCCTCTCTACTACACAACAAAAAGGTAATGAACCAGCCTCTGTGTGCAAACTTTAGTGGAAGAGAACCTGCTGCTTCCTAAGGCAGCTCACCCCACTTGCAGCTAGCTTTAGTTGTTAGGAAATTCTTCTTTATATCAACCATAAATTTACCTCTTTTCAATTTCCACCTATTGCTCTAAGTCCTGCCTTTGGGAACCAAGCAAAACAAATCTAACCTTATTTTTCAGGGTAGCTCTACAATACTTGAAAACAACTATTTTCCCTTGTGCTGAAGGTTCTTTTCTCCACCTTAAACATCCCTACTGTCTTCAGTAATGGATGTTTTCCAGGACCTTCACCAGTCCTGGTTTCCTCCTCTAGCTTATCAGGATCCTTCCTAAAATGTGTCCCTACAACCCAGGGCTTTACTGTGGATGTGCTATAATCATGAAAGAGTACAGTCAGTCTGTTAAGGCACTGTGCTATGCACCAAGGAGACAAGGAAAGGCAAAAACACCATCTCTACCCTCAAACTCACATTTCAGTTGGGGAAACAACATATAAACAATTATTTATATACAAGGTACATACAGAGTAAATGGAAGGTAATCTTAGAAAGGAGGTAGTAACTTTACTATTATTTCCTATTTATCCTCTATATAGTTTGCTTTGTATGTATTTGTTTGTATGGTGTCTCCCCCATTAGACTGTAAGCTTCTTGAGGGCAAGGACTGTCGTTTGCCTCTTTTTGTATCCCCAGCACTTAGCATAGTGCAGTTGGGGTTAAGTGACTTGCCCAAGGTCACACGGCTAGTGAGTGTTAAGTGTCTAAGGCCAGATTTGAACTCAGGTTCTCCTGATGCCAGGGCCAGTGCTCTACTCACTGCGCCACCTGGCTGCCCTGAAATAGCATTTCTGATATAGGATCAGAGATGATAGAGCAGTGACTGCATCTCACCTTTCTTTGTATCTCCAGTGCCTGGCACATGGTAGACACTTAACAAGTGTTTATTAGCTGAAAGAACCTTGGAGATCATCTAGTACTATTTCCCTTCCTCTTCCCTCATTTTAGAGATGAGGAAACTGAAGTCCAGAAAAGTAAAGGGATTCACCCAAGGCTGTATTTGTGGTTGAGTATTTTCAGAATTTCCTAAAGTGTCGATATTATGCAAATGCATTTGAGGAGAAGTCAGAACTTAAAAAAAAGGGGTTAAAAATATTATTGATTGATGGATTCATTCATTCATTCAGCAAACATTCACTGTGTATTATGTTAAATGTATGAGGACTTAGCCCAGCTTTGTAACTGACCCTGGACAACTCAGGCTCCTGGGCCTCAGGGTCTTCATCTGAAAATTGAATAAGTTGGATAGATCCTCTAAGATCTGCTGTAGCAAAATCCTGTCACTCAGTTTAGTTCAACAGAGACTCTGACTTTCGAGGAGTTTACAGTCTAAGGGGAAAGGGAAGAGATTGATTCTACAAATAACAAGGATGCCAGGGTGAGGGAGCCAAGTGAAAAGATGCCCAGACAAAGAGACTGCTTGTTAAGTGAGCACCTCTTAGGGAGAAAGACCAGAAAGTCCCATCCCTTTCTACCCTAGGCCTACCGGCAAAATCAGCAATCTTTGTGATGTAGATAATAGAGTCCTAGAGTCTTGAGAATACTTTCTAGGAAGGAACCTTAGAGGTCAATTGGTCCAATTTCTTTATTTTTCAGATGGTGTAACTGAGGTTTGGGTAGCTAGGTGGCGCAGCAGATAGAGTGCTTGGAAGACATCTTCCTCTGTTCTAATCTGGCCTCAGACTAGCTGTGTGACTCTGGGCAAGTCACTTTACCCTGTTTGCCTCAGTTTCCCCATCTATAAAATGAGCTGGAGAAGGAAATGGCAAACCACTCCAGTGTCTTTGCCAAGAAAACCTTATATGGGATCATGAAGAGTTGGGCAGGATTGAATAATAACACCTGAAAGTGGGGGTCAGAGAAGGGAAGTCATTTGCCCCAGGTGGCAATGAGAAAAAGAACAATAGCATTTACTTCAGCTCACCATGGGTTTTGCATACATTATCTCATTTGATCCTCATGCTCTTTTGAGGTAGTTATTATTACCCCTGTTTTGCAGCCACAAATTAAGTCCCACAGCTAGTACATGCCCAAGGCAGGATTCAAACACCAGTCTTCCAGAATCCCAGTCCAGAGCTCTATCCATTGTACTGCCTAGCTACCTCAAATTCCTTATTAAAATCAGACAAGGTGGGAGTTAGAATGCAAGTTTTTTACTTCTATTTCAGCAAATCATAGTATCTTCTACTGCCAGCAAATTATGGTATCTTCTTAGGCCTCTTGACAGAACAACATCCCATGAAGTAGTTTCCTGGGAGATAAAAAGGCCATCTGGGTACAAAATGGAGGATCTTGAACGTGTCTTATCATGTAGGGACAGGAGAAATTAAACTGGTATTAATTCCACCAGAATGCATTTGAAGCAGAACAGGTAGATAAGTGTTCCTTGTATTAAAATCTGTTGGGAATACATATAGATTTTTTTTGTCTGTCGTATAGAAGTATTAAACTCCTATTGGGAAAAAATAACCAAGCCTAAAATAACACACCTCAGGTCTACCTTAGATTTAAAAATAACACACCTAGGTCCTGCCTTAGATTTTAAAATAGCAATAGCTGGTGTTTATATGGCACTTAACATTCATTAATCAGTTGTATACATTTTATTATTTGATTCTCTAAATTGTCTTTGAGGTAGTTAGGGAAAGTACCATTACTCTGTTTAGAGATGGGGAAACTGAGGCTGAGAGGTCAAATGATTTGATCAGAACCTTTGAATTCTCTTCAGTTCTTAATGTAGTTGCCTTTCTGTCGTAGAAAGAAGAACAGACTCATTTATTTGGGGTTTATGTCTTAGAACACAGTCACATAGCTTGTTCCAACAAAACTATAGATAAGGCCAAGAGCATCGAGGATTTTGTCCTCAGGTAGGGATGTGCAAGGGAGAGCTGATTGTTAAATTTTCACTGTGAGCATTTGCACCTGGGAAATCTGTAAAAGCTACAAATCAGGGATTAATTTGGTATTTTGTTGATTGTCTAGAATTAAGAAAGGGATGCAGAAAATGTTAATAATACAGATGAAACTTAAAAATATATAATTTCCTCTCCCCTCCCTCAACCAATGGTTAAACATTTACCAATACATCTCTGTCCCCAGGGCACTGGAATCTAGAGAATGCTGACAGCTTTTTGTACCCCTCTTTTTAATAGAAACAACTGAGCTGAGCACCAAAGGCAGCATGGTATATTAGAAAGAATACTGGATTTGGAGTCAGAAAACTAGGCTTTGAATTCTAGCTCTGACATTTACAACCTAGGTGACCATGAGGAAAGTCACTTGATTTTCTGGGGTCTCAGTTTCTTCATTTGAAATTGAGGGAGTTGGACCAGAAAGCCTTTAAGGAAAGAAAGGCCTTGGAAGTTCCTTCCAGATCTGGATTCTATGACCTAGTTAGTAAGAATTATTAAAGTAGGAAGTCACCAGGTGGCAGGCTTTCTGTCCAGGTAACTACACCCCAGCTGAGCTCCTTCCTAACCTGGTCCTCCTTTGCTTCTGCTACCACCACCAACTCAATGGCCTTCCCAGTAGAAACCTTGCAGTATCACAGTATCTTCCTCAGGACCATCACATCCACTTAACTGAACTTGCCTTAAGAAGGTGATACAGGGATATATTTCATGCTGTTTACCCAGGAACCAGAACTGTGTTCCAGACAAAATTGAGCATCAAAGTGGCACAGAAAATAGAGTGCTAGACCCATGGTCAAGAAGCTGTTGCTGTTAGTTCCATCCAACTCTTCATGACCCCATTTGGGGTTTTCTTGGCAAAGATACTGGAATGGTTTGCCATTTCCTTCCCCACCTCATTTTACAGATGGGGAAACTGAGGCAAACTAGATTAAGTGACTTGTCCGTGGTCACACGGTTGGTAAGTGTCTGTGGTCAGATCTGAACCAGAAAGATGAGTCTTCTTGATTCCAGGCCCTGCACTCTGTGCACTATGGCGCCACCTAGCTGCCCCAGAGTCAAGGAGACCTGCGTTCAAATCTTGTCTCTAACACTAACTGGGACCGGGAGCAAATCTTCCAACCTCTCCCACCTGCACTTTCCCCATCTGAGGACAGTGGAGATAATAATAGCACCTATCTTACAAGGTTGTTATAAGAATCAAATGAGATAATATATGTAAAACACTTTGCAAACAAATAAAACTGAAGAAGGCACAAGAACTAAATAAAGTTAAACACTTTTCTCCAACCCTCCCAACCCTATTACTTTCTGGTTGAAACAAAATGGAGAGGTGGAAAGGGAGGAAAAGGAGAGAGGAATTGTCAAGTATCAACAATTAAGAATTTTAATGCCAGTTTTGTATTTGTCAGAAATCATATCACTCCAGCCAAAAGCACCTCCCTGGGTCTCAGTTGGCTCATCTGTGAAAAAAAAGGTTGAACTAGATGTAGCCTTTCCAGCTTTAAAAGTTATGATCCAATGGTTGTCTATATATTTTCAAAACTTGTGATTATGTACAGAAATTTCCTTTAAAATCTTATTTTAAATACATTATGAAGTATAAAGGTTAGAAGATAGTTTCACAGGTTCAGAGTCAATGAAGCAAAATAATGCAGTCTAGTACCTTCTGAAACAATGAGCTGGGTTAAGGAACCTATCTCTAGGTTCTATGACGTGAAGACTTGAGCAGGACTGGGATACCCCTCTCCCCTCTCCATGCTTGACTCTCGAGCACAGCCCACCTCCACCTAATTCTAAATGCTAACGTGGTTCAGAGACAAAGACGTTAAGTGCCATCAAGAGATCTTGGGTTAGAACCTATTCAAAATGACCTTAACTTGCTTTGAAATTTCCCAGGGGCACCTGGTCTGCTTTCAGAAATATGACTAGAATACAGTTTGGCAACCTCCAGTCTGTGACACTGCAGAAGCCACTTCCTTAAGGACATTTAACAGGAGAGCAAGCTAAAGGGAGGAAGAAGCAACCATAACCTTGTGCAGACATTGGATGCAGGATCCAAGGAAAATCATGCCTTTAGGGGATTTTTTTTTTTAGCTTTATCCATCTTTAGAAGATTACTCAGCCTTCACAAAAAGCAAGGTGCTGAAAGTGGAAAGGTTTTCTGTGATGCCAAATGTCAGCAAACTCTCTAGCAATTTACAATTTTTAATGCATGTTTCAAGTTCTACAGAAGGATGGGATCATCCCTTTCCTTTGTTCCTTTGTCCAGGTTCTATACAAAGTTCTGATCGCTTCTTTGTTCCCTTTAATTTGCTATCCTGTTAAGCTTCCTTCTTAGGGAAGTGGATTCTGCAGAATGGGCTAAGATGGAGTTTGCCACACCATATGCACACCAGTGGAGACCAGGTGCAGTGATTATAGAGCAGTGAAGGCTAATTTTTAGTAGACTCCAAATTCTCCTGAAAGGAGAGGATAGACACTGGTACTCAAGCTGTAGGTGAGAAATCTTCCTTCTATCCAGCCTCAACCCCAAGTTATTATAGTATAGTCAGGGAGGGCTGGGACTGCTCATAGTGGAGACCAGAGAGGGTGCCTAAATTGGGGTCCCTAAAGAGGGATGGTTTCAAATGACATGAAAGACAGTGAAGGATCCTTCCCCAGACACCAACAAGGGGAAAGGTTTTTTAATGACCTCCATCTGGAATCAAGGTGAGGGTGGAAGTGGGATTGAAGGGCTAGGTAGGAAGGGGAACCTGTGGCCTCAAGGTGACATGTGGCCCTCTAGGTCCTCAAGTGTGGCCCTTTAACTAAATCCAAACTTCACAGAACAAATTCCATAAAGAAAAGGATTTGTTCTGTAAAACTTGGACTCAGTCAAAAGACTGCACCTAAGGACCTAGAAGGCCACATATGGCCTCAAGGCTGCAGGTTCTCCACTCCTTGTAGACTGTGCTAAGTAGATACTAAAAAGTAAAAGGATGAGAAAGCAGTGGGAAGCATACATGAAGGAATAATGAGAAAGGCAACTAGACAAGAGGTGTTCATTGAGTAAGGGAGAAGAAAGAGGAAGAATGGAAACACAAAAGACATAGATAGATATGCATCTATATCTGTATATCATACACATACATGTATATCTATCTACCTATATGGAGAGACAGAGACACAGAGAGAGAGAGACAGAGACAGCGACAGAGAGACAGAGATAGAGACACAGAGACAGAAAAACAGAGAGACAGACAGACAGATAGAGACAGTGACAGAGACAGAGATGCAGCATTTATTAAGTGCTTACTATATGCCAAGCACTATGCTAAGGAGGACAAAAATACCTGAAAGTAAGATAATCTCTGCCCTCAAGGAGCTTATACTCTAGTGGGGGAAGATAGCAAATAAAGAAGACCTAGAAGAGTGTGTAGTAGAGTATGACTTAAAACAGGCTGGGAAGTTGTATAGAAGCCTGAGTCCTGGCAACATTAAACAAAAGCCTAGACTTAGCAGGTGGAGGGACCCAGAGGAATACATGAAGGGAGGAGCTGGAGGTCATGTGGAAGGCTGAGCTAAGGCAAAAAAAGTATAGATAAGGAAGAAAGAAGTATAAATATGGGGTATAAATATGGGAGGACAAGGAGAAAAGATAAAAGAATTGAAGAAAAGAAGAACAGATTTTTGGGAAAAGGATTCTGGAGCCATGACAAGGTAGGGGGGAGAAAGAGAGAGACAGAGAGAGAGAGAAAGAGAGAGAGAGAGAGAGAAATGAGTAGAAGTGACATAGGGCAGAATGAAGAAAGGAGGAAATGAAGAAAACAATTGTAAGTAAAAATAATTATAAGACTCAGGCATGAGGTAATAATTGAAAGGGTAGTGGTGAAAGGCTATTCAAGTCTAGCCAATAAACATTATTAATTATTATTAATTGCACCTACTATGTGCCAAGCATAATGGTAAGTCACAGGGATACAAAGAAAAGCAAAAAAAAGTCCCTCCCCTCGGGAAGTTCATGTTCTAATGGGATAAGGACCCGAGTTCACCCACAGGGGAGCCCTTCTCATTTTTAAAGGTTCGAGCTATGCCATCCAGTGTTTTTTTTGCGGGGGCTATTGGAAAACAAAACCAATAACATTAGGCAGGAAGGATCACAACTCCAAAACCTGTTGGAAATCCTGTTTGTGGACCTTCATTCCGGCCTAAAGATTTGGACCATGTTGGTGCACCATTTTGCCAGTTAGTTAAGGCTTAGTCTGCCTGATCTAGTTTTCTCATTTCCTGCTTCTTAGCAGTGCCTCACTGAACCTGGGTAACACACCTTCCCAGTCCTCCAACATTCCCAAAGACAAGGTGCTGTACTAGGTGCTTAAACAACAGGGATTATGAAATCAAAAGATTTTTAAGGGACAATTTTGACAACAAAAACGTGGACATGTTTTTCCTCCAGAATAACAGCTTGACTGAATCCACAATCCACCAACCCCTGGGAATATATCCATTCACATCTCTCATTTAATTTGAGAATAGAATATTATTATATGCGGCATTTGATAAAAGGGATCATAAAGAAAGCTACAGTAATATTAATTTATCTCTGACAAGTAGCTAACTTGAGTAAGTATGGCACCACACTTTAGCAGTATTTGGCTATCAAATCAAATCACATCTTTCTCCAAGACAGAAGAACTAACGTGTTAGAAAGGCTTCATTTGAAATGCTTGGTGCATTTTGCATTGTGTCTGCTTTTCTATTTTTCATTTGAAAGTTGCCAATAGCACACTGCTTTCTATGACACAGTCCGCACCTAGCTATCAAAAGCTGCCAGCTTCCAAATGCTGACCGGAGATTCTCTTCCAAACTGTTACTTTTAAAATGATTTTGTTGATGGGTTAAGACAAATCTGGGCCATTCTATCAGTGGAAAGGTTGGATTACTCCTAGAGGGCTGAAGGATCCTTGGTTTGATCGCTTATACAATGTATTTTTTTGTACTTCTAGAAGGTGGGGAAGGAACTGCTGGGTGAGGCCTATTATCTCTGAAAAATGCCTAGTCCAGGGGTGGGGAACCTGCAGCCTTGAAGCTACATGTGGCGTTCTAGGTCCTTGGATGTGACCTTTTGACTGAGTCCAAGTTTTATAGAACAAATACTTTTATTAAGGGGGTTTGTTCTGTGAAGTCTGGACTCAGTCAAAGGACTGCGTTTGAGGACCTATAGGGCCACATGTGAACAAAAAGCCACAAGTTTCCCATCCCTGGCCCAGTGGCCTGGCAACTTGCTAAATTCTTTAGAGGGGATCCCATCCTGAAAAGTCAATTATATATAATGTCTATAAGGGCCAGCCCAGGGCTGCTTGTAAAGGGGTAGTGAAACCTTCCCATCAACTTAGCCTAGTTTGATATCACACATTCTAGCTTCCAGTCACACTGACCTGTTTGCTGTTCATCACACATCATATTCTATCTCCTACATCTGTATCTTTGAATAGGTTCTCCCCACACTGATAGTGCCTATAATTCCCTCTCCAATGAAATCACTTTGGATTTACTTTGTTTCAGATACAGTTAAAGTGTGTATGCAGTTTCCCCCAATAGAATGCAAGCTTCTTGAAAGGAAGGAGTCCCTAAGATTGGAAGTTGAAGAGTAAGTGCCTTCCTGCATTATAGCACAGGGAGTTTCTTGGTCTGAGAGCTCTCTGTACCAATGAAATCACAGGATCTCTCTCAATCACTATCTCCAATGCCTAGCACAGTGCCTGGCAAGCAGGAGATACTCAATAAGTTTTTTGAATGTGTAAGGTGTACTGTAATGTTAACAGGATATAAGATCTTCCCTGCCCATTAATAAGTGTCAGTTGGAGCTTATTAAGGGAACCTTGATTAGGGGAGTCTTGTTTTTCAGGAAAGCCCATACCTTTTGATACTTTGTAGTTAGGAAGTGGGTCAGGAGGGTTGTGATACCCTCTGACCCTGAAGAAGAGTATATGTACTGAGGTTAGCATTTTGCTTTGGGTCTCACTCTTTGGAAGAGTGTTTGTGTTTGTGTGATTTGGCCAGATGAGATTCGGGGTAGCCCTTAAGGAGCCCCTGCCCTGGCTTTGAAAAACCCAGATGCTGGTGCTTCTCTCTCTGGTAACTATGTATGTATTACCTTGGTCAGGCAATTGAATCTGTCTGTTGATCTGTGCTAATTTCTCAGACATTTAGAAGCCCTGTCTGTTGGTCTTTATTTTTTTCCTTGTATTTTCTTTGTTTGGGTTTTCTCTGAAGTTCTGAGTGCTGACTTTTTCCCTGAACTAATGAATGTAATTAAAAAGATTGTTGACCCCTTGAACAGCTATCTTTCCTAGTAAAGCATATCTAAGCACCTGTGCTAGCAGCCATCCTAGGTATGCCAGTGTGGTTGTCACTACAGGTACTCATCTGCAGTTCAGCACACTTGAAAACTGGAAAGGGCAAAACATATTGAAATATGTTGAAAAGTCCATTCAGACATAATGGAAGCATTCCACATGTTAGAAAGATACTATGGCTTGAATGACTCAAAGGCCAGCAGACACAATTATCTGGCCTCTAGGACACAGACTGCCTCCATACTTTTGTCACCAGTTATTAATTTGCTATAAGAGCCAACTGGAATACAGGAACTATCAGTGGGATAGCTACTATAATTAAAGGTGTGAACCATGATTTGAGCCAGAAGCACGGTCTAACAAGGAAAGACTAGCCCCAAATCTTTCCCATTTCCTGCCTGGAGGTAATAAATTTCAGAGTTAAGGCCCTGAGGGAGTCAAAAAAGAGAAATTCCTGCCAATCCCAGGGTAAGGGCTATTACTTTTGCTCAAAACAGTACTGTTAACATTCAGTCTGAAAGGACACAGTAACACCCAGACAAGTCAGAGGCTAAAGATGGTGAAGGAGAGTGCAGCTGCTCATTGAAGAGCAAGCTGAGTTTGTCCAAAAGATTGTCCCTTCTAGCAAAGATACCACGCCCTTTGGAAAGCCCAGCAGCTAAGTGATCTGCTTGGCCTAGTCCAGCAGAGGATTGACTCATAGAAAAGAGATAGTATGCTCCTCGAGGAACAAATCCAGCCGAACAGCAGAGATATTGCTGATGAATTTGTCCATCATCAATGGCCCCCAATGCAGGGAACTACAGGTGGGCTTTTTAGGGAATGGAATGTAGCGAAGGGGTACAGTGGACATTGTATTGCTCATGGAGACAGGAAGAACCTAATTTCAAATCTAGTCTCTGACACTAATTAGCTGAGTTACCCTGGGCAAATCACTTAACATCTGTTCATCTCAGTTTCCTCATCTGTAAAATGGGGATAATAATAACATTTAATTCTTAGGGTGGTTGTGAGGACTAAATGACATAACAATTGTAAAATGCTTAGCACAGTTCCTGGTCCATAGTAAGCATTATATAAATATTATTAATCATTAGATCAAGGTTCTGCTGTTCCAGAGTTGTGAGCCGCTCCTTCCATGTGTGTTCCCTACCTATGTACCTCACCTGCAGTGTGTTTTAAATCTGTGCGCACTCAATATTTGTGGGAGAGTATGATGCACAGGTTTTGGGGGAAATGCTTCATAACAACTGTTCTTTCTATGACATTTGAGTAATTGCTTTCTTTAAAAAGCTAATTGAATCTATTGACTGGTTGTTAAGGGGAAGCCTATTGGTAGATGCTGGTGAGGGACAGACATAGGATAGACACCCCACAGAATATGAGGTGGCAGCCTCCCCTCTGGGGATCCAACCTACCAGTATCAATGGGGGTTGAGGGAGTGAGCCCAAAGGAGGTGCTACAGTGAATGAATGAATGAATGAGCATTTATTAGAAGCCCCAAGGCACTGATGTACAGATTCAGGAAACAAAAAAACAGTAAGAATTATCCCTCCCCTAGAGAAGCTCATAGGTAAGGGGCAGCTTGGTGGCTCAATGGGTAGAGATAAATGCATGGAGTCAGGAAGTTCGAGTTTAAGTTTCAATATCTGTGTAACCCTGGGTAAGTCACTTAGCTTCAGCTTACTTCTGTTTCCTCAATTGAAAAAAATGAGGATTATAAAATCACCAGGATTGTTGTGAGAATCAAATAACACTCAACAGTGCCTAGCACATAACAGGTGCTTAAAGAATCCTTGTTTCCTTCCTTTATAACCCATTCCAAATAAGGAGTTCAATTCTGAAGGGTTCTGCCACTTATACTAAATTCTGTGCACCCTTGGGCAAGTAACTTAACCTCTCTGGGCCTCTAGTTTCTTTATCTGAAAAATGAAGGGGTGGACAGTATGACCCCTAATCTCCAGCTCTAAAGGGCTGATCCTAAGACCTAAGTCATAGATAGGTGCAAGGAAGGAAAGAGGCAAGCTATTGTACATATGGAAAAAAATTGTGACAATGAAAGGAAAAAAGGTAAATATAGAGAACAGTAAGTAGGTTAGTATGACCTGAATTGAGGGATTGGCTTGTCAAGTAATGGGAAATATAGAATCTTAGAATGTCAGATTGGTTTAAGACCTTCTGGCTCTTAAGAACAGGATTCCAAAGCTCCCAAAGGGGATGTTTAGGCAACAGACACTAACTGTGTGACCTTGGGCAAGTCACTTGGCCCTGTTTGCCTCAGTTTCCTCATTTGTAAAATGAGCTAGAGAAAGAAATGGCAGAACCCTTCAAGTATCTTTGCCAAGAAAACCCCAAGGGGGGTCATAAAGAGTCAGACACAACTGAACAACAACATCCTGATTACAGGTTCAGCACACTATTTTCTGTGCCAATGTTTCTGTGAAATGAATGAACAACAACAACAAAAAATTGATCTCTACCTACCTCTGTGTTTACATCAGATCATACCCTGACTTTGTAGCCAACAGTGGGGTCAGAAGCTCTCTAGACCAAAGTAAAAATACAGTAAAGCCCAGAATCCTTAAGATATATTTTAAATTACGTAGCAGTTGAGAATCAGTGAATAAAGAGTTGGCCTCAGAGTCTGGAAGACAGCTTTAAATCACACGCCTGACACACAATGGTTGCATGACTCTGGGCAAGTCACCTAACTTCTCTGTGCTTTAGGTAACTGCAAGAGTACAATTTGTAGAAAAGGTACCAACTTTTCATTGGTACAAGGAGTTTCCTCACCTGGCAGTTGCAGATCCAATTTATATCCTTTTCCCTCATGTAACTTACAAAAAGTGATCCCAAGTGATGCAATTTGGATACAAATTCCCTTTAAAGGAAACCTGAGTTTATTTGTTGCTAGAGAAATAAAGGAATTGAATTCTATAGGCTAAGAAGAAGTAGTTTGTATCCCTTGGCAACCGTATCCATATATCTCTGTGATTTCAATCAATGTCTGTCTCTTGGGGTCTATCCTCATGTAAGAGAATTGTTCATATTCAATGACATTTATAGACTGTGTAATTGGAAGGGAAAGAGGGGTCAAGGTGAAGTGATACACTTTATCAACACATTAATACCTCCTCATGACTGGGATTTTGTCCTATGACTATATTAACTGAGCTGGGGTACGGGGTCAAATCCCTCCCTCCCCTGCCCTGCATCCCTATACCTTACATGGCCATTGTTGCTAGTTTGGTTGCTGGCAGATGTTTACTAAGAATCTAAGGTTAATACCGGGAGAGGCAATGTCCAACACTAGGGAGATGGTAACTCTACTGTGCTTTTCCTAATGAGATGATTCCTAGAGTACTGTGTTCATTTCTAAGGGCCATATTATAGAAAAGTCATTAATAAGCTGGAGAGCATCTAGAGGAGGTTGAACAAGATGGTAAAAGGCCCCAAGATTATACTTTCAAGAATTGGTTGAAAGAACTAAAGCTGTTTATTCTAAAGAAGAGAATACTAGGTTAGGGGGCAGGTATGATAGCTATCTTCAAGCATTTTAAGGGCTGTCACATGGGAAGGCCCTCAGCCATTTATTAGCTGTATGAGCCAAAGCAGGAGCTACAGTGAATAAACGAATGAACACTTACTAGAAACTCCAAAGCACTGATGTACAGTTCCAGGAAACAAAAAACAGTAAGAAGTATCCGTTCTCCTTCAAAGAAGCTCATAAGGAAGAAGCATCTTGGTGTCTCAATGGATATAGCACTGTGCCTGCAGTCAGGAAGTTCTAAGTTCTCAGCTACTTTTTAATGTGTGACCTTGGGCAAATCACTTAACTGTTGTCTATCTCAGTTTCTGCATCTGTAAAATGGGGATAATAATAGCACCCAGCTAGGGTTGTTCTGAGTATACAATGAAGCAATATTGTAAAGCTCTTTGCAAATCTGTTTTTAATATTTATTTATTTACTTTTAGTTTACAACATTCAGTTCCATAATCCCTTGAGTTTCAAATTTTCTCCACCTCCCTCTCCTCTGCCCTCCCCTCCCCATGGCGGCATGCAATCAGATATAGGATCTACAAATACCTTCACATTAAACATTAGTCAGGTTATAAAGAAGAATTATAACCAATGGAGTGAACAATGAGAAAGAGGAAACAAAACAAAACAAAAAAAGAGAGAGCAAGTAGTTTGCTTCAAACTTCAGACTCTGTAGCTCTTTCTCTGAATGTAGACATCTCTTTCCATTATGAGTGTTTTGGAGTTGTCTTATAACCTTGCATTGCTGAGTGGAGGCCAGTCTATCAAAGTAGGTGGTCACACATACGTTGTTTCTGTAATTGTGTACAAATTTCTCCTGGTTCTGCTCTTCTCAAGCAACATCAGTTTATATATGTCTCTACAGGTTATTATGAAGTCCATCTGCTCCTCATTTCTTATAGCACAATAGTATTCCATTACATTCGTATATCACAACTTGTTTAGCCACTCCCCAGTTGATGGGCAACCCTTGATTTCCAATCCTTTGCCACCACAAAAGAGCTTCTATAAATATTTTTGTACATACGGGTCCTTTTCCCACTTCTATGATCTCTTTGGGATACAGCCCTAGAAGTGGTATTGCTGGGTCAAAGGGTATGCACTTATTTATAGCCCTTTGGGCATAGTTCCAGATTGCTCTCCAGAATGGTTGAAGCAGTTCACAACTCCACTAACAATGCATTAGCGTTCCAATTTTTCCACATCCTCTCCAGC
>CM053584.1:104883657-104913485 GCA_028627135.1 Pseudochirops cupreus
TATCATATTCCAATCCTTCCAGTCTTTTAATGTAGGAGCTGTTAGGTCCTGTGTTATCCTGACTATAGTTCCATGATATTTGAATTGTTTCTTTCTGGCTACTCACAGTATTTTCTCCTTGACCTGATAATTCTGGAATTTGGCTACAATATTTCTTGGAGTTTTCAATTTAGGATCTCTTTCGAGAGGTGTCCAGTGAATTCTTTCTATAACTATTTTACCCTCTGGTTCTAGGACCTCAGGACAGTTTTCTTTGATAATTTCTTGGAGGATGTTGTCCAGGGTTTTTTTTTCATCAGGGCTTTCTGGTGAACCAGTAATTCTTAGATTATCTCTCCTCGATCTCTTCTCCAGATCAGTTGTTTTTCCATTGAGATATTTTACATTTTTTCTAATTTTTCAGTCTTTATGTTTTGTTTGACTGATTCTTGATGCATCATAAAGTCATTAGTTTTGACTTGACTGATTATAATTTTTAGTAATTATTTTCCTCGGTTAGTTTTTGAAGCTTCTTTTCCATATGTTCAGCTTTCATTTTTAGGGAGGTATTTTCTCCAGTTAGATTTTGAACCTCTCATCCCAGTTCACAAATTTTACTTTTTAAGGATTTGTTTTTCGGTGAGACTTTTTTCCATTTTGACCAATGTAATTTTAAAAGAACTGGTCAATTTGTCTTTTACCTCTCTAATTTGCCTTTTAAAATCCTTCTTGAGGTCTTCCAAGAATGCTTTTTTTGGCTTGAGATCAGTTCATATTTCCTTCTGTGGTCTCAGGTGTGGATATAGAGTCAATAATGTCTCCTGAAAGTAATTCTTCTTGTTCACAATAATAGGATTCAATTGTCTTTGGTTTTCCCTTTCCGAGTTGTTTCCTGTCCATTGTGATTGCCTGTTTCCTGGCTTTTAAAGTGGATTTCTACTTCTGGGGTACAGAGGGCTCTGACCCATACTTCTCAAGTTGGGAGCTAGGTGCCTGGTTGTTGACTTTGTGAGCTGTAGCCTCTCAGTGTCTAGACTGAAGCCAAGGCCAGGACTTTCAGTGTTTCCCCTGGGTTACCCTGAGGTTCACAGAATAAGGTGTGGGGGAGGGGTGATCTGGCAAATTCAGGTTTCTACCTCTGTGCCCCTGGGCTAGAGCTCAGGCAGGCTCAGCAGGTGGTGGCCAGCCATGCTGGTGTCGGTAGATTACCCTGACTGTGGTAAGGCACACCTGGGCTTCTGGTGTTAGCACTTGCTGGCTCCACACCCCTGAGCTTCAGGATCTCCCTCTGGTCAACTGAGATGGGGTTTGTTGGTACTCTTCCCTCCCTTTACTTCAAGTTCGGCACAGCTTCAGTCACACCCTTCCTCTAGGACTCCCAAACCTGCTTCTGCTTCCACTATTTCAGGATTTTACACTGGGGCAATAATCTCTGGGTTTTCAGGATCAGGGAGGGGGATTAGAGCACCTAGAGTTTACTCTGCCATGTTGGCTCCCTTCTGGGTAGCAATCAAGTAGGTGATTTTTAAACATCCAGGCTGTGGGTTGATAGCCCCAGGAGAAGATGCTGTCACTGCAATAGGCCCTGTGCTTTCTTTTACCCAGCTCCGACAGATCCTCTGTCCCGTGGTGAGACGTCTGTGAATCATCCTTGTGGTGGGTGAATTCCACTGGCTGGGGCTCACTCTCACTCCACTGTGGTCTGGTCTTGGGTCTGTGCTGGTGCAGCCCCCGCATGCTCCATGTACCCCCTGTCCAGTCCTATGTGTGCACTTTCCTGGACTGGGAATCTGCCACGTTCTATCTCCCAATGAATTCTGTCAGTCTAAAATCCGTTTGGATTCACTTTTTGGGGGTTACTGACAGAATTCACAGAGGAGTTCAGATAAATTTCTGCTTTCACTCTGCCATCTTGGCTCTGTCTCTCTTTGCAAATCTTAAAATGCTAATTATAATCATTAAGAGAGTTTGAACTTGCTGTACTTGGGTAGAATAAAGCAGTAGACAGAAATTGTAGAGAAACTCAAAGTAAGGGAAAACTTCCCAACAATGAGAACTTTGCAAAAGTGGAACAGGCTATCTCAGGTGTTAGTGAGTTTCTTTTGTTCACTGGAGGTCTTCAGGGAAAGATAACATAATTAATTGCCAAATATGTAAAAGAGAGTTCTTTGTTTTTGTGGCATCTGAGATCTCTTCCGACTCTACCACGTCACATTTTCACAGCACTTGATATTCCTAACATCTTCTACATGTCCACTCTTGGAGGTAGAATGTACAAGTGTGATTATTCCCATTTTACAGATAAGGAAACAAAAAGAAGTGACTTCCTCACAATAACACAACTAATACATATGGGGGAAAATTCCCAAGTGCTAAATTTAGGGTTCTTGTCACTAAATCATATTGCCTCTCTCTGGTTAGCTAGATGGAGTTTATTTTTCACACTTTTCACCTGTTTCTGACTCTTCCTGACCCCATTCGGGGCTTTCTTGGCAAAGATACTAGAGTGCTTTGCCATTTCCTTCTCTGGCTCATTTTACAGTTGAAGAACTGAGACAACCAGAGTCAAGTGACTTACTCAGGGTCACACAGCTAGTAAGTATCTGAGGCTGGATTTGAACCCTGGAAGATTAATCTTCCTGATTCCTAACCCAGTGCTCAATCCACTGTGCCACCTAGCTGCCAGGATGGTGTTTTTCCAGAATCAGATTAAAGCTTTAAAATTTTCCATGACTTCACTTCAGTTTATTCTGAGAGGTCTCATATCTGAAACCATCTCTGGTAGGCTTACAATGTAGATATGGCAGAGATGGTGGCAGCATTTTAGTTCAGACAATTCTTATATCTTCTAGGTAAATACGCCATCAGGAACAATGAGGTTTAGGAGAATTTTAACTTTTCCCAGTGCTTTTTTGCATATCTATCTGCATAGGCCTACTCTGTTCTAAAAGGAAATTTGAACTTCTTTAAACCACAAGAATCATGTCTGCTGGAAATTGCTGTCTGAGAGGAATCTAGCAACTAAAGTGCTCTAGAATTAACAGGCTGTACAATGTCTTTAACCCAGGGAGGAAATAGGATAACTTTCCTTCTGTTCTGTCAAGTTGTTTTTCCACTTTGTGGTTTATGTAGGACCTTCCTTCTCTTTCCTCCCTCACGATCTCACTCCCTCTTCTTCCGATTTATTTCATGAAATGGAGAAGCCTTGAATATTACAAAATTGCTTTTAGGGACACAAAGAATCTTCTGGAAATTAGGCAAACTCTTTATCTGCAAGAGAGGGCACACTGGCAGAGTCCCTAAATCATTCTCTGGACCTCACATCCATTTGGCACTTCTCTCTGTGCATGTGTGTGTGTGTGTATGTGTGTGTATTTTTTCCCCTCAATTACACTGTCTTACTAATAAAGCTCAATTACCACTAATTGGTAAAACTATACTGATGCCTAGTTATTTGTGCTGATGGCTCAGTCCCAGATGTAGAAGTGTTGCTGAACTTCCTGCCCTCTCTTTATCTCTTGTACTTGTAGCCTAATTAATATTCATCATATTTAAGGAGGCCCAATACATTGTTTTAGCTTGTAAACTGTATATGCTTAAGAACCATCAAAAGCAATCATTCAGCAAACCCTGCACCTGTACCCAATATTAGAGCAAAATTATAGGATTAAAAATCTATTGCTGATGCTTTTATGCAAAGCAGGAAGTGGCAGCATGATATTCCATTCTTGTAGTGATCCATTCCTGTATACACACACACACACACACACACACAAACACACACACAGAGAGTGAAGACTACCTAGAAAGCCTAATGTTCTTTTAAGACCCATTTCAAGTGACAGCTTTTTCATGAAACCTTTCCTGATCACCCCAGACAGATGTAATCTCCTCTGGATACTGATAGCTTTTATTAGCATTTTTCTCAATATATTAATCAGCCTCTGCCTTGTACTATAGTTATTCTTGTGCTTCTCTTGTCCTCTCTATTAGACTGTAAACTCCCTGAGATTGAGTGTCTTATTTATTTTTGTTATCTTTCACGAGACCCAGAAAAGACACAGGCACATAGTGGACACTCAAGAAACATTTGTTGAATCCATTGCTCCAATTTGACAGTAAAATATCTAAAAATGATGCCAACAGTAAGATTTTTGTCTTAGCTAAGAACAATTCACATTTCCACAGCATTTTAAAGCTTAAAAAGTACTTTCTTCACAACCTTGAGAAGATGTGGTATATACTCAGAGATTGTGAAAGGAATGGGTTAATTATGTGCAGGGCAGCTAAGGATGATGAAGAGGTGACTGAAGTTGTTATAAACCAGTGGTTCTCAACCTTCCTAACCTTTAATACTCGTATGTGAGCGGACCCGCCTGGGATGGAGGAGCGGTGTCTTGGTTCCTAAGACCATGGGAAATCTGTGTTTTCTAATGGTCTTAGGCAACCCCTGTGAAAGGGTTGTTCGACCCCCCCCAAAGGGGTTGTGACCCACAAGTTGAGAATGGCTGTTATAAACGGTGATTTCTAAAGCACTAGGAAAGTCAGATGGAATATCTGCCAAAGGGATATAAGTTACTGAAAGTACTACAAATAGGGGCAGGGGGAGTTTTTTTTAACTTCCTTATGGTTCATAGTATTCACAGGGCTTCTCTTTTTTCCCCAGAGCTGAATCTCTGCCCTCCTGTACCTCACAAAGCAATTACCATCTCACTCCCTTGTTAATGTCTCACCAGCCACCTAGAAACTTGAACCAAAAAACCAGAAACCAAAAACCCTGTAGGAATTAACCTTTTCTTACTCCCCTCAAAACCAGTCCTTAGTCTGGGGGCCCAATGTCATGATTGCTGGTTGTGGTTCCCTCATGCCAGCCACTACATCTAGGTCCAAGAATTCATTTTACTACCCAGGTTTCTTCTCATTAATCTTCCCAGTTTACTCACACCTGCTTCCCCCAACCCCTTCCAGTTCTGGGTCCATAATCAAATTGATTCTGTCATTGTTTATGGAAGAGATGTTTCAATCTACTCTCCCAGAGTTTCATTTACCATCTATGTAATTTTCCAAATTAAAACACACACACCTCCCCTCTCCCCCCCTTAGCCACCACTCTCCAATGTTTGTTGTCTCTCCCACTAGAGTATAATTTGCTTTAAGGCCAGGGCTATCTTTGTTTTTGTATTTGTATTGCCAGAAAATGGCACAGTGCTTTGCATACCATAGGTGCTTAATAGATGATCATTCACTCCAAAATGAGAACAATATCATAATCACCAATCTATATAGTAATATCCTAATATATACATGAAATATTATTGGGCACTAGGAGCATGTTAGAGACACATAGTCCCTGCCCTTAAGGAGCTTATGATAAAGTCTAAAAACTACAGACCAGGGAGCTTGAATTTGATTCTTGTGAAAATTGTAGAATGTGCCATTAAAAGGCTTGTCAGTGATCATCTAGGAAAAGAACCAGTGATAAATGTGATCATAAGAAGTAAAATGGACAAATTCAGGTATATAAATTAAAAAAAAACTGTTGCATGAGCAAAATCAATGCAGCTATAAAAATAAAAAAAAGATGTTGAGCAGGAAAAAGAAGTCTTTGCAGGAAATAACTCTGATAAAAGTCTACTATTTGAGATATATAAGGAATTGACATAGATACCAAAGAATAGGGCAGCTGAATATAGGGTGCTAGGCTTGGAGTCAGGAAGATTCATCTTTCTGAGTTCAAATCAAGCCTCAGGCACTTACTAACTATGTGACCCTGGGTAAGTCACTTATCCCTATTTGCCTCAGTTTCTTCATCTGTCAAATGAGCTAGAGAAGGAAATGGCAAACCAGTCCAGTATCTTTGCCAGGAAAACCCCAAATAGGGTCACAGAGAGTTGGGCATGATTGAAAAATGACAGAACAACAATAGCAGACCAAGAGCAATTCCACAAAAGAATAGTTCTGTCAAAAGAGATGAATGAAATTTTTAAAAGAAAAAAACTATCAACAACTACATGAAAAAAATCACTAAGAAGAGAAATTCTAATTACAACAACTCAAAGATTTTATATACCTCAAAGTAGCAATGCTGATTAAAGATAGAAAAAGTTTGTGCTGGAGGGGCTATGGGAAACAGACACTAATATATTATTGGCAGAATTGTGAATTAGTCTAATTCTTCTGGAAAGTAATTCTGTATTATTCAAGAAAAGTCACTAAACTCTTCATATCTTTTAAGCAAGAATTTCCATCACTTCATGTATATCCTCAGGATGTCAAAGGCAGAAATGAAAAGCCCAAAGATATCAAAATATTCAAAGGAGAATTTTTTGTAGTAGGAAAACACAAGAAAAAGAGTATGTATCATTGATTTGGGAATGATCGAACAAATCGTGGTATATGAATGCAATGGGATATTATTGCACCACAAGAAGTGACAAATATAAGGAATTCAGAGAAACAATGGCAAATTTATATGAGATAATACAAAGCAAGGAAAGCAGAACCAAGAGACCAATATATGTATAATAACCACAACAAGGAATGAATTGAATATGAATGAAATAACACTTAAAATGAGCTAAACACAAGTGAAAAGAAATAGTCAGTCTTGTTCCCAAAGGACAGATAATGAAACCCACTTTCTTCCTCTTGGTAGAGGGGTGGTAGACTACAGGAACAGAATGTTAGATCTTTTTTTCATTTGGGGGGCAAATTTTGCTTAACCGCTTATCTTTGATATAAGGGAGGGTTCAGTGGGATAAGAAATCAGGAAATGATTGTGATCAAAACCAAAAGGCAACAATAAAACTTTTTTAAACCCAAGTACTGATTACAAAGAGGCAGCAACCTTCATTAAAAATAGATTATGCCACATTAGCCCCAATTACTTCTTTAACATTTACTAAATTGATGACCAGAGAAATGTCGCCATTTTAATTTATCTAGATTTTAACAAAGTGCTTAATAAAGTCTCCCATAGTATTCTAGCGTAAGAGATGGAAAGATGTGGACTAGAGCAGAGGTGCCAAACAGGCCATATGAGTGAGGCCCATAATACTCCCAGGGGTGGCCAGAACCAGATTAAGATATAATTGGGAAATATTTAACAAAATAAATAAAAATACAATGAAACATAGATAATACTATATTTTAAAACTAAATCAATATGTAGCCTGCAAGGGATCCCTATGTATGGGTTAGTAGTTTATACCATTTGACTAGACAATATACAATTACTATGGTTAAAGTGCTTTTAAAATTGTATCCATTAATGAGTTATCATCAGATTGGAGGAGGTGTCCAATGGTGTGCCACAGGACTGGGTACTCAATCTCTTTTTGTTTAACTTTTTAAAAAAATCAATTACTTGGATAAAGGCATAGTTGGCATGCTTAAAAAATTCCAGGAGAGATGTCTGATTCATTGGATGGCAGAGTTAAGATTCAAAATAATCTTGTTGGGCTAGAATATTGACCTATATCGAATAAGATTAATTTAGCAAAAATAAATGGAAAGCCCTACACTTAGTTGCAAAAAAATCAATACACAAATACAAGATGAAAAAGCAAACTAGAAAGAAATTTTTCTGAAAAAGATCTAAGGGTTTTGGTGGGCTACAAGCCTCGTATGAATTCAGTAATAGGGCCATGAAAAAAGTAAAAAGCAAACTGGAGTTGTTTTAAGAAATATAGCTTCCAGGAAAAAGGAGGTGATGGTTCCATTGTACTCTGCCATGGTCAGAGAACATATGGACTACCAACTGCTACGCAGAAATGTGTACGGTTTTGGTAAGCAGAACTTTATACACTCCCTTTGTATTTGCTGCTCTGTCTGGTTTCAACTCCACAAAACAAGATGCTCCTCCCAGGATAAGCTCATCTCCGTAAACTCATCACCACGCTGCTATCCTAAGGCTTGATTGGCGCCACCTCATTCAGCCTCCTCTACCCTGTTTGGATCACCTCCTCGATGTCACAGTCCTCTTTGAGAACTAAGGACAAACAGCAAGCAAGCAAGCAAGCAAGGGTAGAGTACTAAATTCTTCCCACTGCCTTCCTTTGTAGAGGGTAGAACTTGGACTTTCAGATCACTGAATTTGCTCTGTATTTGCTGCTCTGCCTGATTTCAACTCCATGGAACAAGATGCCCCCATGCCAAGTACTCTCAGTGTCCTTCCTTCCCAGCTCCCTCACTCTCTTCTAGATTTCCTTCCTCCTTTTGTAGGTTATCTCCCCATTAGATTATAAGTCACCTGAAGGCAAGGACTGTTTTTCTTTTTATTATTTGTATCATCAGCATGTAACATATAGTAGGTATGTAATAAATGTTTATTGGATTTGTTACAGTCATTGCCTGCCTACTAGGAAACAAATATCAACAGTATGTATATCAGTTGGCGTACAGATGATTGTAGATAGAAGGTCATAGAAAAACAGGCAGAAAGAACTAGTGACCTACATCAGGTCTAATCAGTGAAGGCTGTAGCCCCTAACATGAAGATGGGCTCAGCCAATTTGGAGTCCAGAGACTTGAGTTTGAATTCAGGTTCTGTGTCCTTGGACGAACTACTGAATTTTCTTAGCTTTCTTTCCTTATCTACAAAATGGAGTTAATGAAAATATTCAGTAAAATACCAAGGTAGTGTGTCATAGAGAACAGAGGACTAGACTTGGTCAGGTGTTAAAATCCTACCTCGGATTTTTACTGGTTGGGTGACCATAGTCAAGCCTATGAACCTCAGGCAAATCTCTAAATTATGCAAAAGTATAAACATATTTGTACTATCTACATCATGTGATCATCAGGATCAAATTAAATAATATATGCAGAGCGCTTCCTTTCAGCAAAGTGGGGTGTAAAAGAGATTAGTGATTATTGTTCCAGGGTGGAAAGGCTTGCAACTCTATCTTGAGCTCTTCAGCCTTTTTTGTCCATATACATAGTGGCTTGAAATATAACAATAAAGTATATCAAATGATTACCTCTGAGGGCTTAAAAATCTCTGTTGTCCAGAAAACAGAGCCTATTTCCATTATACTATCACTCATTTAGGTACTTAAATGGACATGTCTTCAGCTATAATGCATACTCCTACTCCTCCACCTGTGCAGATGGTAAACCCTCCCACCTTCTAATCTTGTATAATTCCTGTCCATATCTTTGCATCCCGGCCAAACATTTGCTCTGTCTCAGCAATCCCCCTACCCCATATGACCTCCCCCATCTTCCCACCTGGAATAGTTCCCTTAGGAAGAGTTTAAGCCTCCCCAGCCTTTCCTGGAAGAGTTAATTTACTCAGTTTTGGAACTCTCTTCCTTGGATGAGCAACCCTGACTTATGAATGGGTGAAAATTCACCTAGACTGTTATATCTAGCAGACCCCAGATGCTTCCTACCTAGACCAGACATCCGCCAGAAAATCCTAGGGTGAAGGAAGAGAAGTGGCATCTTGCCATCTGCCTTGCTGCCAAACCTCCCCTCTGCCCCACCGAATGCATTCCTACTTCTTGCTCTGGGAACATTAATCAAGTCAAAAGGACTGAAACTCCTTTCCTTAGCCACTACCTGTTGCATCCCCCTTCCACTTGAAAGTAGGCATTACATCAATTTATTTTTATATCCCCAGAATCTAATGCAGTCCCTGGCACATGGTAGGTGCTCAGTAAATGCTTCTTCATTCACTTGTTCCATAAATTCTCCCTCAATAGTAGATCTACCCAAAACACTGGAGTGTTTAATGAAACACTTGGGTTTTCTTTCTTTCATTCTAACACATATGCATCTACAGATTACTCTTTTAATTACTCATTGGTTATTTCATATATCAGTATCTTGTCTTTTCAACTACTTTTTAAAATCCCTGACTTCAAAGTCTTACTGTTTTCTCTGTCTACCTTATTATTTTTTTAATCAGTTCTGAGCATGGAAGAGATGCTTAAGAAATAGATAACATATCCTGGAACGACCATATTCAAATGGCTGTGAAAGAAATTAGTTAGGTCAGCCTACACCAATAATAAGCTTTAGTAAAATGCCCTATAAGGTTTGTTAATGGTGTGGGGCTGACCTAATTAGCTCCTCTCACAGTCATTTGAACACCGTTGACTGTACCACAATACCTCTTAAGCTTTTAAGAAAAACAGTTCATAACAATCAAGAAAGCTGGCCAAAAAGCCTGGAGCACCTGAATTCAAGTCTCAACTTTGACAAATACTGGCTATGTAACCTAATCAAGTCACTTAACCCCTCCAAACCTCAGTTTCCTTAGCTATAAAATGAGGGGATTTCCTTCCAGCCCTCTAAATCTATGGTCCCATCCATGATTTAACCTCTCAGCACTCTGTTCAATTCTCCAGGATTACATCTAGCACAGAAAGTACTACCATGCATTGGTAGAGGGAATTTCCTTATGCTGGAGTTTCTTATACCAACAAAATCACAAGTTCAGTTCCTGCCTGTCACAAAAGAGAAAGAGGAAAGGCTCTGCTTACACTGATTCAGAACATCTATGCACGATATTGCATCTTGGATCCTGCCCTGTTAGGTCCCAAATAGAAAATAAGATTCTAAACTCTCAGAATCATTTGCTTTTGGGAACAGGCCAACCTCTATTTAACTTCAAAAAATAAACTTGTAAATAAATTTATACCCAAGTTCATTTGATTTAGCACATCAAAGCAAAACAATACCTGAATTTGGATTTCAGAAAAACTGGAAATAAAGCTATTTGGGTTTGAAATGCAATTAGAAATTGAAAATGGGTCTGGATGTAACTAGGTAGGAAGGTAGGAATGTTTTGATTTTTTTTTTAAGGCTCAAAGGTCAAATTTAAGTTTCTCGAATAATCAGAAATATCCTTTGTTGAAAGACTTGATTCAAGATGGATGATCAATGTGGAAGTAGTCAATGAATCTGCACCTTTTTGTTCTTTTGGTTTGTTTGGGAGTTTCTTGGTTAGTGAAAAATCTCAGACTGAAACAACTATTTGCTAACTACTAGCTAAGGCTAAAATTAGAATCAGCATAAATTAATGAGAAAACAATTCAATCCTGCTAGAGTCAGTGAAAAGTAGCTTACTTGAAATGTAAGCAGGGTCATTGCCAGGTATAAGTTGAATTCAGCCTAACCAAAATACTTTTACAAAGAGAAACAAACAGGACCATAGATTACATGTTGCTTCCAACAAGTTACATCTTTATTCATTGTTCCCAAATCTTTAGCCTCCACAACTATCCTCACATTCTCCTGAAAATCAAAGCATTTGCACATTACCTGGCCTACCCACATGTGCTTCTCTGACATCATCATCAACTAACATTTACTTAGTACCCACTTGTCCTGGGTTTGGTGGAACACAGTGTCTTGGGCATAAAGAAATCTAAGATATGGTTCTGATCATCAAGGACTTTGAAATTTAATTGGGGATATGGGATAAATATGTAAAAAGTAATAACATAAAGGTAGCATGTCATAAAACAAGATGGTGTCAAAGCCCAAAAGACCAAATTTCAAGTCCTGTCTTTGATACTAGATATATGACCACGGGATAAAGAACCTAAACCTCTCAGAGCTTTGGCCAGTTCTCTAAGAATAAAAGTTGCAGATAAGTTTCCATACTAAATATTCTCTACAATAACAAAATCACATGTCCAGACCAAGATAGCATTTAGTTTAAGTATCAAGTGAGTGGTACAAGTAATCAGTTTCGCAGGAGCCCACCAGAATATTTCTAAAGACTAGTGCTGTCCAAGGAAGTTTCACAAAAGAGGGAGACCTTCAGCTGAGTCTTGAAGGAAGGGATAAGATTTAGAAAGGATGGAGGAAGACATTCTAGGCAGATAAAATGGACTCTATTGAGAATACATAGTACTTCCACGGATAAATAAGTAGATTTATCGGAAAAAAGACAGTTGAAGTCTTCATATGATACTAGATCTAGAAATAAGAATGGAAAGAAATAAGAAGCTAAACTGTGGTAGTACTTAAATTCCAAGAAAAGGAGTTTGGGCTTCTTTCTGTAGATACTGGGGAGCTACTGAAAATTTTTTGACCAAGGGGATAAACAGGAACAAAGACATCTATTAAGATAAAAAGATTCATCTGCCTCTAAAGTCCTTTCCAACTCTTGGTTTGTGACCTGATATTCTAGCAGGGTTATCGAGTATGGCTTTAAAAAGGGAAGATATCAGAGCTAAGGAGACCAATTAGGAGGCTACTGCAATAAGGACAGCATGGGGCCAGGAGGTTTCAACTAGGACATCGAGTATTATAGTGATTTCTCTAATAAACTCCACTGCTATATTTCATTAGGAAAAACCCCAAAACTTTGATATCACAACAAACTTCCAGTCTAATTCATTTTTATTTCTCCAATACCTCTCTTAGTACATGCTGTAATTCTGCCCTTGGGATGAAATATTTATTTTTCTTGTACCATATTAATGATATTTATGATAGCTTAACTTGATTTTACATGTGTTGTCTGAATCATAAAATAGTCTGTTTTCTAATATAGAAAAAGAGCCTGCTGAGTCATGCTCAAAACAGTCTCAATGGGTTAATTAGAAGCAGTAGGGGAAAATACAATGCTTTCATATGCCTCTTATAAAGTCCGAAGAGAACTAGAAATGAGGAAATGTTGCTCCAGAAAACAGGGCAGAGAAGAACAAAGGCATCTGACCCTCGGGAGAAACAAGGTGAAGTTAAGAGAGATGACTAAGCCATCAAGGTTCAAACATATTGTACTAGCAAAGTATTGCCAATGGACTATTTCTCTACTGAGACCATAAGATGAGCTAGAGAGGGCTAAGACAATGAAAGGGCTGACAGCCATAGTGGAATGCTGTCAAGAATCACAGAACTATGTGATGTTAGATGTGAGAATATATAGTCCAGGTCAGGCTCCAAATCTACTTTCTTTGCAAACTGCCTTTTGTCAAGATAGGGCTTTTGCATTCAATTCAACAAGCACGTATTAAGCAACTATCATATGAAGACATTGTTAGATACTGAGGATACAAAGACAAAGTAGCACTTGCAGCTGAGAAGCCTAGTTTGTAGATTGAAAGTAATTTGGGAATAGAGCAGTACCTGAGGAAGCAGCTATGCAGATAGTTTGAAGAATAGTGAGAGTGGAAGCTTCAAGTCCAACTAAGAGGCAATTATTACAACAATCCAGGTGAATGAAGTGATGACTGACTGAATTAGGGATGTGATCATGTGAGTAAACCAAAAGGAACAGATTTAAGAGATGTAGAGGCTGGTTTTTTGTTTTTGCTTTTTAAAGAGACAAACTTTGGCAAGTGATTGAATGTAGGGGTGAGGGAGAGAGAAGAAAGAAAGATGACTGAAAGTATAAACTTTTGTGACTAGGAGAAGAGTTGTGCCCTGGACATAAGGAAGTTTGGAGGAGAGGTAGGTTTAATGAGGGAGATATTAGGAATTCTATTTTATACATGTTATGTACAAGTTACAGTCAAGATAGAGATATAGAAGAGTTACTAAATAAGGGGTTCTTAATCTTGAGATCCACGGGTAGATTTGAGGGAGTCTGAATTTGTATGGGGAAAAATTACATTCTCGTTTTCACTAACCTCTATCTGAAATTTAGCATTTCCTTCAATTATGAATGTAGGCAACAAACCATTACTCTGAGGAGGGGTTTATAGGTTTCACCAGATTGCCAATTGATCCCAATTGTGTCATCACAAAAGGATACAAACCCCTGTTCTAAATCATGCAGGACTGTAATTCAGAAGAGATTAGAGCTGGATATATTGATTTCAGAGTTATTTGCATGTTACCATGGGAGCTGATGAGATTACCAAGGGTGCTTGAGCATGGAATTAAAAAGTGCAAGGATAGAACCTTGAGGGCCACCAATGTTGGAAGGTAGGCAGTGGAAATGGATTTTGATGCAGCAAAGGAGACTGTGCTCACATCAGTAGGAAGAAAACCAAGAAAGAGAGAGAAGAAAGATGGGAGCCAAGAGAGAAAAGGGTTTTCGGGGTGGGAAAGCCAAAAGTGTCAAAATCAAAGCTGTATCTTCATGAAAAGGAGGGCTGTTTTCTCATCAGATTTATCAGCTAAGAACCTGGAGGGAGCAATTTCAGTAGAATGAATAAAGGTTAGAAGGAAGTGGTTGAGAAGTGAGTAAAAAGTTAAGAAGTGGAGATGGTAACTACACCTGACTTTCTATAAGTTTTTCTGTGAAAGGGAGGAAAGAAAGATGTATGTGAAGGGGCAAGATTAAGTGAAAGTTGTTTTTTTTTTAATGGGAAGAACTAGGTGCACTGTGTTGGCAGCAGGGAAGGAGTAAGTAGAAAGGAATAGAATGAATATGAAAGGGAGGCATGGAATGAAAACTTGGACAACCAGGAAGTATGATGAAATCGTAAGAACCAGTGTTTTTCTATTAAAAATAAGGTTTAAAAAACCTAAATAATATAAAATATAAGGTTAAATCCCCCCCATCCCTTTAAAAAGCTAATTAATACAGCAAGTTCTATTTAAGAAAGGAGATCACAGTTAGAGGTTAAAAACCACTTTATATCAATGCCAGGTTACAGGCATTTAGGCAGATTATAAAATGAATGTGTTACATTTTCCCATCTCTCCTCTTCTTTTGACATCTAGATTGTGAGATCTTTCATGCCAAAGGCTCAGTTACTCCCCCGATGCAGACTGGCACTAAACTGAGCTTCCCAGGCCATCCGGTCAAAGGAAACTTGAAGGGCTTTCACTTTCTCCCTCATCTGCAACGAGGTCTGAGCAATCTTTCGGGATTCTTCAATAGCGGCATCTTTCTCCCTGGAGATCTGGTTCATCTTCTGCTCCTTCCTCTTGATGGCTTCTTTGATTCCTTCAATGTGGCACTTGGCCTCTTCCTCAGCTTTCTGTTTTAGAAAGTAGTGGTTTTTCTCCCGAAGAAAGTTAAACTCCCTGATCCTGTCTGCCTTGTCTTTGATATTTTTATGCACATTATCTCTAGCCTGCTGGATCTTCAGGTCCCCCAGTTCCATTAACATTTTCTTATGCAATTTTTTCTGCTCATCTGTCTCTTCGGCTCTCCACTTGGCCAACAAAAGATGTTCTTCCTCTTTCTGGGCCTTTTCTTTCAGCTCTCTGTGCCTCTCCTCAATCAGGCGCTCGTGGATCTCCTGAGATCTCTGGGATCTTTGCTCCAGGGACAGTCTCCTCAGGATTTCCTCAGCCTTGTTCTGACTGTCTAGCAGGACCTTCCGAAACTGGTGATTGGCTGAGGAAGCCAGGTTGTTCTGAAATTTCTTCCTGCCTTCCAAGTTCTTAAGCTGCTTCTTGTGGCAGGCCTGCATCATCTTCTCCTGCAGCTGCTGAATGTTCTGCTCCCGGAGGTCCTTCTGCAATACCTCCTTTTCTTTCAGCATTTGCTCCTGGCAGTGCTTCCGGTACTTGGCTTGCACGCGAGCCCTCTCCAACTTCTCCCTGCGCTGGCTCTCCTGCTCCTGGACCTGTCGCTTCCACTTGCTCTCTCTCGAGGCCATCTCCTTCTCCCAGGTCTCCAGCCGGTCCTGCTGTTCCTTGCTGAGGCGAGCCCGGCGCTCCTCCTTCTGGCGTTCCCACTGCTCCCTGCTCTGTGACAGCTGCTGCTGGCGCTCCTTCTCAATCATCATCTGGAACCACTGACTGCAGCACTTCACCTCCTCCCAGGCCTCGGCCGCCTGGTGCTGCAGCTCCTGGATCCTCCTGGCCTTCTTGAGCCGCTCCAGCATGAGGCTGACGATCTTCTTGTCCCGGGCGGGGATCATGGACTCTGCGTGCGCATCTTGCAAGTTTTGGAAGGGCTCCAACTCATACTCTTTATTGGCCGCCTGGCCGCCGTGCTGCATCAGCTGACCTATGTCCTTGCTGCGCCGCTCTTGGGAGGAGGCTCGGACCCTGAGCTCTTCCGAGGGCAGGGCTGACTGTACCAGGGAGGTGGACGAAGAGACCCAGTGACCCACGGCCCTGCGCACCGTCGTGGCCCACTTATCTCCGCCGGGCTCCCTCTCCAGAGTCAGGGTCCCGCGCGGGGTGGTGTAATCTCCACGGGGGGTGGGCGTGGGCGAGTCTTTCTTCCCCGAGGAGGGCCGCCTCTGCTGCTGCGGGGGTTGCTGCCAGGCCAAGTTGTAATCGGTCCTTCCGAGCCGCAGGGACCTGGCGGCGGCCTCGCGGTCGTCGTCGGGGTGGCGGCTGCGGGGCGGCTGCCTCGGAGCGCGGTCCGGGGCACTCCTGCTCACGTCGGTCATACTGCGGCTCTCCCGCGGTGAGCTGTAGAAGAGGCGCCGCTGCGGTTGCGGCGTCGGCGTCGGCGTCGGGGGGTGCTGCTCGGGTTGCGAGACCGCAGCTTCGCGGGCGCGCTCCGAGGCCTGGCTGCCCGGCCGGGCGGCGGCGTCCTTGCGCGCCATCGGGGCCTCGCCCTTGAGGGCCCCAGCGAGGGGTAGCGGCGCTGGCTCCCCACCCAGCGGCTCTAGCTCGCAGACCTCCAGATAGGGCAGCGGCGAGAAACCGCCAGTGCCCTCCATCCTCCGGACGGCGCCCCCGGCCCTCTGCAGAGCTGCTCTCTTGGCCTTGTCTGGGGGTCCTGGCGGAGGCGCTGAGGAGCCTCCGGACCGTCCAGCAGGTCCTTTAGGAATCCCGCTGGCACCCCGCCCGAGCCTCTGACCCTCGGGGAGGGCTGGCGCCGCCTGTGACGCCCCGACCACTTCACAATGCTCCCCGCGCCCGCAGGGGCAGCCCCGTGGCCGAGCCCTGGCCAGACCCCCCCCCCCCCCAGCACGGCACTCAAGCGCCCCCAGCTGTGCGGGATGTCCCACAGAAGCTGGGGCCACCAGCCGCGCGGCCACGACCGAGACCTCCCCAGAGGCTGCAGCAGCCTCGAGTGGCTTAAAGCTTTGGTGGGAGCAAAAGCCCCGCGAATCCGGGCTGGATTTCTCGTTCAGTCCCGCACTCCGTAAACGTTTATGAAGCGTCTGCCAGGCGCTGTGCCAAGTTCTGGGCATGCGAAAGGAGAAAAAAAGATAGTCCCTGCCTTCAAAGAGCTTATTTACAATCTAATAATTATTTGGTTGATTGTCTAGATTTGGGAAAGTAATGAGAAAAATGTGAATAATGCAGATTAAACTTAAAAGTCTGTCCTGTGTTGTGTTGTCACTTTAAAAAAAAGTAATGGAGAAATGTTTATGATACAGATTAAATTTAAGTGCTGCTTTCAGAGAGCCAGGTGGTAAAAAACATTTATCATTAATTTATAAATTAAGGATTTATACTTATTATTTATATTCAACATACAAGAGCACACAAGAGATAGATAGTTAAGGCAAATACTCTACTGCCGAAGGCTTGAAACCCAAGTAAAAACCAACACGTGCTTATAATGACTGAAGAGAGCCGATTAGAAGTTAAGGAAAAGGCTCCTAACAAACAGAACTGTCCAGAGGTGGAAAGGGCTTCCTTGGAAGATGATGGCCTTATCTTCTTCACATAAAGTCTTCATATAATGTCGGTGAAAAAGCATTAGAGCTTATTACGTGCCCAGGAACTGTGCCGAGTAAACTTTAGGCATACAAGGGAAAGCAAAAACACTTCCCCTGCCCTCACAGAGTTAATATTCTACTGGGGGAGACAACATACAAACAAGATATATACTGAGTAGATTAGATGAAAGATAATCTCTGTAGAGGACATTGTACTTGGGGAAGCCTGATGTTATGAATATAGTACTAGTCCAAGGTTGGGTGACATGGGTTTAAATCCCCCAGTCAACCCAAGAATTAGCAAGTGAATTTAGGTAGCATAGTGCAGTGGGAGGAATGAAGAATCCTGAGCTGGAATCCCGACTTTGCTTCTCACTTCCTTGGATAAGTCACTTATCTGGCCCTCATTTTTTCTCATCTGTAATAAGAAGTTGGATTCTAGATGATTTCTAAAGTTTTTTCTTCTGTGCTCCTATGGTTTCTCTGAGCCTCCATTTCCTTACCTGTAAAAAAGAAGGATGAGAGGCATTTTGGAAGATGAGAGGCCTTGGAATATAGAAGACCTGGTCCTGGGCAAATTTTCTTCCAGGGGTGGGGAACCTGCAGCCTCAAAACCACGGGACCTTCTAGGTCTTTAAGTTTGGCCTTTTGACTGAGTCCAAGTTTTACAGAAAAATCCTTTTATTGTTGGGGATTTGTTCTTTGAAGTTTGGATTCGGTCAAAGGGCTTCACGGTCAAAGGACCTAGAGGGCCACATGTGGCTTTGAGGCCACAGGTTCCCCACCTTTACCTTTTGGTGCCCCAAGTAGCTTTCTAAGAACAGAGGAAGTGTAGATCTGTTTGCTTGCTTGAAGTTTTTCTACATGGGGAGTTTGATACAGGGAAGAAATCACAGGTCTGGACACCCACCCACATACATACATAAATGAAGATAACATTGGTACTACATACCTCACATAATTGTATAAAGAGAATGATGTATTTATTTGAGCTATTATTGCAGAGTGAGAATGAGATACTGTCCTGGGAGTGGGGATCCTGGGGTTCCTCCTAGGTGTGAAGAATGATTAAAACTTTAGTTTCCACAGAAATTATGTAATATATGACTTATGAAATCTAGGAATCCATACATATCAGAAAGTCTTTTGACTTGCAGGAAATGCAAGAAAATAAATTGATGGTAGAAGAAAGGAGTGGGGGGATGTTGCTTAAACATTTTCACTCATCAGGTTAATCACATACATAAGAGCGAACATTCTATCCTTTGTTCTCTAAGTAAACCCAGGAATTGACTCTCTTTTGTCAAAAATAAGGGCCAGATGAAGCTGAGAGCATTTCTCTGCTGTTAAGTATGAGGCCCAGGCCTCTATCAACATAGATTAGTACTAGATTGTCTTCTCACAGAAGAAGGGGAGTGAGAAACATAAGGAAAGAATTGTCTCACACAGAAGATAAGGTGCAAAGCAACTGTTTTTATCTTGTTTTGAGGTTAAGAAGTCAGCTAAGTAGAATAAAAGTTAAGTCTAGCTTAGAATGCTCATGAGTAATAAGCTTAAGAATATTAACTTCTACTCTGGGAGGGCTAAAGGTTCGTTTTAATGTTCATACAATGCATATGGCAGGAGGGAGGAGCATATCAAGGGGAACTGTGTAGTAAGCATATCAGAAAGTGGTGCACCCAGCCAATGGGAAGATGAGGAGGGACTTTGTCGTTTCGACATAGATTTTTAAGGCTTACTTTTGTTTCTGGAGGGTGTATGTGTTTTATGAGACACCCACCACTGCAGTCCCAGTAAACTTACTTCTTTTATCTTCACCTTTCCGGAGCCTGAATAAATTTTTTCTCACATAGGGACAGTAATGGGACTGTTTGGAGACATTCAGAAGAGTAACCAATGAATTATTAACCCTCTTCTCACCCTACACAGCATATATATTCTCTCTCTCTCCTTTCTCTCTCTCTCTCCCTCTCTCTCTCTGTCTCTCCTTCCCTCTCCCTCTTGCTTCTCTCTTCTCTCTTCTCTCTCTCCCTCTCCTTTTCTCTCTCTTATTTAGCTCTATTTCTGTCTTTATCTGCTCATGTAAATGTGTTTAAGCAAGCAACAATGTTCAGATAGTGCCTTTTTTTTGTTTAAAAAGAGAAAAAGAAAAATAGTCAGCAAGTATAACTTTTCCTTCCCCAGTATGACGGTGACTGTTTCATATACCAGTACCAATATCATATATGCAGAATTTTAAATATACACCAATGAAAAACAAGGACCTGGATTTGGGGATAGTGGATATATGTGCCAGGATACAGTACAAACTGAGCACTAATTACCCCTCCCCAACCAATTCCTTGGGTTCAGCCTGTTGTTAGTTCCCCAGCAATTGTCTTCTGACCCATTTAATTGATACAAGACACCCTAATTTTTAAAGTACTGAACAAAAGAACTCAAGTGAATTCTGACCTGTATATTGTCCTCTAGCCTACTTTGTATCAAGAGTTCTTAACTTGGGATTTGTGGACTTGTTTTTAAAAAATATTTTGGTAACTGTATTTCAATATAATTGATTTACTTTGTAATCCTATATAGTTAATTTTATGCATTTAATTACCAGATTTCCAGAGGGGTCCATGACATTAAAAAAGTTAATAATCCCTGCTTTAGAATCTGGAGACTGGCTCAGGAGAGTTAAAAATTTAGCCAGAAATTCAGGGCATGAATAAACTTTGGCACTTTTATTCTTTGTTATAGCTCATGACCACCTGTGCAGCAGATTTTCTCAGAGTCTAATTAAGGCCATGAAGATGAGGCCCCTCTCTCTTTGAGAATAAGCCTAAAGCTACCATGGGATGAGTTGTTAAACTACACTTCTACATTCCCTTTCTCCCTCTACCCAGTCAACCAATTAAGTCTAGTGTTCAGGAATCCCAAAGTAGAGATCTTGGAGTAGCTTGTTTGATAAACTACTAACACCCCCCAATTGTGCTGGACATAGACTTGGAGATCTGCAGTACCCCTGTTTCTGTGCTTCCTGAGGTCTGTGTTGGATATAAAGAGTATCTAGCAATAAATGTCAGTAAAATTTGGGTGCAAATGTTTTGTATTTGGACTTTCTCTCTTTTCCCTTCCTTAGTGTAAGTACTGATTTATCTTATAATCTTTCATCTATCTGGTGAGATTAAAAAGTAGGGATTGGACCTGTGATTTCATTGGCATAGAGAACTCCCAAATGAGGAAACTGCATCTCCCAATGCAGGTGAGTACCTTCTTTGCAACTTATGTAGTCTTTGAAAAATGTCTATACTAATGGACTCTGAACACAGACCAAAGCACACTATATATACTTTCCTTCTTTTTTTTTTTTTGGTTCAAGTTTTCTTCTACAAATGATTGATATGGAAATGGTTTACATGATTGTGCATGAATCACCTATATCAGATTGCTTACCATCTCAGGGAGAGGGGGAGAGGGAAAATTTGGAACTCAAAACTTAAAAAAAAAAAAGTTAAAAATTGTTTTTACATGCAATTGGGGGAAAAACCCAAAATATTATTGAAAAGAAAGAATGGAAGGAAGGAAGGAAGGAACAAACGAACGAACGAATGAAGGAAGGAACGAAGGAAGAAATGAAGGGAGGAGCCTAGATTGTTGACTGGGTAAATGATCTGCCTAGGAGTCACATAATTAATTTGTGTCAGGGACAAGATTTGAACCCAAATCTTCTTGACTTTAAGGCTAGCTCTCTATCCAGTGTGGCAGTACGCCACATCTCTAAGAGAAATGTATTGCCAAGCATAGGAATTGCAATGGGTAGATTTCATGGAAGGAACCTAAAAATCTAGAGACAGGCACTAGTTCAAATTGGCATCAGAGTTATGGTCCCTTCATACACCTTGTTGCTGTTCCAGAGTGGCAGGGAGGTAATAGTACCATCACAGATTAAACAGAAAGTGTCTCCTGGAGAATGTGATTGGAGAGTCCAGCCTGAATGAGCTATACCAACCAATCAAAAAAGCAAATCAATTTTCAAACGGAATGCCTAAGGAAGGAAAACCTGAGTCCCCAGCACCTAGATGGGGAGAGCAAGAAGGACAGAGGACACATGCATTATTGAGGCCCTTCTCCTTCCAGATTTTTCCTCATTGCCTTTTCAGGGCCTGTTGTTTATTGGCCTGAGCCATTCTTCACAGGTTACTGCCAACTTTGGGTATGCAGTGTATTCTCTGCTTGCTCAGGGAATATAGAGCCCGAGTCTTGACAGTAGGAATTAAAAGAAATCAGATAGGTCAGTGTTCTTTGTGGCTAAGTTCCCTGCCCCTACTTGGTCAGACATTTCACCAATGGGAAATAAATCAGTTCCTTATCTCAGAGGAGTGTTTTTTTTACCTGGAGTTCCTTGGGCATGTGGGTGTGAATTAGGGGTGTTGGGATCCTTTTTTTTTCCTTTTTGGCAAGGCAGTTGGGGTTAAGTGACTTTCCCAGGGTCCTGCAGCTAGTATCAAGTGTCTGAGGCTGGATTTGAACTCAAGTCGTCCTTACTTCAGGACCAGTACTTAATCCACTGTGCCACCTAGCTGTCCCCGGTGGCAGGATCCTTGAGCTGAGATGAAAAAAAAAATTACATCTTAATTTTCTCTGAGGAAATGTAGCATGTCCTTCAATTAATGAGCAAATGAGATATTGATAAAGCACTTACCAGTTTCTGGCACATAGTAGGTGTCATATAAATGTCAGCCATTGTGATTATGATTAATTATGGGTTTTTTTTAAAAATCATTATTCTTAGGAGGGGTTCATAGGCTTTACTAAACTTCCAAAGAGGTTGGTGAACCACACACGCACACACACACACACACACACACACACACACACACACAATTTAAAAATCCTTTTCTTAGAGGGAGGAGATTGCCTTCTGAATGTGAATTTTTTTTCTGTTCATCTTCAAACTGGAAATTACTTTCTCTTCTAAACCAGCTACATAAACAGTTTGAAATTTCAATATGCACTGCCTGCCCCCAAGAAAAACATGCTAACAAAAATGCCTGCCAATGCTTACTTAAGAAAATGAGAGTGGTTTGAAGTAGAACTATTTAGCCAAAGCGGCGAGTCCTGGAGAAGAGCCCTAGCCAGGCTCAGACCAGACTACAGACCAGAAGCACTGTGATGTGGACAAGGTCTATTTGTATGTTGGACCTGTTGTCAGAAAGACCTGGGCTCCAGACTTGCCTCAGATACTTATTACCTTGGTGACTCTTAGACAAGTCATTTATCCCCTTTTCAGCCTCAGTTTCTTCCTCTGAAAATGGGGACAATAAGGAACACTGGGTCATTGAACTCCCAGGGTTCTTGGGAGGATCAACTGGGTGTGTGTGAAAAGCATTTTGAAACTGCCAAGCTCTGTAAGAATGTCAGATGCGATTATCAAGGGAGTGGATTCCCCTCCGTGGTGTAGTCAGAATTCACTTGGTCTTGTTCTCCAGAGGAGTTTTGAAGAAGAAAGCAGTGTTATTAACAAATACACACAACTGGGCAGTACAGTATTAGTTTTTAAAAATTACACCTCTGAGCTGACTGTGAATAGATTTCAATGGTGGAAGCAAATTTTCTAGAAAGTTATGATCAAAATGCAAATCCAGGGTTATAACACAAGTGACACTGTAGCCATAACTATAGCAACCGCCCCCATCAGGAGAGTTCCAACTCTCAGCAGTGGATAGAATCTCATTTGCAGTAGTTAACATGTCTCTATTGGAAAAAGAGGAGAAGAGGTTTCCACCCCAAATTCCTATTTGCAGTCACTTGTACCATTGTTAGAGATAATTCCTTGAAGTGATAGTAATCCATTCTTTGAGGCTAAGGGAAATCAAACTAAATTTGTAACAGAATGGCTTCACTGTTTTCAAAGATAGGTAGTATCTAGACAATGAATATAGTAGTGATGATACCTAGGAATTGTATATTACCTTTCAAGGTATTTTATTTTATTTTATTTTATTTTCGGGTTTTTTATGGTTTTGCTTTTTTTGGAGGGGGGAGGGAAGGGCAATTGGGATTAAGTGACTTGCCCAAGGTCACAGGGCTAGTAAGTGTTAAGTGTCTGAGGCTGGATTTGAATTCAGGCCCTCCTGACTCCAGGACAGGTGCTTTATTCACTGTGCCACCTAGCCGCCCCTCAAGGTAGTTTATAAAAGCATTTTGCCCGGGGTTTGAAATTGTAAGATCCTGGTTCAAATCCAAGTTCTGTTAGTTACTACCTGTGTCACTTTGGACAAGTAATTTAACTTCTCTGTGCCTCAGTTTCTTCATCTGTAAAATGAGAGAGTCAGACTAGGTGACCTCTAATATGCCTTGCAGTTCTATAGCTATCCTATTGTTCAGATGTAACCTGGAATCAGAGGCTTTGAATAAACTTAACCGGGGCAAGTCATAACATCTCTGGGCTTCAGTTTCCTCATTTTGTCCCTTTGAACTCTAAATCCTATGACCTTATCACTGAGTTCGGTCCTCCCAAATACCCAAGTGACTTTTGAATATCAAATCACTACAAATGGAGGAAATGACCTGCTGAAGGCTGTCCAGGGCACTGACATTCATTACTTATTTTAGATGCTTTAACTTCCATTTAGTGAAGCATTCCAACAGAGCACCATAGTCAAGTATACAGTCAAAGAAACTGGATGTTAAAGGGGATTACCCTCATTAGATGGCCACTGATTTATCTTCCATTTTTAAATCTATGTATGTGCCTGTGATAAATGTTCTAGTTCCATCCCTGTCACTGATTCATTGTGTGATTTTGGACAATCATTTAATCTACTGTGTCTATAAACTGTTGATGATAGAACACTTTCCCCTCCTATTTCATAAAATTATTGTGAGGATCAGAACAGATAATGGATTTGGAATTACTTTGAAAAAGATAAAGCTAGAGAAATAGGTAACTGGGGAAAAAAATCTTTGCAATCAGTTTTTCTTATAAAATTCCTATTCAAATATATCAGGAACTGATTCAGATTTATAAGACTAAGACCTCTCCCCCAACAGATGAGTGATCAAATGATATGAATAGGTAGTTTTCAAAGTAAGAAATCCAAGGTCTCAACAATCATATAAAAATTCTCTAAATCACTATTAATCAGAGATAGGCTGTTATGGGAATCTGAAGATCTTCCCTGCCCCTAGGCCCTTTGCTAAAGTGGCTTAAGTGGCTCTGAGAACCTTCCCAGATTTGAAAGTATACTCTGTCCCCTAATAGGCTGAATGTGGTCACTTGGAGCCTGTGGAGGGAGGCTTGTTCTTCAGGAATGCCCACCTCTTATTACTTTGTGATTGGGCAGTGGGTCAGGAGGGCTATGACATTCTTTGAGTCAGGAGAAGACTATATATACGCCCTGATGTGAGGTTTTGCTTTGGGGCTCACTTTGAAAAGAGTTGTGTGATTTGGCCAGACAAGACTCTGGGAAGCCGTTGAGCCCCCCGGCTTTGAAAAACCCACATGTTGGTGCTTTCCTCTCTGGTAACTGAATAGGTATGGATGTGATGGTCAGAGGACTGGAAGCCCATCTGCTGATCTGTTTCTTTGTTTGCTTGTAACTTGTGTTTGTAACTTGTGTTTGAATTCTCTGAAGCTCAGGGTGCTGACTTTTTCCCCTGAACTAGGTAAATATGTGTTGGATTGATTAAAGTAAGGTTGTTAACCCATTTTGAGTTGCCTTTCTTTAGAAAAGCAGATCTAAGAACCTGTGCTAACAACTGCCCTGAGTATGCTAGGGTGCTTGCTGCTACATAGGCAAATTAAAGCAACTTTGAGGTTCAACTGGGCACATATCAGACGGTCACAGATGACAAAAGAGGAAAATGACAAATGATGGAGAGGCTGTGGGAAAACAGGTACACCAATGCACTATTGGTGCAACTGTGAATTAGACCAATCATTCTTGAAAGGAATTTGGAATTATGCCCAGAAAGTTACCAGACTGTGATTACACTTTGACCCAGCTATGCCATTATTAGACCTAAACTCCTAAAGCAGCAGTTCTCAACCTGTGGGTTATGTTCAATTTGTAACAATGAAAATACATCCTGCATATCAGATAGATTCATAATAGTAGCAAAATTACAGTTATGAAGTAGCAACGAAAATAATTTTATGGTTGGGGATCACCACAACATGAGGAACTGTATTAAAGGGTCATGGCATTAGGAAGGTTGAGAACCACTGTGGACCTAAAGAAATCAAAGAAAGAAGACAAGGAACTATATGTATAAAAATATTTGTAGCAGGATTTTTTTGTGTGGTAGTCCAAAACTGGAAGCTATGGGGGTATCTTCCTATGGGGAAGGGTGGCTAAACATTAGGCATATGCGTGTAATTGAATAATATTGTGCCATAAGAAATGTTGAAATGGACACTTTCAGAGGAAATGGAGGAGATCCCTATGAACTGATTCAGAGTAAAGTAAACAGAAATAAAACAATTTATGTAATGATAACAGGCCAGCTAGATGGTGTAGTGGATAGAGCCCAGACTGAAAGAAGAGACTATTTTTCCTGACTTCAATTCTAACCTCAGACATATTTCTAGTGTGACCCTGGGCAAATGACTTAACCCTGACTGCCTCAGTTCCTCATCTGTAAAATGAACGGGAGAAGTAAATGGCAAACTACTCTGGTATCTTTGCCAAGAAAATTCTAAATGGGATCACAAAGAGTTGGGTATGATTGAATGACAACAACAGCTCTGATCAACACAATGATAAATGAGGAAGAATCAAGAAGAAACATACTGCTCACCTCCTGACTGAGAGGTGATGAATTGAAAATACAGAAACATACTCTTCTGGACATGCTTATTGTGCAACTTCTTTTTGCCAGACTATGCAGCTCTGTATGGAGGGCTTTATTTCTTTTTTTAAAATATTAAACTACAAATATATATTTAAAAGTATGAAACCTTTGGCAAATACAGGGTATCATTCTCGTTATTTACATTATTAGGGAGCAGGCTAGACATGTGGCTTGATAATTATATTATTAGCAGTAATAATAATAGCTAGCCTTTTGTAGTGCTTTAAGGCTTACAAAGCATTTTACAAATATTTCATTTGATTATGATCACTTCAAGGAATAACTAATGCTCTTCATGAGCAGACTGTATACATGTTCTATTGGCAACCACACAATGTCAAGAGATCAGTAGGAAGGTCTCCAGCCCATTTTATGAACTCTCCGTGAAGGATTTACAGGGGGACATGAATGAATCATAAAGGATGAGAAGATTGCATTTTACTGCCTGCAGAGACAGTCCCCACATTGATGAGGTCATAGATTACTATTGTTGATTTCATCATCCAAAAGTGTTTGAGGCCCCAGTTTGTATGTGGGATTTTGTGGTCGGAGCTGGAAGGAATATTTGAAATCATAAAACCTAATCACCTTGTTTGCAGATGATGACATTGAGAATCAGAGAGGTCAAGTGATTTGCCTGAAGTCACACAAGAAATATGTATTCACAGCCATGGTGTCGACTGACATTTGGGAAGCATGGGATCACAGATAAAGAGCTGGAGGGTACGTTAAAGTTCATCTCCTTTTACAGATGAAGAAACTGAGACCCAGAGAGGCAAAGGAGCCAGAGATTTGCTCAAGAATTCCATTGGTAGTAAATAGCACAGGAAGGATTCAAAACTAGGTCTTGGAACTCCAAATTCAGTATTTTTTTCCTCCTATCACACCATGCTGCTCTCACAAACAAAAAGAATTTTTCCTGGTCTTTGCCCTCAATAAGATTACAGTCTTAAGTCAGACAACACTGGTGGATAGACAACAATTGATAACAGTGAACAAGTATTTATTATGTACCTATTATGTCCCAGGTACTGAGATAAGCAATAGGGATACAAAGAAAGGTAAAAAAAAGTCAATTCCTACTCTCAAGGAGTTCACATTCTAATGGAGGAGACTATGCACAACAAGGTATATACAGGATTAACAGAAAATAGTCAACAGAGGGAAGGTAGCATTAAGGGGAATCTGGAAAGGCATCTTTCAAAAGGTAGGATTTTGTCCTAAAGTTGAAGAAAGCCGGGGAGTTAGGAAGCAGAGATGAGGAAGAAGAGGACTCCAGTTATGGGGGACAGAAAGTAAAAATGCATTGAGTTTGGAGATGGAGTAATGGCTGTTGAAAAGAATAGCTCACCACAAGATAAGAATGGAAATGTCATTGAAATCAGTAGTATAAAGTGAACACAATATAACAATAGTAAACAGCATGGCTGTGTGTCATCAGGGTGATTAGACTTTAAAAACAAAACAACTACAACTACAACAAAAAAACTCAACTCTCTCTTCTGAGTTCCTTATAACTGAAGTTCTTGTCCCAACAGCACAACATTTAGACAGTAGAAATTCTTGTCACTTATCTATTCTTTTAGGAAATTCATAACCTCTTATTCATAAGAGCTGATGCTAATATGGTGCTTTACTTGCATTATCGGGTTAGCCTCATTACAATCCCTCAAGCTTCATACTATTATCAAGATTAGTAATATTATTATATCTATTTTATGGATTAAAAAAACCTAGAAAACTGAGATTGATGGTCACTTAGCTAGTCAATGTCAGAAGCAGGATTGGAAACCAAACTTTCCTGATGCCCAAATGTAGCACTATTTCTATTATTCTCTGCCTCCACTCAACTAGTCAGTGTGAGTCAATGGAAAAGTCATGGATTTGTAGTCAGAAGACTTGGGTTCTAATCCTAACTCTGATTCTCATAATACTTTTGTGACTTTGGAAAGTCTCCGGAGCCTCAATTTTCTCATCTGTAAGACAGGAGAGGTACGGGAGGGAATGGGGGGGAGGGGAGGACACTACATGATCTCTAAGTTTCTTTCCATTTCTAGATATGTTATCCTACCTAGCTCAGTCATGAGCCTAGTGCTCCATCTCTTTCTACTTTCAACTTGACTCATCAGCTTTTCTATGGAGAAGAGAAAAGATATGTCCCCAAATATGAAACTAACTAGCATTCTCTTGCTACTGATACTATCTGCTTCTTATTTTGCTGGGGGTAGGGGGCAGAGAGCTTGATGTGTATCCATGGAAGCTGAATGGTATGGGCTATGTGCCAAGTGAATATTGGGAGATTTCCTGAAACTGGGGAAGTTAAATACTTTTGAACCCTTAAATCCAAATCCATCCATGATAAAACTCTGTGCCCTACCATTGACTCGCTCCTTTGGAGAGTTTCAAAAGCATTAGCCTATGTTGACTGGGAGACTCGATTATCTGCATGTTCTATTAAGTAAAAAAAAAAATTACTACCACTGTTTAGCTAGTTTTCATCAGTAAACACAGCCTTACTGTTCCACTTATATTTTCTTTGAAATGGAATTTGGGCAAAAATAGTTTACTGTTGTCTGGATTTTAGGGTAAGTTTTGAACTTCTATAATTCATCTTTGAAATGCATTTAAAAAAAATAAAATTCTCTTCTTCTTTTTCCTCCTCCCCTTTTCTAACTATGAGGGGAAGCATATGGTCCTAAGTTAACATGTCTGAGGGTACAGAATAGAGCATGTTTCTTCATCTGCATCATGGATGGGGACTCATTTAAAATATCAGACTTGTTAGAAAAAAACAAATAAGAGGAGTACCCAGGGCATTAAATGTAAGCATAATGCAGTATGTGAAGAATGAAAAATACGGCCCATAAACCACTTTTTGGGGGGGGGGGGGGAAATAAACTAAATGAGAGAAGAAGCAGGAAATATGAAAGTTGAGGTTTCCATAGTAACTAACAGTCATTCAGCCACAATGCAAATACTGTATGTGTATGAGAAGTCATATATGTATGTGTCTAATTATAACTGAAGAATACTATGTCTGGACAAGTTAATTTGATAATGCCATGAGAAACCTTAGCTTTTCCATCTTCCATCTTCCAATTTTTATGCAACTACCTTTGTAACCTTACTGAAATTTTCTAAAGGGTCAATTTATTTAGAAGAGAGTTATTTGGGGATGGGAATTTACATTGGGTTCCTCTTTCCAATGAAATAGTGTTATGAGAATCTGAAGATCTTCCCTGCCCCTAGGCCCTGTGCTAAAGTGGCTACGTGACTCTGAGAACCTTCCCTGATTTGAAAGTATACTCTGCCCCTTAATAGGCTGAATGTGGTCACATGGAGCCTGTGGCGCCAGACTTGTTTTTTGGGAATGCCTGCGCCTTGTAGCTTTGTGATTGGGCAGTGGGTCAAGAGGGCTGTGACATTCTCCAAGACAGGAGAAGGCTATATATATGCCCTGATGTGAGGTTTTGTTTTGGGGCTCACTTTGAGAAGAATTGTGTGATTTGGCCAGAC
>CM053584.1:104913985-104964330 GCA_028627135.1 Pseudochirops cupreus
GAGCACTAAATCAGTTATTTTGGGTCACAGAAACTCATTAAGACTATCTATTAAGGCAGAAAGGCATTGTTAACATCTTTTAATGTGTTTATGCCCTTAAAACATACTCAAATATTCAACTTCTTTAGTGCAAACTTGGAAAATTAGTTATGATTTTAAAAGTTAAACAATTTGGAGATAGTTCCCTTTTAAAATGTGAACTTGAAGACAAAGACTACCTGATTTTTATCTTTATTTCCCCAGCACCTATTATTGTACATGATATATAATAGATTCTTGAGTTTTTTGTTTTGTTTGTTTTTGGAAGCAATCTGGGCTAAGTGACTTGCCCAGGGTCACATAGCTAATGAGTATCTGAGGCCAAATTTGAACTCAGGTCCTTCTGACTTCAGGTCAGTGCTGTATCCACTGCATTATCTGGCTGCCCATTATATGATAGATTCTTAACAAATGTTTGCTGATTTGTTGATTAAAAATGTATCACAAAGTACTTGAAAGTAGAGCCTTTTAAATTTTTTTAGTATAATACATGTATTATTAATTGCATGTATTGTGTACTTTTAAAAATTCTGAGCCTTCTTTGTCCAAACTTTTTGAAAAAATTACATATAATTCCCAAAAAATCCCCAATAGAAGTACTCAAAATATATCAATAAAGAGTTCTCAAAAGAAAGATTGCAAACTAATTATAATCGCATGTGTGAGAATATGCCAAATAGCTAATAAGATGAGAAATGCAATCAATATAACCCTGAAGTTTCACCTCACACCCAGCAAATTGGTAATGAAGACAAAGGATGAGAAAAACAAGTGTTGGAGGGCTTTGGAGAGACTACTAACTAATGCATTGTTGGTGGAACTGTGACTAAATTAGTACAACAGTTTTGGAAACCAGTTTGGAACTATGCAAATGAAGTGGCTAAAATGCCCCTTCTTTCAACTAGAAATTCTGTTGCTAGGCATGTTTCCTAGGCAGGTCACTGAAAAAGAAGGGTTCCATACACGACAATATTTATAGAACAACTTTTTGTGATAGCAAAGAACTGGAAACAAAATATGCATCTGTTGAATCAGTCAATCAGTGTGAGCAGGGCCTCTACAGATCCTTAAATCAATCAACATCAGAGATTTGATCAGTCCTAAGGAGTTTATATAAAATGGAAGAATTAGCACAGATTCAGAGAGAAACTCCCGGAGTTTGTAAGTAAAAAAGAGTAGGGTTATGAGGGCTAAGACAAGAACTGACATCCTTGGGGCAACTAGTGGTGGGGAAAGAGAAGGTAGGATTGACCTGGGTGGGGGAGAGGGAAAGAGACAGAGAGATACAAGAGACAGACAGAGATTGATTAAGAAAGGTCATTGACTTTATAGGAATCTCAGAACAGAAGACTCAAGTTAAAGCCACCAGTTTATTCATACTCAAGAACTGAGTTTCTGAGAAAAAGGTCTGTTCTCTGCTGCTTTGTTACCCAAACATTTTCATTATGTAAGCTCAGTTACAAAGAGGCAGGAGGTTTAACCTGAGAGAGATGTAAGTATAACTTTAAGCAGAGAACCCAACCTCAGACTAAATATTAGGAATTTTCCTAATTGGTGATTCACAGTGATTGTGATTGAATTTGGAACTTTTTTTTTTCCCTAAAACGAACTCTCTAAAACACTAGAAAAATGAACCAAATGGGATTTAAGGACCGTCAGGTTGTTTTTAGGCTTAAAATAAGCTAATTTCTGTAACCAGGAGTTATATAAATAACTGGGTAATTAAGTAAATTGAGTGAAGTGACCAAGAGTGTATATGTTGGTTCAAGTGAATAATAGTTATTTGATTGACCAAATCATTAAGTGTCATATCTTTCCTTTAAGAGTATATTTTCAGTTTGGGCTGATTAAAAAGAACCAAACCAAAACCCAACAACAAAAACCATAATGTCATGAGTATTTGTACTTTGAGAAGTCAGTAAAAGAACCCTCGAGAAGCTTAATGGAGACAACCACTTCTTGAACAGAGGCTATCACTAGAATTATGCAGCAGCCTGTCCTATACATGTCTTTAATGAGATTTTGTTCACCTGCAACACTGGTTCTTCAGAGACTGTAGTGTTTCCAAGATTCACATCCATATAGTATTGCCAAGAGAACATTTGTGTTGAAAAGATGGGTCTTTGTGCCAATGAGTAGCTTGAGCTTATTAAAAGTATTGCACGATTTCACAAATGCAATCCAGCCTGCTCTCTACCTACTTTTACATGGAGGCCCAGCTCATTGTCCATCTTCAATATCTTTCCCAGACATATGTACAGATTTGCAGATGCAATAAACTGACCATCCAACTGAATGTCATAGCCTAAACAAGAGACATTTTTCATCAATTTGTTTTGGTCAAATAGTTTTAAAAAAATTATCAAATATCTTATTAAGGAGGCTCTGCAATCTTCTAGGGTCTACCAGGGACTCCCAGATAGGGAGGTTATGAATCTAGATAGAAAATATTCCTTTGTAATCATATAATTTTATTTTGTGGATTTAAAAACATTTCTGGAGGGAGTATTCATAATACACAAAAAAGGTTAAGGTTTAATGTTTAATGAGCCCAACATCATCTATAAATACTAACATCTAGAGGACCTTATCATCAATAGGGAATCCTTTTTCTATTTGGAGTCTTGTAACAATGACTTCAGGAATCACCTTTGGTAAGTCTACCTCGCATTGTTTTATGTCTCACTTGATGTTAATAATCAAAGGGCTGTGTAATAAAAATATCTCTATGCTTGCATTTATCTTGGATTCTTATATGATCTCAATATATGCATGTAGGAGGTGAGCTTTCAGACTACATTTTGTTTTACCAAATCAAATGCTTTTTGGTAATCAGACAGTAAACAACCTTGGATTTTGTTTTCTCTAAAATTTTTAAAGACATTTAAAGACTCTAAAAATGTAATTTTCTTTGGAGTAATATATGAAAGCCTATTTGTCTTTGTCTTATTTTTATCAAGGATACTCTTGATGTATCTATAGATTATTCATTTAAAACTTTCAAAAGATGGGAAAGTATAATACATTATTGCTAAAATCAGTGATTTCCCCATTTTAATATTTTTTTAAAAATTATTTCCCCCTTTCTGATCTATTTTCAAAAGTGATCCCTCAGTGTTTTTAAGACTTTATCACCTCCAGCATACACCATATTAGTATATACTTGGCATGGTCCAGCCATTCTTTTGGACTTTTTCTTCCTGTGTGCTATTTCTGCATCTTTAAGTACCACATTGTTAACTGAGCAGAAGAAAATGGATCTACGGTAAAGCCTGATGAAAAGACAATTTCAGACATAGCAACAGGTTGTTTTTTTTTTCCATTTTGTATTTATTGTTGTCCTTTTGCCATTTTGATCCATGGACACAAGCTTTTCATATGCTTGTTTTTGCTTCTGCTGCCTTCTTTTTGTTTTAAAAGGTGGTACTACTCTTAATCTTTGGTCATCCTCCTCCACCGTATTCTACAAGAGCATGTGTATTATAGACTAATGTTGCCCTTGGGCTGATGTCTCTCACTACTTTTCAAGAAGATCAAACATCTGCTTGAAGAAGTGGTTTCTAGGCTCTTTGTGTCTCCTCATTGTGGTGACTGGTTTATGTCATTTTTTAAGGAAGTGGTGACTTAATTATATTTAATTATATCTGATTAAAATCATTATTGACTTTTTTTTACTTTTTTCCATTTCTATTTTTTGTCACTATTTACACAGTTCTGATCAAAGCTGTTGCAATACAGACATATTATTGTGTTATATGTTATATATGTAAATAAATATATGCATATGTTTGTAATATATACATATATATCTTGTTCACTTTAAAGAAAATATGTTTGCTTATTTATTATACTGAGTCATTTTTTTTGAGATGGTTGTAGGTAACGTGAATTAGCAAACCTCTTGCAATAACTCAGTAGTCCACAGGTTGGGAAACTGTTCTACATGTGTACTTATTTATATTTTAAAATTTGTTTTAAATTTTAATAATGTGCTTTTCTCCATCATTGAAATTGTAAGCTCATTTGGGAGTAGGGGACCCCACACATAACAGTTATTTCCCACAGATTTTCCACTTAGCTAAACTATAGGATTGTTATTGTTGTTGGGTCATTTTCAGTCATATCTGATTCTTCTTGATCCTATTTAGGGTTTTCTTGGCAAAGATACTGGAATGATTTCCCATTTCCTTCTCCTGCTCATTTTACAGTTGAGGAAACTGAGACAAATGATGATTTCCCCAGGATCACAAAGCTTGTAAGTGTTTGCCACCAGATTTGAACTCAGGAAAATAAGTCTTCCTGACTCCAGGCCCAGCACTCTATTGTGTCACCTAGCAGTTCTAAAACTGTAGGATTAGGCCATAGAAATTCACAGCTAGAAAGAACATTAGAAACAATTTAGTTCAACCCTTTTTATTTTAGAGAAAAGAAATCTGAGATCCAGGCAAGTGAAGTGAAGTAGCAGAGCCAGGATTTGAATTCAGATCTCTTTGGCTTGAAATCCAGTGCTTTTCCCACTATCCCACATTACCCTTTCTCTCATATTGCAAAATTAAGTTCACAGTATTTAGCATACAGTATGATCACTGATGGACTCCTCTTATCTGAAACCAAATATGTGTGAAGAACCTCATACAGTTCTTGCAAAAGTCAGCAAGACAAAATTCAGTCAGAAATAAAAAATTCAGTAGTAAGCCTGATGAATCTTGTGCCTAAGAATTCAGCATTTTTGGCAGCAAGACCATAGATTTAGAGATTATTGGCTCCAACCTCTCATTTTATAGAGGAGGAAACTGAGGCTGAGAGAGATTAAGTGACTTGCCTAGGTTCATACAACTAGTAAATGTTCGAGGTAGGTTTGGAACTCAATTTTTCTAGACTCAATCCTACACTCTATCCACTGTGCCACCCAGCTACATCAACCAGTCTGTGAGTTCCCTATGTGCCTGATGGATCTGGACCTGATATATCTACGACTAGTTCAGGTCATGACTCTTCAAAAGTGTGGGTAGTATTGAGATAGAGTATGTTATGACTTTTGTTTTTCAAGAAAAGATCATGGAATCATTAGAAAGTGAGACAAGGAAGCCAAGTTGGCATGGGATCAGGCAAGACTGTTTAAAAAAAATCTGAACATTTCTGTGTTGTCATATCATATCATAGGCTAAACAATAGCCATTCTTCCTTCACTTGGTTTTTCAATTGTAAATAGTTCAGATGGACTCTTGAATGATTATGTCAGTTTAGTCAATAAACTTTTATTAAGTACCTACTAAGTGCCAGACACAGTGCTAAACTCTGAAGAAACAAAGAAAGGCAAAAGACAATTTCTGCTCTTGGGGAGTTAACAGACTATGAAGGAGACAACATGCAAACAATTCTGTACAAATAAGTTTTATATGGGATAAATTGGAGATAACCAAAATAGGCAAAGTGCTAGCATTAAAGGACATCTCCTTTAGGAGGTTCTGTAGAACTTCAAGGATTGATGATCCCTGAAGTGAGGTTATTTGAATAGTAAATCATTCACAAACAGAAGCATCTGTAGGGCATCACCAGCTCTAGGAAATCCTTCATCCCCCCAGGTTCTTTATAGCAATACTCTATGAAGATGGCAAAAACTTTTTTTCAAGCATACAAAAACCTAGAGAGTTGGTCTATTAATTGGATAGACACTTTGCATGGATGGTGAGCTGGACCCCAGATTGGACAGGATAAAGAAAGTGGGTGGATTTAGGAAATGGCATTGTGCTTTTAATGTCTCCAAACTTCTCCCCCAAAGATCTCTCTCTCTCTTTCTCCCCCCTCCTCTCCTGTCTTCCCCTTCCCATCTTCTCTTTTATCTTTCTCTTTTCAACAACAACAACACTTTTTATGTGGTGCTATATTGATGCAAAGCATGAAATACAACAATCTGATGAATTAAAATTGTGGAACACCCAAAAGGCAAAGGAGAAGTACACTACTCAAGTGAAGAAACATAAAGGGAGGTGGTATAATCCAGCTAGGTAGTGCAGTGGATAGAATGCCAGGCATGGAGACAGGAAGACCTGAGATCAGATTCACCTCAGATACTTACTAGCTGTGTGACCCTGGGCAAGTCACTGAACCTTGGTTGTCTCAGTTACCTCATTTGTAAAATGAGCTAGACAAGGGAATGACAAACCATTCCAGTATCTTTGCCAAGAAAACCCCAAATGGAGTCATGAAGAATTGGACACAACTGAACAACAATTATACCGACATAATCCAGTAGAAAGAGCCACTTGGTCTCATGTTAGATGACTTGGGTTCAGATTCTGCCTCTGACACTTGCTACTCATGTGTGTCCTCCAGCAAGTCACAACTTCCCTGGGTCTTGATTTCCTCATCTACAAAGGAATTGAAGTCGATGACCTCTGAGGTCACTTCCAGCTGTACATCTCTGTCTCTATGAACTTTGAAGCACATTGGGCATGGGCAAGGTATAACCAGTGTATAGCCCGCATGTTCCATTTGCATTTGCACACTGTCAGGAGAACTTTAGGAAGGCCCTCAGCACATTTGGTAGAACCACTATTGGAGAATTTGGACAAGGCTCACATAGGCTTTGTGACACACATTACACTGTATGCAGTCTGATTTACAGTAATGAGTTGCAGCATAGATGAGATCATAGATCCATTGATGTATCAAAGTCACATGAATTCCATTTTAATTAGCAACTGAAAATATAACAAAACATTAGTTTACCTTTTACTTGCAAGACAACTAAAGGGGGAAAGTTGAGTGAAGGAGGTGATATTATTGAGCCTGCTTGCTCAGAAGGTTGTTTGATTATCTCTGAACCAAATATTGTTATTCAGAGGCAAGGGCTTAAAGTTAATAAAAAATGTATCAAATTCATAATTAAATGGAAATGCTAAGAGCTCAGAATATGTTCTTTTGTTGGACTTTTTTTTTTCCCTTTCCATGTCCCAAATTTAACCCACTGGAATTGTTTTCTCAGCACCAGATATTTGCTTTGTGCTCTGAAATAACAGATATCTTTGCATATCGGATTTATTCAGTGGTGGGTTTAACGAGAAATCAGTCAGTGACATGTATTAAACACCCACTGTGTGCAAATATAAGTAAGTGGTATTGCATGAAAGGACAGAGAACACTATGGCCCCTCCTAAAAGAGCTAGCTATTCATACGAGCGGTGGTGAAGATGATATTGCAAGATAACCTCAAAAAATGCCAAGGAAACAGAAATACAGTTTGATGTAGTTCAGACAATAATAGAGGTTGACATTTAGACAGGGTGTCCCAAAAGTCTCGGTGCAGTTTTAGACTTTAATAATTTACACACTCTTTATAGCACTTGGAAGTTTACAAAATGCTTTAGAAACATCATCTTTAGTACAATTCTGTGAGACAGGTACTTTTTTTTAGGGGTGGGGAAAAGGTGGGAGAACCCTGCCTATGATTTCACTGGTGCGGGGAACTCCTGGTGAAAGTGACTTGCTGACTTAGCCAGTATGTATTCTAAGCAGGACTGGAACAAAGATTTTTTTTCTCTGACTCTTAAATCTAACTCTTTATCCACTGTGCAGCAGGTAGTTACTGAAGGTATTATTAACCCCCTTTTACAGATGAGGAAACAGAGGCTCAGAGAAAGATTAAGAGATTTGCCAAAATTATACAGCTGGTAAGGTCAGAGGCAGGATTTGAACCTAGGACTTGCTGACTCTTAGTCTAGCATTTCACCCACCATGATTACCCAGTCAAGAGTTCAGAGAACATAGAGTGGCTATTCAAGGGCCAGTGAGCTGAGGGAGAGAATAGTTAAATTAGAGGTGAAGCCACCTCCCACAGCGTTTGGACAAATTCTTGAAAGGAATGCATGGCACAGAGGGAAGACATTTTAAAAGACAGGGAATCTTGAAGGAACTAAAAGCAAAATCATGAAGTACAAATAAGAATGGATAGAAAACCTGACCCTTAAGTCAGGAAGACCTGGGTCCAAGCCTATGATTCTATATACAGGCTGGATGACCCTTGCCAAGCCAAGGAAACTGTCTCAAACAGTGAGTAGAGTGGGTGGCTATTTGCATTGCTCCAGGTGATGTCTTCATCAGGAATTTCTCATTACCAATGGAATGTCATTTTATTTAATATTTTTATTTCCCACCCAATTACATGTAGAAACAATTTTTAACATTCGTTAAAAATTTTTTTTGAGTTCCCCATTCTCTCCCTCACTCCCTTCCCTCTCTCTTACTGAGAAGGCAAGCAATTTGATATAGGTTATACATGTGCAGTCATGCAAAACATATTTCCTTGTTTGTCATGTTGTGAAAGAAAACACAGAGCAAAAAAAAATCCCAAGAAAAATAAAGAAAAAGTATGCTTTGATCTTTATTCAAACTCCATCAGTTCTTTCTCTGAAAATACGTCCTTTTTTTCATCATGCATCCTTTAGTATTGTCTTGGATCATTGTATTGCTGAGAATAGTTGTCATTCACAATTGTTTACCATACAGTATGGCTGCTGCTGTATACAACATTCTCCTGGTTCTACTCATTTCACTTTGAATCAGTTCATGTAAGTCTTTTTAGGTTTTTCTGAGAATATGCTGCTCTTTGTTTCTTATATTACAATTGCTTGGAATGTTATTTGTTTAAAAAAAATCACAATATGGTCCCAAAATAGGAATGCCTTTTTTTCTCTGCCACCCTAACTATTTTGGTCTCTCTTCCTAATTTGAAAGAAGAGTCACACAAGAGTATCACAGCTTGAAGTTTAAGACTCAAGGTTTAAAGTGATGCTAAGACTTTTGGGACAACCTATATAGAGACATTAATAATATACCAGAGGTGTGTGGTATGGTGTGCTATGGAACTATTTCATTATACCCCATGCCTGTCACTTTCTTCTCATCTTCCGCTGTCTCCCTTTCCCATACTCTCCATTATGTTTCCTTCTTTGGCCCATTATCTCTTTCTACTGTACCTCCCCCTCTTTAACCCTTTCTCTTGTTTTCTGTTTCTCTAGATTAAGACTGGAGGTCAGGCAGAATATAGGGAGATGAATACCCAAGAAAGGAGGATGGGTACAAATGGACTAGAGAAAGACCCTAAAATAAGAACCAGAATGGACTTTGCAGTTTATCTAGTTCAACCTCCTGGTTTCATAGACAGGACAATGAGGCCCAAAGAGGCAGAGTATTACACAGCTAACTGATGGCAGTTCTGAGACTGATTTCCAGTCCAATGCAGTGCCTTATTCTGACTTGTCCCTTGACTGACTGTTAAGTGTTTTGATCACCCTTCTAACTTTCTTGTTTCTAGATTTCCTGCCCTCTCTGATCCTACAACCTATGCTGCACAGGACCCAAGATTCCCTGTCCCAGCTCTCCTTCTCCTTCATAATGCTTCAATATTGAATTTTGTTCATTCTATTGCTATCACACCTCTGGACCTTCACCTTCACCCCAACTCTGTGAAATTGACTTGGTGTATCTTGTTTCCTAAAAACCATATTCTCCATGTTTTCATATTTGAGGAATGGTCAATCTGGTCAGTGAATTCATATTGATACACTAAGAAAAGCAATAAAGTATCATTTGCCTTCCAGGTTCATCATGAGAGTGATCCTCTAGAGGCAATGCCCTGTTTTCACATCTGACCAAGACTCTAGTGGCAGAACTTTCAGATGATGTAGGAAAGGATGGTGACCCAGTAGTAAGTTACTTGGAGCAACATTGAACTGTACTTATATCACACTATTATAGATTTAGTGGCTGGAAGGGACCATAAAGGTCCTCTAGTCCAGTTTTTTCCCCCCTCTTTTTTTAAAATGGTTGAACATATGGAGGCTGATGGAAGCCAATAGAGATTAAGCAGCTTGCTCAAAGTCACACATGACAGAGTCAGGATTTAAACTCAGGTTCTCTGACTCAAAACCCAGGGTTTATTTTTTCCACTGTACCACACTGCTTCCATCAGGGGGAACAGAGAAGGTACCCTTTACAAAGTTTTGATTGGGGTACTAGAATTAAGTTGACTTGCTGAGTTATAGGTATGTGAGAATTGCAAAACTCAACATACATTGTACCAGGCTTCTCCAGTCTAAGGACAAGTAGAGTTATCCCTACCATGCATTGGGCTAGGGGCGTGGCAGCCGCTATGATCTGGAAAATCTGTGTAAAATTTTTTGACCCTCCCTTTGTACCAGAGAAGAAATCTGAATTATTATGGTATTAAAAGATAAAATAAGTTGATATTATAAAATTACATATACATGTATGTATATATAATGCATTTTTTAGTTTCTAACCTTTTTCTGTGTCATCTGCAACTTCTGAAAAACTTCCTCAAAATTCCCATTTAATTTCTTATGCCAACCCGCGACATATTGAAACTGTGATGGGGAAAGTCATGATGTGGAAAGTACAAACTGTACATTGACTCTGAGCTCCTACCTATAGCGTTTCTACCCTTCAGCATAGTGGTCTCCAGGTTTTTTGGCTGCATATCCTATCATTAAAACATTTTGAGCATTTGCCTCCAAAATGTGTATATCTATTTCTATGAGAGAAAGTAGGACGCAGAAAATAGAGAGCTGATCTTGAAATCAGGATCATTTTGGTTAAAATCCAGTCTCTGACATGTATACTGACTATGTGACCCAGCTCTTCACCACTTGGGAGGGGAAGAACTTTTCTCTCCTCTCAAATATCAGCCATGGTGTGTAGCAGCAAAGCTACTCACCCCAAAAGAGATCTCGTTCAGCAAGAAGGAAGGAATCAGGCATTTGTTATGTACCTGCGAATGTGCCGGGCACTGGGCTAAGTGCTTCATAAATATTATCTCATTTTATCCTAACAACCACCCTAGAAGGAAGGCGCTATTATTATTTCCATTTTACAGGTGAGGAAAGGTTAAGGGACTTTTTCCAGGGTTACATAGCTATTAAGCATCTGAGGTCAAATTTGAACTCAGGTCTTCCAGATTCTAAAACATAGTGTTTTATCCATCATGTCTGTCACCTAGCTGACCACCAGCTAGGTGAAAAGAATTTGAGACACGTTGTTTTTGAGTCATTTCAATCACGCCCAACTCTTTGTGACCCTATTTAGGGTTTTCTTGGCAAAGATACTGGAATGGTTTGTCATTTCCTTCTCCAGCTCATTTTACAGATAAGGACACTGAGGCACACAGGTTTAATTGATTGTCCAGGGTCACATAGCTAGTAAGTGTCTGAGGCTGGATTCGAACTCAGGTCTTCCTGACTCCAGGACTAGCTCTCTATCCACTGCACCACCTACTTGAGACATGTATGGGGAAACAATCAGGCAAATGTTAATAATGGCTACCACTTATATTGTACTTTAAGGTTTGCAAAGCTCTTTATAAATATTAACTCATTTTATCCATACAACAGTCTTGAGAGGTACATGCTATTATTATACCCATTTTACAGGTAAGACAGCTGAGACAAAGAGAGGTTAAGTGATTTGCCCAGGATCACAGAACTAGCAAATGCCTGAAGCAGGATCTGAACTCGGATATTCCTGACTTCAGATCCAGCCCTCCAGCCATTATGTCCCCTACCTCTCTATGCATGGTACTTAAGGGTCTAGAAGTCCTTTATTGCTTTATGGTGTCCTGTCTGTTACACCACTTTCAACTGCCAGGGCCAGAACCCTCTCTTGAGTGCCTAGTCATTTCTCTCTCCTTTTTTGCCAGGGGTCATGGTCCTTGAAGATGCTTCCAGCCTCAAGGGACAGCTTCTCTGTAGTAGTGTCTTTTTTGGAAGTGTGTCTCTCTCCACTCTCAACTTGCTTCAAACTCTTTCCAGTTGATTCTCTTATTGCTGAATGGAGTGTCTCCTGCTGGAATGGGATGGGAGGAAAGAAAATCTCTTCTTCCCCCACCAAGAACTGAAGAGCTAGTTCCCTACTGATGGCTTTCCCTTCTACCTACCCAGAACTGCTGAGCTGACTCCAGGAATCATGACATTGCTTCTTCTGACTTAGAGAAAGAGATTTTCTTGTTTTCTAAAGGCATGTTACCATACCTTGTTAACATATTAACATTTCATCATTCAGGATGGATGGGAACTGAATCCTCCCCTACCCATAGATGAGTACTATTTTATTAATAATAATGAAGTAGATCATAAAACTTACACAGAAATAGGAATTAGAAAAGGATTAGGTAATGATGAAACAATAAATGGATTTAGAATCAATGGAGAGTCAGTGCTAGTTACTAAATAGCAAAGTGAATCGTTCAGACCAGTACTTTAGGAAAATAACTGCCAGCTTTGTGGAGATTGGATTGAAGACAAATAGAAGATAGATAGATAGACAGATGGATGGATGGATAGATAGATAGATAACATTTATTAAGTTTTTAATGTGCTGAAGACAAGCAAACAAGGAAGTCCCTACCCTCAAGGAGCTTACATTCTATTGGGGGAAGACAGCACATAAAGGGGAGCTGGAAAGATAACCTGGCAAAGGGGAAAGGTACCCACATATGGGCAAGGTAGCTATTGAGAAGAAAGAAGTGTAGGGAGTAGTGTTGAGAGTGGGGTGGAGGGAAAACAGTTAGGAAGCTATTGTAATAGCCCAGGTGAGAAGTTATGAAGGCCGTAGGATGATGACTACGGGAGTAGAGAGAAGGGAGTAGATACATGCAATATTATGGAGGGAGAAATGACATTTGGCATTTGATTAGATATGTGAGGTAAGAGAGAGTGAAGTGTTGAAGATGACACCAAGGTTTGAATCTGGCTCACTGGAATGGTGGTGGTCCACTTACCAGTAAAAGGGGAAGTTCAGAAGAGGAGTGGGTTTAGGAGATGGCAATTGAAAGAGATCTTTGAAACAGATGGCAACTCCTCCATGTTCATCCTGTTCAACTCACGCTGTCTTTCCCAAGATTAAATAGCAAGGATTAGGCTCTTACTCACTAGTTGTAATGGGCAGGCCCCATATTTGTCCTAGAAACAGCATGATCTGGGATGGGGGGAGTAGTGGATTGATATATGATACCTATAGCTGCTACTATGGATGTCTGGGTGGCAGTTAAGTTGTAATTGCCTTCTGGAACAAATGTCTAGGCTTAGAACAGGGAAAGTTGGGAACTTGCTACATAAACAAAGGAAGGGGTTGGAATGGGGAAGTATTGGGGAATAAAGATAGGTATGGACATTGGAGATAGTCCTATGTTTGTTAATCATGGAGAAGGGTGGGTTTTAAACTATCTTCCCATAGTCTCACTGGTTGATCACATACCCTTTAAGATCATGCCATGGCCCCCGTTTAGAGCCCACTGCTCTATTATACAATCTAGTGACCAAGTCTATTTACTGTATCCTGAATTCTTTTATAGTGTTCTAAGTGAGATGAATAGGGATTCTTTGAAAAAATTTTCAATGGTGATATTTTCCCCTTTAAAATCTTTAAAATGTAATGACACAGTTATCAAAAATACTATGTGTGGCCATTTAAGGATATGATATGAAAATAGAATAACTGATGTTAGTGCTGTCTCACCAGTGAAAATACAGGCTCCTCCAAGGCATGGATTCATGCATGCTTCTTTTGTAAGTCCTACAGTAGCCAGGCCATTGTGAAGTGCTCAATAAATACATGCTGGGTTAATTAATTAATCGCTGCACCTTTTTTCTTGCACTCATCCTCTTCTTCCCCAAACCTGGACAATTTTGTGTAACTCTGTCTCCCTTAAATCTAATTCATGAGAAAGTCAAGCCATAGCCCGTGATGTCATTGATTCTCTTAGAAAACAAGGAACAAACAACCACAACAATAATCTTCTCAAATTCTCCATTTATTTTTACGGCATCACCATATTCTCAGTTACACTGGGCTGGAAACTCTGGAGTAACTTTAAAAAAATAAATCTTATTAATGGACTTTGTCGTACATCATAATCACTTGCAGATAGCCCATTTGTCTTCACCACCTCCCAACCAAAAGAACTCTCTTATGATACAGCAAAAGCAGCACAGTACATCCGCCAGCCCATACAACATTCTGCTTCCCTAGCATCTCATTCCAAGATTTTGTCTCCCTCACCCCCCACATTGGGTCATTTGTCAAGTACTATCATGTCTATCTCCATAACATCTTGTATCTGTTCACTCCTCTCCACTCACTTTGCTAAAACTGAAATTTACCCTTTCATGGCTATGGTAACAATCTGGTCACCTTTAATTCCAATCTATCATCTCCAGCATCCATCACACAGTTACTAAAATTCCCTTCCTGATTCACATCTCTGACCATGTTGCCCTGCTAAAACACTTTGGTGGCTCCCCACTATCAAGAGAATACAGTAAAAAAAAGTTTTTAAAATGAATAATAAATTTATTAAAGAAAATATAATATAAGAAGTAAAAAAATACAAACTCTTTGGTCTGTCATTACCCTTCATGATTTTGTTTCAACTTGCTTTTCCAGCCTTTTATTCTACTTCTCTTCACAAATTCTATTCCAGCCAAACTCAACTATCCCTTTATCTTATTTTGTGGTTTCATGCAACCAGGTGTTATTGATGAAAGCTCCCCTTGGTGCTAGGAACACTAGTCACTTCCCATCTTTTTGCTAGAATTCTTCTCTCCCTTTGCTGCCTTTCCTAATCCAGCTGGATCATGGCTCAAAAGCTGGAAGATCTTAAAGGTCACCTAGTCCAACTTTACTCCTTTATAGATAAGGAAACTGAAGCCCTAATATCTTTCCTTCCTATTTTTTGTAGCAAGTTGTCTAGACCTCTTCTTTGTCTTTATCCTCTTTTACTTACATTTCTTTACTTGGTCTATCTCTGTTATTAGGTCCAAGCTTCTGTAAGGGCAGGGACTCTGCCATTTATCAATTTTGTAATCCCCAGTAGATTGCAAAGTGCCTTGAACATAATAGACATTTAAGAAATGTTTCTTCAATTGAAATGCACAGCTGAGTAAGCCAGAGACCAAATGAATTCTTTCCTTAATGAAGCACTTTTTTTGACTTTTATTAAAAATTTTTTTTAGTATATTGTTTTCCCCAATTACATGTAAAAAACAATTTTTTTAGATTAAAAAAAATTATTTCCTTATTTTGGAGTGGGAAAGGCAGGGCAGTTGGGGTTAAGTGACTTGCCCAAGGTCACACAGCTAGTAAATGTCAAGTGTCTGAGGTCAAATTTGAACTCAGGTCCTCCTGACTCCAGGGCTGGGGCTCTATTTACTGTGCCACCTAGCTGCCCCTAAAAACAATTTTTTAACATTCCCTTTTAAAACTTTGAGTTCCAGATTCTCTCCCTTCCTCCCTCCCCACCCCCATTGTTGAGAAGGCAAGCAATTTGATATAGGTTATACATGTGTAGTCATGCAAAACACATTTCCTATTAGACATGTTGCGAAAAAAACGAAGACCAAAAAAAACAAAACCCCAAACTTCAAGAAAAATGAAGAAAGTTTAAGAAAGCATGCTTCAGTCTGTATTCAGACACCATTAGTTCTTTCTCTGGGAATAGATAGTGTTTCTATCATAAGTCCTTCAGAGTTATCTTGGATCACTGTATTGTCTCAAATAGCTAAGTCATTCTCAGTTAATCATCTTAAAATATTATTGTTACTCTGTACACAATACATTTCATTTTGCATCAGCTCATGTAAGTCTTTCCAGGTTTTTCTAAGAGCATCCTGCTCATCATTTTTTTTTTTTTGCTTTTATTTTGGAGGGGTGAAGGCAGGGCCATTGGGGTTAAGTGAGTTGCTCAAGGTCGCACAGCTAGTAAGTGTTAAGTCTCTGAGGCCGATTTGAACTCAGGTCCTCCTGACTCCAGGGCCAGAGCTGTATTTATTGCGCCTCCTAGCTACCTTCCTGCTTATCATTTCTTATAGCACAATAGTATTCCATCACAATGGGCATGCATGGTTTTATAGCCTGTTGGGCATAGTTCTAAATTGCTCTAAAGAATGGTTAAATCAGTTTACAACTTCACCAACACTGCATCAATGTCTCATTTTTCCCTGCATCCCCTCCAACATTGGCCATTTTCTTTTTTGTCCTATTAGCCAATCTACTAGGTATGAAGTAGTACCTCAGAATTGTTTTAACTTTTTGCATTTCTCCAGTCAATAGTGATTTAGAACTTTTTTTCATATGGTTATAGATAGTTTTGATTACTTCATCTGAAAATTATTTATATCTCTTGGTCATTTATCAGTTGGGGAATGACTCTTATTTTTATAAATTTGATTTAGTTCTCATTTGAGAAATGAGGCCTTTATCAGAGAAACTTGCTTCAAAATTTTTTTCACAGTTACAGTTGCTAAGTGTATTTTCCTCCATCCAGTTCCCCTCCCCCTTTTATTCTATTCTCTCTCTCCTTTCACCCTGTCCCTCCTCAAAAATGTTTTGCTTCTGACTACTGGCTCTTCTGATCTTCTATCACTCTCCCTTCCTTTCTCTTATTCCCTTCCCATCCTACTTTCTTGTAGGGTAAGATAGATTTCTATGTTCAATTGAGTGTGTATGTTATTCCCTCTCTGAGTCAATTCTGATGAGAGTAAGATTCACTCACTCCCCCTTATCTCCCTCCTCTTCCCCTCCACTGTAAAAGCTTTTTCTTGCCTCTTTTATGTGAGATAATTCCTCTCCCTTTCCCCCAGTGCATTCCTCTCTTACCCCTTAATTTTATTTTTTTGGTTTTCATTCCTTCATATTCAACTCACACCTATGCCTTCTGTCTGTACATACTCTTAACTGCCTTAATAAATTTGAAAGTTTTTATGAGTTGCAAGTATCACTTTCCTATGTAAGAGTGTAAACAGTTTAACCTTCTCAAGTACCTTATGATTTCCCTTTCCTGTTTACCTTTTTATGCTTCTCTTAAGTCTTGTATTTGAAAGTCAAATTTTCTATTCAGCTCTAGTCTTTTCATCAAGAATGTTTGAAAGTTCTTTATTTCATTAAATACCCATCCCCCCCATCCCTCAAGGATTATACTCAGTTTTGCTGTGTAGTTGATTTTTGGTTTGTAATCCTTGTTAGAATATTACTGGGAGTTTTCATTTTGGGATCTTTTTCAGGAGGTGATTGGTGGGTTCTTTCAATTTCTATTTTACTCTCTGGTTCTAGAATATTGGGGTAGTTTTCCTTGATAACTTCTTTAAAGATGATGTCTAGGTTCTTTTTCTGATCATGGCTTTCAGGTAATCCAATAATTTTAAAATTATCTCTCTTGGATCTATTTTCCAGATCAGTCATTTTTCCAGTGAGATATTTCACATCATCTTCTATTTTTTTTCATTCCTTTGGTTTTGTCTTATTGTTTCTTGGTTTTTCATAAAGTTATTAGCCTCCATTTGCTCAATTCTATTTTTTAAGGAATTATTTCCTTCAGTGAGCTTTTGTGCTTCTGCTTTTCAGGGCATTCTTCTCCTCACTGGCTTTTTAATATCTCTTTTACCATTTGGCTTTTTTGTTTTTAAGGTGTTATTTTCTTCACTATTTTTCTCATTTTTCATTATTTTCTTGCATCACTCTTATTTCTCCTCCCAATTTTTTCTCCACTTGGTTTTTTCTCTACTTGATTTTCAAAATACTTTTTGAGCTCTTCCATGGCCTGAGACCAATTCTTATTTTTCTTGGAGGCTTTGAATGTTGGAGTTTTGACTTTGTTATCTTCTTCTGAGTGTATATTTTGATCTTCCTTTGTCACCATAGTAACTTTCTGTGGTTAGAATTTTTTTTCTCTTGTTTCCTCATTTTTCCAGTCTATTTCTTGACTTTTAATTCTTTTTTAAAGTGGGCCTCTGCTTCCAGGGTGGAGGGCACATTGTTTCAAACTCCAGAGGTATTGTGCAGTTTTCAGAGATGCTTCAAGCAACCTGTAAGTTTTCAGTTCTTCTAAGGTGGTATGATTGAAGGGGAGGTACACTTACCACTCTCTTGGCCCTTGCTCTGGTCTCACTCTTTTTTGTGCTTTAACTGTGACAAGGGTCCCTGCTCCACTGCAGCCAAAAGCTCTGGTGTGCTAGTGCTCCTCTATGCTCTGGAACTGAGACCTGGGAATTCAACCCAGGTCTAAGTATGGGCAAAGCAACAGAGTCCTGCCCCCAGTGCCAACAAAGAGACCTCTATAATCTCCTAATCAGTTGTCTGACCCCATTATTGCCAATGTTGATTTAGTGGCTTGCATGGCCGGCACAGGTCTGTGCTACATTTTTACTCAGGGTAAAAGATCTTTCTTGCTGAACTTCTAAGTTGTCTTTGGCTGAAAAATTATTTCACTCTGTCATTTTGTGGGTTCTGCTGCTTCAGGAATTATTTTGTAGCATTATTTATAGGTATTCAGAGGGCTTTGGGGGAGATCTTGGGTGAGTTGCTACCTTTTCCCCACCATTTTGGCTTCCCCCTCTTAGTGAAGCACTTTCCCAGGACCTGGAAACTCTACGTTTACAGATTATGAACCACTAGTGTTTCATTGTAGAGATCACCAAGGATGAAAGAATCATATATTTAGAGCTGGAAGGGACCTTAAAAACTACTTAAATCAAACTGTCTCATTTTACAGGTGAGGAAACTGAGACACAGAGTAGTGAAATGACTTGACCAGGGTTACACAGGTGGGATTTGAACCCAGAACTATAAGATCAATTCCCTATCCACAATACTACTCAGGGATTTGTGTTGATATGTGATGGCTGCTCTTAATGATACAGTCCAAGATATCAGATCAGTTTAAGTGTGAGTATTAGGGAACAAGAAATATGAGTCTGGAAGAAAATACCAACACTCAGCCCATAAGATGAGGAAAGTGTTGGGGCAAATGAGAATTTGAATTTGGCCATTACTTTTGTAGGTCTTAATAACCAGAAGACCCAGCAAGAGCAGGTGCTGTGAAGAGCTCTTCTCCCCAACCTTCCTGGCAGTGCTCCTTTCTTTCCCCCTCCTAGCTAGATGCTGCATCCTAAGCCCCCTCCCTCCTTGATGCTGACCCTCTTCTTAGTTCCTTTCCCAAAAGGAAGAAACCCTGTCCAAATTGCTTGCATGAACAGGGATTCCAATGACAAAGCTTCTAGTAAGATGATGTATCACTGAGTCTTACCCTCTGCCCTGTCACAGTACCTTAAAGACCACGGATGTTAGTATTCGTCCTGCTTCTCTGTTCTCCAGACTTCCAGGCATTGCCATCTGACTTGCTACAGAATGTTCCTAGGTGAGTTGCCTCCACCAATTAGAATCAGCTTCTCTGAGAGCAGGGGCTGTCTGATTTATTTGTATCCCTAAGGGCTGAGCCCAGTTGCTTGGCACATAATAAACCCTTATTAAAAGCTTTTTCATTTACTTTTACATACATGCAAAACCTAACCATGTCCAAGGAGATTCTGAAATAGTAAAGTTATATTTGTTCTTTGTGAGCCATCATTTTTACCTTCTTTTATTCAAAGGTATTAATTCTACTTTGTAATGAAAGAAGTCTGCTAGGATTAACAGGCTGTATTATTCATTGTAGAATTTCTAAAAAGGTAGAATATTTTGGGAGAGTTCTTAAAATTATTCTTAGTCCATAACCAGACTGGTTGACAAACATGATTTCAAGTAGGAAAATTGTAATTCTGTAAATATCAAGAGACTTTGGAGCACTCCACAGAAGCAAAGTAATCATTTGGTTACATTGACAGTAGGTTTCATTTATTCAACAATTTGCTACAGATAAAAAGGTAAGGTAACCTAGAGCTTCTTGTTGCCCCAGGGCAAGCTTTGTAGTCCCAGCTTTTAGCGCCCTGCTTTGGACAGAGCAGAGCTTAAATAAACATTTGTTGAAATGATCATCTCAGTTCTTGCACTTTATCCTGCAAAAAAGATTACAGCTCCCTCCAAACTGTATTTTACTATTTCCTGGTTGAGGCCAGAGGTTGGAAAGAAAGTCCTCAGATTTCTAGGACCTCAGATAGTGTTGGAAGGAATAGTAAAGGCCAGTGAATTCAAATTCTTCATTTTACAGATGAGGAAACTGAGGCTCTGAAAATTAAAAGACTTGCCCAGGGACACAACAGCTTGTAAGTATATGAGGCAAAATTTGAACCTAGATCTGATTCTGTGTCAAGGGTTTTCTCTACTACTGCACGTTGCCACTCTCTTTTTAATTTGTCCCGCTGAAAAACAGGAGGGTAGTTCAGAATGATAGTCATTGGAATAAGGGTGCACAGGATCCACTGGAAGGTGCAACATCCACAGGGAAAGTGGTGTGAGTGAAGTGAGCAAAATCGGCACCGACTGAGGCTACAAGGACCCTCCAGCTGACTTGGCGTTGAGTGCGGGAAGAAAGAGTATGAAGTCTGTGACATCTAGAGCCCTCCCTTGCTCTGTCCTACCCTGCCCTGCTCGGTACACAGTCCAGCCGCTTTACCTATTCTTCACCACGCTTTGGAAAGAGAACCGACTCCTGTTGAGCCGTTCCTGCAAACCCTCCTCCATTCCAGAGCCTCAAAGCCTGGTGGATCTTCAGCTCGTGGCCCAGAGCACCTTGTTACTTTCTCTCCCTTTCTCTCAGTACTCAGAACTCAGTACTCTCCTTCTCTTGCCCAAAGTAGTTGACTGGGGTAGCTTCTGGGGGATAAAGGGAAGTCGGCACTAGGCTAAGAGAAAGCCGTGTGGAAAGGACTCCTGGCTCCCCTGCCAGTCTAGGCTCCATCCATCAGGGAGTTGAGCTACCCCTGTCGCTCTCCACCCCCACCACAGTGGTGTATTTTCCTTTTGGTTGTTTGCTAAGGCTAGGGGAATGAAACGGTGGGGGGGCAGAAGGGGAGGACAGAGAGAGAGAGAGAGAGAGAGAGATTTTTCTTTCTTCTCCCCTCTTTCTCTCCTTTAATTTAAAGAAGTTAACAGTGTTGAGGGCAAGGCTCCACGGAACGGGCATGAGACAGGAGGGAGAGAGGGTTTGATGTGGCAAAGTCAACCACCGCGTTTTGGAGCAGAGGAAGAAATCTCCCTCCCTCCAGAGCTGTGCACTGGGGGCACCAGAGTACGCTAGGTAGTGGCAGCGGCGGCTGCACCCGCGGCTGGCACTTAAGCACGCGCGCAGCCAGGGGCGGGGAAGAGGGAGAGAATGGGTGGGGGGAGTGGAGGCAGCACACGTGTGTGGGAGCGGCGGAAAAGCGGCGAGTGCACAGGACAGGTGCAGGCGCGCAGCCTTCCTATTGGTCCCGGGCTGCGACCCTCCCGCCCCCGCTGCAGCTCCAGCTCCAGCTCCAGCTCCAGTTCCGTCTGTGGGTACGTGTGCACGCGCCCGAGGAGGGGAGGGGAAGAGGGGGCAGGAGGACGGCGCGTGTCCGTCCTCCTCCGCTTCCAACTCCCCCGCCCCTCTGCCCCAGACCGGGTACGTCTTCTTCTGTCGCTGCTGGCGCCGCGCGCTCGCGGACACAGGTATGGGGGAGCGCGAGCGCCTCGGGTGCGCGCTGTGTTTGTCATTCCCTCTTGTGCGGGCTTGGGGGCAGTGGGGAGGAAAAAGAAGGCGGGGGGGGGGGGAGAAGGTTGGAGCTGCTGCTGCTGCTGTTGCTGCGGCTTTCGTCTGGCTCGCGCAGCAGCAGAGGTCGTGCACAGATGCGGGTTAAGCTTGGGGGGGAGGAGGAAGAGGAGGAGGAGGAGGAGGAGGTGCAGGAAGAGGAGGGGGTAATGAGGCTGCATGCATCAAACCCACAGGTAAGATTTCCAGGCAGGAAAGGGCATCCCCATACCGGAGAACGGGCGTGCGAAGGGAAAGAGTCAGTATTTTGGTCCCCCCTCTTCCTTCCTCCCCTCCCCCGCCCCCGGCTGAATGTGACAGCGCGGGGGATACTGAAGACTGTGCAGTAGGACACATTCTGATCCCAGGAAGGGAAATAAACTGAGAACTAGCTACAGGAATCCAGTGCCACACTGGGGTGTTCTTAAGAGTGAAATGTATAGGCCTAAAGGGGGAAGAAAAAAAAGTATCTTGTTAGCCAGGAGACCCTGAGAGGTTTTATACTTTCACGGCATGGTCGTTAACTGCTGAATTGCGGGGACGGGTGCAACGTAGATTTGCATTAATTCCCTGCCCTCCCACACCTCCATTGCTCTTTCGGTAGGAGAGCATCCCAGAGATTGGCACTCTCCGGACCTCAATGAATGTCGTTATTGCACAATGGGAAGAGAGGGTGAAATAGGATAAAGTAGGGAGGGGGAGGGTCGAGGGTGCTGAGCAGGGAAAGGGGGCGCTCCGGCTTAGCGGGAGCTGGAGTGGAGAGTGCCCTGAACGAGCTCGGGGTATTTTTGTTACAGACTCTTGCAAGCCGGATGCTCTCTGTGGATAAAAGATGTATCATGGAATGAACCCGAGCAGTGGAGATGCATTTCTAGAGCAGCAGCAGCCCCCGCAGCAGCAGCAGCCCCAGCAGCAGCAGCAGCAGCCCCAGCATCAGTTCCCCCCGAGACTCTTCACAGTGGTTTTGTGGTTTCAGCTAGCGCTGTGCTTTGGCCCTGCACAGCTCACGGGTGGTGAGTGACTTCCTCATGTGACAGTGTGAAGGGAGCCGGGAGAGCACTAGAAAGAGAGTCTCTGGCAGGATCTATGGGGCCTCCCCACCCTCACTTTCAGCCTCCAGGGGGTACTAAGAGACCTTTCTCCTCCTCTTGTGCCCTCTCATTCCTTTATACTCCATCTACATTCATACGCTTAGAAAAAAGAAAGCCCCCAGCATAAAGCCATCCTTGAAACGCATATTCCTGCTTACTGAAAAATGCCTTTTCTTTTACTTACTGCCCGACACAAATATACACACCCACATTGAGACAGGAGCTTTCTGATAGCAACACCCCTGCTTTTCTGGAGAACCAAACTGAAACCTCCCCCCAACCTTCCCCCCCCTCCAATATCCTAATCCGTTCAGCAGACATCTATTACTAGTTCACTATCCTTGGGGGGTGGGGGAGAGAGGAAAGTGTTGGGTAGCTTAGTATGAATGACTGTGGATCTCTGTTACCAGTGGCAGCTTTCAGCTTAGAGAGCTCCAATATTCCATCACTGGAGATTTAGGCAAGTGCTGTTATGGCTACTCAGAGGGGGCAAATTGGAAATTAGGTTCAAAACATGTGACATAATTGGTGGAGAATCATCTTGGAAGGAAAGTTAGGCTTTCTTTTGCTTTATGTCTTTTCAGGTTTGAAAGGGCTGTGTGTGCAGAGATGTGTCTAATAAAATTGCTTTGCCGTAATTTCTCATTTCTGATTTTCAGTGAAAGAAAGCAGAACAAGTCAAGGGCCCTTCTGTGAGGTAGAAATTAGTAGAAATTATATTAATAACCTCAGTTTCATATGTTTCTAATCTAAGGCATATTTGGTTCTTGAAGAGAAAACATCTTTTGGTTGCATCAGTAAAGAACAGAAAAAAGTCCTTTTTACAGTTTTAGAACCCTGAGGGTCTTACCTTGTCCATCATTGCAGTCTGTCCCACATTCGTTCTTTGGATTTTTTGATACGGAAAAGTTAAGGTGGAGGGGATTGGGGGGGGGGGAAGAGAATGTGTTTCTTTAGCTTATATGCTATTAACATTAGTAAATGACTGTTGGTTGGGAGAAGTCTTGTTTGTAATAAGCAAACCTTGAAGAAATATTCTAACAAAATAAACTCAAAGATTTACAGTGAAAGAAAACATAAGTCAAGAGCCCTTCTGTGAGGTAGAAATGAGTGGAAATTACATTAATAACCTCAGTATCATGTTTCTAATCTAAGACATATTTGGTTCTTGAAGAGGGAACATCTTTTGGTTGCATTAGTAGAAAACAGAAGAAAGTCCTTGTCAGAGTTTTAGAAACCTCTGAGGCTCTTACCTTGTCCATCATTGCTGTTTATCCCACATTTACTCTACAGGCTTTTTGATATGGAAAATTAAAGTGGGGAAAGGGGATGTGTTTCTTTAGCTTAAGTGCTGTTGACATTAGTAAATTGCCGTTGGTTAGGAAAAGTCTTGATTGCAATAAGCAGACTTTAAAAAAATACTTTCCAACCATATAACCTCAGGAGAGTTCATTGTTGAGAATAAAATAATTGGTGGCAGGAAAACGATCCCTATTCTACCTTCCTTAAAGGAAGAAAAACTAGGGGAGAGAGAAGAGACAAATAACAAATAGAGTTATTATCATAGACAAATCAAAATTTCAGACATTGCATTTGGGATCCTGAGTTGTGAATATAAAGTTGTTGTTTGTCCTTCCTTCTTGAAGAAGACCATGGCATCAAGAAGGGGATGCCAAGTCCTTGTTTTTGAATTGTTTTTGAGTGAGGGAAGGCTATGCAAAGTCACCAGCCTCAGTTTCTCCTCTGGAGCCATCTGGGTCCCGTGTTAAGATATAGATGGCCCCTGTGAGTGTAAAGAAACTTGCTGTGAACATGCATATCTGGTTATATTTGACTGCCATATAAGTTGCATTGCTTTCCAAGCCCTGCTATTTCATTGCCAATCAATATCAATGTCAACCTTCCTTGATCCTTGGTGGAGGAACTTGTAAGGAAAACCTCTGTGTGTGTGTGTGTGTGTGTGTGTGTGTGTGTGTGTGTGTGTGTGTCAGAGAGAGAGAGAAAGAGAGAGAGAGATTTTGTTTCCATAAAAATGCTTTAGGTGAGAATGGACCACCCACTTATGCTGAGCAAAATCAGAATTTCACAACGGCAGATCATGGGGATAGGGCATGATCATAGATTACATTAAAATTCCTTTTGGATCAATACACTTTTCTGTAGCCCAACTATCTAATAGTGTTTTATGAGTAAAAAGCAGTTGGTTTGAGCTGGACTTTGAATGACAGAGGTAATTTCTTTCACCTTTAAAAAAAATCAGTTTATCTTCTCTTTTCCCTTTCTTCCTCAGCCTCACTTCTTCCATTTCCTTCCCCCAAATGAAATATACTCTCCCCTCTTGCTAGTCCGTTTTTTACTTGTAGTAGACTGTAGATCTTGTAGTAGATTGCTACACTTGAGATCAGAAGACTTGAGTCCCAATCTAAACTTATGATTCTGGATGAGTCTTTTTGGCACTCAGTTTCCCTCTCTGTGAATTGAGGACAAGATGATTTGTAGATCCTTTCGAGCATTAAGTCTTCATGATACTGTCTCTGACACTAGTTGTTTGATCATGCACAAGTCCCACCCTTAACCTCTCTGAGGTGAAAGAGGGCAGTACCTAACTCATGAGCTTGTTGTAAGAAAAAACACTTTGAAGCACCATATAAATGAGTTATAATTAATGTGAGTTCTTAAATAATTTTATAATTAATGTATAATTAATATGCATTAATGAGTATTCAGCCAACTGTCTTTCAGTTGTCCTTAGATGATGTTCTTTATAAGAAGTTTAAGAAAAGAGACCTTTAAGATTCAAAGGCAGAAGTTGTTATTTATTTGTGTCTGACTCTTTGTTAACCCCTTTTGGGGTTTTCTTAGCAGAGATTCTAGAGTAGTTTGCCATTTCCTTCTTTAGCTCATTTCACAGATGAGGTAACTGAGGCAAACAAGGTTAAGTGACTTGCCCAGGGTCACACAGCCAGGCAGTATCTGAGGCCAGATTTGAACTCATGAAGATGAGTCTTCTTGATTCTAATACCAGTGTTCTCATCTACTGTGCCAGCTAGTTGCCCTCCAAGTCAGGGGGCCCATTTAATATCGTTGCCAGAGCATCCATATGATTGGTTTCATAGAATTTGGAGCAAATTCAAATCTGGGCTGTACTAAAAGGGCAATGACTTCCACGAATATTGGAAATTATAATCCTGTTGTTTGCTGCCATTATGAGCCTTGGTCTAGAGTATTTCATTCAGTTCTGGGCACTGCAGTTTAAGAAGGATGTTGATAAACTGGAGAGCATGCAGAAAAAGGCAGCCAGAAGTTGCAGGAACTTGAGACCCCATCATATGAAGATTGAGTCGAAGTCCCTGGGCATGATTATCCTGGAGAAGAGAAGTTTCATTGTAGAGTGTGGATGGGAGGGCAACTTCAAGTGTTGAAAATGCTGTCATATGGAAGAGTGCTTAGACTTATTCCCTTTGGTTCCAGAAGGCAGAACCAGGAGCAATGGGAGCCAGTGACAAAGAGGCCAGTTGAGGATCGGTGTTGGGAAAACCTTCCCAACCATTAAAGCTGTCCACAAATAGTATGGGCTATTTGGAGAGGTGATAGGTAGCTCTTCTTCCTTGGAGGTCTTCAAACAGAGGTCTTGATGCAATTGTTGGGTTTATTTTTATGGTCATTCCTTGGGTCTGTTTCATTTGTGTATAGGTTGTAGATCATTGCTCAAGGTCCTTCCAACTCTCAAAAGTCTATGATTCTGAGATGGTAGGGACCTTGGAGGTCATCTAGTCCAGTCTGCTTTTTTGACAGATGAGGAAACTAGGCTCCGATGTTGAATAACTTGCTTCCAAGGTAATAAATAACAGAGCCAGAATTCAAACCCAGTCCCCCTCAGGGTTTTTAAGGTACTACTGAGAGAGTGTTGCATTAGCTCTAATATTAAACATCTTTGAAATCTGTAAAGAACTTGTTTTATCTCTGTCTTCCCATTGAAGCATGTAATAAAAGAAAGTATCCAGAAACTTTAAAAAACTGTGGTAGTGTATCACCTTCCATTTTTACATCTTTGTTTCAGCAAACTCCTTTTGGTCTGTTCACTTTAGAGGAAAGGCTTCAGCGCTGTTTGTTCTTAGGCTCATGTAGACTGAGAATGTCATCACTAGTAACGTAGTCATTATAACTGCATTTTCCTTCAAGCCAAAAATTTGGGAGCTCCTGTTGAGATAGATCATTCTTATGTCATATCTGACAAACTAAGACCTAGGGAAGAAATTTTGTGACTGGTCCCAGTGTCATAAAAATCATTCCAAAGCTTTTATGAAGAAAGAGCCAGTGGCAGACTTGGTTTTGGGGACCCTGGCATTCCTGAAATCATGTTGTTCAGTTAGCAAACTCAATCTAAATGGAAAACAGGCAGTGAGCCTGAAGACAGCTGGTATTGGTGGTAGGTAAGGGAGCTAGCATCTTGCAGCGTAGGACACCAGGAGGGGCACAGCAAGAGATACTTGTAATGGTACCTTTTTAGAAATGCACATGTTTAATGCCAGAAAATTATGCTCTCCATGACACAAACATATTTATTTTGTTTTATGTGTTTATAGTAAAGGCTCAAGGCCTCAGCAATGCTGCAACACATGGGGAGAACAGTTTTCAAGTGCAAGAGTCTGGTGGGGAGGAATATTCAGACTCTGGCTAGGACACGTAAATGCCTTGTCATGATTCAGACCTGAAAAAGTTTGGTTCCATTTCCAACTTGGAGGTAATTCAGAAAACTCTATACCAGTCCCCAGTAAGGCAAGACTTCCTTTCTCTTATTAACCAAAAGGTGCATATCTAATAGATAATCTATTCTTAACCTGAGATTTTCATTTTTGACTGTTTTCAGTAAAAAACAAAAACAAAAAACCTCATCAATAGTGGATATATAATAGCTTCATCTAGGAAAAGAAAGGCAGATGTTCAATTCAAATACTATAGCAAAAGGCTGAATCAGAGAGGGAGAAATGGAGAGAATGATCAGATCAAAAAGAAAAAGAAAGTTTTCCCCCAGGATCCCTAGGATCTATAGATTTCAACTTTAGGGTAATTTTTAAAAAAATTAACCTGAGTTTATATGTGGGTAGGTTTCTCCAAGTCTTCTTTTGTTAAGTGAGGAGAAACTAGTTTAAAAATAACAATCAACATTTACATAGTGACAGTAACTAGCAGATATACATTGCTTTAAGGCTTACATGGCTATTTATATATTATCTCATTTGATCCAGGGATCTAGGTATTATTGTTATCATTCCATTTTACAGCTAAGGAAACTGAGGCAAAGATTAAATGACTTGTCCAGGGTCCTACACTTAGTAAGTATCTGAAGTTAGATTTGTACTCAGGTCTTACAGACTCCAAATCTAGCACTCTATCCACAGAGCCCCCAGCTGCCAGTACAGTGCTTTAAGGTTGGCACACTACTTCAGCACAGAGGTGGCTGCAAACACTTCTGAGTATCTTGAACTAGATTAAAATGTAATTAGGAAATGTTAAACAAAACAAATAAAAATACAGTGCAGCATAGATCATGTTAATTTGTTATCTTCTAAGTCAGCGTGTGGCTGCAGGGTTCTGTTTCTATTTGAGTTTGACATTATTGCCTCTAATTTTCAAAGTCTTTTTGTTTTTCATCCCTGATTCTCAGAAAGGTTAAGCAACTTACCCATAGCAACACAGCTGATATGTCTCAGAGGCAACATTTGGATCCTGGTATTACTGATTCTAAAGTTAACACCCTATCCATTAAGCCAGGATTTTAAGAATTTATGAGGTTACATCATACTAAAAATAAACCATTTCTCAGGGTAGCATAGAATGGCAGCTAGCATCCTTAGGCTCTTTCTGTCCTAGAATGTCATCAGGCCTTTGCCTGAGTCTCAGGAGTAGTCTAGATTGTTGTAGAGGGGATGAACAAAGAAGTTGGTCACAAGTAGAGCCAATGAAAGTTCTGAAAGCTCCTTGACATACCTTGGGCTGTGGTGTTACCACCTGTCTGTCCTCCATCCCCTTTGGGTTTTATTACCAATCCCAGCAAGAGAAAACAGTTGCCTCACAAGTTCAGTAAATAGTGTCAATAAAGAAATGAAACAGCATATTGCAGAGAGAACCAGTCTTGAAACCAGGAAGAGCTGGTTTCAAGTCCTGTGCCAACATATTGGCTGTGTGACCTTGGGCAAATCACTTAACCTGTCAATGATCTGGGCAGCTCTCTAAAACTCTAAGTTGCAGAGAAAGTGCCAATTTATATTAATAGGGGAATTTTTATCACCTGGAAATTCTCCATATTAGTGAAATCACAGGTCTACGCCCTATCCCTTTGTCAGTAAACCAAATGACTAGCAGGCTGGGTGACGGGGACTTCTAACAGATGACTAGATCAGGAGAATACCATAAATATAATATATCTGGATTTCAGGAAGATCTTTGAAAAAGTCTCTCATCCTGTCATTGTGAACATGTAGAGATATGTGGACTGGATAATAATACTGTTGTCAAATGTGTTTAAAACTTGTTGAACCATCAGGCTAAAAAAAAGATAGCTGTGATCTGTGTAGCCTAAAGGAGGGGTTTCTAGTAGGTTATACCTCAAGGACCCATCCTTGGTCCTCTGCTGTTTAACATTTTAATAGGTGATTTAGATGATAGAGTGCTCGGCTTGGAATCCCAAAGACCTACATTCAAATCCTGCTTTTGACACTTATTAGCTGTATGGCTATTGAAAGTCTCCTAACCGAAATAGGGATAATAGTAATAAAAAATAGTGAATGGAGAGCTTGTATTGGGGCTAGTAAGACTTGGCCAAGCCCAGCTTCTGACACATACTGACTGCTTTCACTGCGGGCAAACCACTTAACTTCATAGTATTCTTCTTTTTACTCTTATTGTATCTTTTTCCCAGTTTTTTTAAACATTTTTATTAAAAGTTTTGAGTTCCAAATTCTATCCCTTTCTCTCTCCCTCTCCCCTCCCTGAGATGGTAAGCAATCAGATATAGGTTATACATGTGCAATTATGTAAAACATTTCCGTAATAGTCATTTTGTACAAGAAGACTCAAAAGAAAAAAACGAAAAAAGTGAAAAATAACATTAGTTCCCTCTCTGGAGGTGAATAGTGTACTTCATCATTAGTCCCTTTGGGATTGTCTTGGATCATTGTATTGCTGAGAATAGCTAAGTCATTCGCAGTTCTTTATCCAACAATATTGCTGTTACTGTGTACAACATTCTCCTGGTTCTGTTCACTTCACTATGTATCAGTTCATGTAAGTCTTTCCAGGTTTTTCTGAAATCATCCTGCTTCATTTCTTATAGCACAATAATATTCAATTGTAATAATATATCATAGCTTGTTTAGCCATTACCCAAATGATGGGCATCCCTTTGATTTCCAATTCTTATACACCCCAAAAAGAAGTGCTATAAATATTTTTTGTACAAATAGATTCTTTTCCCTTCTTTTAGGTATCTTTGGGATATAGACCTTGCAATAGTATTGCTGGATCAAAGGATCAGAGGGTATGCACAGTTTTATAGCCCTTTGAGCATAGTTCCAAATCGCTCTCCAGAATGGTTGGATCAGTTTATGACTCAACCAACAATGCATTAGTGTCCCAGTTTTCCTATATTCCCTCCAACGTTTAACATTTTCCTTTTTTGTCACATTAGCTAATCTGATAGGTATGAGGTGGTACCTCAGAGTTGCTTTAATTTGCATTTCTCTGATCAGTAATGATTTAGAGTGTTTTTTTAATATGACTATGGATAGCTTTGGTTTCTTTGTCTGAAAACTGCCTGGGGGAATGACTTGTATTTTTATAAATTTGATTCAATTCTCTATTTTGGAAATGAGGCCTTTATCAGAGATATTTGTTGCAAAATGTGCCCACCACCCCCAGTTTTTTGCTTTCCTTATAATTTTGGTTGCGTTAATTTTGTTTGTGCAAAACCATTTTAATATTTATATAATCAAAACTACCTATTTTACATCTTGTAATGTTGTCTGTATCTTTTTTGGTCCTAAATTCTTCCCTTATCCATAAATTTGGCAGATAAACTATTCCATGCTCTCTTAATTTGCTTATAGTATTACCCTTTATGTATATATCATATACACATTTTGACCTTATCTTGGGATATGGTGTGATATGTTGTACTATACCTAGTTTCTGCCAGCAGTTTTTGTCAAATGATGAGTTTTTGTTCCAAAAGCTTGAATCTTTGGGTTTATCATATACTAGATTACCACGATCCTTTACTATAATGTAATTTGTAGCTAATCTGTTCCACTGATGTACTACTCCATTTCTTAGCCAGTACCAGATTGTTTTGATAATTACTGCTTTATAATACAATTTGAGATCTGGTACAGCTAGACCACCTTAAACTACCTTCTTTCTCATTTTTTTTTCATTGATTCCCATGATATCCTTGACCTTTTCTTCTTCCAGATGAATTTTCTTATTATTAAATAATAATAATATTTGATAGTTTGGTATGGCACTGAATAAATAGATTAACTTTGGTAGAATTGTCATTTTTATTATATTGGTTCAGCCTATCCATGAACAATTAATATTTTCCCAATTGTTTAGATCTGACTTTATTTGTGTGAGAAGCATTTTATAGTTGTGTTCATATAGTTTCTGGGTTTGTCTTGGCAAATAGACTCCCAAGTATTTTATATTGTTTACTGTAATTTACAATGGAATTTCTCTTTCTATTTCTTCCTGCTGAACTAACCTCATAGTACTCTACAAAATTCTCTAAGAGTACAAGTTGCAGAGCAGGTACTAACTTGCTTTGGTAGAGGGAATTTCCTTATCTGAGAATTTCCTGTATCAACAAAATCACAGGTCTGGTAGCTGCCCATAGCTTTCATATACATGGTGCAGACCTCACAGGTTTGTTGTGAGGCTCAAATGAAATCATGCATTTCATGATGTATAAGTCTGAAAGCGCTATATAATATGATGATAGTGGTAATATTAAGGCATAGATGGAATGCTTATAAAATTTGTAGATGATACAAAGTTTGCAGTGAAGCTAATAATGGGTAACAGATTCAGGATTAAAAAAGATCTAGACTGGAATAGTGGGCTACCACTCTCCTTCCCCCTCCCCCCCCCCCACCTTGTGGGAGTTGAGAACCTGTGCTTTCATTAGTATGAGGAACTCCTAGTTAGGAAATTCTTTTTATTGATGCACATGTGCAACTGCCCTACAACTTGAAGTCTTTGAGAGTTGTATGGGGGAACTGAGAGACTTCTCTAGGGTCCCCCATCCAGTATGTGTTAGAAGTATTACTTAGACCAAGTCTTCTTGACTCTGAGGCTATTTCTTAGTCTGTTAGGTCTCAGTTAAATCACTATGATTTAAGAAGGATATTGTTAATTGGGTGAGTTTTCAGAGGCAGGCAACCAGGATGGTGAAGGACATTGAGTTCATGTTGTATTAGGGTATGTTGAAGTCTCTGGGTATGTTTAGTTTAGAGAAGAGAAGACTCAGAAGGAGCATGATGATTGTCTTCAAATATTTATAGGGCTCCCATGTAGGAGAGAGATTAGACTTGTTTGACCCCAAAGAACAAAACAAGGAACGATGGGTGTAAGTTACAAAGAAGCCAGTTAATGTCAGGAAAAACTTCCTAACAGTTAAGAGCTGTCCAAAAAGCAGAATGAGCTACCTTAAATGGTGGGTTTCCCCTCCTTGGTAAGAGGCAATGAGGTGGCTCAGTGTATAGAGCCTTAGTTTTGGAGTCAGGAAGACTGGAGTTCAAATCTGCCTCACTAGCTGTGTGACCCTGGGCAATTCACTTAACTTCTGTTTGCCTTAATCCACTGGAGAAGAAAATGGCAAACCACTCCAGTATCTTTGCCAAGAAAACCCCATAGACAGCATGTGAAAGATGAAAATAAAACCCTATGCTAGGGTTCGAAAATAAACATCATAAAGGAGAAGGAACACTAGATATGGAGTAAGACTGGATCTGATTTATAGTTCCTTTCACTTCAAATCATTAAACTTCTTCATCTGTAAAAAAAAAATGGTGGTTATAATCAATGAACTCTAAGCATCTTCCTGCCCTCAAATCTTATTATCTGAGGTCTGGTTGTTAGAAAATGGTGTAAAAGACAAAGAGGTTTTGATAGAATATAAGTTAAATAGCAAGTCAATAATATGATGTGGTAGCCAAAAAATTAATTTAATCTTAGGCTGCATTGCTAGTAGCAATACTGTTCAGAACTGGTCCAACCATATCTGGAATATTATGTGTAGCTCTTCCCACCACATTTTAGAAAACACATTGGCAAGCTAGAATATTCCCAGTAATGAACAACCTAGATTCCTGAATGGTTAACAAAAGGATGTTTACTTTGCCCTAAAACAGCAAGGATATGCAATGAGGACACAGTGACCACCCTGCCTCCAACTCTTCCCTATCATCTATGTATGGAAACTTGTCTGGTGGGCAGGGCAGGATATGATGCCTACCATGGTCTTTAGGCAGTCTGCCAAATCAGACTTCCATCCCTGACTGGGTAGAAGGTTTTATGCCCTTGAGTGACCAGGAAACTGTGTCAAAGAAGAAAGGCAATGATTAGTTTCCAGGGACAACTTCATTACCTTTGAGGGAAAACTAATCCCTGTGGTGGGAAAATGGGGGATGATCCTATCACAAGGTAGATTTTTGGCTCAACATGAGGAAGAGAATTCCTAATAATTAGAACTTTCCTAAAGCAGATGGGGTGGGTAGTGAGTTATCCATCTCTCAAGATCTACAAGTTGGGGATGGATGACCAGCTAATTATTGGAGATGTTGTTGATGGTATTCATGATTTGGGTAGAGGTGTTGGACTCTCTGAAGAACTTTAGTATAGATTATGAGACATAGGAGACAGTGGCACAGGACTGCCCAGCATGACGTGCCCACATCACAGAAGGTGCTATGTTCTATGAGCAAAGCAAAACATCTGAAAGAAGATATGAAATGTGCAAATCTAGAGACATCTCCATTCCAAATGTTCAAATGGACTCTTTGTGTCCCACCTGTGATAGAGTCACCTAAGCTCTTACTGGACTGATCAGCCACAGTGGAACATGCTGTACCTTAATCCCATCAGCACGATGTCCGTGGTCCTTTTCAAGTATGAAGGACAACAAACACTGAAAAGAGGTGTTGAACTGGTTGACCTGTGAGGTCACTTTCAACTTGAAGTCTATGAATTTTCTGACTTTCCTTGGTCTAGCTTTGTATCTTTAAGTCAGCAAAAATCTCTGGATATAGGTGTTGTTTTTTTTTCTCTCAGTATTACTAAACAAGTTTAAAAAATTGATGGTGGTTAAGTTCCTGAAGGCAAGGACATTTCTGTTTTATTTGATCTGTGTATACCCAGAGTAGTCCAAAAGGGCTTTACTTAGACAAGTTTTCTTGCTTATGAGTGAAGAATTTTCATTTACTGCTTCACTGAAAAACTTAAATCTCAAGCTGTACTTTATTCAAACTGTAAACAAAGACACCATCTATAGACTAAAGAGTTGAATTTCTCCAAAAAGGCAGGAAAAAACCCCACAAAAACCTTTCCATCTAGTTGTAGGACAAATTCTAAAAACACTTGGTAATATTTGAATGGTTTCATATACAATCAACAAATCTCTAGTCTCACAAAGTGACAGAAAAATTGAACAATCATTGATGGTGGAGAAATCCTCTTTTTATAGTCTTCTTGGATTTAAGGTACATTAGAAAACTCTGAAAAAAAGGTCAAAATGATATAATCCTTATGGGAGCAAGATTTCCATTGTAACCTAGTGAGGACCTGTGTTCTAGTCCCACCTGTGACACTTATCTGTGTAACCTTGGAAGAGTTACTTAATATCCCTGGGCTTCAGTTTCTTCCAAATGAGGAGGCTGGTTTAGATGGCCCCTGGGGTCTCCTCTAATTCTAGATCTGTAATCCTGGTGTCTTCCATACGTAGTATGAAATTTCACAAATTAATTCATTGTAGGAGTTTGGTGACTCTGAGTTCTGTTTGTACCTGAATTTGTACCTTGCTCTTATTGGTGGCCAAAACATTATTCCATGAAAGTTCACTGGTGAAGGCTAATGATACCTTTTAAAAATCAAATCCTGATCTATTTTATGGGCCTTATTGTATTACTATTATATTCTATATTGTATTAACATATTACTTACCTATGCAAAGGAGAACTATTGAAGAAATGAGAAATAATGAAGAAGCAAGTGAGAAAAGATATGCTCTAGGTGCTCTTCCCTTTTCTCTCACATATTTATTTGTATATCTTATGATAAAGTAACCTCACATGCAAACAAGATCCCCAAGAGAATTGTTGAACGAGTGGTTTGGATATGTTTATCTGAATTAGGTAGGCAGAGAGAAAGTAACAAAGGGTTGAGGGACTTTCTCTTTTGTGGCTTGGAAATACATAAAAGAAGAATCATGAGTGTACTTGGTAAAATACTGGAAAAAATACACACACACATTCACACTGCTTAGATACAACTTCTTAAATCAATTTTTTTTAAAAAAAGGAAAAATAACTTTATGTAATGGCCCTAAATATCTGGAGGTGGACTGAACATTTTATTGAGGGAAAGTCTGCTTATTACAATACTCCCTCAGGGTATCATTTCTTCAGGCAGTGTTGCTAACCACAAAAAGACTGGGGGGGAGGAGAGGGGATAGGAAAAAAGTTTAATCTCTCACCATGTTAGGAATTGTAGCAAGTTTTTAAATGAAAGCAAAATTGTGCAGTAGTAAAAAAAATGGTCTGTAATATGATTTGCTCTTGTTAGGACTCTAAAAATCATCGTATCATAGAGTTTCCGAGTTTGAAGGGACCTCAAAGGTGGTCTGTCTTCTCCCTGACACAATAGTCATCCAGCTCCAGTCACATAAACCCAGGGATGTAAATCCCACTTTTGGAGTGCTGTAATTGTTGCGTCAAAGCAGTGTGGAGAAGAAAATGCTGAGTCTTGAAGCCAGAAAAACCTGATTTCAAGTCTTAGCTTGGACACACTGGTTGTGTGACTCTGGGTGAGTCCAAGATTTCTCAGTGCTCTGGGCCAGTTGTGTCAAACTCAAGTAGAAATAGGGTTACTAATCCATACGTGGGCAGCTAGGTGGCTCAGGGGATGGAGTAAAAGGCCTGGGGTCAGGAAGATATATGTTTAAATCTGACCTCAGACGCTTACTGGCTGTGTGACCCTGGGCAAGTCACTTAACCCTGTTTACCTCAGTTTCCTCATTTGTAAAATTATCTGGAGAAGAAAATGGCAAACCACTTCAGTATCTTTGCCAAGAAAACCCCAAATGGTATTAAAGGGCGTTGAATACGACTGAAAACCACTGAACAACAACAAAAATCTATATACATGGATTCTTACCAGCCATGTGTTGACTTTGTTTAAAATGTAACATTATCTATGTTTTATTCTATTTTTATTATTTTGTTAACTATTTCCCAATTACATTTTCATCTTTTTGGAGCCTAAGGTGGGAGTGTTGCAGGCTGTATTTGACACCTCTGCTCTAGGCAAGTCTCTAAGATTATAAATTACAGAGAAGTTACTGACCTGAATTTGTGAAGGAAGGTTTCTCACACAGAAGTTCTTATACCAATAAAAGCACTGGACCAGTTCCTATGATCTCTAATTGTTAGTTTTTCCTAATATCTATCTTTTCATTTTATTTTGGTCTAACCCTTGAATCTTCATTTTCCATAAACAGTTAGTTATCTTAAGATGAGGATAATCATACTGGTAACATTTATCTCACAGAGCTGTTGTGAGGATCAAATGAGAAAACTATGCAAAGTGATATGGAAACATTGAAGTGCTGTAGAAATGCCAGCTTTTCATTTTATACTTCTTCATATGTAGGTACTTCCTTTAATGTTGTAGATCACAACCCATTTAAACCTTTTTCTTGGCAATTCTAACCCATGTCTTCTCATAAATGTTCATAGCAAGTCTACCCAGTATGCTGAGGGCCTTCTTCTAGATCAGGGTTTTATAATCTTTTTGATGTTATGAACTTCTTTAGCAATTGGGTGATGCCTGTGGACCCCTTCTCAGAATAGTGGTGTTAAAAGCATTGATATAAATGGAAAACAATCATTTAATACAATTATCAAAATATAATAATCAAAAACAGAAACAAAGTTCATGGACCCCAGATTAAGAACTCCTCCCCTACATCTTCTGATATTGTGTACAGACCAGTAGAGTTTTCAGGTTGTCCATTATTTACCCCCATGTTGAGGGGTTACCAATGAAACCTGAAGAATATTGGGTTAAGGAGCTGAGCCTTTATTCCAGGGAGCTTTGCCAACTGACTAATTAAAAATATCAAGCAAGGCTTAAAACAGGAAGACATGCATGTCAAAGATGTTTGCTGCTGTCACGGAAGATGTACAGAACAGAATCCAAGTGGAAGAGGGATTCCCTCTAGGTGACCTGGTCTTTCAGATTCTCCTGTTTTCAGATGAACATTGTGCTATTATTACCTTTAGAATTTTGCAGAGCCTCGTAGATGAGATCCATCTGTGCTCAAATAGTCTAATTTAACTATCCACACAGGAAAAAAACAACCCACAAATAAATGAAAATGCTTGTTGCCCAAACTATGATATGTGGTTGGGTGAACTATCTAGTTATCTATCTAGACATATAATGTCTTGGACACATTCTGTAGATGGACAGTGAATTAGGCCCAGAATCCAATAGGAGGAGTATAGAGCATATTTCATTTGTGGAGTGACCACAAGGTTTTCCTTAAAAACAAAGGCCCAGCTGATTTCATAATAACGAATAAAAATATTTTGAATCTGTAACTCTACCCATGTACACAAAACACTAACCTAAAATGGCATATAATGACAGGAACTTAAGGAATTAAATAGAGGAGAATGATAAGAGGACCATTTGCTGCATCAGACACTTGTTCGTCTGGGGAAAAGGAAGTGGAGACTGAATTATCTCATATTTCTACCTCTCCCCCATTCTAGGAGACAAAGGATATTAGTGAAAAATGGTCAGTATCTTAGATACCCTTCTCCATCCCCATGATACATTCCCTATTCCCGCAGCCTCTGTGATCCCTTAATGTTCATGGCACACAATTTTATATCATGGACTCAAGTTGGTTCACAGAAATTGTATGAAAAGAGTAGGCCAAGTGTTAAATTAATGTTTCCACAACATTTATAGTGTAACTGATAACTTAGTTTCAAAAAGGTGTCTTATTAATCTTATTAATAGACAAGAGTTAACTGGCATCAAAAGGTAAAAGAAAAATGACATATGAGACCCTTTTTCACTTAAATTAGTTATAAATCCTCAGGGTGGGTGTAGATTTTTTACCCCCTAACAGTTAACTTTTCAGCAACAAGATGACTTGTGTGGGGCAAGAAACATGAGTATCTTGGTCTATAGTTTAGGACAGCTAGGTATGAGTGACATTGATTTAAGCTATAGTGTTGAAGGGAAAATTTCCCCAATATTTTCCTTCTTTAAGATAAGCATGCTGTGGTGCTGTGAGAGAAGAAATTACTCACTCAAGAAGAAAAACAAATAGTAATAATTAAGTGAGTTACACATGAACTGGAATTAAAAGTGCATTTTAAAATAGCTTCTTAATTGAGAGTATTGTAATTGCTTTATTAATCTTAAATAAGGTAAACGGTGTGCAACAGAGTAGTAAAAATAATTCTTGAAATTATTTGGAAGTGACAGTGAACTTGGGAATGTACTAACTAGATAAAACCCACATTATTCTGCTCCAGAAGAAGTAGCAATGATCCTAACACACATTTTGAGAGGACATCATGAAGATACAGTCATGACAGCTGCGTCTGTCTATGTTGAGTAAGTACATACCCGTAGGAAAGAAAGATTCTTAGAAGAAAAAGCAGCAATCCCAAATCTCAGTTATCTGTATCAATAATGAACTTCAGATCTTTCTTCCAGTAAATTTAGCTTTTGATTAAAGAGGATGAGGAAGAGCAGATTTGTTTGGAAATGATGGTTTGACTTGGTGTCTCATGTTTCTATTTGGGATTGAGTACTCTTAGGTCTCTGAATCACTAGCGTGGGAGTAAAAGAATCAGTAGGTTGGTAGTATACTAGTATTCCATTTTCCACATTAGAGCAAGAAAAGAAGACTTCATATCTTTGGAAAAATTTCACTTGAAAAAGAAATGTGTGGTTGAATTGGGTATAGTGGTGACAGATTCTTTAAAGAAAAAAGAATATTGAAGAAAAATACATATTGAAAGTAGACATTATTAAATGGAACTTGAGTACTGTTGATCAGATTTCCAGTATATGTAAATGAGACCTACTAAGTTCTCTAAGCCCATGAATTCAGAATAACCTAGCAGATCTTGGTGGTAGGAGAGTCAGGAGTGACAGAGGGACTCTTTTTTTAAAAAAACAATATGTTATTATGTTGTGGAGGATCAAGGAATATCCATCTTTAAATCAATTTTCTAATTGTTATTGTCAAAGGCCATTTAACATCAGGTGTTTTTGGGTCTAGACCTGAATTTTTACTGTTGTCAAGAACTCTGTGTGTAGAGGGAACCCCCATTACTAATTAGATTGACAACTGTTGTGTTGGGCTTTGATCATTGGGGACCCTGAAAAGTTAAGTGACTCATTCAGAGTCATCTCATCAGTATTCACTGACCCTTCATTATTTTTTTATTAAAAGAAAATCTAGTTTAAGGATTTACTTTAAGCTATCACTTTATCAATTCCATCCCCAGAGTCCATTTTGAAGTTTGGGTCAAAGTACTTAGAGTTGGACATTGGGAATGAATTTTTAAGTTATAATGGCTACTGTTTTAAGTTGTACTGGGAAGCTCCTATCTAGGGAACTGTCCTTCATCTGGTTAGACAAATAGTTCTAAGGATGCAGAAGAGACCTAACCAAACATGGCATTGTGTAGACACTGTCAGGTCAATTAAAAAGTAGAACATGTAGACTAGCTTACTGTGGTATATATATCACCTGCACTTGCCTAGTTCTGTGCATACAGAGGGCACTCAATTATTTTTAGGTGATGACTCAGTCATTTACACGTTAGTATCCCTCACAGCACAGAGCACAGTGCCTTTGGGTACTTACTGCTCAATAAATGTCTATGGAACAAATGAATGAGTTATACTGGAGATACTTTGATCTCATGTCAGGATTAATCTGGAGTAGAGGGCTGACGAGAGATATGCTCTAATGGGAAATGCACAGGGCTTGGGAGCCAGGATACTTTAGTTTCAGTCCCTGCTCACTAACTTTCTGTGGCATCTGAATCTAATCTGTGACTTCATTTCCTCTCCTGCCAAATAGGAATCAAATTGTTTGGAGGAATAAGTAAGATAATAGATTTTAAAGTTTGGGTTTTTTTTTTTTTTGAGAAGTGCTGCATAAAATGTGCTGGGCAGCTAGGTAGTAAGTAAGTAAGGATAGAGTGTTCAGGGCTGTGCCTGGAGTCAGGAAGACCTAAGTTCAAATATGGCTTTAGGCATTTACTAACTATGTTACCTTGGGTCAGTCATTTAACCCTTTTTGCCTCAGTTTCCTCATCTGTAAAATGAACTTGAGAAGGAAATAGTGCACAACTCCAGTATCTTTCCCAAGAAAATCCCAAATGGGGTCATGAAGAGTCATACAGGACTCAGGACTAATGATAATATAAAATTCAAGGTGGGATTATTATTATCAACAAACCTTTATGGAGATTGTAGATACTTGAATTTTCTGAGATTACAAAGATGAATAATACCCTAAAGGAATTTATAATACAAACGTGAAGATTTGACTCATATCCAAAAGGAAGAATAGGAAGTATTGTAGGCTAAGTGCCAGATAAATGATAGTAAGTGCTATAATGAGGTCATAGGAAAGAGAGATTAGCTTAATATATTCAGCTTTTATTCATTCATTAATTCAATTATTCACCAAACATTTATTAAATAGCTACTATTTGCAAAGCACTGGTCTAGGGATATGTAATATACATTTAAAAATATTAGTACCTTTTGTTTTAAAATTACGTTCATTTCCTGCAAAAAGAATATAGCCCAAGGAATAAAAAAAGAGGGAGAACCCAAGTTGGATGTTATATGCAGTGTTCCCTACAATAATCCCCTGTCTCTGCAAAGAAGCAGGGGAGATTCATTTTCCTCTCTCTTCTCTGGGATCCAGTTTGATCATTGCAATTTCACAGCATTCATCTTGGACTTTTTGTTGTTCCTTTTTTTTTCTTTTGCACATTGCTGCAGTTATGGTTTGTATTGTTTTCCTGGTTCTGCTTAATTCACTTTTCAGCAGTTCATATAAATCTTCTCAAGCTTCCTTGTTTTCTTCGTATTCATTGTTTCTTGGGGCAATAGTATCTGATTCCTGTTTAATTGTTGAACATCTGCTTTGTTTTCCTTCCTTTGCTACCACAAAAAAAAGTACTGCCTTGAATATTTACTGTATATTGGGCCTTTCTTTTTATCTTTGACCCCTTTGTGATATGTGTCTAGCAGTGGGATCTCTGGGTCAGAGAGCTGGTTGCTAGTCATGCATACTGGTCTTATGGAGATTATAGTCTAATAGGGAGTGTTAAGGAAGGGGAACAGTGGTAGCAACAACAAAAAAATTATTTACAGTTATCTTTTGGGTGTATGATGTTATATTTTTGACCTGTGTGAACTCACGGTCACCTTCGTGCCAGTGAAGTAGTGGTATACTGATAATCTTATTAGAAAAATAGGATTTTGAGAATCCTGAGTTCTTAACCATAGTGGCAAATAACAAAATCTGGAAGTTTTGGAGGCAGCTCCAAAAGGAGCTGTGCAGTAGATGGGGCAAGAGACAAGACCTAAATTCAGCTTCAGACACTTAGTTGTGTGACCCTGTATAAATCACTTCCTCCTCCTCACCTTCAGTTTCCTCATCTGTAAAATGAGAATAATAATTGCAACTAACTCACATGATTACTGAGAGGATCAAATGAGTTAATGAATGTAGAGCACTTTGTAAACCTTAAGGATCTATATAAATACCAGCCACTGTGATTATAATTGAGCCCCAAAAACTGTGAGTATAGACCTAATGATAGACTGTATACGTGTTTGACATCCAGTCCAGGTTCAGAGAAGCTCATTAACATATTGACAGTAGGGTAATGAATTTGTCAGGTATACCAATTCTTTAAAAAATTATTATTTGGTTAGTTTTTAAGTTTTTTTAAAAAAAAATAAGTTCTAAATTCTCACCCTCCCTCTTGCCCCTCTCCTATCCACTGAGAAGGCAAGCAGTATGGTACCAATTATACAAGTGAAATTATATAAAACATTCCCCTATTTGTCATGTTGTATTAAAAAAGGAAGAAAAACAAAGTGAGAAAACCATTCTTCAATTTACACTCAGAGTTTATCAGATCTCTCTCTGGAGGTGAATCGCATCTTTTCATCATGAGTCCTTTGGAATTGTTTCGGATCATTGTATTGATCAGAGTAGCTAAATCTTACACAATCAATCATTATTACAATATTGCTGTTACTTTGTGCAGTGATCTGGTTTTGCTCACTTCATTCTGTATCGGTTCATATAGATCTTCTTGTGTTTTTCCAAAACCATCCCCATTGTCATTTCTTATAGCCCAATAGTATTCCATCACAATTTTGGTACAACTGGTTCAACCATTCCCTATTTGATAGGCATCCCCTCAATTTCCAGTTCTTTGCCACCATGAAAAGAGTTGCTATAAATTCAACCAACTCTTGAAAATTGTTCACTCAGTCATGAAGAGGTTACTTTCTTTGTTGTTTCTGGGAGAGAGTTCCTATATAAGCAAAATCATAGCTCCTAGAACCTTGTCTGTACTTGAAGTAAGCATGTATATATATATTGGCAGCAGCTTGTGGATCTTAAGACAGAAGCTGGGCGACCACTTGTTGGGTGTTTTAGAATGGAGATTCTTTTCATGTAGGAGTTGGACCAGATGGCCATGGAGGTCCTTCCAACTCTCAAAGTCTGTGATTCTGTGCCCTTCCAAGTTTCTTTTGCCTGGATTAATGTAGTAGTTGACTTGAATTCATTTGTGTACCACCTATTTGGGCCGCAGGAAGAGAAGGCCCATGAGAGGGAAGGAAAGAGTGCCAGGCATTGCTATAGGTGTAACAGTGATTATTCCAACCCCCACTGCTGGAAGGCATGTTACATTTCACTTCTTCCCCAGGGTTCTCCAGAACCTTAAAGGGAGTTGGGGGTAGTGGTGTTCTAGTTGTCTCAAGCCTCCAGCAAATGTGTTCCCTCAATTTTAAAGGTCCAAGCAATCAATTGAGTTCATCCACTTAACAGTCAGATTACCTTGTACAAAAAATATTTTCTTCAAAGGTATAACCAAAACAAACATGTAAGCATCTCTCTCCCACCACCTAGCACCGTAATGTTCTCTTCACCCTCTCAGCCTCTGGGGAGGGGAGGTAAATGAAGTTTATAGCTTAACTCAGTCCCTGGGTAGTAGTACTGGTCCCACCAGGTTCCAAGTCCAAAACACCTCTGGGCTTGTGTCCTAGCACTGTGATTTTTCGGGGCTTTCCTTCTGGGTTGGTTATAACATCCAGTCTGGATTCCTGCCTCTTTGGTCTCCATGGCCCAAGCTCCTGTGGCCTGGGGACTTTACCACCTGCGCCTAGAACTGGAGAGGATAAATGAAACCAGACCAAAATGCCAAGCCCATTTCTAAGGGCCACAGGGCCTAATGGAAGGGAAAGATACCTTCCTGACACCCAGTTTAGTGCATGGCGCCTGTGCTGTTAGCAAATGAGATCTTCACGCCTGGATGCCACTGGAAACAAAGATATTGTCTCAGTCTAGTAGTTTTAAACCCAGTTCTGACTATACAACCAATGAAACGAGGCTGCTCCCAAAGAGAAGGTAGTTGAATATATAATGTCTTCTCCCAGAAGCAGGTTCCTGGTATCTCCCACACAGATACCTCCACCTTAGGTGATCTGGGCATGTGTCAAAGCCCCTTCACACTGGGAATACAAAGAAAAGCAAGGTCATCCCTTAAGGCCCACTTGGTTTTGACACTGGTTGCATTCATCTATATAGAGTCTGTTACAGAATGTGCTCTCTTTCTTTGAATTTCATGGTTCTATTTGTGCATGGATATAATCATTGGTGCAATACATTCTAGTAAGGGGAGGTTACCCAATAAGGGCAGGATGGCCAGGAAGGGGTGTTTTGCATTGTTTTAGATTTCTTTGTACCCTCAGCATTTAACACTGTGCCTAGGACATAATAGACTTATTGACTATTGACAATAAATGCATATTAACTGACTATAAAATCACAGAGATGACAAGTAATACCACAGAACAGTCAGTTGACAAATCCTTTCCAGAAGTAAGGGAAGTATTGATTTGATTATCATTAAATGGCTTCATGAACTTTGATTCAGGAAGACCTGAATTCAAATCCTACTTCAGATGCCTACTTGCTTATAAGTCTCTGAGTAAGTCATATAACCTTTCTCCGACTCAGTTTCTTCAGATGTAAAGTGGGGATAATATCTCTCTCTCAGTGTTGTTGTGAGGATAAAATTAAATAACGTGAAGTATTGTGTGTACCTTAAAGCCCTGGCTAGTATAATTTTTGTTGTTATTCTCAGAGCAAGGGATAGAAGGGGGTAAAGGGTAAAGGGATGTATGGGACAGATGGTCAGATGAAATGTGAACTATGGCTTGGGGTTTGGAACCAGTTAGATCTGGAGGCCAGGTACATTTTCATTGGCTGACTCCCAGTCAGGACAGTATCACCCTAGGGTGTTGGCTCTAAAGCTGAGTGCATTAAGTCACCTGGGGCATGGTATCAGTAGGTCAGTGGTCTGGAGGGAGCAAAAGCAGGGGAGCTGAATAATGAAATGACCAGGGTAGATGCTTCAGTGGGGCTTCAAACCCAGGAGCAAAAACTGACTGTGAATAATTTTATTTGAAGAGATAATTTATTTTCATTCAAATAATTGAAAGTTGACCACAGCACAGTTTGAATGCTTCTCATGTATTTTTCTGGGCTAGTAGAAGAAACATCAAGAAAAGGAGAGTGTTGATGGGAGAAGGGAGGGGGCCACTCATAAAATGATGTATTGCCCATCCTGAGAAGCTTGAGTGGAACAGTGGATAGAGCCCTGGAATCAGGAGGACATGAGTTCACATCTGCCTTAGACACTTACTAGTCGTGTGACCCTGGGCAAGTCACCTAAACCCTGTTTGCCTCAGTTTCCTTATCTGCAAAATGAACTGAAGAAGGAAATGGCCAAACCACTCCAGTGTCTTTGCCAAGAAAACCCCAAATGGGGGTCACAGAAAGTCAGACATGACTGAAAAGACTCAACAACAACAAAATAGCAAAGACTGGATGGACTTTCCCCTGCCTGTGACTTTATCTTCCTAGTAATTTGTGTGTTTGTCCTTTTGCCACTACCAGTTGGTAATCCAGCCATCGAGTCCTGCAAATGGAAGAGCAAGGCAAAGTGACACGCCAAATTCAGTCTTCCCAGGCTGTCAGTTAATCCCTGAGGATGTGGTCAATGACTCCTCTGCCCCCCTTGCCTCTCTTCCTGCTTGCTTTGAGAACTATGGCCAAGTCATAGCTTCTGCTCTGCCAGATCAGGCCCAGTACTGCCTACCTCTGGGTACTTCATGGGAGGCAGGGGGAGAGGTATAAAAGAGGCATTGTTAGAAGACAATGCATTTTATTAACACAAATATTTATGTTATTGCCCGTTTGGAAGGAAAAGTCCCTGCATACCACGCCTTGAGGCTATTCTAGCCTTTTGCCTTCCTCAGTACCAAATGAAGGTAAGGATTTTCTTCGCAGCATGTAAATGACACCCCACATGCGGGTCTTGATCTTTATGAAAGCTTAATTTGTGCAAAGTGTGATGTTAGGCAGCTGGGAGAGCCGCTCTGCCGAAGAACACACTGTGCCAATCTGCTCGAGCTGCCTGTTCCTGGGTGCTCAGTGAATGCCTGTGTCTAAAGATGGAGAAGGTCCTTGTTTGCTTGAGAGGAACTTCTCAATAGCTGTTGGCCCAAGCCCAGTTAGCTTCTTTTGTGTGTGAACAGAAGCCTCTGAAAAGGGAAGTTAAACAGATGAGGCAGGCTAGAAATTTATTTTAGGTCTGGTGGAGGTACATGACTCTATTAGGAATTTTTAAGCGCGTGAAACTGCTGTGGTATCGCCTCTTCCCTCCCGAGTTTACCTGACTCGGTAGGATTTTTCAGGCATAGTCTAAATGAATGGAAAGGTTATGGGTTTGTAGAGCTAGGGTTGGAAGGGATTTCAGAGATCATCAAGGCCACCACCTTCATTTTACAGATAAGGAAAATGAAGGTAAGGGAGCTTATGTAGCTTGCCTACCGTCACGAGGCTAGCAAGCATCAAAAGTGGGATTTTAACTCAGATCCTCTGATTTCAGGGCCAGGGTTCTTTTCACTGTGCTGTGCTGTCTATGATATCTTGACCCTACAAAGCATCACAGGAGATAGATAGGGTCAGAAGACCAGGCACGTTATGAACAGATTTAGAGCTGGGTGAGATTTTAAAGGTCATCTAGAGCGACTCATTCATTTTATACAGAATCAGAATTTGGTCCAGAGAGACTAAATAAGTGCCAAAGTAAAGATTCAAACCCAGAGCCTCTGACATGAAATCTGGTAATCTTTCCAATGTATCACACTGCTTCGCTAAATATCCTAAGTTATCAGATTTGAATGTTGGTATTGTAAGGGGGCTTTTTTAGCCCCCTTCACTTATAATTATCACTTTGTTAGCATCCTATATTCAGTCTTCAGGATAATCTTGGGAAATAGGCAGATAACCTCATGAGCTAAGCAGAGCAGGTATTTTCCCCATTTTAGAGATGAAACTGAGACTCAGTGACTTGTTGAGATATGTTGGCTGTGGCCCAGAAGACCTGAGTTCAAATTTTGCCTTAGACATTTACTAGTGGTATGACCCTGGGCAAGTCACTTAACCTCTGTCTCCCTAAAATAGAATAATAGCTTCTACCTGACAGGATTGTTGTGAGGATAAAATGAGGTTCTTTGCAAGCCTTAAAGTGCTACGTATATGTGTTGGTTGTCATTGTTATACTGACCTTTTATCCAAACTCAGAGATAACTTAGTGACTCTGTCTTCCAAAATGCCTTTTCTCTCATTGCCAGTGGTGTATTTTGTGTACTTGGGCTTACTGATTTGGTCATAGAAAGACTTCCAAGAATTGATGCTGGTCTTAATCTTGATGTGGCCAGCCAGTATTTGGAATCCGATTTAAGCCCCTTTCATTTAACGGTGAGTCTTGTCCTAAATTTTAAAGAGTTTATGTGCAGCTAATTCCTCCTGTCTCTTTTCCTCTTTAACATTTGTTATCTTCTCGAACAATTTACCCAGTGAATGAAATGTTGCCAAACAGGATGATATTCTTGTGCGTGTACAGTAGGTTCAAGTATGACAGGCTTATTTCCTATCCTGAGATGGACTTCAAATTGGAAGGGACCTCAACTGTCACCTAATCCAACCCCTACTTAAACCATGAACTCCATCTATAACATCCATGATGAGTGGTTGTCCAGCCTCTTCTTGAAGACTTCAAGGGGCAGATGACTCAGCATTCTCCCATCCACAGCCCGATCCGCTCTAAGAAAGCTCTCATGATACATTTGTCCACATGTTGAACCAAAACCAGTCTCTCTATGCAAACCCTGGTGCTTGGATTCAGGTACACTTGAAAGGTCCAATGGACTTCAAATTGGTACACTAAGGAAAGCTTAGTTAACAAGAATTTAGCATTTGATGACATGAATTAAAATCCTGATTCTGATACTTTCTACCTGTGTGAAAGTGACCAAGTCAATCCACTCCAATGGCTTTCATTTTCCACATCTGTAAAATGAGGGGTGTGTGTGTGTGTGTGTGTGTGTGTGTGTGAAAGACAGAGAGAGAGAGAGAGAGAGAGAGAGAGAGAGAGAGAGAGAGAGAGAGAGATCCCTTTGGTGGTCTCATGAGGTCTATGGACCTTTTCTCATGATAATCTTTTTAATACATAAAATCAAATATGTAGGATTGCAAAGGAAACCAGGTATATTGAAATAGTTATCCAAATATTTTTTTTAAATAGTTCATGAACCTCAGGTCAGCAACTCCTAAACTAAATGATCTTCAAGTGCCTTTGAATTCAAAATCCTGTGATCCCATGAACTCCATAAGCATACCACTTCCTTTGAGAAGCCTTCCCTAATCACTGTAGCCTGACCTCTTCTGCCTCTTTTCAGCACTTGTAGTCTGGCTCCAGTATCTAGAGCCATAACTAGTACATGGGAAATGGGAATTTTCCCCAAGTTGCTAACAGAGGGTGTGGGAGGGGGCAGTTCTCCTAGAGCAACAACTGTTCGGTAGTTGTCTTTGTGCTTCACAATGGGATCCTCAGGAAGTATAAGGTGATCCCACCTCCCCTGCCCAGGATCCTGTCACAATGGTGCCTCTTTCTCAAATCTTGTTACCTCCTTCCACCACTCTCTGTGAAAAATTGGAAGTGGGGTAGGAGACCAACCCCAGCAGTTATGACTACAATGATAGTAGGACTTTGCTCTGTGCTGCCATACAATTATTCTAACCCCAGACTGAATTTGTTCCAGAAACAGTTTAGGCTGGTTACAGATTTGCTGGGTCCTTTGTGAGGAGCTGTGGGTGGGTAGGTGGGAGAAATGAGGTTTATATGGGCAGGAGTCCCTGGACCATCACAAAGAAAAGCCAAAAGAAAGAGAGAGGAAAGGGAGAAGGGGAAATGGCTGATGGACCGTACCATCATTTTCTTTCCTGTACCTAGTTTAACCAACCTAGGACTCATTTCATCAGAGCCCCTTCCCAGCTTCTCATTCTTTAGCTCGCTAACCTTTTAAAATTAGTGTTTTAATAGCATTGTATTTAGTGAGACCCTATGTCCATTACCCAGCAATCCTAGGTCCTGAGTGGGAGGCAGGAGGTAGGACTTATTCCTGGCATCCCACTTGGGAATTCTGGTCATGTTTTTCTAAAGAACCAGGGGTGTGCTGAAGCTTATTATTAAATTTTTTGTATCAGCATTTATACCTCAGAAGTGGACAAATGCTACCAATCAGGGCTTGATTTATTATTTTGGTGATTGCCTAGACTTAAGAAGACAGAGAAAATCCTCATGATTTCTCCCTTTAGTTCTAATTCTTCTTTACATCATGACTAATGTGAAAATATGTTTAATATGAATGTATAAGTAGAGCCTATAGCAGATTGCATGCTGTCTTGGGGAGGAGGGAAGGGAAGTTGGGGGAGAAAATTCAAAACTCAAAGTCTTATGGAAGTGAATGTTGAAAACTAAAAATTAATTAATTAATTATATTTTAAAAAAAAAGAAGATAGAGAAAATGTTTATAATGAAGATTAAACTTAAAAATGTGTTGTTGGTCCTAGAGAGCTGGTTATTAAACATTACAACCCTATGTTAACTTTGTGTTAAATGGTGGTTAGGGTCTATACTTTGGGTTCATTGTGGGTTAAATACATGTGTGGGCTGGCCCAGAGGTCTGAATGTTTATAAAATTGTTTCTATGGAAAAATACAGTCTAGGTGACAAAGAAAATGGAGACTGCCTTGTCTAAGGCTTAATTGCTTTTTTGTGTATTTATGTCATCTCCTCACCTAAGATTTTAAGCTCTTTGAAGGAAAAGATTTGAATTTATTCTATTACAAGAAAAACCAGCAGCAACCAAGCTTATGTAGACCCTCGAATACTCATCAATTAGTTGTTGATTTAGATTAGTTGAGAAAGTCCCTTGCCAGTAAAAATACCATACCAGTTTAATGTATTTATGGAGTCAAGGCATTTTGTTTTTTCACACATAATCTTTTCTTCCTACTGCTTCTGCCACCTGGCAAGCACAGTGGCAGTTCTGGCAGGAGGAGGGAACCTTAGAGCAGCTAAGAGATAACTCCTGATGGCTGCTTATTGGGTGACAGGACTTTGGGAAAATTCTTTTCTCCTTCTTGGGGAAATTAAAAAATGCCCTTGAGAACTAATGGCCCTTAGTTTTTTTATTTGTTAAAATGAGGGGATTGGATGAGATGACCTCAGAGGTCCCTTCTGATTCTTAATTTTAGCCACTAAAAGGGGACTATCTCTAGTTGTTCTGATCTGTATCTTGCCACTGGACCCAGATGGCTCCAGAAGAGAAAGTAAGGCTAGTGACTTTGCACAGCCCTGCCTCACTTAAATCCAGTTCACTTGCAAGTCATGGCATCATCTTCCTTATGTCATGGTCCTCTTTGAAAACAAAGGACAAACAAACAACAGCCACTAAAATCAGCCTCTCTCCAAGATGCCCACAGAAGGGGCTTAATAAATTTTAAATTGAATTCTAAGTGACTCCCCCCCCAAACACTCAGTGGGGTCACTAACTAGTCTAGGTGATTAAATACTGAATCCAAAGTGGGTAGATATAGTGAGAAATCAGAGAATCATCCATGGGGTAATAACCCATCTCTGGCTTGGTTTAGAAAATCATGTGACTTTACTTTTTGATGACAGGCTTCATGATTCTGGATTCCCCTCCGTCTTCTACTCCCCCCCCCCCCC
>CM053584.1:104964830-105020557 GCA_028627135.1 Pseudochirops cupreus
CTCTCTCTCTCTCTCTCTCTCTCTCTTTCTCTCTCTCAAAGACAGTCATGACTTGTGGACTCAGGCTTGTATACTGCTAGAAAGAGGCATGTTCTCCATGGTGTCAGTCAACTCTGATCGGTTAACAGATAATAAGAGAACGGATATTACAATGAGGGGCTGGACCTTATACTTTGATTATGTCACATAATCTTTAAATTACACTCTCCCACCCCCACTCCCCACCCCCAGCTTTGGACAATCTATTCAGAGAATTATTTCACCCAAACCTGAGTAGAACACAACAGCTGCTCTACCTGGATGGGGTCTGGGTAGAGGAGGAGGTTAGCTCAGCCTTCAGAGACTGAGATCTTGAAATGAGGATGAAAGAAAAAGGGGGAAATCTGAATCCCCCCAAATTATTGCTTCTTAGTAATACTTTCTCTCACTCAGGTTTTCCTGCTGTTCTATCCCTTTTCTTCCCTTTTCTTCCCTCTCTTCCTCTCCCCTCTCCTATGCTACCACCTAGCTGCCTCTACCAAATAATAGGATGTGATTTCCCTCTGTGGAGGAGCTGATTTCTTTATGAAAATACAGATCCTTCTTTGTTTATTTGCACTTGGATTGATTGTTCATTAATTTCTATTGAATGGATTTTTTAAAATTTTCACCCTGTACCACCTCTTTGGTAATGTATTCTACATAGGGTCACATAGGCTTTTATTTGTTCTTTTCTCTTATTTGACTCAGCGGAATAAAATGCCACCTTACAGACTGTTTCATAACACAGGGTCTTCTATGTCCAATACATATATGAAGAACATCTGAGATGTCTTGGAAAGTAGGACCAAAGAAATTGCCCTGTTCAGTGACCTTCTGATAACAAATATCTGATGGAGCATAAATAAGGTAGGGAAATGTCTACTCAATGAAGGTATTCCTCCTGTGATGGAGCAGATTCGGTGTAGAGTACAGATTAAGCAACAATCTCCTTTGGATGGTGAGGTCCTTGGAATGCTCCTTCCTGTTTGTAGATGATGTTGTGCTGTTACTCTCAAGACCCAGAACTTTCCAGAGACTCCCAATAGAGATCTGTAATCACTCAAAGGAATTTGGCCTATCCATCCACATAGGAAAGACCAAACGGATGAATGATGATTATTGCCCAGAGTAAATGGATACCGCATATAGTTTGTCCAACAGTGTGTATATCCATGACAGACAATACGGTTGGAAAACAGTTTGGGGCCCAGTTGAACAGGAGGAGAGTGGGTTCAGATTGTTTTCAGGTTTTTACTGACCCCAAGTATCCTATGAAAGCAAAGGCTCATTTCTTCAATATGGCATCAAGATCTGGATTACTCCTGCCTCAGAAAAACTGAAGATGAGCATCAAACAGTGGGCACAGTGGGTACGATTGGGCTGCAGCATAAAACTAAAAGGAATGCCAAAGAAGAACAGGAGTAAAAGATGTCCTCAGGGCATTGCATGAGAGGAACAGAAGATGGGCTAGTCATATGTTAAGAGTGAAGGATAGCACAATGACAGCCAGCCACTGTTACCTTCTTGATGTTGGGAGAAACTGAAGAAGACCTTCCTTCAGCATATCGGATGAAGCTCCTGTGAGTGACTGTTTGGTAGGATTCGGAAGAGTCACACAACGTGGGCAGGCATGAACGTATCATGATTTGCTTCCATAGAGGAAACCCTCAAATTGATGAGATCACTGACCCATTTGAATATTTGTTCTAAAACTACCTTTTTTATACCTCAATGATCCCCTAGTTCCAGGATATTGTAGTCTTCTATTTTTAATTTTGTAGATTATTTCCTACTGCTTTTCATCTTTTACCTAGCATTTGAACTGGGCCTTGTAACATAGGTAGACAACAGATTTGTAATGAAGAGTAAATTTTCAGACATGGTCAACTTGTTTTGCTTTAAATGTACTAATTTATTACATGGAGTATGTATTATGGGATGGGGAATGGTGGAGTGGCAAAGGGAAGCAGTGGTGATGTCTTAAATCAATAAAACCTTTTCTTTAAAAAAAAGGTAGAATTTCCATCTCCATGATGAATGAAACATTTATTAAGCACTCAATATGGGCCAGCCACTGTGCTAAATGCTGGGGATACAAATAAGAAAGTAAGTCAGTCCCTGCTCTCAAGGAGCTTACTTTTTTTTTTTTTTTTTTTTTGCTTTTTGGAGGGGGGAAGGTAGGGTAGTTGGGGTAAAGTGACTTGCCCAAGGTCACACAGCTAGTGTTTTTTGGTGTGTTAAGTGTCTGAGGCTGGATTTGAACTCAGGTACTTCTGACTCCAGGGCCAGTGCTCTATTCACTTCGCCACCTAGCCACCCAAAGGAGCTTACGTTTTAGTGGAAGAAGACAATACATAAAGAGGAGCTAGATGATGGGATGTATACAGAGGCATAGTGTGGAAACCACTGGAAATTACGTAGAAGACTGGTTCTGGACAAGGTAAGGTGAAAGGTCATCTATTTGAGCCACAGTTGATTCCAAGATCAAAACAAGTATGATGACTAGAGTGCAGGCTTGGAAATGGCTGGGAAGTGACTTAGAGGTCTGATTTTGGGCAAAATAAGATGATTATTTTGCTTTTTTTCCTCCAGCTCTGTTATTTTTTCATTTATGTTGATTGGTTCCACACAGATATTTCACATTGAGAAGCATTTCGATTTGGGCAAAGTTATGGCAGCCTTATTTTTGGTTCCAAGTTGACTGACTATGCCCATCATTTTTGTTGAACTCTTTATTTAGCCTTAGTGACACACGACTAGGCCATGTCTTTAGGGAACACTACACAGTGATGCCTAGATTGCTTTACTGATGATGAAAGTTCAAAACTCAATCTCTTTTAAGTATAGTGTGGGCTATTCCAGCCCAACCAGCCCACTCCCAGTACATTGCTTTACACTGCTCCTCAGCGAAGATCATCTGCCATTTTCTTACACACTAAAATTGTCACAAGAGAGTTTTATGCCACATGTTTCTATTGACTTGGCATTTTACTAACCAGACTTAGGAATAGACTTTCTGAAGAACCCTTAGAGACTTTCATGCTTATGAGCACAAGCTGTGATATTTTGCTATGGTGAAACCATCAAAGGGGTCACAGGAGCAAAACTAATAGGGAGGCAATTAGTGATTTAGAATTCCTAGTTTATGTGAGAATGTTCCTTTTATACTTGTATTTTAAAAAATGATGAAATGGTGTTTATTGTGAATAAAGTCTTGTAATTGAAGACACATAGAGGGATGAAATTTATTCTGTTCTAGACATTTAATATCTAGATGCACATCTCATAATTCTTTGCATTGGGAACCTGGACTTGGTTAGCTTCTCTTCAAACCAATTACCATGTAACTTTTTTTAAAAAAAACATTGTAGTAAAGCAGCAGCTTAGGTTCACTCACTCATTCAACAATTTTTTTTTGGATATATAACATATCCAAAGTACTGTGTAAGGGTATCCAAAGATGGAATGAATTACTAAACTTAAGAAGACTAAAGGCTAAAGAGAAAGCTAAGAAATGATTCTGAACAAGTCACTTCTGAACTTGTTTCTTTATCTTTAAAATGAAGCATTTACATTAAATGCTTTCTAAGGTTCTTTCTAGCACTGACATTTAAAAAAAGTCAATTTTTGACATTTTGATTTTATATCATCCAAATATTTAATATATCTCTCTTTCCTCTCCACCAAAAAAACCATTCCCTTATAAAAACAGAATAAAAGAGGTAGGGAGGAATGTAAAGCAAAATTTCCCAACCCATCAAAAAATTCTGACATCGCATGTAGTGTTCTACACCCCAAGTCCTCTACCTCTGCTAAGAATGGGAAAGATGCTTTCTTGTATTTCTTCTTTGCTGCCAAACTTGTTTGTTCTAATTTCACAGCATTTAGGTTTGGTTATTTCATTCTTCTTTCCATTTACATTGTTGTAGTCATTCCATATATCATTTATCTGGTTCTTATACTTTGCATCAGTTCATGTAAGTCATCCTAAGCTTCTCTGTGTTCTTCATAGTCCTTGTTTCTTAGAGAGAAGGACTTTCCAGTGACTTTCATGTACAGTGGAGTTTTAACCATTCCCCAGATCAGTGGACATCTATTTTGTTTCCAGTTCTTGTCTATTGCAAAAATCAGATACTCTTTGATTTTATTGACAAAATGACTATTATACAAAATAGTATGTTATTGGTCCTATATAGTATGGCACTTTTAGGAATTCAGAGGAGAAGGAAATCACTTCTTGATAAAAGGAACCAAGGAATTATGGAATCTCAGAATCAGAAAGGACTTCCAAGGTCATCAGATCCAAACCACAAATCTCCTCACTAACAGATATAGCAAGGGGCCATCCAGCTTTCTATTAAAGGCAAAACCACCAGTGATGGAAAGTTCTTAATATCCTAGAGCAGCCCATTCCACTTTAGAAAAGCTCTATTTATTAGGAACTTTTTCCTAGTCTCTCCATGCCTTTCTCCTATTGTTCCTAGTTTTGCCTTCTAGGCTTAAGTGGAACAAGACTAAAAACTCTTCTGTGTGACATCTCTTCAAATATTTTAATTTTCTTTTAGAGCCAATATCCCCAGTTCATTATCCCTGTTATGCATTTGTCACTGTTTTAAATCCTTTACTGTTGTTACTAGATTTTATATTAGGTCACATTAACGGAAGTATAGCATTCAGAACAAGGAAGGTTATGTATAGTCTTGTGTATTTTGTCGTGGTTAGGTCACAACTGTGTCAGTCAGACTGTTTAGTCAGTCTAAAATCTAGTGTATCCTTTGGATAAATTCAAGCTTATTAGTATTCTTCCTATAATATGGTGCCCATACCTGGGATTATCTCCCATTTAAGATGTATCTCTTGTTTCTAGTCTTAGAATATGTGCTTCTTGAGGGCAGAGATGGTGTTTTTGCCTTTGTATTCCCAACACCTGGCACAGAATAATAAGCACTTAATAAATGCTTGTTGACTGACTGATTGACAGTTGTGGTCTAAGCAGGGCAAGGTACACAAGATTATATATAATGTCCTTTATTTTGGACACTGTGCTTCTGTTAATGTGGTCTAATATCAAATTCATTTTTATTTTTGGTTGCCATGTCATACTGTTGACTCAGCATTGTGTTTATAGGCCATTAAAATGTCAAAGTATTTTTCATGTGAATTGTAGTTTAGTTATGTATCTCCCATACTGTATTTGTGCAGTTGATTAAAAAAAAGAAACTCAGTGTAAGGCTTTATAATTACTCTTATATTCTCACATATTCTCACTCACATGTGCCTGATAAATGTTTATTTACTATGTCCCTTATGTCATCTTTGATATCCTGTAACATTGTATGGGAATTATGAAAATTAGCCTTCTTGCTTCAAAAAGAAATCCAGCTCTACCTTCTGTTTTTAATTGTTGAAGCCTCAGTGAACTAGCCAGGCCTCCCTTTGCCTTTGTGTTCACCAGAAGGAAAGAAACATCTGCAAAAAGATGATGCAGAGGGAAATGTATTCTAATTAAATGAGGGTCAGGGGATCTGGAGAATGGGTACCATAGTCTTCAGTTTTCAAAGGAGTTTCTTATACAATTTTAAATCTTATGTCGGGCAGATTGAGCTTACTGATCCACTGAAAAATAAAGTTGATGCTAACCTTGGCAGCCTCTCAAGGACAGTCTTAGGAATGAACAATTCTTGAGCAATTTCTCCAACTTATTAGGCCCAAACTAGTTCCTCCCTTACCACCAAATCAGCAGGCTGGTTTCATTCTGTAGGAAATGTTTTGACTGAAAAGTTAAAGTTTTCTGATATTGCTGGTGAGTTTTATCCATTTGAACATTAAACGTCTACCATAGCATGTTACTTTTTGTGGTCAAGGCCCTAATATGGAAACTAGAAAGCATAAAACCTATTTCTGATTCCATAATGACCTGCCTGGATCTGTTTTCTCATGTGTAATAATGGCAAGATCTTTTTTTAATCTATCTTACATGGAGATTATAAGGATGCATGGAATAGTTATAGCCATTCAGTTCATCTAGCTATCTATAGTTATACTTTGTATTATACAGTAGTCATAGAATGTTAGACACCTTAGAAATCAGCTATCCCAGAACGTCTTAACCCTTTTGTGCCATGATCCATATTGGAAGTCTAGTGAAGCCTAGAGATCCTTTCTCAGAAAAAAAATAACACATAAAATAAAATACGTATGTTTGCAAAGGAAACCAAAAGTTAGTGATAATAAAGATATGATTTTTCTCCCTTCCAAGTTCACAAACCCCCCTGACATCTATCCATCTTCCATCTATGTACCTCTGTACCACCTATTTCTCACGTTGAAATGCTTTGTCTTCCAGCTCCTGACTCCTAGAATCCTTGGCTTCATTTAAGACTTACTTCAATGGTTACCTCCTCCAGGAGGTCTTTCCTGATTCCCCCTGCTTCTTATGCAATCCTCTCTAAGGTGACCTTCCACTGCCTTTGTGTTTATCTGGGGTGTTCTGATCTCTCTGACTCTTTCATATACACACATACATATATATACACATATATACATATATATACACATACATATACATATATGTCAATACACATATGTATGTACGTATAAATAAATGTATGTGCAACATATAATAATATATAATAATTCCTATATAAAATATATAGCAATATATATTCTTGTAGTAGAGACTGTATATTTGTGTGTGTGTGTGTGTGTGTGTGTGTGTGTGTGTATACACACACTAGATACAGGGGTGGGGAACTTTCAGCCTCAAGTCCACATGTGACCCTCTAGTTCCTCCAGTGTGGTCCTTTGACTGAATCCAAACTTCACAGAACAAATCCCCATAATAAAAGGATTTGTTCAAGTGACTAGAATGTAAGCCTCTGGAGGGCAGGTACTGCTTTTTCCTTTTTTTTCGTATCCTCAGCATTGAGCACAGTGCTTGGTACATAGTATTTAATAAATGCTCATTGCTTGATTGGAATGACAGCTGTACCACTTGGTCATCTTCTCTTTATTTACTGTGGACACAGAAAGCGGGCTTGCTCACAGCTTCCAGTAATTGGAAGCTCTTTCTTGAGTACACAGCTGATAAGTCTCTGGTGCAAGTGGGATCATGCTCCTTGAAGCTATTTCCTTCTTGATCTGTGTCCCATGTCTGTGTTGCTGCACCTGTCTGCTCCCCACCCCTACCCCAATAGCTCTTTTAAACTCCTTACTTTGTAGGGGCTGCTCACCAACCAGAGTCCTCTCCTGGTGATGTTGCCATGGTCTAGGCTTATGTACAGCTTAGATGCTTTATTGGGCCCAAGCATCACGGGAAATGAAGTCCTAAAGACATTTTTTTCTTCTATAACTACACACACAACCCCACCTCTAGTCAAAACAAAACAAAATTGAATGAGGACTTTTGTTTAACTCACCATGGCAAGGAGAGTAAAATGAACAATCATTTGTTAAATGTCCAGTATGTGTCAGACACTGTGCTAAATTCTGGGGGTACAAAGAGTCCTTGTGCTCAAGGAGTTTACAATCTAATGGAGACCACATGCCAACAACTATGTATGAATAGGGTATATACATGATAAAGTGGAGATAATCAAAAGCAGAAGGCACTAGCGTTAATGGGAGCTGGGAAAGGATTCTTGTGGGAGATGAGATTTTAGCTGAGAGCCAGGGAAACCAGTAAGCAGAGAAGAGGAAGGAGAGAATTCCAGGCAAGGAGGTTAAAGGATGAAAATCCATGGGGTTGGGAGGAGTGTCTTGTTTGAAGGAGATAAGGGACTCTGGGTCATCCAAGTGTGTGAAAGGGAATATTAATGATTTCTTTAAGTGTGAAACACCTATGCATACTGCAGTGTTGTTGCCATTATATTTAGGATAGTGATTAAAATGTTGTTTTTGTTGGTGTGTGTGTGTGTGTGTGTGTGTGTGTGTGTGTGTGTGTGTGTGAGACCATTTGAGGGAAGTCTTCACCCTTCTGGGCACTTTGATGCTGTCATGGGTAACTCAATCATTGCCATACTGTTTAGCGCCCCTCTACTTTGTTGGCTTACTCAGGAGACACTACAAATTTTGTCTCTTGTTTTCCACATGAAGAAATTTAATCATAAGGTGCAGTGCTCCTCTCCCCTCCCACACCCCCTCCGCATCCCTTTGCAGCTGGCACCCTGATGCTTTGGAGGGCAGAGGGTGAGTGGGTGTCCCGGATGCTTTTCAAGCATCCCTGGCAGCTGGAATGCCTTGGCATGTGGAGACCCGGCTGAGGAGATTCAGCCACAGCTTTGCTATTTTTAAGCTGTCCGCTATGCTCTGGTGGCGACTGCCTCAGCTTGGATGCTGAATCATGATCGAGCTTGCTAATTGCGGCAGGGCCTGTGACTGCCAAGCACCTGAGCAAGGCATTCTGGCTTCCTCCTTTGAGTCCCCTTGATATTTGGGGATGGAGGGTCACAGGACACATCTTCACTGACAGGAACACTAGCTGGCTTTGATACCATCAGTCATTTTCACAAACCACAGACTTTAATAAATAAGTTTTTTTTTAATGTGTTAGAACAAGTCATATTTCCCTGAAGAATTCTACTGCATTAAACTACCTGCTTCAAAATAAGGGAAATATTTTTTGGGTCCTTGCATATTAAGAGGTTTGTATATTACAGTCATTAAAATAACACTTTTTCTCCCCCTCTTGCAAAAGCAGCCCCACATTCTAAATCTGATTAAGGATATGCTATGATGCCAAAGTTGTCTTGTGTTTTTGGTTTGTTTATTTTATGTCAGAGAGGGGAATGCATATTATGTACCCACTTTGAAAGTTAAACACGTATTTAAAGAGAGATTGGCAGCTTTTAGCTTTTTTGAACCGAAAAAGAGATGTATCGTTCTGTCTCCCTCTGCAACAGAAGACTTAAGTATCTAGGAGTAGAGGTCACATGTTCTATTCCCAACTGAACCTTCTCTTTTCCTAGTAGGAACTCTTTACAAGCCACTGCCCTGTTCTTCCCAGACTGCTGGGGGAGGATGCATACGGTATTAGGAAAGCTGGGAAGAGTATGACTTTGGATTTGCTTTCTTCATATATTCATTCAGCAAGCATTTATTAAGCACCCCTGTGTGCCTTACACTGCTATATACTAGGGCTAGAAAGACAAAAATAAACTGTCCCCATCCTCAAGGAGCTTATATTGAGGAGGAGGTGGTGGATTAAAAAAATGCAAAATTATAAGCAAAACATTTTCTGATGCAAGGAAACAAGCATTTATTAAAGACTTACTGTGTGCTAGGCACTGTTGTAAATGCTTTACAAATACTATGTCATTTGATTGTCATAATAACCCTGGGAGGTAGGTACTATTATGCTTACCAGAAAACAGAGGCAGACAGAAGGCAAGTGACTTGCTCAGGGTCACACAGCTAGTGAATATCTGAGACTAGATTTGAACTCAGGTCCTCATGATTCCATCCCCAGCACTGTATCCAGCATTAGCTCCTTAATCATGGGAGGGAGAGAGAGAGGAAGAGAGGGGTGATGCTAACAACTGGAGGAAGTGGGAAAAGCCTACAGAAGTAGGAGAGGTACTTGTGCTGAGCCATGAAAGAACTGAGATTCTGTGACATAGATATGAGGATGGGATGCCCTGTAGTGATGTGGGATAGCTTGTGCAAGGATGTGGAAGTGGGAAATAGGATTTCTTGTACTAGGAACAGCAATTAGGCCAGTTTGGGTAGATCACAGCATTCTTGAAGGGGAGAGCAATATGCAGTAAAACCGGAAGGTTAATGTAAATACAGATTATGACAAGGCTTTAAGTACCAAACAGCAATTTGTAATTTGACTTTAGAGGCAATAGGGAATTGCAGGAGTGCCTTGATTAGGGGAGCGACATCATTGAACCTGTGTTTTAGGAATATCAGTTCATCATTCATGTGGAGGGTGAAGACTGGATAGGGAGAGACGGGGAAGGGAGAACAAGCGTGAGGCTGCCGGAGCAGACCAGGCATGAAGTGAAGAAGGCCTCAAGGGCGTTTCTAGACAAGAAAGGGACAGATTCAAGAGACTGAAGACAGCATTGCTAAGATTCAACAGTTAATTGGATAAGGAGTGGGATGGTGGAGAGAGTGAGGAGTCGAGGAGGATTAAGATTGAGAACAGGAATGACTGGAAGAATGGATGTACCCGTAACAGATACTGGCATGGGGCAGGGAGGGGGGAGAGCTAAAGAGTCCTGTTTGGGGCAAGTTAATTTTAAGATACCTGCATGGAATTCAGAGGGAAATATCTAATAGGTGATATGAGACTAGAGCTCTGGAGAGCTCTAAAGAGTCATCTCAATAGAACTGATATTTGAACCTGTGAGATCTGATAAGATCATAAAGAAAGTATATTTTCAAGGACCAAAGATTGGTAGCCTGAATCCTTACCTTCTGAAAAGGACACATCAGCTTTTATGTCTTTTAGTGCATAAGGATTTTTTTCTTTCTTCCTTACTCTAATATGCAGCATTATAATTAATGTGATATTATATGTAATATGTTGTATATAATATATTATATTATAGCTGGGAAATTGCAGCTAGTTACTGTGAATTCCTTACTCTAAACCCCCAAGTGAACAGCTCCAGGAGTCCAGAGACTCCTCCATGTCTTTGGAGGTACCCATATGTTTTCCCTGCCTCCTTTCCTTTTTGAAGCTGGCACAGTTGCAGCTTTGACAATACGCCGGCTCTTTGGGAGCGTCAGAGAACCTGGATTCCTGTCAACTTCCTGTCTCAGGGTAAAGTGTGAGGAAAATATATTTATAGCATGATGGACACTTTATTCTGTGGAACTACCACCAGTCCCGTTGCCTGAGTGTCTCATCTCAGGCAAGCTGGACAAACTTTGACCTCCAGGATTGTTTTCTCAATCAAGTCTGTGTGTAGGAATCTGTGATGGGAATTGTCTGCATCCTTTGGTGGGGGTGGCTCATAAAGGCAACTGGAAGGGGTCAACACAGCAAGATCTATGAGATGTCTCTCCCACTCACTCGTAAAGGATTTGGCATTCACAGTACCATTGGGTTTGTTTGTTTGTTTTTGGTTTTGGTGACAAAGTCCATCAGCCAGTGATAAAGCCCTGATGGTACCCTAGGTTCCAAAGGTGAAGGACAAAGACCAAAGTGAAACCCACAGTCCCTGCTTCCAGGGAGTTGGCGTTCTATTAGTATTACATTCTATTAGACTATGTAAACATCTTTAAATTATACACAAAACAGTGAACATAAATAGATTTGGGGAAAGAAGTAGGACTTTATTATAAGCATATTTTAATTCATTTAAGGGTGGAAATTAGATTGTAGATTCCTTGAGGGCAAGGACTGCTTTTGTTTGTTTTTTCTAGTCTTGGTATCTCTAGAGCTTAGTGTATATGTATATATGTGTGTGTGTGTGTGTGTGTGTGTGTGTGTGTGTGTGTGTGTGTGTATGTGTGTGTGTGTGTGTGTGTGTGGCACATAAGTGCTTAATAAATGTTTATTGACTGCCCGACATAAACCTACATAGTCACCTAGGGAGCTTGGGCATGGGGTAAAGGGACAAGGAAAGAGGAATTTTGAGCACAAGGATGCCACTAGATTTCAATTGCCAGACAATAAAGGATAGAATTGACTCTTAGGCCTTGGGTATACTGATCATCAGGTGGAGAGCATTTGGGTGGAGGCCAATAAAGGAAGAAAGAGAAGTGATTTTGTTATTCAAGTTTACTATAGATCACCAGTACTAAGAGCAGGAATAGAGGATGAGCTCAGAAATCAAATTACTGGCCTGGTACATAGGCATCATATAATAGTGATGGAAGACTTTGGTTATCCAGACATATGTTATATCTGTCTTGGCCAAATAGCAGAGGGATCACACCCAGAGGTGGATAGGATGGTGATGGGGGTTGTCATATGAAGATCAATTGAAGGAACAGGAGTTTAGCCTGGAGAGAAGACCAAGGGGAGACATGATAGCTTTCTGCAGGTATTCAGTGAGAATATAAAAGTAATATTAGACCCAGAGGGCAGAGTCAAGAAAAATGGGTAAAATTATAAAAAAGAAAATTTAGGCTTGATGTTGAGAGATATCCTAAAAATTAAAGCTGTTCAAAAGTATAATTGTCTCAAGAGATGGGTGTCTCTGCCCTTCTCTCTCCCCAACCTCCAGAGGTCTTTAAGCAGAGGTTGGAGGACGGCTTGTTGGGTATATTATAGTGAGAAGTCCTTTGGGGTATAGGTCCAGTTGGAGGACCACTAAAGTCTCTTCCAGCTTTCAATTTCTGTGATTCTTTGAGTAAATGTTAGCCTAGAACATCTCCAGACCAAGCCGTTAAGCATATATTCTATCCCTCTTTCTGCTCCTTTAGATGTGTTATGGCGAAATTTGATTGCTCAGAGAAGCTCATCAGAATCGTATACCAGTTCCACGATGGCATGCTTGGATAATGGACAGTGCTCTTGGGCTTTCCTAGTCATCACTGGAGTGAAGCAGGGCTATGTGTTTGCTGCCATGCTTTTTAGCATGATGTTTGCAGTGATGTTGTTAGACACTTTCAAAGAGGATGAAAACAGCCTCAAAGTCAACTACAGCACTAATAATGAATTATTTAGCTTGAAAATGTTACAAGCCAAGACTAAAGTGGAAGGAGAATTGGTGGGTGACTTTTGGTTTGTAGATGATTGTGCATTCAGTGCAGCCTACAACAGGGTATGTAGATCAGTTCTCTGTTGCTTATGTTAATTTTTGCCTGACAATTAACATCAAGAAAACAGAGGTTCTCTATCAGCCAGCACCACTCCACCCATACATGGCCCCATTGATTACAACAAATTAAGAAATTCTGAATGCTGTGGATAAGTTCACTTACCTTGGCAGTGTACTTTCCAGGGATGAGGTTGACATACTCATTGCCAGAGCTAGCCCAGTGTTTGGGAGACTCCAAAGGAAAGTATGGGAGAAAAGAGGTATTAGACCGACTACCAAACTGAAAGTCTACAGAACCGTGGTGCTGACCTCATTATTGTATGCCTGTGAAACCTGGACAATATACCAGCACCATGCCAGGAAACTGAGTTGCTTCCATTTGAATTGTCTTAGGAAAATTCTCGAGATCACCTGGCAGGATAAAGTAACAGACATTGAAGTCCTTTCTTGAGCTGAACTGCCAAGCATTTAGCAGAAAGCACAACTTCAATGGGCTAGCCATGTGGCCCAAATGCCAAATATATGTTTGCCTAAAAGACTGTTTTACAGAGATTTCACACAAGGCAAGCACTCACATGGTAGTCAGATGATACATGGACGTTCTCAAGGTCTCTCTGAAGACCTTTGGAATTGATTGTGAGATATGGGAGACACTGGCATAGGACTGCCCAGCATGACATGCCACATCAAAGAAAGCATTGTGCTCTGTGAGCAAAGCAGAATTGCAGTAGCTCAAGAGAGATGTGAGATGTGAAAATTTACAGACATCTCCACTCCAAATGTCCATATGGACTATTTGTGTCTGACCTGTGGTAGAGCCTTCTGAACTTGTATTGGTCTGATCAGCCACAGATGGACACACTGTACCTTGACCTGGACATAGTAATGTCATATTGGTCCTCTTCAAGCATGAATGACAACAACCCTGTATTGTCTTTAACTATTAGAATGTAATCTTCCTGAGAGTAGAAACTGTATTCCTTGTTTATGTAATATCCCCAGCACTTAGCATAGTAGCCGGCTAGGTTCTCTGTCTCTGCCTCTCTTTTTCTGTCTTTCTGTCCATTTCCCTGTTTTTGTCTCTCAGTATTAATGATAGAAGAGGCCACCTTGAGTTCTGGGATATTGAGGGTATGTAGAACTTTCATTACATCTCTTGGTTGATAGGGGAAGCTTTGGATCTATCCTCCACACTAGGACATCTCGGAGAGAAGGTCAAGGAACATGGTTTTTCTGTGTTTCACAGCACCATTGTTGAAGAAAGACAGCAGGAACAGACCTCAGTCCTTCAAGGTCCAGTAGGGATGCTATTGCCTTCCAAGAGGAGAGGGAAGCTGGAGAAAGAACTTGGTGAGGAATGTGTTATCTGTGAGGACAATTGGGTAGAAGGTACAAAGTGATGAATCTGTTTAGGATATTTAGTGGAGATGACAGAAGTTAAAGAGAGTGGTGAGGGGAAAGGCTTGGAGAAAAGAATGGGAAAGGGAAATTGGAATTTTACCTGTGGGCCTAATGAACAAGGATCAGTATTACAAGACCAAGAGCCAGCCTCTTCCTCCCACTTGAGGATATCTAGGCTTATATTTGGATATTTGGATGCTTTGTCCTGATGGAGAGAGAGAGAGAGACTGCTTGTGTAATCAGACTAGGTCCAGAATGTTGTCACCCTCATTATACAAGCACTTGGCATTGTTTCTTAAGACTTTCAGTTTGCTTTAAAACCAAATATGTTTTCAATTTCTTTTTGTCGTTGTTGTCTCCTGAGATCATCCTAAAAAAAAATAGGCCTGTTTCTTGCAAAAAACAGAGTGATGGCATTGTAAACTAATACTGTAGCAGCTTTTCAGCTGCCACATGCAAGGGAGGGGAAAATGTGGCCTGACAGTCTTGCACACGATGAGCAGATCAAAACATGTGGACGTGGGCTTGGAGTTGGTGGTGTGCTAATTGCTGTCTTTTGAACAAAGAACTTGTGCTGTTATTATTAAGGTTGTAACATAGCTTCCATTATTAACACCAAGTTGCATCAGGAGCTTTCAGGATGAGCAGTGGTTTTCAGCTGTTCATCTCTCAATGCCTAACAACATTTCTCCCTTGGTATACACTCTTTTTTCCTTGGTTCACTCCTTCTCACCCCACCCCCACCCAGTTTCACATGTGTTTTCGTAGAGGTGGCCAGATGGTGCAGAGGAGGATAGAGAGCTGGACCTAGGGTCAGGAAGACTTAACTTTGAATCCTGCTCCAGTCCCTTACTAGCTGTGTGACCCTGGGCAAGTCACTTAACCTCTACCTGCCTCCCTTTCCTCGTCCATGAAATGGGAATGATGACAATAGCATCTACATCTCAGGGTTGTTGTGAAGGTAAGTTAATATATGTAAAGTGTTTGCAAATCTTAAGTTACTGTACAAATGCAAGATACTATTTTTATTTTAGTGAAAGTACCATTTTAGCACCATCTCAGGGTACTAACCCTTACCAAAGTCCAGAGTTCTAGGATGAGTGTTCCTTGTGCCAGGCATGGTAAAACAGGGCCAGACTTCTACCTTCACTTGGCAAAACAGGGTCAGGCATCTATCCTCCTTCCATCCCAGTGGCGATTTCCAGCTTTACTCTTCTATATCAGCCCGATGAAATACTTTGAAATCTCAGGGAGGGCAAAGGACAGTGAACGCATTGTTTTCTAAGAGACCGCTATAGTAATATCATTTGTATTCAAACAGTGAATGCACTAATTGTAAACTATTTTATCTACTTTTTAAAGCATTACGTAAACATATTTCTCTGTCCCCTTTTCCAAATAAAGAATGTCCAAGTTGTTGTTCAGGCATTCACTTGTGTCCAGCTCTTCCTGATCCTGTTGACTGTCGCACGCCAGGCCCTTCTCTCTTCTACTGTCTCTCAAAGTCTGTCCAAGACCACGTTCATTGTTTCCGTGATGCCATTGATCCAGCTCATCCTCTGCCATCCCCTTTTCCTTTTGCTTTCGATCTTTCCCAACATCCGAGTCTTTTCCAATGAATCCCGTCTTCTCATTATTTGGTCAAAGTATTTAAGCTTCAACTTTGGTATTTGACCTTTCAGTGAATAGCCTGAATTAATTTTTTTTTAAATATTGACTGATTTGACCTCCTTTTTGTCCAAGGGACTCTGAAAAGTCTTCTCCAGCACCACAATTTGAAGGCATCTATTCTGCAGAGCTCAGCTTTCCTTCTAGTCCAGCTCTTACATCGCTACTGGAAAAACTATAGCTTTGACTATAGCCTTTGTCGGCAAGATAATGTCTCAGCTTTTTAGTATGCTGTCCAGATTTGCCATGGCTTTCCTTCCAAAGAGCAAGAGTCCAAGTATGTACTTTGAAATATTAAAAGCTACATTTCACTCCTAACATTCTAAAAGTGAGATTTTGTTAATTCTCCCTGAGTTCACGCCAATCATTTAACATGTATGGTGAAGTGGTAAGAGCTCTAGTGATAGAATCAGAAGGTCTGAGTGCAAATGCTGATTCTGATGCTCATCACTTGGACGAATCACTCAACTTTCCTTGATCTTAGTATACTCATCTGTAAAATGACTGGGTTGTACTAAACGGCCTCTGAGCATCCTCCTAGCTCTATATCTATGATTCTACAATTTATTAGATATGTTATGATTCATTTATTTATATATATTTAGATTTGTTGTGTAGTTGCAGTCATGTCCAACTCTTAGTGGACCCCATTTGGGGTTCTCTTGGCAAAGATACTGGAATGGTTTGCTATTTCCTTCTCTAGCTTATTTTACAGATGAGGAAACTGAGGCAAACAGGGTTAAGTGACTTGCTCAGGGTCACATAGTCCATAAGTGTCTGAGGCCAGATTTGAACTCAGGAAGATGAGTCTCCTTGACTCTAGGCCCAGCATTCTATCTACTTTGACACCCAGGTTCTCCATTTTAAACAGTGGCCAAGCAGATTAGATCAGGTCCAAAAGACCAAGATCAGAACATAAAGAAGTTAAGGCAAGTAAGACTACAAATGAATACCAAAAAGAGTTTTGTGGTTGAGACTACCCATTCTCACTTTATCATTCTTACTCCTATGTTGATCAAATGTTGATCAAGTGAAAAGTTCAGACAAATCTACCACCACAGGAGTACTTTAAAGGCACATTATACTACCTGGTTCATCATCCCTAATTCAAACCCTGTACACTTCTCCTCAATTTCAAGCATCCATGATTTTATTGATTCAGGCACTCATTCCAGTGACACAGATCGCAACCTCCCCAATAACTTATGATATGGGTTCTTAGAGTGGTTGAAGCTGAAAAATTCATCATCCTGCAGGCAACCTCATGATGGTCAGTCTTAGAGGATAATTCTCTAACAAGCAGATGCAGAATCTGTCACCAGGCCTTTCTAACTCAGTAGGACGTTCTATAGCTTATACAGCTAGGAGAAGGCGCCTACAAGAACCCAGGTTCCCCTACAAGGCATTATGCAGCATCAGAATAGAACTTTAGGCGACGCTGCATGCATAAAGGACAAAGTCTTTGTTACCCTGGGGTTTTACATCACAGCCCACTGGCCTAGAGTCTGAATCCATCATACCTGATTTAGGATCACTTACTAGTGGGAAGCTATGGGAGGATGTTTTATGTGAAGGAGACTGCTAAGGGAGTTTGTACACAATTGTATACAGGAAGACAGCTGTAGTTATAGTTGGAGAAAATGATAGTAAAGAATATACAGTTTTTGTTTGCTGAAGTACCAGAGAGAGGGGATTGGAGGAGACCTGGTTCAGAAGAGAACATTTGACAGATAGAGAGGCTGAGAAAAACAGATATGGAACCAACTACTTTCCTAGCAAGACATAGTTCTTCCCATCCCCCAAAGGTCAGACCACATGTCTAACCCATGGGTAATGTAACAAGTCTTTGAAGGACAGAGGACAGCCAAGCACAGAGATACCCTGAGGCTTCAGGGGGCTCAGCCTCCATCTAATAGTGAGGCAAAAGGCATTTAAATAACATTGAAATAACTCTGTTAGGGCTCTTTCCCCTGCCTGATGCCCCTTTGCTAATTTGTGACACAATGTGACACATTCCCAATTATTGTAGAAGGATCAATACTAGTGTCTTCTGGATGAATCCAGGGCTAATGATACCTGTGGTTGCCCCCCTGAGATTCATCTCAAGGGAACCCCAAGGTGTTGCTGTCATTGGATAGAGGTGGGAGGAGGGGAAGGGATGCCTGAATGGCTATCCCATTGTTAGATGCACTATATTACCTCTAACTTTTATGACTATGGCCTTCCTATTTCAGGCTCCATCCAGCCATTTCCCCAGATTTAGCTTTGCTGGGTCATCATTTGGGTGTCCTTCATCCCATAGGACATTGACCTTTTATTGAATCCTATCACTAAAGCAAGACTTCTTAGTTCTTTTTTTGCACATTGGACCCCTTTGACCATCTGGTGAAGCCTCTGGAGGCTTGCTCCAAATAAGGGAAAGAACTCTTCCTAGTTCACAGTAGAAAAATATTACTTACATAGAATTGTAATAGCACATGATACCCATTTATAGTAAGAGAAAAATCACTCTATGATAGTTCCAAGAAAGCAGCAAAGATATTCAAATAATACAATAGATCTGTCACATCATTAATTTGGGTGTTCTGTCCAGCAATGCAGATCATAGCCCATCTTTCCCTTCTTACTCGGGGGACTCTTGTCCATGTCCTCCCATAGGCTTTCCAGTGTCTTGGGTTTCTTCATTTCTTCTGACATTATGGAAAACTTCACCTCCATATTTTGCCTTGGAAGGTCTCTGCCTCCTTTCCTATTCTCTGAAACCCAGATCAGCTCTCTTTTAAATACCAGTACCTAGACTTTACCTCCCCCACATTGCTTAAAGTTCCAGCAGCTGATATTTCCTTTAGGTGAGTAAGTGAACAGTTCTGAGTGGAATAAAGTATAGAATTGGTAGGGAGTCATGACTAAGTTTTAGGGAAGTGATCTGATGATGCCAGTGTGTCCTAAGGCAACGGACATTTTGATTAGAGTTGGGTGGCTTTCTGGGCTTCTTTTAAATCACGTTATTTAGCCCCATAGCTGATTATGGGAGTAGGGAGAGGAAAGGAGCATTTGTTAACCCCAACTTTGGAATACAGGCTATAGGTGTACCCTTTGAGTGAAGTGAAAAGATGAGTTCTGCTGGCTTACAGATCCAGTGGTTTAAGGGGCGATATCAATATAATGTCCATTTCCTTCTGCAGCTCATTTTACAAATGAAGAAACTGAGGCAAACAGGGTTAAGTAACTTGCCCAGGATCACACAGCTAGTAAGTGTCTGAGATTTGAACTCAGGAAGACTCATTTTCCTGACTTTCTATACACTGCACCACCTAGCTACCCCATTATGGAAGTAGCATCATGCAGTGGATAGAGTACTGATTTTATAGTTGGGAAGAGCTACCTCAGAAAATTACTAACTGTGTGACTTTAACTCTCTAAACCTCAATTTCCTCATCTATACAATGGGGATAAAAATATCACCTTCACAGGATTGTAGCCAGGGTGAAGTGAGAGATAATATATGTAAAGCATTTTGTAGTGCTTTGCTACACTTATAGCAACTGCACTTAGCAGGCTATATAAGTGTCAGCTATTAATTATTTTTTATTGGCATGTAGGTTTGCTTATTCACGCCAGATAGTCTCTGTTGAAGAGTAATAAAAAAGATTGATGGTAGCGTTGGGGACATTTGGTACCATCGCTCAAAACTCAGGCTGCATCGGTCATTGAGTTTGAATTCCTCTGACCTTCTACCCTTCCACCAACATTTCTAGGATCAGCTGAGGGCTGTTCTGAAAACATTTTGGTTGTGCTTGCTAGATTCTCTTTCCTGAATGTTTGTGTTAGCTCTTCATACCACACTTGCCTACCCATGTATAGAAGTGGCATCTTTGATCTTAAAGGACAAAGTGGCTTCTGTAGAGAAGGATGAACCTACACAATAGTATTGAATCTGATAGGGACCCTCTCTCTCTCTCCCTGTCTCTCTTTTTTTTTTTGAAGGGGGAAAGGTGAGGCAGTTGGGATTGTGACTTGCCCAAGGTCCCACAGCCAGTAAATGTGCAGCGTCAGAGGCTGGGTTTGAACTCAGGTCCTCCTGATTCCAGGGCCGGTGTTCTATTCAGTGTACCACCTAACTGCCCCAGGGACCATCTCTTAAATGAGGTTACCCAGCCTATGATTAAAGGTAACAATCTAGATGAGGATTTCCACTTTTTTTTTCTTATCTGGGATGCCAAATGATAATGAAGAACAGAATGATTCAGTACAGCATGGCCAGGTTCTCACGACTCAGAATTTAAACATGATTAGTGACCCAATTGAATTTAAGTGGACAGATCCTAATAAACCCTGTGACTTAACTGTACGTTGAAGTAGGAAGACAGATGGTGGGCAATATTTGTCCCTGAACATTATCACAGGTATCGGTGGACAGTAAATGCCCAGTTTTAGCCAGGAAGTAATTCACTCCCATTGATACTTATTGGAATTCAGATACCTTGCCTGAATATAGACATGTCATTTATAAGTGTACTGTCATATTTTCTGCAGATATGTGTATATATGATCACATATAAAGCAAGTTGCTTTGAGGCAGTCTTGCCTTGCTTCCTAATAGCATACTCCAAATATTTTATGAACCACATTTTTAGTATTTTATGGCCACATATAGTATGGCTGACACACCACCCCGAATGCCTGTTTAACCAGCAAGGGAGGCTTGAGTATTTGGCATTTGACCAAAAGGATTGTGATTTGGATGCTAGCAAAAACACTGTGCCTTGTACCAAATGCTTATTTTGACACCTAAGTCTCCAGTAGCGCAGCACACTGTCAGTTCACAATGAAATTTCAGACCATCAAGGAGTTCAGGAAGCAAAAGAGTGTGGTGTGTGTGTGTGTGTGTGTGTGTGTGTGTGTGTGTGTGTGTGTGTGTGTGTGTGTAGGGGCCAAAGTGAACTTGAGAGTGAACATTGAAAGTGTTGGGCTTAGACTCAAAAGCTTCGTATTTATTCTGTTATTTAGAGCAGGGAAGAAGCTAGTTTCTCCCTCTCTTTTTATAGATGAGTTTCTTTGAGTTTTGGTTTTCTTCAAATGAGCGTAATAATAGGTATGCCACTGACTGACTTCATAGGATTTTTCTGAAGGTCTAATGAGATTATGTGTATTAAATGTAAGTTTGAAAAAAAAAGGCGGTGGTGGTACTATTTAGCTGGTATGTGCTATGCAGCGAGAACTGGTGATTCATCACTGATTTATAGTCTTACAGAGCTGCCTGGACACTGAGAGGTCTATGGACTTGTATACAGTCACACAGCTAGTATATTTCAAAGGTAGGATTTGAAGTCAGGTCTTCCCGACTTCAGGGATAGCCTTTTATCCACAGTACCAATTCTGCTTTTCTAAAACCAAATCATCAATGGAAAAATGGTCCTCTAGGGGTTTACTTAGTTTTTCAGTTGTTTTTCAGTCAGATCTGACTTTTCATGACCCGTTTGGGGTTTTCTTGGCAAAGATACTGGAGTGCTTTGCTGTTTCCTTCTCCAGCTCATTTTGAAGAGGAGGAAACTGAGGTAAATAGAGTTAAGTGACTTAACCAGGGTCACACAGCTAGTAAGTGTCTGAGGCCAGATTTAAATTCAGAGACTTCTTGACTCCAGGCCAAGCACTCCACCCACTGTACCACCTAGGAGCCCTCAAGGTTTTCCTTAGGATTTTGATGAATAGTGTGTTATATGTTCTTTCCTGCCTATAGAATGTAAGCTCTTTGAGGGCAGGGACTCTTTTGCTTTTGTTTCTGTTTCTCTAATGCCTGGCATATATAGTAGGTACTTACTAAATGCTTATTGATGAATTGATTCACTGTGCCTTGTTGGTAGGTAACAGTATCACTTCTTTCAGAAACTGCTTTTTAAAAATGCAGACTGTATCTCACACCAAGTGGTGCTTTGATGTCTCCCGCATGGCTTCCTAGTGTAGAGCAAACAAGACCATATGGTATCCTTGGCACCCCTTGGTCAGAGCCATTAGACCGTAGCTGGCGTTCCTTAGCTCTCTCATGCTAGGGGCTTTGATTACAGGAGCAGATGACTTGGTCGTAACGTTTCCAGCCTGGATAAAATAAAGACGTGAGAGGTCATGTGAACTGGCTGCTTTGAGAATGTGTAAGGCAGGCAGGGTTTTTTATTTTTTATATAATCTCAGACCTTAAGAATCTTGTTTTATGCCCTGTACAGATAGGGTCAGAAGGGCTGTGGAGTAAATTGAGTGCTTTTAGGTAAATGGATGGCACAAAATGACTCACTTCCAGGGCATGTTGGGGGGTGCTTTGCTATGATCTGACAAGCATTTTAGATCTACCTACCATATGCAAGACACTAAACTGGCTGCTAAAGACCACAAAAACAAAAGGAAAGACAGTGCCTGACCCTATGGAGTTTACATCTGGGGGGCACAAGGATATAGCTTGTAAAGAAATAAGCATCTCCATGAGCATTAAAGAAAGAAAACAATAGGCTTCATGTAAGAGGTGGCCCCAAAGGCCACCTTGAAGGACACTCTTAGAGGGAAGATCTCAATTATTCTGCCAGATTGAATCAGTCTTTGTACTCTCATTTCATCGATATCTTCTGCCCCTCTCATTGGACCCTTTGACTGGGGGACAGAATCATAGGTGCCCAGGCGTCCATTTGAGGAGAGGGCCACCCAACACAGTCTTCTTTGGACTTCTCCGTTATGCCTTGGTTCTGGGCACCTTGCTCCCCTCTCCTCCCCACCACCTTGTTTTTTGGCTTTTGTGTTGTCTTTACCATTAGATTGTAAGCTCCTTGAGGACAGGGGACTGTCTTTTTAAAAAAATTGTATTTGTATCCTCAGCACTTAGCACACAGTCCCTGGTACAAAGTAGGTCCTTAATAAATGCTTCTTGATGATTATTGATTAGTTGAGAAGGGAATGGATTTCAGGAATGGAAAATAGTCTATACAAAGAAATGGAGGTGGGTGACGGAATCTTGAATTCTGGAAATAAAAGCTGTTCATTCTCTGGCTTCTCACCTTCCATAAAAAGCCTTTCCCAATCTCTTTAACACTCATGCCCTCCCTCTGTTGAATATGTCTACTTTATCCTGTGTATAGTTTGTTTGTACATCATTGTTTGCATGCTGTCTCTCTCCCGTTAGGCTCTGATCTTGAGAGCAGAGAATCTTTTTTGCCTTTCTTTGTATTTCCAGCACTTAGCCCAGCGCCTGCCCATAGTAGGCTCTTAATAAATGCTTGTTGAGTGGCTAACCTTTGACTGACTGGTTGCGCTATAGAGAGCATTCTGAACTTTTTAAAAGTGGTACCTCCTCCCAGCTGGGCAGAACAAGAAATCTGGTGGGATTTTTGTGCTTGGTTTGTTTAGAACTATTTCATAACCAGTTTTAAAAGAGAAGAAGAAAAGGCAAAGAAGAACTACTATTTATTTGTGGCTGGGAGTTGTGAAGATGAGAGGAGACAATATTTGGAAAGCTCTTTGCAAAGCTTAAAGTACTATTTAAGGGCTGGATATTGTTATAGAAGAATCACTTTCTATATCTACATTACGAGTTATAGCTGAGCTAACAGCACTTTAAGCTTTGCAGAGAGCATTGCAAATGTCTCATTTTGTCCTCACCACAACTCCGTGAGGTAGATGCTATAATTATGCCCCCTATTTAGATTTAGAAACTAAGGTTAAGAAGAGTTGAATGACTTGCCCAGGGTGATGCAGCTAATACATGTCTGAGGCTGAATTTGAACTCAGGTCTCCCTGACTCCAGGCTCATAACTGTCTCTATTTGGTGTCTATGTGAGTTCTTGCTTGTGAGTTCAGTAGGTGACCTCAGACTAGGGCTACAGATTCAAAGCTGAAAGAGTCCGTGGAAGTCATTTAGTTAAACCAGCTTATTTTGTGGACAATGGAATTGTACCAGATAAGTAGAATGACTTTCCCAACCTCACACGGGTGCTCTGCTCACAAGTAGCAGAGTCAGAATTTGAACCTGGATCCCCTGACTCTAAATCTAGTACTTTATTCATCTGATAATGATAATTGATATGGGCTGTTGTCAAGCAAGGGGCAGGTAGGCAGCTCAGTGGATAGAGTACTGGACTTAGAGTCAGGAAAACTTGAGTTCAAATCCAGCCTCAGATACTTACTAGCTGTGCTACCCTGGGCAAGTCACTTAATCCCGTTTGCCTCAGTTTCCTCATCTGTAAAATGAGCCAGAGAAGGAAATGACAAACCACTCCAGTGTCTTTGTCAAGAAAACCTCAGATGGGGTTGCAAAGAGTCAGATATGATTGAAATAACTGAACAACAGTTGGTGCAATAGATAGAATCCTGGGACTGGAGTCAGGAAGATCTGAGTTCAAGTTAGGCTTCAGACACTTACTAGCTGTGTGACCTAGGCAAGTAACTTAAACCCTGTTTGCCTCAGTTCTTCTTCTGTAAAATGGGGACATCCACAAGAAGGAAATGGAATACTTCTCTAGTATCTTTGCTAAGAAAACTCCATGGACAGTATCCATGGGGTCAGGTAGAGTCAAACACAACTGAAGGACTGAACAACAACAACAATCATAGAGTAAGAAAGTGTGTTTAAAGTACCTGCTCTGTGCCAGGCACTATGCTAGGCATCTGAGATACAAAGACAATGGAGGGGACAACAACATGCCATATATAGGAACATACAAAGCAGATTCCTTCAAAGAACATTTATTAAAAGTCTAGTAGGCCCTGTGGTGGCCCTGCATCCCTGTGCATGCAAAAATTTATAGTATACAGGAGGTTATGATTTAATGGTGGAAAAGACATATACATAAATTACCATGATACAAGGGAGAGGATGAGAAGTGGAGACCAAATGCTCTGAGAATTTGAGGAGGGGAGATCATTTTTACTTTGATTGGGAGGCCAGGGAAGGCTTCTATGGAAGAGTTAAAGTATTAGCAGGTGAACTATGTGGAAAAAGATGAAATTCTGGCATATGCAGGTATGCCTTTGGAATGAAATGTACCAAAACTCGCTCTTGGAGGTGGTGGACGTGCTGTGCTGCAGTCTGGTGCAGTCCTAGGCTGAGAGTTGGGAAACTTGGACTCCAGGTTGGGTTCTCTCATCATCTAGAGATACTGAATAGGCTGTCAAGCCTCCCTGGGCCTCAATTTCCTCATCTGCAATATGAAGGTATTGGAATAAAGGATCTTTAAGATCCCCTCCAGCTTCACTGTTCTGGGATTCTATATGACTGCAGTGGAAAAAAAAAGATAGCAAGTCACATTTAGCAATACTCATCATCAATCCCATTCTTCTTTGTCTTCTCCCTACTCATGCTTAGATGTCAATGGGTTGACCTGCTCATTGATATGTAGGGGCTGGTTGTGTGGGGACACCTCAGAACAAGATCTTCATTAGAAATTATTCAAGCAAAACAGTCCCTCCCACCCTCTCTTTAAAAAAAAAAATTTTACAGATGAAGAAACTGAGGTCCAAATGATTTGCCCATTTTCTTTCTCCATGGCCGCTACCAGCTACAGTGATTATGAATGCTAGATTCAATTGTATCTACAGTCTGTTTCTTTGAATTTGTTCTCGCTACACTTGAACTCTGTGTCTACCATTGCCTGGGGTGCTGATTGTATATAGGCTGCTAGAAGCTGGGGACATACAATTTTATTTCACTTAATGCCAGGAGAGAGAAAGTTAAGAACAGTAACTAAAACAAATGTGTTTTTTTATTGGCAGATATTTCTTTCGCCTTTGACTAACCTATTTTCTTTTCTTTGGTATGAAGTTTATTTTCTTGTTTTCTGTTTTTTGGATCTGTCTCTGTGTTCTCTGCCAAAATTGGTGGTGGTGAGGGGGTCCCATCAATATTGGACTTGGGAAAGAGAGAAGATGTTTCAGGAGAACTAGGCAGATGTAATAAGCCACTGAAAGAATGCCTGAAGAATTTTCCAACCAAGAAAACATTTCTTTATTAAAAATAAAATTAGAGCAGTAATATCTGGGTCTTGTTTTTAGTTTGAAATCTAACCTTTCTCCCTTCCCCCTACCCAGCTCCAGAATGCCAATATGTTTTTAATTTAGTGACAGATACAGAAAGATAACAAAACCTCAAAATTGGGAGTGTTCAGAGGAATCAGATGAATGTGATACTGAGGATGAACAGTTGCTTTAAAAAAAAAAAGCAGGAAAGAAGACAGTAAGTTGTGGCAGTGTATCCTGTAGAAAAAAGAAATATTCCTTTCCTGATAGTTATAATTGAGGCATAGGAGTCTGGAGCCAAAAGTCATAACTAGGTATAGAGAACTCCCAATAATACATGTTAAAATGGTGGAGGGGGAGAGGCAAGGATGAACTATAGTCTGTATAAATGAAGGACCCAGTTATTGCAAAAAAAATCCTATATGGATATGAATATCAAAACCCTCCATTAGGCCTTTTAGAAGAATTGCTAAAGAATTATTTACTTAAGTTCCACTTAGCTTTCTTCCTACCCTTTGGGGAAGACGCCAAAGTGACTTTTTTTTGAAGCACAGCTCTGACCATATCACTCCCCTGTTCACAAAACTCCAAAAGCTCTCTCTTTCCTCTAGGATAAAATGCAGACCCTTCTGTTTGGCCTTTTAAGCCTAATTTTCCAGACCTGTTACATATTACTCTCCTTTACACACTCTACAATCCAGCCAAACCGATCTACTTGCTACCCCCCCCACAAGGAAGATTCCATCTCCTGTCTCTTTGCCTTTGCATAGGCCATACCCCATGCCTGGAATGCACTTACTCCTCATGACTGCCTCTTAGAATTGCCAGCTTCCTTCAAAGCTTGGCTCATTTCCCACATAAGAGCTTCCTAGATGCTAGCACACTTCCTCTCCTTCTTATTATCCAATAGAATGTAAACTCCTTGAGGGTAGAGACTGTTTCATTTTTGTCTTTGGGTCCCCAGTGCCTAGCGTAATTCCAGGCACTTGGTGGGTGAGTATTTGTAAATTGATTTGGAGAAAAGTAAATATTACTTGTGCCAAGAAATGAGAAAGGAAAAAAGGAAAGGGAAAGAATTGAAAGAGAGGGAGAAAGTTGCACCATTAACTCTTGGATCACCAAGAGTTATAGTCCAAGTAGCATAGACTGGAAAATGCTTTTGGGCAGGATATTGTCACTTGATAGATCAGTTGATAAGACCTTTAAAAAATTTGGTGGGCCATACTGTACTAGTATATCATGCAACTCCAGACCAACAGTGGTTGAATGTTTATTTTTCTAGAGCAGTGTCAATGTTCAGTCACTTGCAGGGTGTGTATGGTAATGTCCAGTCATTTACAGATCCTCCATGGAGTCTTAGATGACCATTTTTAGAAGTTTCCTCAGCACTTCAAACATTAATCAGCAAATGGCAATGTAACATCTCTAACAAGGTCTTGCAGAACAGATGGGTTTACCAATATAACATAGGTGTAGTATCTCTCTTGTTCCCATGGTGGCAAATAGAAGTGCTTCCCCAAAGGAAGTCATGGTGCTATAACTCACTTATGGAGGAGCTGTATAGCTACTATTCACAACTCTAGCACTTGAGCCTCTACCATTGCACTTCCATTTTAAAATACATCAACCAAGAAGATACCATTAATTCTTAATCATGAAATATTTAAATAGTAACAGTTAATATGGCACTTACTATGTACCAGCAACTGTGTTAATGGCTTTACAATGATCTCATTTGCTTTTCACAACAGCCTATAAAACTGAGTCACATTCTCCCATCAATGTTCATAATGTCCATGGGGGACAGTGGGTACAAACTTGTAAAATCCTATCAGGGAAGCACATGAGTAGGAATACCCATATATCAAAAGCAACTCACAACTAATGGACAATTAGGTTTAATTTTCTTGATCTTCTTAGGGAATAATGTGTACCACACATTACCTGTTGGGTGGGACCTGTCAGTCAGATAGTCAACAAGCATTTATTAAGTGCTCAATATATGCTAGATGCTGCACTAAACACTGGGGACAGTAAAAATTCTACTTTCTTTGCTCTCCTGTTGGGTATAGCCAGTTCTATGCTAGTTTCTACTCTTAGGTCCCTGAAGCAGTGGTAAGCTCTTTTTGTGAAAGCAAAGACCCCAATCCTAGGATCTACAGTTCTATTCAGGTCAGTTTTCTTGACCAAACTCTGAGGCAGTTCTAGCTTACTCAGGAGAAACTGTTCCCCTAAGTCTAGAATCCATAGAGCTATTCAGATTTGACTACTTAGCCCCTTCTCAAGCCATAGATGGCATATAAAAGCAAGTTAGACAAACCTCTGAGAGGTTTCCATTTTTTAAGTTGTAGTGACATTAAAGGACAAGGCAGTCTAGTCTTTCCATTCCACATTGAGCTCTTTAAATGGCAGAGGATTCTGCTTTCCTTCAATTAGTTCTTTTAAACAAGAGGGCTTTCCTTCATTTAGTTCTTTTAAACAAGAGGGCTTTCCTTCATTTGGTTCTTTTAAACAAGAGGGTTTTCCTTCATTTAGTTCTTTTAAACAAGAGGGTTTTCCTTCAATTAGCTTCTTTTAAACAGGAGGGTTTTCCTCCAATCAGAGCAGTTCCCATCAGCAGCTGTAAAGCCTACTTTCCTACATTCAGCTGGTCTTGCCTGAACTTAGCTTGAATCAGCTGCTCTTCTAATCTCCCTTCTCTGCTTCAAACCACTGTGTTTCTATACTTGGCTTTTGTACTTTGGTTGCTGGTAGACCCCTGCCTGGAGGCAAGATCTCCTTAAGTGAAGAGATTCGCTTCTACCTTAAAGTGAGAACAAATTCTTTTTTTTTCCATCAAATTCATCACAAATAGGCAATGTACAATTGCCCCATATTTACCAAAAAGGTTTAGTTATCAGGGTTTCTCAGCTATCATCCTCAGAGTCTTCACAACAGTCATATGTAAATGAGCTGCTGGGAAACAAAACACTTTGAATATCTTTACCACCAGTAAGTCCTTTTTCTCTGAGTGGCTGCTTTTTCTCAGGTTCTCTTAGAACTATGTTTCTGCCCAAGTACTGCATGGTGGCTTTCTCAGAGGTTTCTCACAAAATGTCTTGGTTCCCTCACCCCCTGGCCCCTTTTGTCCAAATAAGAAAGGGGTTCTGTTTTATACTAACAGAGTAGCAATTCTCACTTTAATACAACTTCTGGGCTAGATATGAATGGTGTCTGAATGGCAATATGTAAGAACAGGTGACCCCTACCCATCAGGTATAGTAAATGTTCATGAAGCCATGGGGTGTGTGTGTGTGTGTGTGTGTGTGTGTGTGTGTGTGTGTGTGTGTGTGTGTGTGTGTTGTGTGTAGGGATTTAGGTATAAAGTAGTGATTTTCTCATTAACCAGCTGCTGATACTTCTTTATCCACTTTCTTCCCAATAGTTAAAAGTACAAACAGTGTAGCTGCCCAAATGTCCATTTAATATTTCAACTCATGGCACAAGGATTGCTATGATTTGACCTAGACCTTTGATACAAGTCAAGGAGAATCCATTATGACTGTCCTCCAGTACTATGGTCCTTGATGCTACTGTGAGAGGTGGATTACTCACTGGGTAGATCATAAATCTGTCCCTGGATGATAGCTCTTAAGGTGGATAAAGTAAGCTGGAACAAACACCCTAAACACCCTAAGGACCCGATGAAGTGTAATTTCAAATTGATGTGGCCTGGCTGTAAAACAGTGAGAGAAAACAATGGCAAACAGATTGACTGATGTGTAACCATCTAGAGGCATGTGGTGCATTTTGAACAGACTGAGCTCGAAGGATAACAGGTACTAAGGTATGAGCTTGGTATGAATAATGAATTGGACTTTCTTATAGCTCAAATGGTGGCTATACCTGCAAACCTTGTAAGTGTGTTCAGCATGGCCAGGACCTCTGGCAACACCTCAGTTAGCTCAGTCACACCTGGGTCTGTGGATAACAAGCCTGAGCTAGAGGAAGCATTGATGATTACATTAGGGGCCCCTAAGTGGTTAGACTGCCAAGTGTGGAGTCATGAAGACCCGAGGTCAGATGTGGCCTCAGATATTTCCTAGCTGTGTGATCCTGGGCTAGTCACTTAATCTCTGTTTGCCTCAGTTTCCTCCTCTGTAAAACAGGGATAATAACAGCATCTACCTCTCTACCTATCGCAAATGAGTTAATAATTATAAAGCCCTTAGCAAAGTGCCTGGCACATAGTAAGGATGATATGAATGTTAGCTGTTATTATTATTATTAATTATTATTAGTTATTATTATTATTGTTATTACCCAGTGAAGGTAGACACTGAAAGGCATCGATGAAGGTCATGAGACTTTCTGAAGCCCGATATTCAAGAGGGATTTGAAGCAGCTCAGTGAGCCACCTTCTATATGAAACCTGTCCCCATTTCTCCTCCTTCCTACTCCCACCCCTCGGGGCAGATGCTCTCTCTGCCATCCTCAGATTTCTTGAGAGCACTTTGTTTGAATCTCTCCCTTGACCTAGTCGCATCTTCTCTTGTAGCATGCTTATTGATATCCCTATCTATCCCTGGTAAACAGACTTCTGGAGGACAGAGATTGGTTGAATTTTCATTTGTTTATCCTCAGCTGCTAGCATGACGCTTTGTGCAATGTGCCTACTGATTTGGGTGACCTATGAGTCTGGGATTGTCATGTTTAGAGGAGCGTGATAAAGAACTATGGACCACCCAAAAAAAACTTCAGAGAGCGCTTATGTATTCATTACACACTAAGTATATCTTTTTATTCTCTCTCTCCCTGGAATTGCAGGGAGAAATATTTACCTCCTTGTTGTTTATCCTTTGTTCTAAAAGAGGATTAATGACATCACAAAGGTGATGTCTTGACTTTCATTGACACTTTTTTTTGCTTTTTTTTTTTTGAGGGAAGAGGGCAGGGTAATTGGGGTTAAGTGACTTGCCCAAGGTCACATGGCTAGTAAGTGTGATGTCTTGACTTTCGAGTGAATTGGATTTAAGTGAAGCAGAGTTGTGCAAAGTTGTCAGCCTTACTTTCTCCTCCTTTGGAGGGAGATAAAAAAGACAGTCCTTTAGGACAGCGGTTCTCAACCTGTGGATTGCGACCCCCTTTGGGGAAAACACATATTTCTGATGGTCTTAGGAACCCAGACACAGCTCCTCTCTCCATCTCCAGGCAGATCCACCCACATGCAGATATGCCCACATACGAGTATTAAAGGGTTGTGGCATTAGGAAGGTTAAGAACCACTGCTTTAGGGGACACTGTCATCTTGCTCTGAAAATAGTTTGTCCAGAGGCACAAGAGGAATTATCTCCCCTCAACAATCCCACTAACTCATGTTTAGCATGAGCCATTTTCTGCAGTTTTAAAGTGCTTAGCTGAAGTGCTTATAGTTTGTAAATACATTGTTTTATGCATTCTCAAAGAATGTGATATCACATTAAAGTGATATCACTACCCCTGGCCACCCATGGCTTATCACCATGCCACAACTGGTATGTGCTGGCCTATCATTCTGGGCCATCTCTGCCAATTTGCATCTTTGGATTGGGTCCCCTGATACTCTCAGGGTCTAGGTGGGATAATCTGTGGGTCTTGACCTTGTTATACTATTATTCACTAGCTTCCATCAGTGAGCTTACCTTTAATAACCTGTGGACACAGGTAGCTCAAAGAAATGACATTTGCTATAAAGACATAGGAAGAACAGTGCTGTAGTTACAAAACATTCACTCCGTAAACCTGGGGCACACTCTCCCGCAAATACAGCACGTATGGCCACAGGCAGTCTTTTCCTGGCTAGTGATCTGACTTTGTTAAAGGATGACAAGATGTTGACACTTCTTTGTACTCTAATATATTCATATCTCATTTTTCACTGTTATTTGCTCGTAGCTTAACTGCGAGAGTATGTGGGAGGTCAAACTCCCCTCTTGCATATACATATCCACAATATAGATATATGAGAAAAGATCTTGAGTTTGAGTATTGCCTCTAATACACTGGCCCTTTGAACCCGGGAAAGAATCTCAGATACTCATGCCCTCAGGCAATCTTCTAAGGCCACAAGTTAAAGTGTGGACTTGTGATTTCATTGGTAGAGAGAACTTCCAGATGGAGAAATTCCTTATAACATTATTTTTAGTCTTACACTCTTAAAAACCATATGAGGACCTCCCCCAAGAGCCTTTGCTTATGTGAGTTATTATTATGAGGGTTAGATCTATCAGTAGTTATCATATGAGAAATTAGAATGTCATATTATTATTATGAAAATAGTTTTGATCTTGTTGACCCCCCGAGAAGGCCTCAGGGATCACCATTTTGAGAACTTCTTTCTTAGGCCAACAGATACTTGCTTTGCCACTATTTATACTCCCCTACCCTTCAGCCCCCACCTTACACCCAACTCACATTCTCACACAGAACCTGAGAGTTGATAGAGATCCTAGTGGCCATTTGGTCCAATCCATTAACCAAAAGATTCCTGTAAAATGCATGATAAATGGTCACACAACCCATGTTTTAACACAGACACATACAGAGATGCACACAATACATACACATATACAGACACGTATAATATCTATGTGTATATAAAAATTCATATGCATTTCTACTTATATACACATATCTTGTCATATACATATATAATATATATTGTTATATATTTATATCTATGTATATATCTTATCGCATACATGATATTTGTACATGAATATATATTTACATCTATATAGACATATCTTACCACGTACATGTGAATAGTATATTTATATAGAAATACTTATAAATTTATATCTATATATGTATCTTTATTATATATTTGTATATAAATATTTATATACATGAATTATATACTTCCATACAAATATGTTTATATCTCACTATATTTTATGATATGTATTATATATGAGAGGCAGTATGACAAAGTGCACAGAGAACTGCTTCAGAACCAGGAGACCTAGGTTGAAAGTCCTGCTGGCTGTGTGAGATATATTGACTGTGTGTCCCTGGGCAAGTCACTTACCCTCTGACTGCCTCATTATTCTTATCTGTAAAATGAAGATAACAATAGCATGTAACTCTCAATAATGTTTTAAGGATAAAGTGAAATATTTGTAAACAGCTTTGCAAACCTTAGAGCAATGGTTCTCAACCTGTGGGTCGCGACCCCTTTGGGGGTCAAATGACTCTTTCACAGGGGTCACAGGGGTCACCTAAGACCATCGGAAAACATATTTCCGATGGTCTTAGGAACCTCCTCTATCCATCTCTGGGCGGATCCGCCCAGATGCAGACATGCCCACATACGACTTTAAAGGTTTGTGGCATTAGGAAGGTTCAGAACCACTGCCTTAAAGTGATCTATAAATGCTAGCTATCATCATCATCATCATCATCATCATCATCATCATCATCGTTATCCTTTGCCAAGTTGTTTCCCTAGACATGTCTTATGCTGTCTTCAGCCTGCAAACTCTCAAACTACTCAGGGTCAGATAAGTCATACAACGAATGGAATGCCGGACTTGGAATCACAAAGACCTGAAGCTCATATCTAGCCTGAGACACTTTCTAGCTGTGGGACCATCAGCAAGTTACTTAACCTCTGTTTGTCTCAGTTTCCCCAGCTGTAAATGGTGATAATAGCACCAACCTCTCAGGGTTGTTTTGAGTCTCAGATGAGGTGGTACCTGCATGTGGTGGGTACTTAATATTTATTCCATTTTATCCCTACACATGCACACATATATCTCATTGAATTAGCTGAATGGCAGGTGGCCCCGTGGGACAGCCCCAGAACAGTCCTATCTGCGACGCTGTAAAGAGTACTGGACCCACTCCCAGCACAGACATGAGCTGACATCCCACCTCCACTCCTTACTGATTTTGTGATCACGGACAAATTCCTTTATTTCTCGGATGCCCAATTTCCTCAGCTGTAAAACTGGCGTAATCTTGTCCGTACTAGTTATTTCAAATGGTTGTTGTGAAGATCAAATGAGATAATATATTCAAAGCACTTTGTAAACCTCAGAAGCATTAAATAAATGTCAGCTGTTATTCTTATTTTCAGTTTATGAGGTAGTTTTATGTGACCCTCAGATCTTGGTGGATCTTGGTCAGGAGGTAGCTATGGCTATGATTGTATCGACTGGCTAGAGACAGGACCTCACCATGAAAAAGGAAAACTCTTTTCTCTCTTTATTCTTGTTCTCTGTTGGTGAATGGGTGAAATCATATGATGAGTTAAACCTGATTTACAAGAAATTTTGCACATCGGTATGAGCTTGGCATGAATTATGAATGGTATTTCCTGGGAACTCTGCAGGTCTCCTATAATTTTTAAAATAAATTTCCTCCTGTCATTTACAATATATTTCTGTTAGACTCATGGCTTTCCTGGGCTTCATCTCTCTTATAGCCAAATTAAATCAAATAACAGTATCATTGGGGATTTGTTTGTTTGTTTAAGAAAACATGACGATTTCAGCAGAGTGGGAAGTTTTCCAGTTCTTTTGGGGGAAACAGGACAGAAGCCAAGCCCCACATGGAAAATTCTGCTTTTTATAGCAGTCTTGTCACTGTCTTTTGTGTATGACCTGGGCTTCAGACCGTGGCTTCCGTGTGCCTCAATTTTTCTTTTCTGCAAAACAGAAATGGAGAATTAGTTTGCCTGAGTATGCTGTGGATGTAGAAACCCCATAGACATAAAGTGAATATGTCACAGTGGTAGTGAAAGGGTTTGGGGTTGTGGTGAAAAGGAAAGAACTATTTGTCACAAACCACCAGTGTCATCAGAGAAAAAATGGATCGTGGTTCTGCAACTCCCATTTTTATTATTTCCTCACTAATCATTGACACAGAAGGTCTGGATTCACTCCCTAGATGCCCAAAACATGGATTCTTTGGCATCATATCCAACTAAAGAAAGTACGCACGTGATTTTTAAAAGATTGCCTGTGTAGTAGAGTTGGTTGGCCTTGTTTTATGTGAAATATGGGAAGTAAAAGAGAATGAGAATGCCTCACTTCCTTAGCAGGTTTGGAGCACGAAATGTTCTCTTATCCAATGGGGGTGTGGCCCAGTGAGGGCGCAGTTCTCAGGATGTCGAGCTTCTGGAAGTTTATGATGACATGAAAGGGAGGAGGCAAAGTTCTCTGCTTCACTGCACATTCAGGTATTCTGTGGCTGATCCGTGGTGGTGTGTGTGTGTGTGTGTGTGTGTGTGTGTGTGTGTGTGTGTGTGTGTGTGTGTGTGTGTGTGTGTTGGTCCATGTTTTAATTGGCTGCTAAAATAGCACTGAGAACTTACAAAAAGTCATTAATTGACCAGATCAGCCTCTCTGTCTTTCTTGGTGCTGACTGAAGCCATCACTGCTGCAATAAAGCCCCGAGGCCGAGAGAGATGGCTTGGGAGCTGGGATAAGGATAGACTGGATGCTGATTCTGTACCCTTCCCTCTAGCCCATCACATGGACTTACATAAGCTCTGGGAGTCCTTAACCTAACTCCTATTTGTTTGTGAGTCAGGTCCCCAGAGGGCAGCTATCTCCTCATTAGTATACTGGGAGTGGATGGGGGGGGGGGTACCACTGAGAGGCAGCAAGGATATTCTTCTAATACTTTTATCTTTAGCCCTCCGTTCCAGTGTATTTTCCCTGATATTGCCAGTTACAGTCAGTGTCTCTCTTGTGTCAGGGATAGGACTCCACTTTCAATTTAACCAGCTAACATCAATTAGCTTTTACAAAGGTATATTTATTGGAAAGATATAGCAAGGAAAAAAGTACAAAAATATTTTCTCTGACACTGGATGGACTCACTCAAACTTAAAATATTTGTTTTAGCTACAAGTTCACCTCACCGGATTCACTTCAAAATTTGTCCTCATCAATGGATCCGTCATCACTCGTTTGCTACAGGACATGACATCTTAGCTACTTACTTGGTCAAGCCGATTGCTTCTCGGTGCTCCACAGGGACATTTGGTTTTTGCTGAAAGTGAACTCTTGTATGGATTCCAGTTCCTGGATCTTTAGCAGCCTGAAACTTATAAAGTCATATCCATCTCTAGAATTCTTCCACCTAAGAGAAGGAAAGAAAAAATAAAAGACATAGAAAAATATCTGTCCCATGTTCCTGGCCATATGTTGGTCAGGATTGGTGGGGAGGGGGTGTGGGGAGAGTCAGACATTTGCCCTCCCTTTTCTCTGTGTGTGTGTGTGTGTGTGTACCCATATCTGTCTCTTTAACTCTGCATCTCTCTCTGTCTTTGACTCTCTGTCTCTCTCTTCTCTTTGTCTGACTTTCTTTGTCTCTGTCTGCCTCTGTGTCTCCTCTCTCTGATTCTGACTGTCTCTGTGTAACTCTTTCTCTCTGTGTGGGTCTGGGCGTGTCTGTCTCTCTCTCCCTCTCTCTTTCTATCTATACAACTCTCTGTCTTTCTGTCTCTGTTTCTCTCTGTCTCTTTCCATCTGTCTCTTTCTGGAGGCTTACACTTACAGCAGTTCTTGCCTTGATGGGTGTGGGTGGTGAAGAGGACAGACAGAGACAGAAAGAGAGAGACAGAAAAAAGACGGAGGGAGAGAGAGACAGAAGGGGGGAGGGAGGAGAGAGAGATTGATTTAGCTAGGTAATGCTTTTGTATGCACTTAGTTCTGCTTTAGCAGCCATTCCAAAGGCTCCTCTCCACCGTGTAGTAACCAACCAGAAGCAGCCCCAGAACAGCTGCATATGTTCTGAACTAGAGAACTTGGGTCCTCTGCTCTACATCAGCATGGACTTCCAGGAGCATGGTCACTAAACGTCTACAGAGGGCACTACATCAGGCAGAAGTAAGCAGTATACCTAAGTAGTTAACAATTCATCATGAGACCACCATTGCTAGTCCAAGCCCACTGCTTTACAGATGAGGAAACATACCCGGAAGGGCTCAGTGACTTTCCCAGGGTCACCAAGTTAGTAAGTAATTGGGGGAGATTTAAGCCCATGTCCTCTGGCTCCTTCCCCTGCATGGTGGACAGCTTTTCAGTATATCCCTTTAAGTAGAGAAACTTTTGAAATATTCACTATTTTAGATGGAAATCTTTCTAAAATGTGTTATGCACTTCCTTGCCATCTTAAACATGGGACACTTAATATGATTTAACATCTTTGAAAAAAAATTAATGTCATCATTTTGAACATCCATTATTATACCATGTTGTGATACAGTCTTGCTTTTGGGAGTTACTGAAGAGTGGAAGACTATTTTCCCCTATACTAAATGGTCCCTAGTGGGCCAGCTTCTATTAGTTTTCCTGTCTCTTTGTTGTTGTTGTTCAGTTGTGGCAGATTCTGTGTGACACCATGAACCATGCTGTCCATGGTGCTTTCTTGGCAAAGATACTGGAGTAGTTTGCCATTTCCTTCTAAGGCAAACTGAGGTTAAGTGACTTGCCCAGGGTCTCACAGATAGTAAGGGTCTGAACTCAGGTCTTCCTGAGTTCAAATCCAATGAGCCATCTAGCTCCTAAATGATAGGTGGCATTTATATAGCACTTACTATGTGCTAGGCACATAAACGCTTACAAATATTATCTTATTTGATCTCCCCAGCAACCCTGGGAGGTAGCTATTTATTATCCCTCTTTTACAACTGAGAAAACTGAAGCATACAGGTGTTAGATGACTTATCCAAGGTCACACAGCTAGTATCTGAGTCTGAATTTGAATGCAGATCTTCCTGATTCCAGGCCCAGCACTCTACCCCCTACTCCACCTAGTTGTCTTTTTTTTGCTGTCAACTAATCAACAGCCATTTAAAACACTATCTCCTGAGCTGTGAGGATATATAAACAATAGTGAAGCAGGTCTTGCCCTCAAAGAGCTTACATTCTATCCCTCAGTTGTAATTTTTCTGTCGTCATACCTGCCTCTAGCATACCTTCTTCCCATTTATTTGTTGTTTGTGATCTGCCCTGGGCTAGGAAACCAGATAATTAAGCTTGAAGGTTCAGATACATGATTTCCTCTAAGCAGGCTGAACTAAAACCAGTTGAAGGAGTTCCCAAGAGATGGTTGTTAATTTTGTGTGTGTGAGAGAGAGTACTTACACCTTAGAAACTGGCCAAGTATTACAAATCAGGGCTTAATTTATTGTTTTGTTGAATGGAAACTAAAATCTGGATGGAAAAATGTTAATAATGCAGATTAAACTTAAAAATGTGGTGTGCCTCCATTTTTTTTTCCACTAGAGAGCTGGCTGCTAAATGTTTACCAGCACACCCCTAATATCCATGGATTCCACTGTCGTGGGCATTTATATCACTGTAAAAAGCACAATTGGTATTTTTATGATGATACTTTATCATAAGAAGAAAGAAGCAAGCAGGTAGATACCCTACAGGGGGATACCCCTTTCTTGGGTTTTTAACCTGCTGTGGAAAAAGGAAAGGTATAATAGAATTAGAAATAAGCCTAAAGAACTGCAACTAAATGTCAAGATCAAAGGGCATAATGGGGAGAAGAGGAGGCTGAGATGATGGTTAAACCCTTTGAAATGTGAGCAGTGTCAGTCTAGCACAAATCTTGCCCAATATAATTTAATTAAAGCTGTATTCAGGTTCAGGTTACTCCTGGCATTAACATCTGTTTAAATCCACCTGAGCCCCCATTTATTATCCACATTTACTGTACTAAGCCAAATTACACATTAAACAAAAGGCATTTAATTAAACAAAGCAGCAAGATAAGCAGTAATGAAAGGCAGCCCCGCTCCTTCCCCAACATATTCACAAGATTATAAGAAGTGGAAGTCAGTCAGTCAACAATCATTTATTAAGGCCTATTATATGTTGGGCACTGTGCTAACCTGGGAATGCAAATAAAAGTGGGAAAATAGAAGGAAAGGGAGCCCCTGTCCTCATGGAGCTTCTGTTCTAATTGGGGAAGAAGATAATATATAAAAGGAAGCTGAAAACGGGAGGGGGAAGAGGTGACAGAAAGGTGCCCAGAGCACAAGGACATGGTAGAGGAAGTCTGGAGAGCAACCTAGAGAAGAATGAGATATGGCAGACTTGGATACCTCCTTTACATGGAGGTTCTAGAAGGGACCCTCCAATCAGAAAGAGGCCAAAAAGGGGCAGAGTGTAATTCAAGTGTATGAGTTCCAGGGCTTGGGAGGAAGGAGAGCCTTCTAGGCAAAAGAGACTCCCTGTGCCAAAGCAGTATCATCCATGGGGAATGGCTAGCAGGCCAATTTGGCTGAATGGAAGAATCTCCCAGGAAGAGCAATTGGTTGAAAGTTTGGAAAGCCAGGTTGGGGCCAGATAATGAAAGACTTTGGTGCCAAATAAAGGCATTTTCATTTTCTCTGGGAGGCAATAGGGAGCTGCTAGGATTTGAGTTAGGGGGTGACAGAGTCACTGTCCTTTAGGAATATTACTTTGGCAGCTATAGGGAGAATAGATTAAAGAGGGGGGATTGAAGAGATGGGGAGACAAATGTCTCTACAATCCAGGTAAGAAATGACAAACTGGTTTGAATGGGTTTAAATATATGTAACAAATGGCAGAACTCTAAATGCATACCAAGAGAAGCTGGGTCAAGGTTGGCTTCTGGGAGAAAGCTCTAGCGGGGCATGTCACTTGGGGCAGCTCTTGTCAGTAGTATACTAGGTTAGCACAACTGTCTTGATCTGACCCTGTGACTATGCCTTTGCTCTTACTGTAGCAAAATTTATTAGCAAATGCTTCTGGGATGAAAAGTAACTTATAAGCATGAACCAATACTCCCTGGAGCAGGGTCTTTGTGACCAATGTAGTGTTTTTCATAGCCCAATTTGCAGGGCCCAGGGACTAGGAGAGAGTTGTTTTGGAATGCCTTCCTATTTGAGAAATGTTTAGTAAGTCCCCCAGCACATCTCTTGCTTCATTGCCCCTGTGCCTTTGAAGGGAAATGTTTATCTTTAGCAAGGAACTATAACCAAATTGGGACACCCACATTCTCTTGGCTCAGAGCCTCAACGTAGGGCCTCAATGCAACCCCATGGCTAGCCAGAATGCCTTCCCAGCCCTGGCCTTGGTCCTGGAACCCCTTGTATCTGAACAGGGAGCTTTTGCCAGAGTGCGAGAGAGGAGTCAGATCTGTGCTGGAGCCCTTGGGGTCTGGCCAAGAGGGAGTTTGAAACTATCAAGAAATTGTTCGGGGCTGAATGATGAGCACACCTCAGGTCCCGGCTGGTCTGATGTAAGTGGTGTTATTAGCCTGGGTTTTTCTTTTATCACAGCTTCCCTTAATCTCTTAATCATGATTCCCTAGGAACAGCCCAGTACTTCCTCCCCAGAGGAAGCGTTTAGAAACAGATAGAAAGAACGTGAGTCATTATTTTCTTTTTTAAAGGTATGATGTTCATCGAGGAGGTGGTGGTTGTGGTGGTGATGGTGAAGGAGGAGTTAAAAGTCCTTTTTCCTAGTTTTATGCACACTTTGGGAAGTTATTCTGATTCCCACCCCCCCCCCCATTGTCCTATAATTCCCCTGCCCCAAGATAGCTAGGAAAACCTACTCTATCGTCCCCTGCTGTTTCCATCCCTCACACATACAAGATGGCAGCTGAAGCCTTGGAGGAGATTTGCCATTTCTAAAGGGACCAAAGTTTCCACTGCTAGCAGAAACCAGAAAGTAACATCCTCCCCTTTGTACAAACTCTCTCTGTGTTGGTGTTGTTGTATTTTTAATATCTTAAATGTTTTAATTGTGCCAAATTGGCATGGAGTGTTGGCCTAACTGTAGTTATTACCTAGGAGCTTGTTACAAGGTCTTCCCTCACTTCCACTTTCCCACCACTTGATTTAGGGACAAGCCTGAAACTGAGAAAAATACAAAGACTGGCCCTATCATTGGTATAGGGAGCTCTTAGGTGAAAAGAGGTCCTCTGTGAGTACAGATCACCATCTTCCCTGAAACTTAGAATCTTAGTTACCTGAGTACTGAGAAGTTAAATGATTGAACCAGGAAAAAATGGACAGAATTTGTCAGACATGAACCTAGATATCCTTGGCTTCAAGGCCAGTTCTCTAGACCCCATGACAGGCTGCCTCTTCTTTTTTGAAACTGAAGCTAATAGAAGGCAAGATAAATGAAAGAGATTAGCTGTCTGCTAAGATTCTTGGAAGCTGTCTTTGGGAGATAGCACTTTTAAAATGTAGCTAATGTTGTACAAATTGGAATCATTTTAACATCTTTAAGCTAATGTCATATCAAAAGGGGTGTGGTTTGAAGATAATCTGATAGAGAGAGAGAGAGAGAGAGAGAGAGAGAGAGTTGGGATTTGTCAGGATTTGTTCAATCTTGTCCAAAAGAAGAAAGAAGACCAAAGTATTCTGGTCCAGGTGACAGGTAGATTCTGTGGTAAATAGGGTATTTCCAGCTATTATCTCACAGAGAGCAAAGGAAAGGCATCTGGTCAGATTGAACAGAATGGGAGTAAGGGATGCCATCAAAGAACTGTATTACAGAATGAAAAGATGGACTGGTAAGATGGGGAAGGGAAGGGAAAAAGCATTGCTATTACATCCGCTATGTATTACATCCACTACCCTAAGAGCTTCACAAGTATTATATCTCATTTGTTCTTCACAACAACCGTACAAGGTAGGTGCTGTTATTACCCCTTTTTACACTTGAGGAAACTGAGGCAAAAAGAGATTAAGTCACTTGTTCAAGGTTAACACGGCTAGTAAGTGACCTAGTTTGGATTTGAACTCAGGTCTTCCTGACTGTGGGCTTAGCATTCTCTCTGATGAGCCACTTAACTGCCCTAAGGGAAGGATGACAAGTAGATGGCTACAGTGCCCTATGACTATCCTCTAGATGTCAGGAGAATTTGAGGAAGTCCTCTAGCACATTTGGTGGACCAACTCCAGGTGGTTGGGTGGCAGACTTTTTGGAGGATATGGATGAGAGTGGTACTAGGAGGGTAGGCATGGATAGATTGTAAGCTGCATCTTTGGAGGGTTCTCCAGAAGTATTTAAATATGTCTATAATACATTCTCACTTTGCATCTACCCTTCCTTCCTCCCCCCACCCCAACCCCAATAAAATGAGACTTTGGCCAAGAGTTGTGGCATTCAAGGACAAGAAAAGAGATAATGGCATCACCACTCCTTTCCAGGCCTGGCTGTTGAGTGCATGTGCCCAATTTTGAAATGGGCTAGCCACAGTTAGAGGTGGTTAGAATTCCCTACCAGCTGCCAGACCTGTGAAACTGGGAGAAGCACCAGCCCCCCTGAATTCCATCTCACCTAGGATACTGAGTTCCATATCCTGAACTGAGCTGAGATCCTAAGTCCATTCCCTGGGTCATTAGTCAAAGGATCAGAGTTCCTCCAGAGTTCTGACATTGGTCCCACCAGATTTCAGGGGTTCTTCAATGATTTTGTGCCATAGATCCCTTTGGGATTCTGAGAAAGCTTATGGACCCTTTCAAAGAATAACATCTTTAGATGTATAAAATAAAATACATAGGATTACCAAGGAAACCAGTTATATTGAAAGACAGTTATAAAAGTTTATGGACCCTAAATTAAGGATCCCTGCACTAGAGGAATTAAATATCCTGTGGGGTGGGAGTGGAGGGTGTCTGGTATCCACTGAAACAGTAGCATTCAGTATTCTGGCTTTCAGGGCATGAGCAAACCATCAGGGTGGTGTTGGACCCCTCAGTGAGTGGTTATCATTGCCACTTGGTGGTCAAGTTTAATTTGGTCCTCGTAACAAACATTTTCTGATAGGTACCACCAGTGTTATAATACCCATTTTAGAGATGAGGAAACTACACTGAGAAGTCAAGTGATTTGCCCAGGGTTGTACTGGTTTTTTGGTTGTTTTGTTGTTGTTGTTAGCTGTAAGAGACAATACTGAATTCAGTTTAACAAGCATGTCATAATTTCCTGTGGCTGGGAATGCAAAGAAAAAACCAAAAAGCAGTTCCATTATCAGGGAATTTGCATTCCACTGAAATGGGATCTGTTATTTTTATTATTTATCTTCATCTCTTCAGACCCACAACTTAGTGTAGTATTGAGTACACTGTGGCACTTAATAATGTATTTGTTAAATATCGCTTGATTTTGGATGGCTTGGTGACCATGGGAATACCCAATCAGAGGAGTCAAGTGGCTTCTAGATATAATAACAGTATGTTTATTTCATGGGAAGGTTGTCTGATCCATCTTAAGTGGGTGGGGTAAGATTTATATAGTCTCATGGAGATAAAGCAAAATCTAACCATGTTGCTTCCTTGATCAACAAATTTCAGTGGCTGCCTAGTGAGTATAGGATAAAATACTAATAACCTTTCAGAATTTAAAGTCTTTTACAAGTTAGGTCCATCCTGTTTTTCCATGTTTCTTGTCTATAACCATCCCTTTAACCTACTTGCTATTTCCAATACTTGGTGTCCCATATCTAGTCTCTATGCTTTTACCCAGTCTTCCATACCTGCAGTGGACTCTACTTTGACCTCTGCTTCTAAGAACCCTAGCTTCTGCCAAGGTTCAAATCATGTGTTGTCTCCTGTTGTGAGCTTTTCCTGATATTCTTAATTCTCGGCGCTCGCTTCTTCTTCCCAAGTTATATATAGACTCACCCCCCTCCACCCCATAGAATGTTAGCTCTTTGAAGGCAGGGACTATATTCTTTGTTTTGTCTCTATCTCCACATCACCTAGCAGAGTGTCTTGAACATGGGAGGTACTTAATTAACGATTGTTGGATTGAGTTGGATGCCTACCATTTCATAGCTATTTGTGGAATCAGGGCACCACCTGTGATCCCAGGGACATAGCCAAGTTAAATTGGGTCATGGTGAATGGGATTCATAGTTTCATGAGAAATATTGATTTATTTTATTTTTCTAAAAAGGAAAAAAAAAAGATGCATCCTTTCAGAAGCATTAGATAAATATGAGTTGTTGGCAAAGAATGTTTAACTGAGATTGCCCAAGGGCTTCCTGAGAGACTAAATGTAATTTAGAAATAAAATCTTTCCAGAACCTGTTTGAGATCTGGGAAATACAGAAGGTCCTCTTGGATCATCTGCGATATGGAATTAGTAACCAAGTCTTTCCCTTTTTTTTCCATCAATTTTCCTAAAAGCTTGTAATAGTAATAGAATTTATACCTTAAGGAAAGAAAAGGAAAAGGTGATATACAGCTGTATGATCAGATTAAGGAAGGAATAAAGGAATAAAGACAGGGAAGCCTTGTCTCACATCCCAGTAGCCTGAGAAATTGTGTCTAAAAGTAGCAAGTACTCATGGGGAGTTAGTTTGGCATAATTGATAAGGTTCTGGACTAGAATCAGAAAGAACTAGGTTCAGGGGCAGCTGGGTGGTGCAGTGAATAGAGCTCCAGCCCTGGAGTGAGGAGGACTTGAGTTCAATCCAGCCTCAGAGACTTGACACATTTACTAGTTGTGTGATCTTGGGCAAGTCACTCAACCCCAATTGCTCTGCCTTCCCTCCCCCCCCTCCAAAAAAAACTAGGTTCAAATCTCCCAGATACTTGCTGTGTGATTGTAGGCCAGTCAGTTAAATCTCTTTGTACTCCAGTCAGTCAATCAGTAAACATTTATTAAGTGCCTACTACGGGCCAGACATTGTGCTAAGCGATAGAGCAATGAGCTTACAATCTAATGCAAACAAAAATATATAAAGCCTCCAACTTATCTAGAGACTGAGGAGAATAATAGCCCCTAATTCACAGGGTTGTTGGGAAGCTGGTGTGTCATTGTATATGTCAAGCTTTTATGCATCCCTTAAAGTTCTCTATAAATATGAGATATTATTATCATTCCTTCTGCCATTTAGCCACAGTGAGAAGATCCTACCTGACCCTACTACATGACTAATGCTTACTTACTGGGATTCTGAATTGAGGAGTGGAAGCCAGGCTATCAGCTATAATATGGAGCTATAGTCATAATGAGGCTTTGAAAAGCCCGTCTGTGGCTCTGAAGGATTCACTGCCAGCACCTCCTGGTATCCATAGAACTCCTTCCAACCCCCAAACCATAGAATTATAGAATCTCAGAGTTAAAAGCGTCCTCAGATGCCATCTGATAACTGCGCAGGAATCACCTCCATAACATCTTTAACAATTTGTCATCATGCTTCCACTTAAAGCCTTCTAGCAATAGGAAACTCATTAACTTTTGAGAAAACCCATTCCTCTTTTCAAGTCCTATAATTGTAAGGAAATTGTTCTTTTAAATCTGCCAGAAATCTGGCTCTACACCTTCAGTCCACTGCTCTTAGTTCTATTCTGTGGGGCCAAATAGGATCTATCTAATCCCTCTTGCATATGATACCTTTTCCAGTACTTGAGGATTAGATATCATGTACCCCGTCTTAGTTTTCTCTGCTTTGGGTTCCAGTTTCCCAATTCATTCAGCTGCTCTCTATTTTTGAGCCTCCCTCGGTATCCTGGTAACTGTCCTCTGAACATGTTTAATACACATAATTGATTAAGGATCTCCTATATGCAAGGCATCATACTAGGCTGTTCTAGCTTGCCAGTGATGTGATCACAGAGAACCAAGATACTAACCAACATCCACCCAGGACAGAGTACAAAGGAACTCGAACCTGCATCATCATCTGACCAGAGGAGTGAAAAATAATGTAAAGGACTTCGTAAACCTGAAAGCACTATATTAGTGCCAGCTCTTCCTACTTCTGGATCTTAGCTTCTATTAATATAGCCTGAGATCACAATAGAGAGACAAAATGCTATAATGGATAGAGAGCTGACCTCAAGATTCAGAAAGACTTAGGTTCAAGGAGAGCCGAATACATGTTCTGGCCATGTAACCCTGGACAAATGTCCAGTCAGCGCTCTCAAGCAACTAAACAGTTGCCAGTTGCAGAGGATGTTTCCTCACTGGGAATTACCCCCACCAGTGAAATCCCAAATCTGATCCCAAACCAGCTCATTTTATCTTTGTTGACTGCCCTATCACACTGTTGAATCATATTGAGTATGCCTCATAACCCAAGTGGAAGGTATTCTGTTTTTTATTATTCAGTTTTTCAGTCATGTCCACCCCTTCATAAGCCCATTTGGGATTTTCTTGGCAAAGATGCTAGAGTGATTTGCCATTTCCTTATCCAGTGGCAAGCATAGGTTATGTGATTTGCTCAGGTTCACACAACTAAGTCTTGACCTTGAAGTCAAGTCTTCTTGCCTTCAGGCCCAGCACTGTGTCTATTGAGTTGACTCTCTATTCTATTTATCTGTATCAAAATTCGTCCTATTAGCCTCATTCTGATCCATTGAAATATTTTTAGATCTCAGACCTGTCATCCAGTATGGTAACTGTCCCACCCAGCTCCAGACCATTCACACATCTATTGGGCACATTACTTGTGTTTTTATTGAAGCCATCGGAGGCAATGTGGTATATAGTGTATTTGGAGTCAGAGCCCTGCTGGGTTGGCATTCCAACTCTACTAGCATAGAAACCCAGAATCTCGAGAGCTGAAAGGGACTTTCACAGCCATCTATTCCAATCCATACCTGATTTAGAATCCATTCTACAACATACATCTAGCCTTGGATTGAAAGAGTCAGTAAAAGAGAACCCATTCCCTTCCAAGGCAGCCCATTACACTTTGGGATTGCTCTTATTGTTAGAAAATTTTTCCTTTTATTGCATCTCCTGAGCTATTCATGTTGGACAGCCAGGTTCCCAAAGGAAGGCTGACTGATAACTCTCTCAGGGTTCCAAGGGTAACCCTGATGGTCACTGGGGTTTTTAGTACTATTGATCATAATGCCCCACTAGAGTACTCTCCATTGATTATCAGAGTTAGTTGTCAGAAAGCTTATCTAAAAAGCAAGTATAGCAAGGACAGTTGTTACAGAAACATACCCCCGAACTGGAAACACATTCTCCTTTTATATTGGTCAGCAGGTGGTACAATGGATAGAATACTGAGTTTAAATCCAGCCTCAGACACTTATAACCTGTGTGACCCCGGGGAACTCACATTACCTTTGTTCAGTTTCCCCAAGTGTAAAGAGAGTAATAACAGCACCTACGTCTCAGGGTTGAATGAGATAATATTTGTGAAACTTTTAGCACAGTGCCTGGCACATAGTTGATATTACAGAAATGCTTATTCCTTTTGTGCTTAGTGGAAGTCCTTTTCTCCTTCTGTGGAATGTTACTGAAGTTCCCCTTAGATATAGCTCTTTGCTGGGATCTGAGAGTCAGTGCTCTTATGGAGAATTCCCCTCACTTTTTTCCTTAGGACTGAATCTCCCTATCTTGCCTATTTTGGAAGTGTGGTCATCAGGTGGTGCTGTGATTTCCAGGACTATTGGATTTACCTGCCTGTAGCAGTTGGTGTTGGCATGGTCTTGACAGGGGCTATTTCCCCAAATTAAAGCTTCGGTGGCTAGGATGGAAACAGGACCAGAGGTCTAGAGGCTACTGCTATTCCCAAGGTTCCATTGAGATCTAAGGAGAGGTGCAGGGTTGAGGTAGTGATGGTGGTGGTTTGATGTGCCTGGCATATTCTAGTTCCCCTTTCTCCTACTGGGTACCTTGTGGCTTCATTAATGAGACCAGAATGGGATTCTCATAGAAGTCTTACATAAAACTAAGTCTTAAATAAAACTAAGGATCCTAAGAGGTAGAAGTGAGGAGAGAGTTCTTTGATCCATTGATTGGCACTCTTTGGATCTTGTCATTCCACTGGTTCTCATTCCAACAGCATTGCAATCTAATTTACAATTTTTCTTTTGTCTGCAAAGATCTGGAAGGCTACCCAATGCTCCACTGAAATCCACATATATCAGGTCTGTCTATACACCCCCCTGGTTTAAAAAAAAAAGTGGTTAGTCTGGAATGACTTGTTCCTAATGAAACTATGCTGACTTGTACTGATCACTCCTTCTCTCTCTAAATGCTCCTAAACCATTTCTTAAATGAAGCATCCTGGAATTTTGCCAGTATCACAGTAAAGCTTACTAGTCTACAGTTTGAATAATTTACCTCCTTTACCTCTCTGAAAATTGGGCCGTTTGCCTTTCTCTAATCATGTACCTCTCCCATTTGCCACAGTTTTTCATAATTCATTGACATCAGCTCAGCATTGACATCCACAATGTCTTTCAGTCCCTGGAGTATAGTTCATTTGGGCCAGATGTCTAAAATTCATTGAGGGATAGCTCCACGCTCTTTTATCACCTCCCCAATCTTGGGTTTCATTTCTCTGCTAATTATTTGTGTTCTACTTTAATCATTCTTCTTGGTAAAGAATGGGAGCAAAATTGGCACTGAATAACTCTGCCTTCACTCTATTGTCTATTTTCATTGTCTCTTTCACCTGAAGCAGCAGTCTTAACCCATCTTTTATCATACTTTTGCCCTTAACATAGTTTTTTTTAAAGTCCTTCTCTGTTATCCTTAGCATTTATTATGAGCTTTAGCATTTGCTCAATCAATCAATCAGTGAACATTTTATTAAGTGCCTACTATGTGCCAGGCACTGTGATGAGTTCAAGAGATACACAAAGAGGCAAAAAACAGTTCCTGTCCTCTGGAAGCTTACAGTCTAAAGGAGGAGATAACATGCAAACAAATATATGCAAAGCAAGCTAAATACAAGGTAAAAGGGAAATAATTAGCAGAGGGAAGGCTTTGGAGAGGATGGATATTTATTCCAGTAAAAGAAGGGATTTTAGTTGCAACTTAAAGGGAACCAGGGAAGTCAGGAGGTGAAACAGATTTCTTCATGGACCTCAGGTTAAGAACTCCTGCTCTACACATTTCTCTCTTTTATTTTTCATTGGAACAATTTATACTTATATTATCAGAATTCCATTCTTAAAAGCCTTCTATTTCTTTTGAGTGACATCAGATGTTGATGTCTTTGAAGGGCACCTATGCATATCACATCCTATAATCGTTGCACATGTTGCAATGTTTGGGAGGGGTCAAAAACTTCCTCATGTCTTTCTACTTTAGGCCTTCCATATCACAATGGCTTGATATATGGGTAGGGTGGAAGAAGGACATAAGATGGGTAGGCAGGTCTGTGGCTCTTTATACAATGTGGTTGGTCATTCATTTTTGGCAATGTGTGTTAGTTGGTTGTAGGAAGGAGGAACTATGAGAGAAGTCTATCATTATCATTACTTCTCCTATGTTCCTATGGTATACTGCACATCTCTAATATACTTATTATTACATTTATTTATGTATTACATGTATATATACATGTATATTTGCATGTGTGTTATGTATTATATGTATATATTATTATGCATATGTGTTTATTAATGAATTGTTAATGTGTTTGTGAGAAACGGTATGACCTAGCACCCCCTTTTCTTGGTTCACCTCCTACACCACTTTCTAGCCAACTAGAGACCATGCCATGGAGGAACTTCTGCCCTGTTGTGTTGATTGGTGATGACTTTTGGACCTTCATTTTAGGAGAACCATGGTCATTATCTCTCACTTCACTCCATACTCTCTGGCCGTCTCCTCCTCATCAACTCCCTTGCAGCCACACAGGTGTGCCTTTTCACCCTTTCCCACATCCCCCCACTCCTACCCAGTTTTAGTACCATGAACCACTAAATCATGATCAAATCAATTCTGCCATTGTTCCTGGAGGTGGGTGTGTAAATCTACACAAATAGTCTTCTCCCCTCAGCACCTAGCTTAGTGCCTTAAACACAGTAGGTTCCTAAACCATTTTACCTCAAATTTAAAGGAGACAGCCCATTTCCAATTTAAGCCCTTTTTGGTAAGTCAAATCTAAATATGAATCACCATTCATTCTCCCTTCTCCCACCTCCTGAACTACAGCCTAGGTTGCTTCTATTTCCAGTCCTCTCCTTTCTGGCAGTTAATGAGATGAATTGTGGTCTCCATACAAAATTTAATAACAGCTGCTTCTTTCTCTGCCTACTGTACTTTGAAATGATGACGGTCTTATTTGCGCAGCAGCCCGAGGTATGAAAATCTGGACTGGCAGGAGCCAGGAGTCTTTAAATTTAACCAGAGTCATATGGTTTTTCAGATTGACTTTTATAAAATATTGTGAGCACCACCTCTCATGCAAACTTAACGATTAGTACTGCAAATGGATAAATGATTGCTGCTCACCCTCTTGGCTGTTAATTAATAATACCTCACAGGTGTGGGTGCTACTGCAGGCTTTATGTTGAATTAATGTTAAAGGGATGAAATTACAAAATGAAACAAGCTTATGGAAAATTAGTGAATGGTTGAAATTTAGAGCTAAAGTACTGAAATTCAGTTCTAGACAAAAAGAAATAGAAAAATATGAGTCTTGATGACTTCCAAGCCCCAAGCTTAAAGTTTTATATTTTTTCCTGGCCAGTTATGATATTATTAATTCAGGTAGTTGTAAAGAGAACATCTGCCTTCATTTTATTGGATCATATAACAGAGAGAGAGAAAAATCCTAAGCTTGGATCTAACCTGAAAAGGAGCCTTTTCTAAGCAGATAAATATTTAGATTCTTTAGGAATTTTCACCAGTGCAGATTATAGCTCCTCTGTATACTAGCTCCTGGTCTTTAAGGTTTTTTGGGGGGGGGGGAGCAGGGTGGAGTTGAAAATTTCAAGACCCTGTGGCCAAGGCTTTAGAGATCAGCCTCTCTGAACTCAGCAAGGTTGGACCTTGGATAACAGCAGCGTCATACTTAAAGCCTGATGGGATCTTCCAAAGCTTGTGCTACTGTGATGTGGTCTTTAAGAATCCAAACTCACCTAAAAATACTTTTGCGATCTATCAATCAATCAGCAGGAACTTATTAAGTTCCTGTTAAATGCTTGACTCTGTTCTAGACATTGCGGATATAGACAAAAGTGGTCATCACTGCCCTCAAGGAAGCTCACATTTCTATCAGAGGAGACAATGTATACAAATACAGATATTTGCAGACTATTTTCATAATAAGTGAGAGCCAATTGGGAGGGGTTGTATCCACCTGTAACTGGAAGAAGTATGAAAGATTTCATATGGAAGGTGATATCCGAATGGAGTTTTGAAGCCAAGGTAGTGGTTCTAAGAGGTAGAAGTGAGGAGTAAGTGCATTCCAGGCATGGGGAATAATTTTTGTTGTCATTTAATCATTTTCAGTTGTATCTGATGCTTTATGACCCCGTTTGGGGTTTTCTTGGCGGAGATACTGGAGTGGTTTGGCATTTCCTCCTTCAGCTCATATTGCAGATGAGGAAACTGAAGCAAACAGGGTTAAGTGACTTGTCCAGGGTCACACAACTAGTAAGTGTCTGAGGTCAGATTTGAACTCATAAAGATGAGTCTTCCTGACTCCAGGCTTGACACTCTATCCACTGTGTCATGTAGCCACCCATGGAGAATAATACCTTGTTCAAAATCACAGAGTCTGGAGATAGAGTATTGTGTGAGGGACTGGAATGTAACTGGAAATGAAGATGGAGAGTCAGGTTGTAAAGGGGTTTAGATGTGAACCAGAGGTGTCCATATGTTATCCTAGAGCAGTGGTTCTCAACCTTCCTAATGCAGCGACCCTTTAATACTCGTATGTGGGTGTATCTGTATGTGGGCGGACCTGCCTAGAGATAGATAGAGCAGCAGTGTCTCAGTTTCTAAGACCATCGGAAATATGTGTTTTCTGATGGTCTTAGGCGACCCCGTTTGACCCTCAAAAGGGTTGCAACCCACAGGTTGAGAACCACTGTCCTAGAGGCATTAGGGAGCCCCTGCAGTTTGTTGAGCAGGAGGGGGACATGGTGAGACCTGTAGTTTAGGAAAATCCCTGTGGTCTGTGAGTACAGGATAGACTAGAGAAGACAAGGAAATCTATTAGAGGCCATTGTAATCGTCCAAGCAAGAGGGGATGAGGGCCTAAAGCAGGTTGATAGCTATGTGAATGAAGAGGAGAGGGAAAAGAGTTCTGATTTGAAGCCAGAGAAACTGGGTTCGAATCCCAGCTTTGCCACTTACTACCTTGGTGACCTTGGGTAAATCATTTAATCACACTGGATCTCAGTTTCTTATCTGTAAAATAAGGGGCGGGCCCAGATGACTTCAGAGCTCCTTCTAGCCCTAGAATCTGTGGTTATCAACAGAGGAGGAAATTCATTAGATTTAGAATGAGAGGAATCTGCATTAAATTTCTACATAACTCGGTCTAAATATTGGCTTTTGAAATAGGTATAGATCTTGTGCTTTCCTGATGATCGCTAAAAAAAAGAAAAAGAAAAAGAAATAAGGATAGAAATGTTATCTCATCAGTCTCGGGAAGACCCAGATGAGGAAATTTCCTCTACCAATATTTGTTGGCATTTTCTGTGCAGTTGCCTAAAAAACTTAAGCTACTAAACAGCTTGCCAAGGGACACCCAGACCACTGCGGTCAGTTGGTCAAGAAACACTCGTTGAGCACTGTGTGTTGCACAAGAAGAGAGAGACAAATTGCTAAGCACTTGAAATGTGGCACACCCTGGGCTAAGCAGTGGAGATAACAAATCTTGCCAGGAAGCAAGATACTCCCTGCCCTCAAGATACTTTATTCTAATTGGGGAACACAGTACATAAAGGGGAGCTGGAAAGGGAGAGGAGGGCGAAGGGACTTGGCAGAGAAAGAGAAAGAGAAGTCCCTGGGCAGTTGAGAGTGGGACTTGAACCCAGGATTTCTGAACCCAGGCCTTCTTGTTTCTGAGACCAGCTCTCAGATTCCATGAGGCTGCCAATGACTTTATGAAATACATGTTGCAGGGCGGACCCAAGATGACGGCGTAGCAGCAGCAACATATCGCAGCTCTCACATAGCCACCCCAAAATACCCATAAAATAGGACTCTAAACCAATCCTAGAACTCCAAAACGCACACAAAGATACTTCCCACTAAAGTCAGCTCGGCTACGAGGAACCATATCAGCACTGCGAACCGAAACCAGCCTGCCCTGAAGCTGCGGCTGTGCCCCAGGGGCGGCTGGATGGGAGGAGCAGAGGAGCCTCTCTGGTGAGCAGATTAGTGGAAGCTGCGAGCAGCATTCAGAACTAGCTCAGTGGGAATTGCGAATCTAGGAGAGTTAAGCAGTCCAGCTGGAAGGCCTCCAGAGCAGAAAAGCAAAAGGCAGAGGTTTTGCACCCGCCTCCCTGTTGCAGCTTCCCGCCTGCAGCCTGCAGACTGCAGGGGAACTAAGTGATTGTTCTCAGGCCAATGCTCTCGCGTTGAGCGGCCTGGATCCGGATCGCCGTCTTGGGCTTCGGTCTTGGAGTCTTCACTATCCAGTCAGCCAGAAGTTAGTAGGAAGGGTTCCAGCACCTTCCTGAGAGCTAGGGCAGCTGGGAGGACCCCAGCGATTTGGGACAGAGTTTTCCCTTCTGGAAGCAGAGCTCCACAGAGATTTAAAAACAATCACGGACTGAACAACCATGAGTAAGAATAAGTATAAAAAGCAAAGTAAGAACAGCTCCCAAACCCTAGATTCCTTCTTTGGGGAAAAGAAAGATTATGGGAGAGATAGGGAGGAGGAGAGCACAGCCAGAGCGCCCCCACCAGGGGCCTTCAATAAACATGAAGAATACCTTAAAGCTAGAGATGAGCTGAAGAAGGCTTTTCAAAACCACATAAGGGAAGTGGAAGAAAAATTGGGAAGAAAAATAAGAACGTTGCAGGAAAATCATGAAAAAAAATGAAATACATGTTGCAAATAATTCTCCTGCTTCCCATTCCAGAAGCTTTTCCTCCTTTATCCATTTGACTGCACACAGCCACACTCTGACTTCATTATTACAATAACCCGTTGTTTTTAATGAGCCTTCCAAAGCAGTAAATAAGAATGGAAACCTGCAGGTTGAAAAAGCCGATGTTCAGGTGCCCTCTGTGAAGAGAGCTTTCTGAAGAGAAGTTTGTCATTGTTGGTGCAGGGCCACCTGGAGAAATTCTCATGTCACTAGTGGCATTTTCCTTTATCCTCTGGGTAGTTCTCAGACTCAGAGAAGGAGACGTTTTCAAGGAGACTGACAACATTTTGTCAAACCACTTCTGATTCTCATCTCATCGCAAGCCAAATGACCCAGGCGACAGCATATTTATAACAGCATTTCTGAGATTCAGTCATTTGGTAATGGCTTATAATGAACCTCAGACAGACCCCAGCATTTTCAGGAACCTTCTGTTTTGGGTCTTTATTGTTTTCTGTGTGTTATGGTCCCACTTGAGTAGGAAACCAATAAGCTAAAACCAGCAGCGTTCTCGTTCTCCATGTTACAGTCTACCCAAGGTGTTTACTATGAGCCATTCCAAGATGAACAGGAATGTGCTGCTCTTTGAAAGCAATGCCCCATCACACTGCCTTTTGGTGATTCTTCTTATAGAGCTGGTTACTTTGTCCCCTTTTTGTGTATGCAGAGAAATGAGGTGGGTTTGGAGTCAGGACAAGCTGAGCTTGAATCCCAATCTAGATACTTACTCTGTGACCCAGGGCAACCTACAAACTCTTTAAGAATTGATTTTCTCATCTGTAAAGTGGACACAGCAATGACAGCTACCTTATGGGGTTTTTAAATGAGATAATTACACAGTGCTTTGAAAACCTAAAAGTTAGCTAAATTAAAGTAAGTATAGGGGGCGGAGCCAAGATGGCGGTTTAGGAGTAGCAAGGTACCGCAGCTCCCACATAGCCATCTCAAATACCCATAAAATACGACTCTAAACAAAATTTAGGGCTCTAAAACTCACACAAATACACCTCCCGCTAAAGGCAACTCAGCAAGAAGAGATCATCTCAGCACTGGGAGCAGAAACCAGCCCAGCCTGAAACCCCGAGTTGGCCCCGGGGGGAGGGGGGAGGCGGGAGGCAGCCAGGACGAGCAGCAGCTGGAGCTTCAGGACAGTGCATCAGCAGCAGCTGTGGCAGTTTCCAGAATTATCAAGCCATAAGAAACAAGGACTGAATGAAAGGTCAGTGGATCTCAGCTAAACTTGGGGGAGAAAAGTGGTCCGGCCAAACTGCCTCCAGGGCAAGGAAGCAGCAGAAGCAGCAGCCCTGCAGCCACCTCCTTGTAGCTGCTTCAGAGCTCCTGGCCTGCAGACTGCAGGGGGGCCAAGTGATCGTTCAGAGTCCAAGTGCTCTTGCGTTGAGCAGCCTGGATCCGGATTGTGGTCTTGGGTGGTGGTCCTGGGGTGTGTTTTCAGTGAGCCAAAGCTGATGGGGGCTACAAAAAAACGACAGACCCCTAATAGCTCCGGCAGCTGGGAAAACCCCAGCGATTTGGGATAGAGCTTTCCCCTATGGAAGCAGAGTTCCACAGACCTAAAAAATCACTGACTGGCCAACATGAACAGGCAGAGGACACAAAGTAAGAACAGCAACCAAACTCTAGATTCCTTCTTTAGGGACAAGAAGGATCAAAGCAGGGAATGGGAGAAAGACAAAACAGTCAGAACTCCCTCACCAAAAGCTTCCAAGAAACATGAAGACTGCCTAAAAGCCATAGAGCAGCTTAAGAAGGATTTTGAAAACCAGATCAGAGAAGTGGGGGAAAAATTGGGAAGAGAAATAAGAATGATGCAAGAAAATCATGAAAAGAGATTCAACAACCTGACTGAAGAAAATAACACCTTAAAAAATAGATTAACTCAAATGGCAAAAGAGGCCCATAAAGCCAATGAGGAAAAAAATGCCTTAAAACGTTGACTTTGCCAGATGGAAAAAGAATCTCAAAAGCTCACTGAGGAGAATAATTCCTTCAGAATTAGAGTGGAGCAAATGGGAGCAAATGACTTTATGAGAAATCAAGATACTATCAAATAGATTGAAACAAATGAAAAAATAGAAGGCAATGTGAAATATCTCCTTCAAAAAAACCACTGACCT
>CM053584.1:105021057-105039617 GCA_028627135.1 Pseudochirops cupreus
ATCTGAGTATATGTATATATGAGTACATAGAGGGCACAAGATCAATTGAATAGGAAGGGGTGATACTCTAAAAGGTGAAATTCTGAGGTGGGAGAGGATTAGAATGAGAGGAGACAGGGAGAGACAGAATGGGGTTAATCATTGCATATAGAAGAGACAAGGGATAACTGTTACAATGGAGGGGAAGAACAGGAAGGCCAAAGGGCTTCAACGTTACTCTCATTGAATTTGGCTTAGGGAAGGAATAACATAAACTCTAAACTAGGTATCTTGCCACACAGGAGAGTAGGGGGGATGAGGACGAGAGGTGGGATGATGGAGGGGAGGACAGGGTGGGGGGGAGGGTTGTTGGAAGTACACACTTCTGTAAAGGGACAGGGACAGAGTAGAGAATAGAACGAGGTGGGGGGAGGATAGGAAGGAGGGACATATAACCAGTCTTTCACAATATACACACTGTGGAGATGTTCTGTATAATTACACATGTACAGCCTGTATTTAATTGCTTGTCTTTCCAGTGGGGGTGGGTGACGAGGGAGGAAGGGAAAGAATCTAGAATTTAAAGTTGTATAATCAAATGTTAAATATATATATGTATATATATATATATGTGTGTGTGTGTGTGTGTATATATATAATATATATATACATATTTATTATTATTATTATTATTAACTACATCCAACTGGGAATTAAGATATACAGGCACTGTGGTAGGGAGATCCATCCTGCCCTACCAGAAATTCAGAGGGGCAAAGGGGTAAAGCATAGAAGAGAGCAGATTGGGGGAGGGGTTATACAGTGGGATGGCTCTTTTGAGGTGGTGGGTAGGGGAAAGATGGAGAGAAAATTTGTAACTCGAAATCTCATGAAATGAATGATGTAAACAAGAAAATAAAAAAGAAGGGAGGGATTGAGGGATGTTCTCAAAGCACATAGTAAGGAAGTTTAAAACTGATAGAAATACTTTGGGACCAAAGAGATGTAACACTTTACTTAGCAATAGTAAAAGTGAGTTGAAAATAAATGGATACTCACTCTTGGGGAAAAAAAAAGAAAGTGATGGAGAAAACATTAATAATGCAGGTTATGCTTAATAGTGTATCATGTATATATTCTTCTTTTATAGAAAGCTGGTTGTTAAACAATTACCAGCATACTCTTGACTTCAGCCAACCATACTTGATTTCCTTGCTAAGTGTAAGAATATGGCAACCAAGGGCAATGGTAGTCTGTCTGTAGCTTGGCATGAGACTCAGCTAAAACCAGGTCATTGCAAGAATATTTATGGATGAAACCAGAAGGAGGACAAATCTCTCTCCTCTCTTCTCTCCTCTACTTCATTTTCCAAACAGCTGCAAAATGATATTTCTAAAGCAAAGGTCTGACTAAATCACTCCCCTGATCACAGATGCCATGTCAGAGGTAGAAAGGGCTTGAGACCCCCTAGGCCAGTGCCTTCATTTTCAATTTCAATTCAAGTCAACAACAACAAAAATACAGTAGAATATATTTTTTCAAAAAGATTTATTATATATATTAATTTTCAGTATTAAAATAATGGCTAACATTTATAAATCACTTTAAGGCTTGCAAAGCACTTTATATGTGTTATCTCATTTAACTTTGGTACTATTACTATCCCCATTTCACAGTTGAAGAAACAGAGGCTAAGAGAAGTTCAGGATCACGCAACTTATAAAAGTGTTTGGGGCAGGATTTGAACTCAGATCTTCCTGCCTCTAACTGCCTATATTTTGCTTTAAAAAATCCCCTGCTTACATTTTTTTTCAAGTGTGTGCTAGAACCAGCTTGTACCTGCTGGTAAGAAGCCGATTGTTAAATTTTCAGTGTGAGCATTTATATCTTGGAAATCTGCAAATGCCACAAGCCAGGACTTAATTTATTGTTTTTTGATTGTTGAGACTTAAGAAAGTGGTGGGAAAATGTTAATAGTGCAGATTAAATTTAAAAGTGTGTTAGGTATGCAGTCTCCTCTCTGCACTGACAGCCAGTTGTAAAACATTTCCCAGCATCCCTCACCTTTTTCCCAAAGTGGTTGGAGAAATATATTGAGACCCCCTAACTCACAGTTTATGAGTTCTTTCAGTTTATCTTAAGCCCCTAGTTGTTCTACAGCCAAAGATATTTGGGAAACATTGCTTGAAAGTGATAACCTTTAAAAAACAATGGCAGTAAAGTCTTAATTGTATAAAAAGCCCTACAAATAGGGGAGAAAACTCACAGTCTTAATTCATTTTTTAATTTAAAGTTTTCTCCTATATAACACAAACCTATGATAAAATTCCCTTCTATACATAATTGACTTTAACTTATAGGATCCTAGCAGTAAAAGAATAGAAAGTTCAAAGTCAAAAGAGAAAAATAGAAGGAAACATGAAATGTCTTATTGGAAAAACAACTGACCTGGAAAACTGATCAAGGAGAGATAATTAAAGAATTACTGGATTACACAAAAACCATGATCTAAAAAAAGGTTAGATATTACTCTCCTTGGTCTCCCAAAGATCTATTTTCTATCCTTTTCTTTCAGGACATCCAAAAAAATAAAAGGAAAATATTTATAGATACTGAGACTAACAAAAGCTTTCAAAGTGTGATTCAGTTATATGACTGAGGACCAGAGATCTTGCTCTAATCCTGACTTTATTTATAACAAGTCTTAGGCAGTGGAAGTGAGGAATTAGGAAGTATTATGGGAGGGAGGAAGGGAATCATAGTCATGGGATTTGAAACTGGAAGGGACCTTAGGGACCCTCTAATCTACCTCCCTCATTTTACGGATTCAGACTCTGAGACCCAAAGGGGGTGAGGTAATTTATCCAAACTACTAGGAAGTAGAAAAGCAGGAATTTGGATCCAGGTGTGGAGCATTTAGATGACTGAATGATTCCACCTTAGCAGTTGGAATTTTTTAATGTGAACATTTTTGCTTTTGTAATGTGTTGATATGAAGCTGTAAGTCATAGGTAAGAACATAGAGGAGACTTGTTTGCAAAAAAAAAATTAAATTCCAAGCTGATTTATGATAATTTTATGTGTCTTAAATCATTTTAAATCATTCAAGAATTTTTCATCCAGTGCTTTGAAGACAAGAAGAGATTAAGCAGCTTGTAGAATATCTGAAATCATCTTTTAGGATTACGGAGATAGTTTGGGGAGACTGGGTATCAATGGTTATCAAAAAAAAAAAAGATTCCTAGAATATCAAAGCTGGAAGGGACTGAAGAGACCATTTAGCTCTGCCATTAAGGAGCGTACATTCTGTATGAAGAAGACATACAATGTGTACATAGAAAAGAAAATATGTATGTATACAAGTTATTTAAAGTAGTTTAAAGAGGGAGACAGTATATGAAAATATTTATGTATACAAGTTATTTAAAGTAGTTTAAAGAGGGAGACAGTTTTTGAAAATATTTATGTAAACAAAGTTATTTAAAGTAGTTTAAAGAGAGAAGACAGTATTTAAAAACTGAGGCAGTCCCAGAAAGGCTCATGTAGGAGGTGGTACCTGTCATGAGCTTTGAAGGCAGGTAAGGATTCTAAAAGATGGAAATGAGCAAAGAGTACATTCTAGAAGTGGAGTAGCCCCTGTACAAAGGGACAGAGATGGGAGAGGGTGAGTCCTGTGTGGTTGGTCAGTTGTTGTTCTTTGTTCCCAAAGGAGACCAAAATGGCATCACTATGTTAGAGTCAAGGTATAGTGTGTCTGACTGTGGCTGATCAGACCAATACAAGTGCTAAAGGCTGTACTGCAAACATTCCACAAGAAAATGTGGGGTAGTGGTGTCTTTAATTTTGTGTATCTTGTGTGTTTTTTGAGCTGCTGCAGTTGTGCTTTGCTCATAGAGCACAGCACCATCTTTGCTGTGGGCATGCCATGCTGGGTGGTCCTGGGCCACTGGCTCCCATGACATACCATTGATCCCAAAGTTCTTCAGAGAGTCCTTGAGAGTGTCCTTGTGTCTTTTCTTCTATGGCTAGCAGGCCAATTTGACTGGAACAGAAAGTGTGTGAAGGGGAGAAATCTAAAATAAGCCTGGGAAGTTTGGTGGTAGCCTTTATTGTGGAGGACTTCAAATGACAGGCCCAAGACTTTATATTTTATCGTAGAGGTAGTAGGGAGTCACTTGAGGTTTTGAGTAGGGGAGGGATACAATCAGACTTATGTTTTCAGAATAGCAGTTTAGCCACTATGTGAAGAATATAGGGGGCAGCTAGGTGTGGCACAGTAGATAAAGTGCTGTGCCTGAATTCAGGAAGACTCATCTTCCTGAGTTCACTGACTTCAGACACTTACTAGCTGTGTGACCCTGGGCAAGTGACTTAACCCTGTTTGCCTCATTTTCCTCCTTTGTAAAATGAGCTGGAAAAGGAAATGGCAAACCACTCCAGTTTTTTTTTTTACCAAGAAAACTCCAAATGGGGTCACAAAGAGTCAGACATGATTGAAAAACAGCTGAACAACAGCTGAATAATATAGTAGATCAAAGAGAGAGTGAAATGAGTATGACCAATTAATAGATCAGTCCAGTAGTTAAGGTGAGAGGTGAGGAAGTCCTGAATGAGGATAGAAGGTGTTTCAGTAGAGAGAAGGAACAGATGTTAAAGGTGTTGTACAGGTAAAATTGATAAGACTTGGCAAATGATTAGGTATTAGGATTGAGTGAGAGGGAAGAATTAAGTGTGATTCTAAGGTTGCTCATTTGGGTGTCTAGAAGAATGGTCCCTGGAGTTCTCAACTGGAGTGGTGTAAAGCCAAGCACAAGCAGCTTTCCAGAAGACTACTGCTGTAAACAGCTTTAAGGTTCTAATTACACAGTATAGTGAACTCTCCATTTATTCAGTAACAAACTAAGACAAAACATTCACAGAAATCGAAGTACAGCATTCACAATGGTATGGCATAGCAACTTATCACTAAAATGGCCATATAGTTTTCACCAAAGTGGTCACATAGTTTTAAACAAAAGATAACATTTGTTAGTAACTCAATCATTTAGTAAGTCCTTAATTCAGTCACAAAGTACAAAGGTCAAAGTTCTGCCCCTCTAGGTCACAGTAAATCATAATCTTCTCAGTCTGCATTAAATACCCAAGAAGAGTTCTCAAGGCAGGCTCTCAGCTTCCATGGTTCCTCTTCCATGGTCCCAGCTCTTGCCTGAATCTACCCAACTGTCACCCGAGTTCAAAGGCAGACAGCTCTCTCAGTTCCTTGTCCAGTTCCTTGTGCAGTTTCTGTTCCATATTGAAGCTCACTGTTTCTAGTCCACCTCAAGTCCTTCAGAGTTTCAGTTCCTGGGAAGACAAAGCTTAACAAAGCCACAATAACATCCATATACATTGCTGGCACCATGTTCAATTCACTATCTCAGACCCACCAGCAAGGTCTGAGAACTCAACACAAATCATCAGTATAGTCCCAGGACCTCTGAAAATGTCAGTAAGACCCTCCTCCAGGTTTTCTGTAAACATACAATGAGAAAATCCTCTTTCAGGGCTTCTGAACCAGCAGCAAGGTCCCAGGGCTTCTGTAGCAACAGCAATGTCCTCTATCAACAGACAAATCTGACAGAGTAACATCAAAAGGGACAGAAAAAGTACTGGCACCATAGCCATGCTTCCTCCCAGTTCTCTCTTCTCATTTCTCAGTTCTTCTCGATTCTCTTCTCAGTTCTTCTCAGTTCTCAGTTCACTTCTCAGTTCTCCATTCTGCCACCACAAGTTCTGTTCTCCATTCTGTTCTCAATTTGTAGCAGTTCTCAGAAGTTCTCAGGATCCTAGCAGTTCTTTCTCTCAGCAATTTTGGCTCTCTAGCTTGAGCTTTTCATTATTAGCTCCTTCCTGTTCCACTCCTGTTACATCAGCACTCCCATTGTGCAATTCACAAGTTCTAGATCTTAATACTTGACACAATCATGAACTTGAAACAAGGTGCTGAGTACCTACCTGTTTGCTTGCTATTACAAGGAGCATGGAAGATTTTCAAATCCCATTACTGTTACAGGTGGGAGTGTGATTAATCAATTAAATTAATCAATTAAAACAATTAAAACAAAATTTTTTTTAAGGAAAGAAGAAGAAAAAAGGTCCCAAGGAATTCATAGTTGAGTGGTATAGCTCCTCCTAAATCTGGGATAAGAAAGGATGGTTCCTAAGTATAGTGTCTATATCTGTTAAAAAGGCTTAGACTTTCAGCTAAGAGACCTACATTCAGATTCTGCTTCCTACACTTACTAGCTGTGTGAACCATTGTCAAGTCACTTCCTCCCTGTGACCTTCAATTTCATCTGTAAAATGAGGATTATAATACTTGTTTTTCCCTCACAGATTGGTTATTGTGAAGAAAGTGCTTTGTTAACCTTAAAGTACCATATTAAATGTGGTGGTGGTGGTGGTGATAGTGTTATTGTCCCATGATGCAAACACTTGCTCTGGGAGGGACATATATTTTTTTTTAACTGTGAGAAACAGGTCAGAGTAGTTTGCATAACCTGGCCCAGATGCCCTGAAGGAGGATAGGCATAAGAAAAAGTAAATAGAGAGTAGATGGCATGCCATCCAGAGGCTGAAGGAGGGAGGAGACAAATCACAACCAATCCACTATAAGCCATTTCAGATTAGGAAACAGAAACCTCTTGAGAAATCTAGTCATGACATTCCCACAACCATATGAGGAGATACTTTATGTAGAGGGTGGAAATGTAGGACTAATGTACAGAACAGAAGGTCTTTTGATAGGCCAGAAACAATCCCCAGAAAAATGTAGGAATTTTGTCTTGAAGGGACCATATTTGAACAAGCACAAAAACATTGCACTGTGATTTGATAATCTGGATTTCTGTCATAATTTTGTGTGGCATTGCTGAAGGGAACAATATCACAAGACTGGTATTCTTTTAAAAAATCATATTATGAGTTACCACTGTTTCTAATGTTATGAGAACTGAAACATGGTGAAAGATTTAAGAGTAGATAGGTAATCAAAATGGATTAAATCAAAATGTGGAAAAAGATCCCCCTAAATGAGGAAGGCTGTGACTGTCACATCTGCAATGTTTACACATTTTAATCATCTCTAATTTAGATGATATTAAAAGGCTTAATTCCATCACCTATGCTTGCTCATACCAAGCAGATTTTTTTGCATATATCTCTCCATGGTTCTTGGAATGTCAAAATATTCCTACCAATTATGGAGGAAAGCTAGATTGCTTGATTACTGTCTAAATATTAAAAGTTGCTCCAGGTTTCATAATCCCCGATGTAGTATATAGCAACGATTCTGTAATGAAATCCAAGTGCCAAGCTTTCATTCCATGTTGATGAGCTTCTGAATTCCTCTTTGTTGTTGTGCTTTCAAGAAAGCTGGGACAAGTGGTATTCCATTAGGATTTCTCACAATAAATTGTATACCATGTAGCAGAGATAGTACTATAGTAAATAACCTAGATTTTATTTCTGACATTCCTTTGCTAAATTTCCTGAGGGGTATTTTTGCAGTATAAGATCCGTTTAATGTAATGAATGGTAACAGTAATCAGTTTTGTTTCCTTCAGACCGCTCTGAAGTATGTGACTGATAACACACAGGAGTTAAACTAATGTTAAATCTATAAACAAAACCAAATTAAATTTGAAAGCCTCTGGCCTTAATTTTTTGGGTTCATTGTTCATCTTGAACTTTTTTGCTCTGAGGTCTTTGAGAGGGTGTGGGGTGTGCGTGTGTGTGTATGTGTGTGTGATATTGTAAACTTTGAAGCGCTATATAAAGTTGAATTGTTTTTCATAAGGCCTAGTAATCTGAACAACATTTTTTCCTTTCCGTTTTCAGTTTATTGACGAGTAGGGCCTTGCTGAAATTATTGAGGAAACTGGTAGAAATTTTGTACGTTAGTGGAATTGAACCAGAAGGGCAGAGAGAGTGGCTTGTACTTGGGAACTGCTGCTAAGTGTAAAATGCCACCATCACTCACAAGCTGCCCCATGAAGCTTTGCTTTTCATTTAAAAGGATCAGAGGCTGGTTCTTCTAACTCACGTAGGTTAGGATGCTCTGCTTTATAACCTAACAATTTTGCTTTGAGAGAGCCTCCTTTCAGAAGCGTTCATCATGGCTAAAGAAAATGGCTTATTTTCAAAGACTTTCCTTTTAAAGAGAATTAGAGAAGAGAGTAGGTTTTGAACTTCATGGTCTCATATCAAGATGGTTCTGGAAAGCTGAACCAGCCCTGTCCTCCTGGGAAAAGAGATGAGCTGATGTTTTGTAAGATATTTGTTGAAATTTAAGTAGATAGATATAGAGCTATATATCTATCTGTATATCTATCTATCTCTATTTTGCTAGTTTTATTCTGTCTTTTTGCTGCTCCTCTTTTTTGTTATACCTGTTTTATTTATTTATCCTTCCATCCATTCATTTATTTGCTTGTTTGTTGTTCAAAGCTATTAGTTTAATTCTGCAAGGAACTGAGATTATTTGGATGGGGGAAACAATTTTGAAACCGATGGTGGTCTTCTAAGTACAGGCATACCTCATTTTGTGAAAATACTGTATTCTGGAAATAGTTACTGTACAATGACTTCCTGTAAAGCAAATCACATTTCCCTATTGGTTTCCAATATAATTTCCAAGATTTTTTATAGAAATGTGTTTCTTTGTCCACTATTAGTGAATTTTATGGTCTTTATATTCATATAAATCAAGTATTTTTAACCTGAGAACCATGAGCTTTTAAAAATATATATATAATTTTAATAAGATTGGTTTCCTTTGTAATCTTATGCATTTAAATATGAAATCTTTATGTAATTTAATTTATTGTAATTTAATGTAATTTAAAATATTATTGTGAGAAAGGGTTGATAGGCTTCACCAGACAGACAAAGGACTTCGTGGTACAGAAGAGGTAAATGTCTAAATGTTCTTTAGAGCTCTATCTGTTCAATACTCTGATCTAGAACTAGTTGGTTTAATATTCCCCCCTCCTTCTAGCTTAGGGTAGAAACTTCTTAAGGGAAGTCCCAGCAGGGATCTGGTTTGTTTTCAATGGTATAGAGTTCCAGTGGAAATGTTTGAGAGTCTCTAAATTGACCAGCCTTTTTCAGACACCTCTGAAATTTTGAGCCTGAACTTGTTTCAGAGAAGAGACTTGAAGCTATCAGTGTCTTGAGTAGATGAGTCCTTGGACATTCTACCATTGCCATGAGCCAAACCTACTGGATAATACCAGGAGCTCAGATGCTACCTGGGAATGCTACCCACCTAGGTACGTAGGCCATGGGCACCCTGCAGCATTATCGTGTGCCTGACTGAAAGGTGGCAGGAAACTTCTAACAACCTATTTACCAGCTTAGTGAAATGGAACCATTTTGCACATGCTGAAATTACTTTTGGTTAAGGATGATTCTATTTACTTCATTATTATTGTTTAGCAGATTAGTTGTGTCCCACGCTTTGTGACCCGTTTGGGGTTTTCTTGGGAAATATACTGGAGTAATTTCTCTATTCACTGCACCACCTAGCTGCCCCTGGCCTTTGGGATTAACAGTCTCTCAGGGGTCAAGGCTCACCTTTGCCCCTTTTGTTGCTGAGTCCAGAGTGTTTGGGGATTAGTAAGATGTTATAGAGGATTTTCAACTAATGCTGCATTATAAGACCTCACGTGATTCAAACAGAATTATGTGTTTTGTTCTTTTTTCTGGTGATAAACCAATAGAAAAAGCCAGATTCTAGCCTGGGAAGCTGGGATGTGGGGCTTCAGTTATAGTGGGAAAGATTGATTAAATGATTAACAGTAACTTCCAGAAGTAGCTTGTGAGCTTGAAATTCTTCCCTCTCTTAGGATCCTTGAGGTCATGGACTAATTTTTGTATTTGTATTCCTGGATATACATAGTAGGTACTTAAGTAATGCTTATTTGGGGATCAGCTAGGTGGCACAGTGAATGGAGCACCAGCCCCAGAGTCAGGAGGACCTGAGTTCAAATCTGACCTCAGACTCTTGACACACTTAATAACTGTGTGACCTTGGGCAAGTCACTTACCCCCAATTGCCTTGCTTTCTCCCCCTCCAAAAAAGAAAAAAAGAAATGCTTATTTGATTAATTGATACCTAATATAATCATTGACCCTTCTTTCTCTAGAACTAACCAGCTTTCACAGTATTAACTGCAGTGAGGTAAAAATGTGGATTGAATTGAGGAATCAGGAGAGTTGAGTTCCATTCTCAGCTCTGTTAATGCCTCACTGTGAAATCTCTGTGGCCAGAAACTCTGAGCATCTTCCCCTCCCAGACTGATATTTTTGTGATGGTAAATTAGACTATCTTTTGTCTCAATTTTAACCTAACCCTTAGTCATTGAATGGGTGTTGCTTTGGGTAAACTGAGGTCTGGGAAAGACCTTAATTTAGAAAGGCCAAGGTCATCCACTGCATCCTGGGCCGTTGCCAGTCCTCTTGACTTTTGCCAGTGGACTTTGATGATCCTGGAGGAGTGAAGCTAACAACTCTGCACAGCTGTGCCTCACTTAAATCCAGTTGAGGAGCAAGTCAGGATATCACCCTCATGATGCCATTGGTCCTTTTTGAGAATGAAGGACTAACAACATAGATATTTTAGAACCTCAGTTGTCTCATTTGTTAAATAAGATTATTAAATTAAATTATTTGTGCTGTAGATAGACAACTGACCATGGAATCAGGAAAGATCCGGGTTCAAATTCCACTTTAGACATTTACTAGCTGTGTGACCCTTGATAATATACTTAACCTTCCTGTTACTCAGTTTCCTCGTATGTGAAATGAGAGGGTTGAGCTCAATGGCCTCTAAGGTCCCCTACACTTCTAAATCTATGACCAATGATGTCCAGCTTTTATGTTCTAGCTCTTAGCGCTAGAAATTATACTTTTCAAAGGCAGGTCCTGAATCATTTCTTTTCCCAATGTGGTTCATACTCAGGTGATTTTATTGTTGAAGTACTGAATTTGTGAGTGTCTGGCATGAGTCAGGTTTTCTTGTTCCTTCCTTCATGTCTCTCAGGCAATCACTGTTGAGTCTGAATTCTGAAAGTATTTTTTGGAGCCGTGAGGAAAGTTCTCGTGTTGTTCATTCAATATATATTTATTAAATACTGAGAATGTTACAGAAAAATGTAAAGTGGGTTCCCCGGTCTCAAGGAGCTTCCAATTCTATTGTTAATGTAAGATGTATATCTGTTCAAAGTTGTAAAGACAATATAGTTATGCCTTCCACATCATGAGGGTCAGCAGTGCAATGCCCCCATGATCTGGAAAACTCATGTAAAATTTCTTGACCTTCTCTTCGTACCAGAGAAGTCTGAATTTCTTCTTTTTCTTTTATGAGGCTTTTACAGTGACTTATTGTAAAATTTGGGTTAAATATTTGATCATAGGCTCTGTGTTGTCTGTTGACCTTTGCATGTCATCTACAGTTTCCACAAAACTCTCCCAAAAATTCCCATTTAATTTTTTATGCCAACCTGCAATATATCAGAACCATAATGGTGAAAGTTACAATATGGAAAGGATAATTGTACAAGACTGTGGAATATTAATTGAAGACAGTGGGATAGTGGAAGGATGTTTACCAAGTTTCAGCTTTGCCTCTAAGACCCTCTGTGGTTTTGGAAGGCCATTTAACCTCTTTGGTGGCCCCACCCCTTCATGGGAAAATATGAGAGGGCTAAATTAGATTCTCTCCATAGTCTCTTGAATGAATGGACAAATTATAAATGTTATACAAGTTCAAATGAGAAGTTCAGAGGAGCTTATGGTCCCTGTTAAAATTCCCAGGTTCTTTTATAAATGAAACAGTTCTGCTTAAACTTTAGCAGGCATGCTGCCTTCACTTTACCCTCTGACCCCCTCACTAGATAAATGGAGCAAAATTGATTCTTTGCCTGTATTCTGTTTCCTCCCTAAAGGCTCATCTAGCAATTTACAGAGGAATGGAAAGCCAGCCTTAGCCCTAAATTGATTTAACTACATTTGATACACTCTTCCTGTCTTGAATAAGACTTTTCTGTTATAATAACCCAAAAGATTGCTTTTCACACCTCCTTCATTTTTATGATTCTTTTCAAAGGCTCCTAGTGTAGTTCACAGTAAAACTCTCTAGTTGGTTTCATCAAACTCAAGAGTAACCAAAGCAGAGTTGTCAAGTCTTCATAATGAGACTGAGGGCTTTACAACTCTTCTTTTAATGTTAGAAGACAGCGCTACTTTCAAATACATTCATTTAGGCAAGAGATAGTAAGAAGAAAGATTCTGTGCGAAAGGAGAATGGAAGGATGACCACTCTCCTTCTGCCTTCTTAGAGGAAGCAGCAGCTTCTGTTCTGTTCCTTAATATGTCTTATATAGACAGTGGAACCCGGGGTTTGACTCCCTGGTCAGCTGATAACTTGTTCCACACTAAAAAATAACAGCAAGGAATTGATAATTATAACAGTAGTAACTAGCATTTGCATAATGTTTTAAGCTTTGCAAAGGACTTTACAAATATTATTTCCTTTTATCTCTGCAATAGCCCTGGGAGGTAGGTACTGTTATCCCAATGATGATGAAACTGAAAGAGCTGACTGTTAAGTGATAAGCCCAAGATCACACAGCTTAGTAAGTGTTTGAGGCTAGATTTGATCTCAAGTCTTCCAGACTCTAGGCCTAGCGGGATATCCACTGTACCACCTAATTCACTTTATTTTTTTTTTGAGGCAATTGGAGTTAAGTGACTTGCCTAGGGTCACACAGCTACTAAGTGTCTGAGGCCAGATTTGAACTCAAGTCCTCTTGACTCTAAGGCTTGTGCTCTATCCACTGTGCCACCTAGCTGCCCCCCAACCTAATTCACTTTAAAATGTAACAACAATTTGATGATTGTGACTAAACCTGAGAAGAACCATTTATTTGTATTAATATGAAAAACCGTATTGAAAGGAAACTGTTGTCCATTCTACATAATCTTCTCCCTTTCTTTAAGCCTCAAGAGCCAGTGTGGAATACTGAATGGAGTGCTGGGCCTGGGGTCAGGGAGACTTGGATTCAAATTCTGCCTTTGACACTGTTGTGTGACTCTGGGGCAAGTAGCTTAATCTCTGCGAGCCTCAACTTGGTTATCCTGAAGTGGATATGTTGTGAGGAACCCATAAGAAAATGTAGCTGAAGTGCTTTGGTTTAAAGCAATGGTAAGCGTTGGTCTTTATACCTTTATTTGTCACTTTGGTGAGAATGGAGTTTAGGAGAAAGAATGGGAGTTGATAAGTACCCAAAGATGAATGATTCCTAACTTTGAAAGACTTAGGGTCTCTGATCAATCCCACGACCAGCTATGATCTCGGAGGAGTCACACTGACACAGATTACCAACAGATTACCAAAGACGCTGGACTTGGAGTGAACACTAGGACAGATTTGGGGGAGGACGCAGACAAGGCAGGAATTTGTTTTGTTTCACTACATGTGTTTGTAACGGCAGGTTTTGTTTTTCATGCTTTCTCAGTGGAAGTGGGGAGGGAGAGAAGGTGAACATAAATTTAAAAAAATAAATTTTCATTTAAAAAACTATATACAAATTTGAAAAAGGAAAAAATATTTAGAAGATGATTGATTTTTGGTTAGAAGAGATAACATGTTGCATAGTGAAACAAGCCTTGGAGTGGGAAGCAGGAAATCTGGTTCACAGCCTTGGCTTTATCACTGATTAGCTATGTGATTTTAGGCAAATCATTTCACACCTCTGAGCCTCAGTTTCCTCATCTGTAAAATGAGAGAATTGAACCTGATCCTCTCAGAGGTTCCTTCCAGCTCAAACATTCCATGATTCTATGATATCCAGCAGATTTGCATACTTTTTTTTTCTTTCCTCTTTTTCATGTCTGGATAGAAAAGAACGCCTATCGTCACTTAATGCACATATTATCTGATGACCCAGTAAATATATTTGTTGTTGACGGTGGTTATCATCTTCATAGGGTGACCGTTTACAAAATGGCCTCGTGGAAAATTGATCCAGTTTGAAAACTGATCTGCAGGGGGACGAGAAGGAGGGTGATGGTTTGAAAAGTGGCATTTGCGGCTCTGACAGTCCCAAGCAAAAATACTTATCCTGCTCAATAGAAGTAATTTCCCAAGGTGAAGAATAGCTCCTCCTTTTACCATCCAGGCTTCACTTGGCACTGCTTGCACATTTCCTTTCTTTTTATTGCAGGAATTGCATCCCTAAATCCATGTTTCTATCTGACTGCTAACATACGCACATCAAAAAGTCAAGGAAATTTGGTGCTGGGAGTGGAGTATCTTACAGTACTTTGAAGCAGAAAAGGTAGATAGGGAATACAAGTTTTCAGGCATAGGTGGTTTTTTTGTTGTTGTTGTTATGTTGTTTTCATAAAGTGTATAGAATTGACTTTTGGGAAACACTGCCACTCTCGTTCTACATTTCACCAATCTCACATCTTTTATTTATGATGGCGGGACTCATTTATCTGAGAGTCAAGGCTAGATGCTGAATCTTCAACTTTCTAATAAAACTATTTCTCTCTTCATAATGTAGATGGAAGGAATCTCTCTAGCCAAGTGGTCTGTGCCTAAAATAGGATCACTGGGGTCTATGCTTAGTTCAAGTTTTTGAAGGATAGGCAGAGGTCTGAGAGATGGGAGGACTGGGAGGGCTGGGCTTTCACTTTTCCTAGCTGAATCTCCAGCACAGCCCTTTATTCCATTCATAGAGTCAGAGAAAGGGAAAAAGGGGCTGGTATTTGGGAGGATTAGGGAAGGAGGAGAGAAGGTAATTTATGTGTATAGGGAAAAGAGAAAAAGTTGAGAAGGATTTGAAAGACAGTGTGTCTATCTTTCAATCATAGGTGATCAGAGCTGGAAAGGGTACTTGAGGATCATCTAATCCAACTCCATTTTCATTTTACAGCTAAGAAAACCGAGCCCTAGGTCAATTTGTTTGCTCAAGATGAAGGAGTGACATATCTAACGTTAGAACCCTGATCTCCCAATTCCTGATTCATTCCATGACAGTATTTCACAGCCACCACACTATATAAAATAAACAGTGACTAGAGAACTTCAAGCCAACCAGACCCTGAGCCAGAGTGAAAGGAAGATTCTGAATTTAGTGAGAGAGACTGTAACTATTTTTATATTAGACAGGCAGACAAAGGCTCCATCATGCCTTTTGCTAGCAGTTTAGCAAAAAAAAAAAAAAATCATGGCAGTGGCTATCAAGGACTCTCTATTTGTATGTGGTAAGCTGTGATTTGATAATGAATCTCATCGCAATTAATTTTACTTTGTGGATGACATAATGAACTTGTGCTTAAGTTTCCACCACCATACGAGATTCCCCCATCTTTTGTAGACTCTCCAAAGGAAGTCATTGGCATTCTTTGTGTTGGGAACATTTGCTGACCTGTAATGCCTTGTTCCCAGAATGAAAACATAAAGCCACAGTTTGATGGCTTTCCAATATTTCTTGGGGGTCCCCCTATGAGCATTAATTGCTTCACTGCTGTGTGGGAAAGCAATTTGTACATTAACAGCACAGCAATAAACAGCCATCATGTACTTGGAGATAAGGCGAGGAGAAAAGAGAGAAAATTTCTTCTTCAAACAAGTGACATTAGCTACATTAGGCTCATTTTGATAAAATACCAAACATTCTTCCAGTTCACAAGTAGCAGAATTTCTGATTTGGTTCAGAAGTAGGTGCAGTCTGTCTTCCCTGCCAGTTTTTAGCACCACATCCCTTGTATTGATGACAATGTGAAGCAAAATTGTTTAACCGAGACCCCATGGCATCCAATCTCTTCTGTTACCTTTTTTGTTTGACTGCCCTGGCATAATCAACAGAAAACTGGTATAGCATCTCCTATCTGAATGCACAAAACATCTGGAAAAATTGAGATCCCAGCCAAGAACAACCAAGTTCCTTTTTTTTTTAACCATTCTTATTTTATAATCCAAGTGAGACTGTGCTAGAGAAAAATAAAAATCCCAGGGATCTTTCTCTAGGCATCACCATGTAGTCTATTAGATCCTCAGGGATCCTTTATTTTACATGGACTCTCTGTTCCTAAGACTGTCCTTTTTTAAAGTTCAGAAATGGATCATTAAGATTTTATAAGGTACATACACATTCATTATAGCTACATAAAACACAACAACAACAAAATCTGATAATGGCACAGATGAAAAGGATTGGAAGGAGGAGAGACATAATTAGTAATTTTTGCACCTAGCGTAAACAGTACAAAATATACCCAGGATAAATGGCCCAAAATATTTCTTCAAATAATGCTTTAAGACAAACTCAGTGGGAGCATGGGTAGAAAACCTATAATAGCCAGTGGGCAGAGACTCTGAGATGTCATAAAGCTAGGGGCAGGAAGAAGCAGAGTAGGTCCAGGTGGGAAGGAGCTTACCTGGTGTGTGTCTTGCCAGGAGGAAGAAGGCACCATCTGGTAGCTTCCCATTTTAACTAATTATCTCATTAACCAGTATCTAAACTCACTTGTTTCTATGCCGCTGAAGGAGTACAAGTACTGTTAGTGCCCTCTAAAAGGCAAGACCCATGAGCAAAGTCCTAGGTGCTCCACCTTAGTTATAGTTCTCAGAAGGAAACTCAGAACCAAATAAGAGATTATTGTTATTATATATAATAAAAGTTTAGACCCACAGGCATAATCCTCTTAGCAGACTATAATTTGAAATTTATGATTTTGTTATGTTCCTTTTTATTCCTTATTCTGTTTATTTGATTTTTAATGACTTGATGTTTATTAAGTCCATAATAAAAGACTATTTGTAAAGAAAAAGATTATATAAGATGGCATGGTTCATTTCCTCTCCCTCTGCCATGAAGAATGTTTTCATGGCTCTTGGAGATGGTCAGCTAACTCCAGTGAGCAGTACTGGAGCCCTCCTGAGGTAGGGGAAGACATAATTTCAATGACATGGCTTAAGTTATATATACATAGCTCATATATGAACACTCATTCATGAAATATTTGGTGCATTTGTGAGTGTCTGAATGACATAAACAGAGCCATACCAATTTGGTAGAATATGAACCAAAAAAATAGCCTCCATGCCCAAGTTCTGTAGCATGGTTCCCTCTGTAAAATGGGAATGTCCAACCTGGAAGTAGAGCTTTCAGGTCTGGACGAACAGAAAAGATGGACATGTGAGGGATATGATAGTGTCTATTGAAGGGTCTACTCTTCAGCTTCCTCTTGCTGTAAAGTAGATCCCATAAAGTTTTTCATTTTTCTACTATCAACTTGAATCCTGCTGGCTCAGTCATTAAACAGGAAACTATGAGCCCTCTTGGGTAAATAAATGATAGAATACAGAATAGAACTGGGTCCGGGATTATCCCCTTGAATAATTTCATTTCACCCTGGGTCCTGTGTGTTTGAAACTTCTACGGAACCAAACCAAAGAGATCCTAGAGGAAACTGGGGATGGGTTCAGAGACTTCTCTAATTTATCTTTACAGGGTTTGATGAGCTCCGTGCTTGTGCTGACCCAGGAATCCCAGAGTATGGCTCTCGAACACCCAGTGGAGGCGTTTTCTTCAAAGATTCTGTAGCCCGATTTCACTGCCAAGAAGGCTACAAGCTTAGGGGCCCACCAAGGAGACTGTGTATGAAACACTTGAATGGTTCCCTAGGCTGGATACCGACTGATACACCAGTGTGCCTACCAGAAGGTAAGCTATTTGGCATCCTGTGAAAGATTCAGACTTCCATGTTAGTATTTGCTAAAGGTTTTCAAGGTTATGCATGGACCAAAACTCAGCACTAGGGTAGGTGTTTCAGTTGTTAAGAACCTTGTACACACTGACCAATATGAGCATATAATGAGGTCTGGGAGAAAGGAAGACTTGATTTCAGCAATTGAAGGAATACCATGTCTTCTTTATCCCAATTATAATTCTATTCATCACCATTTTTGTCAACTCTGATATAGTATCCAGCTAACATTAGGGTTATGTGTTACTAGGATGCCAAATCTGTGTGCATTTCCATTTTACTCAGAGAGAAGCTTGGCAAAAAATATTGTTTGAATACTGTACAGGATGATCTCAAAGATATATATGTTTCTCAGAGGATTAAATCAATTATTACTTATTAGTTCCATGCCAGGGGTAATTCATTTAAAGGAAGAAAGGAATGTGGGAAGCAGTGACAGATGAGCAAGATATAGATTTATTTCTAGTCATTATCCCTAAACCTATTGGAAGAAATAACTTGATTTTTGTTGTATGAGTACATATTTGGGGTTTTAGAAATATGTTTAGTTTAACTAATTGGAATGATAAACAACAGTTCTTCATCTATCTCAGTGGACTAACTAAAGCAGTCCTATCCTGATGAATCACAAACGTTAATTTGAGCCTCAAATTTCAAGGTGGCATAAAGCGTATAGCCTACCTAGTTCATTAGAAATCAGAATTTTGGCTTCTGACAAGTATTGATTTTATTTCTTTGGACAAAGCTTTTTTTTTTTT
>CM053584.1:105040117-105160774 GCA_028627135.1 Pseudochirops cupreus
TGGGGGAGGGGGGAAACACTGGGATGGCTGTTTTGGGGTGGTGGGCGGGGGAAAGACGGGGAGAAAATATGTAACTCAAAAAAAATTTAATAAAATAAATTTATTATTAATAATAAAAAAAAAGATTGTGGTTCTTTCCATTTATTTCTTTTGTACTGTTTTTATACTCTTCCTCTTTTAACTCAGTTTTCTTTGAGTTTAAATTTTGTTTATGCTGTTTTGATGCTAGTCTATTCCCATGGATTCTTTCCTACTACTGTAATATGTTATTCACCTTCCCTATCCCAAATTCCTTTAATTTGACAAAATTACAATTTATTTTACCTTCCACTACAGTTTCTTTTTCTTTTTTAGAGATTTGAGAGAATTGAGAGAGCAATCTGAGAGAATTGTTTCACTGCCTATTTTTTTCTTGATATTATGCTTAACTTCCTTGTATTTCTCTTATTTAGGAGAATTGAAATTTGAATTTTATGTTCACCTTTCCATTTTGCTATTTTATTTCGCAGGAATGCCTTAGAAGATTCATATCTTTTCATTAATGATTAGGCTAAGTTAGTTCTGTAAGGTAGGTTATTTTGAGTTGTAACTTGAGGTGTTTTTTGCTTTTTGAAATACAGTATTACATTTTTTCCTCTTGATTCCTTGTGGCTGCTGAGTAATCCTGAGTTATTTGAATTGGTGTGAACTCCTTTCTTCTAGATATTTGCAAGTTTTATTGTTTTGTATTGATATTGTGAATTTTAACCATTACATATCTTGGAATTACACTCACAGAGTTTTTCTTTGCTAATGACTTATAGATTTGCTTGATTAGTACTTTGTTGCCTGTATTAAAAATAACTTTGGGCCATTTTGTTATGTTATTTCCTACTGTATAGCATTCACATTTTTATGATACATAGTATTATTTTGGGAAGGCTTTGATCTTTTTATTTTCTTTATGTATCCTGTTTTCTATATTGGTTATTTTGGCTTGTGCAAAATTCATGTGTTCTTTTAACTTCTCTCTTTCTTTTCTTCTGTCACATTTCCTTCTATCTTGTAATTTTTTTTTCATTTTAAACAAGTCATTCTCTCTTTTTAGGGTCTCTCTTTCTTTGAAGAGATTCTCTGTCATGAATTATAATTTTCTATTTTATTATTTGCCTGCTTTAATTCTTCATTGAGGACTTTGATTTCCAAACTAATTTCCATCCTCCTTGCATTATGTCTTCAACATCCTCACATTGTAGTATGTTGGGTTAGCTACAGGCTCCCTCGGTCAAGTAGGCAAAGACTAACCCAGGGGTGGGGAACTTGTAGCCTCAAGGCCTCTAGGCTGCAGGCTCCCTAACCCTGGACTAGTCTCAGCTGGGTTTAGATTCCCCTTTCTCTCTGGTATGTACTTTCCTAGAGATTCACCTTTAGATACTCTGCACTGCCATTTTCTCCCTACTCTGTCACCCACTGTTATACTTCTTTTCCCTCCTGTAGCTGGACAGAATCAATATTTTCTGCTTCTTGCATTATGTTGGTAGTTCACATTGTGTTACTGCCGTAGAGGAACCCCCATAGTCAGCTCCTGAAATGTAAGTTCATGAGGATAATTATCCTGTCTGGGGTGAGCTCAGAGTGGGAAAACTGAGTGAGAATGCTGGTGTCTCAGCTGGCATATTATTTCATGAAACTCTTGCTTTGTGGAAGTGCTTCCATTTTCTTATATCTTGTGGATTTAGCTTTAATTGCCTTTTGCCTTTTTTTTTAGCTTTTTAAATTGGAAAACTTAAAAAAAAACCCAACTATTCTACTGTCTTGCCAATCCCATGATACCCACTGCCTTTTGTTTTGATACTACAATCATTCCCCATATATCTCCTTCCATAAACCCTACATTATGACCAAAAAAGTTAAGTAAAAGCTGCTGATGTAACCATAGCGTATGCACATACTTGCAAAATTGTGCTCATACTACTCTCATAGTAGTGCCCCATGTCTTTACTAAGAGGAGAAAAGTAGGTTTCATTGTGTGTTTTTTCAGGAACAAGATTCCCTCAGCTCTTAACAGTACTCTTTTAATGGCCAAGACAGATGTTGGATGCCTATGGCAGATCTTTTAGTCCATGCACACTTCAGAAATGTTCACATTAAACCCAATATATATATATATATTTTAATAGCACCAAATTAAAGTTTTTAATCACTTGAAAAATTGGATCACATTGCTTCTAAAACTTTGACCCCTTACATCTAGCAAGGATTTTGTGCAAGTGAGAGTTTTTTTCATGGCAAGTTATAGAATGAATTTAAAATCAGTACTATCTTGTGCCTCATAATCATGCCATGTTAAGGGAGCTTACGTGTATCAGTATAATAATCCTTTATTTAAAAACAAACTCCTTGACCAGAATACTTTTTTTTTCAGACATTTATCCTCCATCCCTAAAATTGGTCATTTGATTCTTATGAAGCTAGGGGAAAACAAAAAATGCTAATTAGGGGACCAGTGACCAAAGAATATTGCATGACTCACGCACTTAATGTTTTGTCCTTTACATCCAAAGATGATACTGCTGACCTGCCATGTGTAAATGTAGTATGCATTTTGAGTTGTTTTTCCAGCACGGGGGATGGAGTTGTACCCATCTAAACATATGCAATTGTGCCTCCTCCCTTCAGTCCATTCCCTACATTTCCAGGACAACTAGCAGGAGTTAACCATGCAGGCCAGCACCATGGAACAGAATTAAGTTAAATGTCCTACATGGGAATTAAACCTGTGAATTAGCCTCATTAGCATTATATTATAGCCAATCCAAGCAAATTAGTCCAGTTACTTATAAATATAGTCTTTCCTGAGCCAGAGTGAATATAGGCATGGGCTCTGATCTTTGGAAATAAAATAGTATTTCCAAAAATACTATTTTTGGAATTTATAATTATAATACATGTAAATGTAATATAATTATAATTAATAATTTATAAAAATAAATTCCAAAAAATAGAGGCTGACTAGTGACTCATACATTATGCTGGGAAGGGGGCAAAAGGTGGGAGAGAAATAACTGGCCATCAATTTGATTAAAGAATTGATACACGTAACTATAATGCCCCAACAAATGCCATTTTAAAATAATGCTATAATACCTCATACCAACTCCTGTGTAATCTTGAAGTCTGCTAATCACTAAAGACCTAATTTAAATGGCCCAACTATGCTTGAGAGATAGCTTAGAATGGTAGATGGAAGACTAGTCTAAGAATTAGAAAGACCAGGGTTCAAGGCCTATCTTGCTCACATCCTAGTTATGTGACCATCATCACCAAAGTAAAGCTTTCTTTGGGACCAGAGAGGGCTACAGCAAAGAGGAGTAAGACAGTGTTTAGGTGGAGCTTTGAGCTTCCTGAGAGAATGGCACCATGTGAATTTAAGTACCAGCGTGATGTTATAAATATTTTCTTTAAAAGATTCAGCTTGATTCATTAGCTAAAACTGTCAGTTAAAAAAAATCTTTATTCATTAACACTATGGTATGGGAGTGCTTTTCAAAGGTAGAATGTCATGTGTCTTTTTATAGTTATTCATAAATTAAGGTGAGCTGCCTCCCAGCTTCAGAGACCTCAACAAAACAGACAGAAGCCTGAAAAAAAAAAGTTTTGTTTAGAACCGTCTTCTTTCCAGATGCATTTTCTGTTGCCCAAAGTGTATTTCCTTGATGCCTTTGATGTAAGTTGTCAGAAGGAGTAGCCTATGCTCAGAAGGGCAAGCATTTACATGACTTCCCTGAGGTTTCCTTTTTCTTTTGCCGTGGTTTATCTATTGTTCTCACCAAAACAAGGAGGAGTAGGTTGGCACCTTTTCCCTTCACCTGGGCCACTGTCTTTTTTCATTCAACTGTGGGCCTTCATTTCTTCCCTTCCAAAAAGATGAGGCTTGAACTAGATGGCCCCATCTCTGAATTCTACAACGAAGGGGTTCTTAGCAGGACCACCTCAGATTCCCTCTTTTGTGGTATGTTTGTGTGTTCCTGTAAACATTCAGTTGTTCTGTCATGGTCAAGACCTGATAAATCTGGACAAATGGGAGTAAGTTTAAATCACAGGGTAGGTGGAACTGATCATAGAATCAGATTTAGAACTGGAAGGAACATTCAGGTCATCTAGTCCAACTCTCTCATTTCACGGAGGAGAAAGTAAAGACCTAGAGAAATTAAATAGATTTCCCATAGTCACACAGGGAGAAAGTAGCTGAGTAGAATCTGATCCCAGGTTTCTTGATGGGCACATCCAGCACCATTCCAACCAGAGATGTGGTAACATTAACGATCAGATATCTTGGTTGCTGCATACACACACACACACACACACACACACACACACACACACACACACACACACACGTACACACATCTTGACTGTTACCAAGGTTATTCAGTTCCAAATGGTGTCATGTCACCCAGCTTAAAACCTGTGGATTTTTTCATGATTGAGGAGAATGAAACCAAACCACAGCGACTGCTGGTTTTGTTTACCGAGAACATTGCTAGTCCTGTCTTCCCCTATGCCTTTTCGGGGCTAAAAGGATTATGAGGCAACAGTGAGCTCGCTCTCAGAGCTTCAGAAAAAGGAGGCAAGTGGAAAGACATGCGTAGAGCTTTGTGTCTGATTGTATAAAGGTCACAAAATGATCATTAGCCTCTCTGAACACCATGCTGGTTGTAGAGATTCCCCAGAAAGTATTTTTTCACAAGCGACCAACCGAGACTCCACAGAATTAGGTTGGCAGCTTATGAAAAATGCAGTGCTACTCCCACAGGTCTCCTGCCAACCCCACTGCAAATTAAATTCATTTTTCCTCATGCCAGTGTTCTGTGGCATTGAGGGCGGATCGAAAGCTTTGCCAGACGAAAGGAACAGGGAATCAAGATGCTTATGATTTCATATTACCTATTCAGACTGCTTCCAGGGCTCAGCATCAGCTTTACATAAGAGTGAAGACTCCCTGCTTGGAGGAGCCTCCCAAGATTGCTCCTTTATTTCACTCCTTAATATATACACATCCTTAATATGTCCGACATATATGTAAAAAAATAATAATAGTGTTAATAACAGTGATACCATTTATATAGCACTTTAAGGTTTGCAGTGTGTTTCACATATGCCATATCATTTGATCCTTGCAAAAACCCTGAGATATTGGTGCTATTATTATACCCGTTTTTCAGATGAGGAAACTGAAGCTGAGAGTTTAAGTAAGACGTCTAGAGATCTAGAAAATCTCTAGATCTGGAAACAATCTGAATATTTTGGCTGCTGCCTTTGACCTAGTCACATATACAGCACAGGGCTACAATCCCCTGTGGTCACTCATTCAGTAGTATTTCATGACAAGGGAACATGGACCATTAAGTACATGGATCAGAGATATGTACAGTGTGTGTGTGTTTTTCTTTTTTCTGGTAGGGGTGGATCTTAGGTTACAAAGTATAATACTGAGTTCCTTCATGTTAAATCAACAAGCATTTATTAAATGCCTACTACATGCCAGGCACTGGGTTAAGCATTGGGAATACAAAGAAAGTATATCTGTGTATATGCATGTATATATGTGTGTGTGTGTGTGCAAGTACATATATGTATATACACATGTGTGTCTGTGTTAATGAGTATGTGCATATACGTGTGCATGTATATGTGAAAAATATATACACACACATACAGAGAAAAGAGAGAGAGAGAGGCGCTTCTCCCAAGGAACTCATAATCTAAGGAGGGTGAAAATGTGCAAACATTCTGTATCAACCAGATCCATCATGGGAAAGGAGGCACTGATTTCCAGAAGGAGCCTCAAACTGGGTAAGTTTGCTATCTGCTCAGTGCCCCAGGCAACCCTTTAAGACCATTAGGAGCAGAACAGTTGTAGTACTTCACTGGTAGAGGGTGATCCAGACGAAGAGTTCCCTATACCGAGGAAATCACAGATACTAACCATAAAAAAAGAAGAAATAATAATGCCTTCTAGAGCAAGGTCCTTTAAACTGAGGATGCTTACTCAGATAACCTCCCCTAGAGGTTTCTTTGCCTCCCTAGAGGTTTCTTTGCCTCTGGAAACCTCTGTAGTCAAAGATTAAGGGTTTCAAAACCGTAGGCATTTGGCAGTGACAACTGAAATTTCAAACATGCCTCTGCAAGGTTGTACAGATTACACTGGAATCCATAGTTCTATTTTTACCACTCACTGGCTGTGTGACCATGGGCAAATCATTTGACTCCCTCTAATTTTCACTTTCCTTGTCTCTGAAATGGAAATAATACCCACCTAACTACTTAGGTTGCTGTGAAGATCAAATGAGATAAAAACGTGATAGCTGTTTATAAACTAAAAGTCTTTTATAAGTACGTGATTATGTCATCATCATCATCATCATCATCATCTCCACTTTCTTTGTAGCTTTGCATCCTTTGTTGCCTCCTTCTGAATGGTATTATTTATCCTTTTCAGCTTTGACACAGCCCTCTGTTGAATGATAGTTCATAGGGCTTTCTATATTGGAAGAAGGAAATACACTTGAATTCTTAGTAATATTGGCTAAATACATCTGGGAAAGTTCTCAGATTGTAGACAATATATCTGAATAGATGCAGAGTTCTCCTACCAAAAGACTATCCCATTATGCATGGGGTTTTTTGCATCTGTTGGAGTGCATATATGCATATCTTATGGGAAGCTAAAGCTAATAATAGCTCACGTTTATATAGTACTATGTAGCACTTTAAGATTTACTAAATACTCTCCTCACAACAACCCTGTGAGGGAGGCAGTGCATGCATAATTATCCCAGATTTACAGATGAAGAAGCTGTTGCTCTAGTGGGAGGAACAGAAGTCAGATTACAAGGGGTTGATGAGAGTGTCTTGACCAGGCTCATATAGATGGTATATGGTAGAGGAAGGGAGGCAGGGAGGAAGGAAGGGAGGGGGGGAGGAAGGAAGGAAGGAAGGAAGGAAGGAAGGAAGGAAGGAAGGAAGGAAGGTAGGAAGGTGTAATGCCAAGCAAAGGCAACTTCCAAGGTTCGGATTACCAGCATAGCAAACCCCATTTATTCAGCAAACATTCACAGAACAGAGAAAGTCAAAATACAGTATAACTTGTTCCTTTAGCGAGTAAGTTCTCAATTCAATCCAGGTACTACTCCACCCCTAGACAGTACATTCATTTAGTCAGTCAAAAGTCTCTTCTCAAATGGAGATTAGTCTCCAACCATAAACAAAATCTTCCTCTCTTCAGTTCTTGGCAGTTCTCAAAAGGCCTGGGCAGCTCCAGTGGGCTCTCAGCAGTCTTTCTCTCAGCAACTCAGGCTCCACGATACCAGATACTGCTCTCCCAAAGTCCTTCTGGCCTTCTCTAGGCTTGGGCCTCTCTTCCAATTCATGGCCCCTCCCAGTTCAGCCCTCTCTCTTCACGTCAACAAGTCTATCCCATAGGTAGGATTCACAATCTCTGGGTTTTAACACTCAACCCAAAAACCAAGCCAATACAGAGGCATCTCTAGATTCCATTACCAATACAGAAGGAAGGGAGGGAGGAAGGGAAAAAGGAAGGAAGGAAAGGAGAAGAAAAGGAAGGAAGAGAGGGAGGAAAGAAAAAAGGGAAGGAAGGGAGGGAAGGAAAAGGGAAGGAAAGGAAGGAAAGGAGGAATGAAGAGATAGAGGAAGAAAGGAAGAAGATGGAGGGAGCAAGGAAGAAAGGATAAGAGTAAGGGATGATGGAAGGGAGAGAAGAAGGGAGGGAGGGAGAGGAAGAGGGATGGGGGGGGAAGAAGGAAGGAAACAAGCATTTATTGAGTGTCTGATATGTGCCAGGAATTGTACTAAGTGCTTTACAGATATGATCTCATTTGATCCTCACAACAATCCTGAGTAGTAGGAGCTATTATTATCTATGTTTTATAGTTGAGGAAACTGAGGCAAATGGCAGTTAAGTAATTTGCCCAGGATTACAACTTGAACCCGAATATCAAAATATCTGAATTGGGTGGGACCTTGGAGGTTACCTGGTTCATATATTCTTTGTCTCAGGCAGATGTGATTGCTGAACCACTGCCTGTGATCTCTGAAAATATAATAATGTTAGAAGACACACACATTTGTAATATATATACATACATATGACCAATTATATATATAACATATATATATATATATATATAGGATCAATATATAAAATACTTCATGAATCTTAAAGTACAATTTCAACCAGCTCACAAGCATTTTTTAAGTACTCATCATGTACCTGGCCCTGTGCCAGGGACTAGGGATTTAAGTACAAAGAATGAAACAATCCTTACTTGCAACAAACTTACATTCTAATGAGGGGGACAGGAAATATGTGTATAATTACATACAGTGTAAATTCAATTTGTTCACATACACATACAATGCAGTTAAATATAAGGTATTAGGGGAGGAAGAAAAGTTGGGATCAGGAAAGGCTTCCTACAAAAATGCCACCTAAGTGGCACTTAGAACAAGAGAGGGTCTTGATAAGGCAGAAATAAAGAGGGAATGTATTCCAGGTATATGGATGTCCAGTGCAAAGGTAGAGAGACGGGAGAACCAATGAACTAATAAATTTTGAAGACCTTTCACTCCCAGGTTCATATTTTTTAAGAATTTGAAATACTATTCAATAAATCCTAAATGCCATAAAATAATACTATTATAATATTATATATTATTATGTTAATACTTAATTACATAATAGAGTAATGTTATGGATAGTTTGGGGACAGAATGCAGCAGTTAAGATTATAAGTAGATAACAAACCCAGGTAAATCACCAGGAAAAAATGTGTGAGGAATGGGGAGAAGGCCTGGCAGCTGGATCACAGAGCATAGGAAGGGGAGAGATGTCCAATGAGGGTGGAAAGATGGGTGGGGCTGGTTGTGAAAGGCTTTAAAAGTCCAATGGAAGAGTTTACATTTTATCCTGGAGGCTACAGGAAGCCACTCGAGATGATTAAGTAGGGGCACCATGTGGTCAGATCTGTTCTTAAGGAAAATCACTTGGGCAGCAGTGTGTAGATGACCCCTAGTGAGGAGAGGTTTGAGGGAGGGGGACCAATCAGAGGACTGATGCCATAATCTAGGTGAGAGGAGGAGTGATGAGAGCTTGAACTAAGTTGGTAGCTACATGAATAGAGAGAGGGAGATTAGATGTAAAAGATGCTGTGAAGCTATAAATGGCAAAATTTGGCACCCGATTGAATATTTTCAGCAAGGAGTGGAGGATGATGCCAAGGTGCCAAGCCTGGGTGGATGGCAGAGCTTTCAACAGAAACAGGGAAATTTAGAAGAAGGGAGAGTTTGAGGTGGGGAGAGATAATTACCATATAATTATGAGCTATTATTGTTATTACTATTACCCAACACTTCTTGCAGATCTCAAAGATTCCAGAAAATTACAGAGGTACTGCTGAATTAGAGAAAGGCAGAGAGGTATTCAGATTTTCTTTTTAAGGAAAGGGGGGGGGGATTATTGATCAGTGAGCTTGACTTCAATTTATGGCAAAATTCTAGAACATATTATTAGACATATGATTATATGGTTAGTGAAAGATCTAGAAAAAGGAACCAGTAATACCAAAGAGCCAGCATGGTTTGATAAAGAAGAGATCATGCCATCATCATGGTAACTAACACTTATATACCTCTTACTATGTGCCAGGCACTGAGCATTATTATCTCATTTGATTTTCACAACAATCCTGAGAGGTAGGTGCTATTATTATCTCTGTTTTACAGGTGAGAAAACAGAGGCAGAGTGAAGTGACTTGCCCAGGGTCATGCAGCTAGCAAGTGTCTGAGGTCACATTTGAACTTTCTTCCTGACTGCAGGCCAAGGGCTCTATCCACTGTGCTACCTAGCTGCCCTTTTTGATTAGATTTCTAGACTAATAGAGCAAAGAGATGCTGCCAAAATAAGTTATTTAGGCTTTAGGATGAGTAGGAGGCACAGTGGATAGAGTGCTAGGCCTGGAGTTAGCAAGACTCCTCTTTCCAAATTCAAATCTGGTCTCAGACACTTGCTATCCATGTGACCCTGGGAAAGTCACTTCACCCTGTTTGCCTCAGTTTCCTTATCTATAAAATGAGCTGGAGAAGGAAATGGATAAGCCATTCCAATATCTCTGCAAAGAAAACCTCAGAGAGGGTCACAAAGAGTCTAGATACTGAACAACAACAAAGGTTTTAGACAAGCATTTGACAAGGATTTTAATGCCATTTTTGTGGATTAGACAATGGTATAGTTTAGATGAATTTGGGACCCTTTGAATGCTTGGCTTCATAGGGTGTGTAATGATAACTTAGAGAGATGTCTGACTTGTGCTGTTTGTCATTTTTATCAATGACTTGGCTATTGGTATGGATTGTCATGCTTTTCAGATTTTCAGATGACACAAAGCTGGGAGCGGGCAACAGCAAACAAACTGGAAAAACAGAGTCAAGAATTAAAATACACACACACATGCAAAACTAGAATGTGGAGAAGAAGTGTGTTACAGTAGAAGGAACACAGACTCTGGGTTCAGAGAACTTGCATTCAGATCCCACCTGCCACCACCCGTGTGACTTTGATTTCACTTCTGGCCTCCATTTTCTCATGGAAAATGAGGGATCAGACTAAATGGTCCCTAAGGTCCTCTGCAGTTCTAAATTTCAGTTCCTAAGGTCATAGGGACATTGGATCAGATCCAATAAGATGAAACATAATAAGGATAAATGAAAGGTTATACTCCTGTGTTAAAAAATGAACTTCACGAATACAAGAGAAGGTGAGATGTGGTTAGACAAAAGTTCCTCTGAAAAATGAGCTAGAGATTTTAGATAAATTTAGATTTAGCTCAACTTGAGTCAGTGGTCTGATGTGGCAACCAGGAATGCTGCTGTGATCTTACGCCAGGCTGAGTGGCCGTGTTCAGGGTGGGGAAAGATGAAAGTCCTGCTGTAGTGTAGGACTGAATGGGTAGTAAGATAGGCCAACCACAGTGAATGGGCCTAGGAGAAAGAGTATTGAACAGAGTGTAGCTCTAAGGGACTTTTACCTTAGCCTGGGCTTTCTTCTTTACTCTTTTCCAGACTTCACTAATTGCTTCACTCCAACTGAAGCACACTGAACCTCCTGATAGCTTTGTTTCCTGACCCTACTTGACTCCCTTAGTTCAGAGGTATCCTTATCTGATGACTGGTTGAGTACTTCTACATATTCTACCACTGCCACCATGTTTTGGTTCCAGAGTCTAGCTTATGTTTCATCTTCACCTTTCTGATTCCTCCATGCTACCTGCCTCCATTCTGACCATCCTCCTTATTCCCCTCCTGCTAGAACCTTGGCCTTTGTCCCTGAAACCAGCCTGGCCTCTGAGAAGTGAGCCTTATTTTCCTCCATGTCACTTCCTTCCATTTCCAAACCATACTGCTATGTGTGTTATTCTCTTCCTCCCTTTCTAGTTTTCTTTGTATTCTGCCATACCCTATTAGAATGTAAGCTCTTTGAGGGCAGGGATCATCTTGCTTACTTGTATCTGTATCTCTCAGCTCTTATCACAGTGACTGGAATATAGTAAGCCATTAATAAATGCTTTATTACTGATTCATTCATAAAACAAAATCCAGACCACAAATACACATTTTCTAGGGCTTATTCATGGGGAAAATATTGGATAAAATATATTACTGAAGAGATGTAAGACCAGAAAGGAAGTCTGATCATGTTTTAAGGAGTAAAGAATAATGGAAATGATGGAAAGAAAGTCCTTGGGTTCATTTAGTGCCCACATATATCAAGAGATTTAAGAGGAAGGCCTTAAAGAGGATTTTCTGGATGCTGTGGACAATAGTTGCAGAGAATGAGAAGGCATAAGTGGAGTTCAGTCTGTACCTTTGAAGGAAGTCTCCATATCAGGGAGAGCACAAATCTGCTTAAGTATCGAAGTATTCAAAAGGGCAAAGAGCCATAGGTGGACATAGAAGGGAACTAAAAGCCCAGGTAAAAGGATACTCCTCAATGTAGACTAAGAGTACCCATCATTTAGAATTAGTGATTGAATCCCCTCAAGTGGTCGCATTATTCCAATTCACAGTCTAATTTCCATTGGGCTGGAACCAACGACCATCTTTTATATCATGATAGTTTCAAATAGTGCAGATACTCAGTTGTCTCCCCATTAGAATGTAATCTCCTTGAGTGTAGGGATTATTCCATTCTCTGTACTTGAATCCCAGGACCCAACACAATTCCTGGCACATAATAGGCACTTAATAAATGCTTTTTGACTGACTGATTCCTAGCCCTAGAAGCCACATCATGGTCTTCTCTTTCTGTTCTTGTCTGCCAGAGGATGGTGTTTCCTAATGGAATGCCATTTTACCAGTTTGGGATTTGGCCAGTTGGGTGCTGTGGACACATACTTACTCTAACCCAGACAGCCCTCTGCTTGCCATGAGTTTTTGGTACTCTACCAATATTCTAAAGTAATTAATAACTAAGTATGCATGAGGCAGGTAGGGGGCAGAGTGGATGGGGGATCTGTTCTGTGAAGATTGGAGTCAGTCAAAGGGCTGCACTTGAGGACCTAAAGGGCTGTGTGTGGCCTCAAGGCCACAGGTTCCCCACCCCTGGTAGCCTGTGAAGAACTTTTTAAATTTTGACTCTGTAACTCATTTTATTAGCTGTCCTTCCTTTTTTTTTTTCATTTAATAATCTGCAAGTTTGCTTTTACCCAAGTCACTGATTGAAAAAAAAAATTAAAATGCACAAGGTCAAGCATAGATCCCAGGAACACTCTACTGGAGATTTCCTCAAAGAAGCATATTAATGACTGCCCTTTGAGTCAAGCTGGTGGGGTGGTAGGACTTGAACCCCCAAAACTCTGAGACCATGTCTCTGGAAGCAACACCAGATCTCAGCAAGCCCTCCCCTGTGAGAAAATCTTTCCCTGTTGCTGACACACATACAGACCTAACTCTTTAATTCTTTTCATAAAAGGCTATCAGTACAAGACAGAGGGGCGCCTGCCCCAAGGACTCTTTCTCTGGTGCTGTCCCAAGGACCATGCCTCTGGCAGCTAAACAAAAACTGCCTTTTCTCTCTCAATCTGGTATCAACAAAGTTATCTCTGCAGATGCCCTGCCATTGTCTGCTCTCTTCTTCCAAATCTGAACATCAGTCTCCTTGGCATAGAAAGTGGAAGCAAAATAGAAGTCAAGCGACTCTTCCTTCTCTTATTAATTAAATGGCAAGATCCCATCCACTTTAAGCATTAGGTTGTATAGATAGAGTTCTGGACCTGGAGTCAGGATGACCTGAGTTCAGATCCAACCTCAGACCAAATACTTTGGGGATGAGCCCCAAGCTACACCCAATCCATCACTACTATTGTAGATGTCTTACTCATGAAGGTATTTGGATGCAAAACATGTAAGATGACTATCCAAGATTTTTCTAAAGCTTCTTTACAAACGTCTAATTTCCTATAACCTTTTAACCTCTTTGTGTTATAATTTTATTAATCAAATTGCCTATTCAAAAGCTATATTGCTACAACAGATTTTCAAAACATCCCATTATGTGTATTAGGTGTGTGCCCTGCATAAAGATGGATAAAAGGATATTGAAAAATAAATAACTTTTTTAAAAGAAAAAAAATCCAGCCTCAGCCACTTATTAGCTCTGTAGCCTGGGCAAATCACTTAACTTCTGTCTGCCTTTGTTTCTTCAACTATAAAATGGGGATGTAACAGCACTTATCTCCCAAGGTTGTTGTGAGGACTGAATGAGATAATCTTTGTGGACTTAGCATAATGCCTGACACATAGAAGATCTTTAATAGATGCTTGTTTCCTTCCTATTCCTTCTTTGATTGCTTAAAGGGGGTCATTTGTCCCTTCTTGGGTTAAGCCCTTGCTTTGACTACCATTAAGTGTATTAGCAGAAAACAAATTTTAGGACTGGATGATCAGGAAGCACCAGAGAAACACCACAATAGCGTTTCTTTATGTGTATGTGTGTGTGTGTGTGTGTGTGTATGACATATTAATTATATATCATATATATTTAAATTAACAACAAATCAAAAAGGAAGGTAATTCATTGTGTTGCCCACAAATAAATAAAACAATACTAGAATGCAAAGCACAGAAAAACTGTTCCCTCTCCCCTCCTCCCACTCCCAATCCCCTAAGTATAAGAAATATGTTCATTCTTACTTATTTTAATCATGGCAGGTCAGAATTTTATGTATGTATGTATGTATGTATTTTATGTATTTTTGTGTATGATTATTATGTATGAAGAAACTGAGGGCTAGAGAAAGCAAAGTGATTTGCCCATGGTCAATAAGGAAATAAATAACGCATCTTGCATTTACATTCAGGCCCTCTGATGCAGAAGCAAGCGTTCTTTCCATGGCACCACCCTGCAATGACTCTGGCTTGACTTTTCTGTCAGCATCACATCTCCTCAGATATTTTTAAACAAAGCCCCAATAACAGTTCCGTATAACTCTCATTCTGTTACTCTATAAAGAGCCACAAGATCTTGAGTGTCCCGTTCTGCCATTTCTTTGGGGTTCAAAACAGCCGGTCCCCTTTAGAGGACATGGCCCGAAGCAGCTCTCCTCCCCTTTGGTTTTTCTTCTCTGAAACCAGGCCTTCTTTTTAAGCTTCTCTCTGGAGCAGTTTTCTGCTTTCTGGTTGTTTCTCTGTAGCAAGTCTTTCTTCTGAACTAGAGAAAGTTTCTCCCCAGAGGTTTTTGCTGCCTTTGTGCCATATACCAGAGGATTATTGTGTTGTCATGGTGGCTTGTACAATCTTAAAGCTGGGAAAGACCTTAGAGATACCATCTAGTACAAAACCTTCACTTTTACACATGAAGAAACCAAAGCCCAAATAGAAAAGGCTGCCCCAAGGCCCCAAAAGGTGACAGAAATGGGAAGCAACCACATGTCCTGACTCCCTGTCTAGTGATCTTTCCATAACTTCACACCATCACCCCTTAACTAATTCTGATCAGCCTCCTCAAATGCTGACTTGATGATTTGGTACTTTAAAAGGACTAGAACTATTTTTGGATATGGCTAACATATGTTAAAACATAATTAATTCACAAAAAATTCATATAAATAAATGTTGTTTTTCATTGTTACCTGTCCTTGTTAGCCATGCGCTTTCTGCTCTCTGATTTAATAAAGCAATTTGTGCCCAGTTGCTAATGATTCACGATGGTGTAATGTCTTACTCCCATTCAAATAACGTTGGCATTTTTATTCAGTGCGTAAGTAACATGAGAATTTACAGGAGAGGATAGAGCTTTGGCACCGCTCAGATACCACAGAGGGAACGTTTGCTTTACATAAACATTGGCCTTGAATGTTAACCTGATTCCACAGGTGCCTAAAGTTTGAAGTTGGTTAAATTGTTTTGACAGCCACTAGCCTCCTTCTGTTGAGTCATTGTTTTTAAAAAAATATCAGCATATGTTCAACATGTAAGTAAGTGCATATGCTACAGTAAGTCTTAATTTTATTAGGAATTACAGAATTTCAAAATGCAAAATTTTATTTTCAGATAGTAAAAACAACCAAAATTATTTTTAGCCATGGAAAGAAGATTAGTAATAAGCACTTACTACACCAGGCTGACCCACTATGGGATATCCATTTATACAAAATTCCCTTAATTATATTCTCACATCCTTTTTCTATTACATCTGGAGAATGTCAGTGTATGTCTGAGTGGGAACATTTAATGCACAGAAACTGACTATATACTAAGTCTCTTTCATATACTATAATACCTAATTAATGCCTTTAATACCTGATTTACTCTGATGCTACCTCCCCAGGGGGTAGAGCCTTCCCTCATTCATCTAGTTTTGGTTGCTTCTTCTGAAAATTACCTTATATTTATCTGTCTATGTGACTGTGACTTCTCTTTCAGTAAAATATAAGCCCCTTGAGGGCAGGGACATTTTTATTTTGTTTTTCTATGCTCCTTGCCTTGCATATAGCTTTGTACAGCCTTGCCTCACTTAAATCCAATTCCCTTGCACCTCATGACATCGCCTCCCTGATTTCATGGTCCTCTTTGACAACAACAGCTGCAGCAATAATAATAGCTAGAATTTATATAACGCTCTTAGGGTTTGCAGAACACTTTACAAATATTTTCTTGTTTGAGCCTTATAACAGCCCTGTGAGGGAAATGCTATTATTATCGCCCTTTTACAGATGAAGAAACTGAGGGCAAAAGCGGTTAAGTGACTTACCAAGGGTCACACAGCTAGGAAGTGTCTGAGACTGTATTTAAACTTAGGTCTTCCTGGCTCCAGGTGCAGTGCTCAATTCACTTTGCCATCTAGCTGCTTTTTAGTAACTGCTTTATAAAATGTTTGTTGAGTTAAATCCTCGGGTAAGATTGACATTCTGTTCTTAAGCCTGAATATCCTGCTCTGGGACTACAGAACTACAAAATGCTATGTTGAGAAATCTTCTCTGAAAATTGCTTGGCATAACGAGTAAAGGACTGAATTTGGAGTCAGGAAGAGCTGGCTTCTGAGCCTTCTCCTGATGTACCATCTGTGTGATAATAGACATGTCACCTATAAGCTTCTCTAGCCTCACTCTTCTCCAGTATAAGGTAGAGCTGTTGACACTTGTAGTATCTACTTCTCAGGGTTGTTGTAATGGAATGATAGGTGAGAGTACTTTGCAAATTTTCGAACATTGTATTATTAATAATCTGTTAATTAATACTCTGTTATTAAATATGTTAATTAATAGTCTGTTATTAGTGGAGAACAAGATCTAGACATCACTAATACTAGATAGCCAGTATCCAGAATCGCATAGTAAAAATTCTGCACATTGTCCGATCTGGTCTGCCACAAATTAACCGTGGATGGTCATTTGTGATGCCGTCCAGTTTCCTCCCAAATGTACTACTTCATCAGGAGTGATTAATAGGTAGGTCAGAACAAATATGAAGTCATTGCTATTTTATACATGTGAATGACTATTTTTAATCGATCAATAAACATTTGTGAAATGTGCCGGGCACTGTCCTAAATGCTGAGCAGACAAAGAGAGACAAAGGACAGGTCCTGTCAGGAAGGAACTGAAAATTTAATGGCAGAGACAACATGCAAACAAATATGTACAAAGCAAGCTATATACAGGATAAATAGGGAACAGCTAATGGAGGGAAGGCACTAGAATTAAGAGGAGTTAGAGAAGGCTTCCTGTAGAAAGGAGGACTTATTTTACAGATGGATACTTGGAAAGTTGAGGTGCCCAGTTCTGTCTGTCAACCATGTATTTCTTAGATTGGCAATGGAAGAAAAGATATCTCCAGTTTCAAGCCTGACAAGGACAGAACAGCACAGGAAATCATAAGGTAATGCTGAAGGATGTCACCTCTCTGGTGAATGGAGGCTGTGTGTTATATAGTAAGCTCATCTGGCTTACTCCAGAACATTAGGGAATTCAGCCTCTCCCGGTAGATAAAGAGTTTGGTTGAACATGGGCCATTTGGGAACTTCTTTCCATAGACTGAAACATCGGTTGGACATTCAAGGCTAGAATGTTCACAAAGAGCTAGTTTCAGAGGCGTTGGGAAGGGTTGATAGCAGAGCCTTGATATAGAAGTATTATTCATAGTGAAAGCACTGAGGTCTAATTAAAAAGAACGTGTATACTGAGGTTGAGGTTGAGGTGGTAAGCTCTGAGTAGTCCATGGCACAAATTCAAAAGATCATTTTCAACAACAGTATTTACTGAGCACCTGCTATGAACAAAGTGCCATTCTGTGCTTGTGGGGAGTTAACGAAGCCATTTCTCTCAAATTTACCATCTACTGGTAGAGACTACTGGTAGGATCCAGACATTATCTAGTTAACAAACACTTCAAACAGATGTGGCATCTGCTGCTGCCCCTTGACTTGCCCCCAGAGACTTCCTTCATGGTTGAAGACCCCCTAATCCTGTTGCCTTCTTCCCCTAAAGCTTTCATTCTCTTACAGTTTTCATGAGAGACACCAGAGCTGCCTTCCTTCCTATCCCTGTACAACTGGATCCTTCCCTCTATTTCCCATTTCACCCATTTCAAGATCCAGAAGGCTGTAGAGGAACTTGGGTTCAAGGCTACCATTAGAACTATTTCTTTTTTATTCCAAGTTCAGCAGTCATTTGTGATTATCACTTAATTTGTCTGAGCCTCAGTTTCCTCATCTGTAAAATGAGAATATGATATATTGGAGATAGAATGGGTAGATATTCTCTCTCTCTCTCTCTCTCTCTCTCTCTCTCTCTCTCTCTCTCCCTCTCCCTCTCTCTCTCTCTCTCTCTCCCCCCCCATCTCTCCCCCCCCCCTCTCTCTGTGTTTCTCTCTCTCTCTCTCTCTCTCTCTGTTTCTCTATCTCCAACATCTATGATTTCATCAGTCTAGGGAGCTCCCAGTGGGGAACCTCCTCCACCAATGCAGCTGATCTTTATTTTTTCTGCAAATTCCTGTGTTACAGAGTTGTAACCTGCCTAGAATCATATAGCCAGTATGTAGCAGAGAGAGGACTTGAGCCTAGGTCTCTCTGACTTAGAAACCAGCTCTCTAATAACTGCTCCACATTGCTTCTAAGCACTCCCGTGGTAGTCAGAAGAAGAGGTACAAGGAAACTCTCAAGGTCTCTCTGAAGAAGATCTCTCCATCCCAAATGTTCTAAGGAGCTATTTGTGGCCAACCTCTGGTATAGCCTTCCAAATTCTCATTGGACTGATCAGCCACAGCCGCACACGCTGTACCCTGACGTGGTGATATCATTGGTCTTCTTCTAAAATGAGGGATGAACAACAGCAACAAGATAGAGGAGATTGTTTTTTTCTTGTCTGTTTTGTAAGGAGTGCTGTGGATATACCCTTCTTCCCCCATGGGCTTCATTTATGTATTACCTTTCTTTCTGTGTTATAGCCTCCTTTCCCCTCAGAACCCTGTAATTCCAGGGTAAGAAGACAATAACACTGCTTAGAATTACAGATTCACCTTTGAAATGGAACTTAGACTTCATCTAGCTCAGCCTTCTCATTTTGAAGCTGAGGAAACCAAGACTTGAATCCTGTCCAAGGGACTTGTCCATAATAGTAATAAATGGCAAAATCAATATTCGAATCCAGGTCTCGACTCCAAATGATGCGTCCTTCCCATTATACTGGAATATTTGTGGTATCAAAAAGATAGCGTGGTGTAACCTGAACCTGAACCTGAAGTTGTAAGACTAGTCAACTGTGGGCAAGTCTTTAAGCCTCAGGTTACTCATTTTAAATAGGGAATATAAATTCTTGCCAAGCCCACCTCACAGAATTGATGTACGGATATTTTATAAACTATAACATGTTATACGAGTGTACATTATTCTGTTATCAGAACCTATATATTTCTTTTTTTTATTTGAATTTAATTTTTTCAACGAACAAAAATCTGTTTTCACTCCTGCCCATCTCCCTTTCCTTCTGTCTCACCCCTCACCTTGGAAAAACAAACAAAACCCTTAAAACAGTTTTCATAGTTAAATAGTTAAGACAAATTCCTGCATGGTCCATGTCCGAAAGAAAATGTCTCAATCATATATCCACCACCTCTCTGTCACATGCTTTATTGTTGGTCTTCTGGAACCTTGGTTGGTCATTGCATTGACCATCATTCTTAAGTGTTTTAAAGTTACTTGTTTTTACAGTGTTTTTGCTAATGGCTTTGCTGGTTCCATTCACTTCACTTTGCATCAGTTCATACAAGCATTCCCAGGTTTCTCTGAACCTATCCCCTCGTATCATTTCTTATAGCACAATAGTATTCTAATCAGTTAGTCATTCAATAATTATTTATTTCCCACTTAATAGTATTTCATTTTATTTCCAATTACATGCAAACATAGTTTTCAACATTCACTTTTTATAAGATGTTGAGTTCCAAATTTTTTTTCCTCCCTCTGCTTTCCCCTCTCCAAGACAGCAAGCCTCAGTAAGTATTTTTAAACACCTGCTAAATACCAGGCATTTTGTTAAGTGTATAAAAGGAAAGCAAAAGACAATCCCTGCCCTGGAGGAACTCACAGTCTAATTACACACACACACACACACACACACACACACACACCAGCTGGATTTCAGGTTGTGTTATTATTTAAATGAACTTCATAAAACACTGTTTTGTTGTCGTCCTCTGGGGAATATTGGAGTAAACACATGGAAAATGACCAGGCCTTTAAACCTCTCTGTTGCTTACATTCATCTTTTTTTTCCTATTTCCCAGGTCTTTCCCCATTTTATTTTGCATAAATAAATAAATAAGCAAATTAATTTGTTAAGCTGTTCCTCAGTTGATAGGTCTTCCCTTCATTTTCAGTTCTTTTCTTTTTTAACCACAAAAAGCGCTATCTTTAATAGGGTTTTTTTTTTTAAAAAACATACTTGGTAATATTTTGATACATTTTTAGTATTTATGCTAGTATTTTTATACATATGGAAAACTTTGTACTTCTTCTCTCTGATCTCTTTGGAGGTATATTCCTGGTAGTGGTATCACTGGGTCAAAGGATTTGCTTGGTTTTAATAATTGGGAGTGAGGGGTTGGGGGAGAGGGGCACGTTGCAAATTGCTTTCCAGGATGGCTGGACCAATTCACAGCTCCACCAAAAATGAATGAATGTACCTGTTTTCCTGCAGCCCATCTAAAAATATGGGATGCTTCATGAATTCATGCGTCATCTTTGTGCGGGAGCCCTGCTAATCTTCTCTGTATTGTTCCCATTTTGGTCTGTGTGTTGCTGAAGAGAACAATCCACCTTTCTTTCTGTGACTGGTCTGGAATGAGATGCTAATAGCAGAGTCTACCGCAGGCCCCATCCACCTGCTGTTCTGCAAAGCCTCAGAGCATATGTCCTTACCAGGCTCATGCACCACACTGCAGACTCAGGGTGGATTGGGGGTGGTAACAAAGTGGCGATGGGTGTTAGTTAATCAAACTATATTTTGTGATGTGCGTAGCATAAAGAATAAATTTACAGGAGAAAAAAAGAAACACCAGACAGGTTACCCTTAATTTCTGCCTTTCTTCATCTCTCCCAAAGCTTCTAAAAACCCACTTGTTCTTTGTGAAGTGTTCCAGGCAACAAGCCCAGCTCCTCTGGTATATTCATTCCATCAGCTCCCCTGTAGCATCCCTCTAAGTACCTCTAAACTGTGAGTCCTGGTAAGCAGAGTCTGCCGTTCATTGCCAGAATTGTTTTTTACCCTGCAAATCAGAATGTCCATGCTGCTTTTGAATTTCCTGGGTTTTTTTGTTTTTTTTAAGGCCCTGATTGCCGCCTTCCCTACATTGAAGATGCTGAAATTAGTAATAAGACATACAAACATGGGGACAACTTGATAATCAGCTGTCATGAAGGATTCAAGATTCGATATCCTGACTTGTACAACATGGTGTCGACGTGTCGCAGCGATGGATCGTGGGATAATCTGCCTATTTGTCAAGGTTTAGTACATAAAACAATTCCTTTTTATTGATTGTAGCTAGGCCTTGCTGCTATTTGCAACTTTCTACAGCAGTACAAGATAGAGATGGTAAAAATGAAGGCTTTAAGTCCAGAAAGGTCGAGTTGCACCTTGGATATGATGGTGAAAGCCTCTTCCCCCCGACTCCCAACAGTGGTTGTCTGCTTTTTGCATTCTAATTCTGCATCGGCAGAATATTCTGCATTCTAATATTTTGCAGAATATTTTGCATTCTAATTCTGCCTCAGTATATTTTCATCTTAAAATATTTGGGGAAGGGGCGGCAAGGTGGCGCAGTGAATAGAGCACCGGCCCTGGAGTCAGGAGGACCTGCGTTCAAATTTGACCTCAGAAACTTAACACTTACTAGCCATGTGACCTTGGGCAAGTCAACCTAATTGCCCTGCCCTCCCCCCTCCAAAAAAAAAAGCAAAAAATATATTTAGGGGAAAAATCTTAGTCCACGGTTGAAAATTTGCAAGTGAAACAACTCCCTTTTTAGCCTGTTAGGTACTTCGTTCACTCTAAGAAATTGAACATCATTTAAAAATTAGGAAGCTTGTAACTGGGCTGTGAATGTAATGATGAACTATTGTATATTTAATGAAAATGTGAGAGTTTCTAAAAAAGTACTAGGGCATTTATACTTATTACAGTTGTGTGAGAATATATTCAAAACCAATTTTACAGAGGCTATTATTTTCCTAATAATGTTATCCCCTTTTATAATGCATGAAGGGCTGGAAAATAATCAAATCCAAATTACATACAAGCCGCATAGTGAATGTTTATCCTTTCCCAGTCCTTAAATTTGCAGATGCTAACATACAGGGGCCCTCTTCATGAAAACAAGCCCTTGAGTTCACATTAATTCTGATCTTATTTTTTGAAATGTGACTTGGGCCATAGGACTAAGAATCCAATGCATAATTCATGATGAGAGCAGGAGAAAGGTCTAATTTGCACCAAAAGCACCAGCATGTTGAAGTTGAGACGAATGCTAACTTTGTGCTTGGAAATCACACTTGGCAGGGTCCCCTATTATTACCTTGCAGTCCCCATAGTTAGTATACCATTTCTCTGGGTAAGATCTTTAGAGCCATGACCCAATGAAGAAAAAGCCAAATTAGAAGGGCAGGAACACCTCAGACCTACAAATACCTATTCCTTTCTCTCTGGCAGCTTCCATATATGGATCTGCATATGCCTATGCACACATCTGTCTATAGATACATATATGTGCATTTTAAAAGAAGCCCATCCTTTATTTTGTACAAACAAGAAATGTCCACAAAATAGACGGCCGGATTTTTGGTTGGGTTATTACTCGAATGAACTTTATAAGCCACTGATTTGTTGCTATCTTCTGGGTGTTATTGTAGTAAAGGCATGGAAAATGATCAGGTCTCTAAGCCTTGCCATTTCTTGAATTCATGTTTTCTACTTATTTCCCAGGGTTTTTTCCCATTTTAGTTTCCTTCGATATATGTGTGTGTGTGTGTGTGTGTGTGTGTGTGTGTGTGTGTGTACACACACACAAACACAAATGGATGAAAGAACAAATAAATGAATGAATGGAGAAATAAGTGAGTAAATGAATGAATGAGTAGGCAAACAAATGTCTAAGTACACCTTTCTCTACCCAACACCATTTTTTTAAAGGATGGTGAAGTTTTTGAGTGTCTTATTGAGGAGCATGTGCTTGGGGTAGAAAAATGATTTTATGTAGAACTCAGACATAAGCTCTAGACAGAAATTTTTAACTTTCAAGCACATTTGAGTTTTTGAAGAGGTCCTATGTTGTCAGCCTTGGAGATTAAGACCTCCTCCTCCACAGAAGAGGGATATTTTGTTCAGCAAGGAACTCTTTCTCTCTTCATCACCCTCTTCTATTTATTCAAGTCTGAGATCCAAGGAGTCCTTTGAATGCAATAGGGAGAATCTGCTGCAGGCTAGGGTGAAAAATACTTGTTTAAGTATCAGTAAAGACAGAATAAACAAAACCTAATCCAATCCAACAGGCATTTATTGAATCCCTGTTATGTGTTAGGCCCTGGGGAAAGAAACACAAAAAAGAAAATAATCCCTGGAATAAAGCATAATAGAAACTGTTAAATCTATGCATGATGATTTAAGAAAGGAAGGAACAAAGGAACACAAAAAATGACAGGTATCAGGGAAAGCTTCTGTCACCAGAACAGAACCTTGAAGGAAGTTAGGCATTGGAAGAGGTGGTGGGGAAGAGGGTATGTATGCTAACCTGCAGACTGTCTTGTGCAACAGGAAGTAAAGAGAACAGAAAGTGGGCAAGTTTGGTCAGATCATTGAATGTGTTATGGGGAATAAGATGAAATAAGTATAGAAAGATAGTCTGGAACCAGACTGTGAAGGATATTAATTGCCAAGTTAATGAGTTTTAATTTTTTGCTAGAGGCAATAGGGAACCATTAAAGATTCTTGAGCAGGGGAATCGCACAATCAGAAGTGTGCTTTAGGAAAGACAAATTTGATGACTGTGGGGAAGAGTTTTTGGAGAGGAAAAAGACTGGGAAATAGGGAGACCTATTAAGATGCTGCTGAAATAGGACAGGGGGAAAGTGATAAGAGACTAGGGTAGTGACCAGGTAATGGGAGAGTTGGAGGATGAATGCTAGAAATGTCATGGAGGTAGAATCAACAAGATTGGTCAACTGATTGCATATGGAGGGTAAGAGAGAGGGAAAAGTCTAGAACAACTTACAGACCCGGGTGCCTGGAAAATGGTGATAGTCTCAGCAGAAATACAGAGCCAGAGTGAGTGTAAGGAAGCAAGATTATCATTGTTTTGTACACATTCAGTTTAAGATGCTTACAAAACATTCGGTTAAAGGTATCCGAGAGACAGTTGTTGAGGTTGGACTGGAAATGTAGATTTGGATATCACATCCATGGAAATGATAACTAAACCCATTAAAGCTGATTAGATCAGTACTAGCAGTAGTGGTGGTAGTAGTGGTAGTAGTAGTAGTAGTAGTAGTAGTAGTAGTAGTAGTGGTAGTGGTACTGGTAGTAGTAGTGGTGGTGGTAGTAGTAGTAGTGGTAGCAGTAGTAGTGGTAGCTATAGTAGCAGTAGTTATGTAGTAGTAGTAGTAGTCATAGTCATAGTTATAGTAGTAGTAGAGGTAGTAGTTGAGTAGTAGTAATAGTAGTAGTTGTAGTAGTGGTGGTGGTGGTGGTGGTGGTGGTGGTGGTAGTAATAGTAGTAGATGATGTAGTAGTTGTAGTAGTAGTAACTAGCATTTATATAGGACTTTGATATTTGCAAAGGACTTTATGTATGTTATCTCATTTGAACCTCACAACAACCCTGGGAAATAGATGCTATTATTATTATCATCCCCATTGTTACTGATGAGGAAACTGAGGCTGTGAGAGGCTAAGGGACTTGCCCAAGGTCACACTGCTAGTTAGTATCTGAGGCATGACTTGAACTCAAGTCTTGCTTACTCCAGGGCCAGATATCTATCCATTCCTAACTGCTCATTAAGGGAGGGGGGGCAGAGGAGGGGAGAAAAGGGGGAAAGAGAGACAGGAAGAGAGAGAGAGAGAGACGGAGACAGAGAGGGAGAGACAGAGAGAGACAGAGAGAGAGGGAGAGAGAGAGAGAATGAGATAGAGGCAGAGAGAGAGGCTAAAGATAAGGCAGAGCCTAGAGTTATGCCCAAGGTTATAGGGCAGGACATGGATACTGATCCAGCAAGGTAATTGAGGTAAGGCCAGAAAAATAGTAGAACTAGGGGACATAATGTGAGAAAAGCATAGGGAGGTTTCTATTAGGAGGGGATGGTCAGCGCTACAGAGAAGTCAAGAAGGATAAAACCTAATAAAAGTACATTGGATTTAGAGATCATTGGTTGTTTTGGAGAACAATTGTTTTTGTCCCCAGGGTTTATTACAGTGGCTGCCTCATAATAAGCACTTAATAAATATTTGTTAACTGATTGATAGTAGTCACAGTTGAGTGGTGAGGTCAGAAGCCAGATTTCAGTTGGATGAGTAAATGAGTTGGGAAGCTGAGGCTCCTTACCCTACTATTGTTTCCTCTTACATCTTTATAGAATTCTTGTCTCTGCACTTCAGGAAGGACCCCCAATGGCAACCCTTGTGAGGAACTGGGAAATAAAAGGAAGAAATGTGTGAGAAAAGGCAGGCTGCTACTTCCCCCAGCGCACAAGGGAAACAGGATTGATCCTTGGGGCAATATTTCACCCTGAAACTCTGATTTACACCTCTAGATGGAAGGGGCTTGGTGCTCTTACCTGAAAGTTCAAATAGAAGTCGCTTTGAGCTGAAGACTGTTTTCTTCTCTTTTATATTTGAGATGGTTACTTTCTAGAGAGAGAACATATCCTAGCCTTCTTCGTAGATAAAGGCTGAGATTTACAAAAATGAAAACAGACTCTCCTAGCCATTTTCCCACCTGGCTCTGCTCTGTGTGTGTGTGTGTGTGTGTGTGTGTGTGTGTGTGTGTGTGTGTGACAGAGACAGACTCAGGTTTCTTCTGCTATTTTGAATTTGTTAATGTTCATTTGTAAGGAAGCTGAGCTCTAAATGTGTGTGATTTATACAGTGGTTCCAAAATGCAAATGACTGTCTTGGGGAGAGAAGGGTGAGGGGTGGGGCAATTATACATTGTTAATGGCATAATTTACTGCCTGCTGATCCCTCCCAGGACACCCACGGGATACTCATTGCTCTAAGGTATTCCATCTGCACGTGCTAATTTTGTAATCTTTGATGGGGGTTTTCTCAGAGCACTAATTATATCCATTTCTGACTTTTTCTTCTCACATTCCCCATGAACGTTGCCCATTGATGGCCCAGCCATGTTATTCAGTACCACAGGGGCCAGTTTAGATGATGGCTTTGATTCTGATCCTTCTTGAATAAAGCTATTCCTTAAAATCTGAGCACTGGCTTTGGAGAGGAGTTGATTATCCTGAGTTCTCCCGACACAGATCCATAGTCAACATATAGTTTGGCTTAAAAAGAAAAAAAAAGAGGGGATATGTGGGTATTTACTGAGCCATCTGGTGTAAACACCCTTCTAAGTGCCTATGATACCCAGCCAGTCTGCACCTAAAGTCAGTCCTGGGATTTGTTGGTTCCGTTGATGCTGCAATTATGTCCCAATTGAATCAGCTCTCAAAATTTAAAATAATCACATGATACCATTTATGGGAAACCACAGAGTCCTAGCTCTGCAGTTTATATAGTTATATATCAGGCCTCATATATTAAGAATTTATCATATCTTGTAGCTCTTCAGACAGCAACACTTTATATATGCATATATCTGTCTGTCTGTCTCTCTGTGTGTGTCTGTGTCTGTCTGTGTGTATGTATGTGTACATAGAAAAATGCATGCTTCCATACTTCAGGAATCTGTGATTTTATCCGGTTTTATCACTCCCTCCACAGACACAGATTGCAACCCCTCTACAATAGAGTAGATGGTGTTTAACAGTTGCTGTGGCAGAAAAATTTATCACTGTGCCACCAATCTGGTGATGAATAATCTAGGCTGATCCTCAGACAATAAATACACAGTTTTATTATTGGTTAATGACCAAAGCTTTTCTATCTCTGTAGGAAATGCGAGAGTCTGCCCTCAGCTAGCATGGCGTTTATGAGGCCAGGGTCACCTATACGTAAATACTTACTAAAATAAACAAATCTCTGTGTACATATGTAAGTGTATACATATACATATATTTTGTATTTCTGTAGATTTATGTGCATATAATTATAAAGTATAGTATAATATGTTATTTATTAGAAATAAATATTATATAATATCGTTATATTATATAATTTCTATGGAGGCAGCTAGGTGGCTCAGTGAATAGAAGACTGAGCCTGGAGTCAGGAAAACTGTAGTTCAAATCTGACTTCAGATACTTACTAGCTGTGTGACCCTGGACAAGTCACTTAACCTCTGTTTGCCTTAATCTGCTGGAGAAGGTTGTGGTGAACCACGCCAGTATTTTTGCTAAGAAAATCTCATGGACATTATGAATGTGGTATGGTCCACAGTGTCACAGAGAGTTGAACACAGCTGAATAACTGAACACCAATAAATATATTGTGCATACGTGTGCATATTGCCCACTCTTCCACAGAGTCCTACACTGATGCTTTGCTGTGCCCTGGAGGGTGTGCCTGTATACTAGAAGGCCATCCTAGCAGAGCTTGGGCAGGTTCTACCATGTTAGAAAGGCATGGAATATGACCCTAACAACATACTGAATCTGTTTTCTGAGGACTAACCTAGCTAACTACAAAGGAGCATGTTGTCAGTAGGTTAGCCATCTGGTGATGAAATTTTTTTGCCCATGGCAACCTATTAGGGAAGAAAAAATACAAAATAACCCTCAGTCCTATGTAAACTATTCCTACTTCTACAATGACAATGGCAGGGAGGTGAGAAAGGGAGCAGAGCACGCTAAGAATCACTCAGTTTTTAGACATCGATAAACTCTCATTTGACTCTTGGTATTCTAAATATGAAATCCTTTTCCAGTCACCAACAAGTAGATGTTTTGCTGGAGGAGCTGAATTGGAACAATCTTGATATCCTTGCTATAAATGAAACTTGAAGAAAGAAGGAAATTATAGTTAAATGGAAGGATAGTACCATGCAACCACTGGAATGGTTTGCCATTTCTTTCTCCAGAGACAAAGATAAACGTTGGCTTTATCAAACACCCAATAGCTACAAGAAATATTATTTCATGGGATATTTGGTCATCATATGTTATAATGCTAATTATAAATATTTGGGAAAAAAACACCATGAACATAATTCAGTCTATGCTGCAATCAGTTACTGAAGAAGTTGGTGAAGTGATTCTAGATAGACCTCAATAAGATATCCCAAGTTAAAAACAATAACAACAGATGCTCAGATGCTTGGTGACTTCAACACAAAGATGAAAACATAGTGAGAGAGGATGGGGAGAAATATGTGGAAAAGATTGATTCATGAAGAAAAGATGAAACAGACTAAAGACTTATAGACTCCACAGAAATTTCACACCTATATATCATGAATACCTTCTTTAGAAAAGATTTCTTAGTACTAGACATCGAAAACACTAAATAACACTCTAAAGAATAATATTGATTTTTATCGTAACATACAGGAAAAGACTTCTTATTGATGTGGGAGTTATCTCTGAATCAGCTCTCTGTGTGTGATTCAGAACATCAAAACGAGAATAATAAGAAAAAAGATGTAGTGTACAATTGAAACAACTTAACCTTGAACTATTTAAATAAGTAATTTAAAATAAAAAATAGGAAATGGATAATAGTTAGTCAACAAGCATTTATTAAGTATTTTTTGTGTGCCACGCATTGTGTTCAGCCCTGAGGATACAAAGAAAGGCAGAAAATAGCCTTTAAATAGCCCTTCAGGGAACTTACATTCTAATGAGGGAGTATGGAAATAACTAGGTACATATAAGACATATTAATGATATATGGAGGTGCAGCTAGGTGGCATTGTAGATAGAGCACCAGTTTGAAGTCAGGAGGACTTGAGTTCAAATCCAGCCTACTTGTGTGACCCTGGGCAAGTCACTTAATCCTGATTACCTACCCCCCCCCCCAAAAAAAATTGTATAAGGAAGGTAATCTTAGCAGAGTAGATGTGAACGACTAGGCGCACCAGCAAAGCCCTCTTGCATATAGAAGGATTTAAACTCAATATTGAAGACTGGAAAACTATGAGGTAAAGGCAAGGCAAGGGATTAAATCAGCCCAGACATGGGGGCCAGGCAGGACAAGGCTACAAAGATGGGAAATGGAGCATCATGTATAAGAAACAGAAAGTAGGCAGTGTCCCTGTATCCTAGAGTGCATGGAGGGAACTGATGTATGAGATTGGAAGGGTAAGAAAAGATCAGGCTATGAATAGCTTAAAAGTATAAACAGAGGAGTTTATATTTTGTCCTGGAGGTGTTAGGGGGGGCTACTGAAGCACGTTGAGCCAAAAAATAGAAATGAACTCAATACCAACTTGGACGATTTTATCCAGAAATTTAACAAATGTAAATAAGCTGCCCCAACAAGGAGACCCGAAGAATCTGGAGGTGTCCTTCATAAACAAATATGTGACTTACTTGTCAGAGAAAGACGACTGTCAGGGGTAATACCAAGTGAGAATGTAAACTTGATTGTAAAACCTTATGAAGTAGGATGGTAGATGATTACAAGCCATGTTATCTCCTAGAGCAGAGAGAAGCAGTAATAAGTAAAACCAGTTTAAAGAAAGCTATTCAAAATACCTAACTAAGCAAAGTCATCTCAAGGGCATTCAAGCATGACAATGGGAAGAGAAGACACATGGACAATCTTTGCAAAAATTGTTACAGCAAGTTGTTTTCTCCATTGAAGACAGTGGAACTAGTAGGCACTTAATAAATGCAGCATAGATTGCAATTATGTTTATGGTGATTTTTTTTGCAAATATTTGTCATCAGTATTGTAACATGCAATAACCACACATTCCATGAAATAATATTTCTTGTAGCTATTGGACTGGACCACCCCCACTTGAACCGTAACATCCAAGTTCCAGATGTACCTCCAGAGGAGGTAGAAATTGTACTCAGGAGAACAAAGGTGGGAAGAACAGGTTGATTGAGCCAAGAGTAGATGGAAGTGATCCATGCTGGAAGCAACACAATTGTGACAGTGTTGAAGGAACAGTATATAAGGTATCCAAAGGAGTGGGAGATATTAAAGGCATATAAAAATCTCAGACCAAAATTAATATTGAAAAAGGTGATCAAAAGAGTATCAATAGCTATCAGCCTGTTTTCCTACTCTCCTATCTATACAAAATCTTTATGAGAGCCATTGAACCATGAATTGATGGCATCTTTGGTGAGGCTATTTGTAGGAAACAAGCAGGCATTCACAAGCAGTATTGAACAAGGGACCACATCTTTACCCTTTCACAATTAATGGAAAGATGTAAGGAATATAATATTCCATTGTATTTATTGTGTGTTGATGAAGAAAAGGCATTTGATTCAATAAAACAAAACACGGTTTCACAGATTCTATTACAACAAGATGTCTCCCATCTAGATGTGAAAATCATTCAAGATTCCTTGGCAAATATAACAACAGAAATGACCCTATTGAGTGATGCTCTGATAACATTAGGAGATGTATAAAATGATGACTGTAGTTTCATGGAAAAGCATTTACTATGTGACAAGAATTGTACTAAGCATTGAGAATATAAATAGAAGAACTTGTCATTACATGTTCTTAAAGAGCTCACGTTCTAATTGGAGAATACCAAACATAGAAGAGTTTATGTTCAAGGCCAATGGAAATTCTCTCTGGTCCATAGGCTGCACATTTGGGAAGGAATGATCCTGGGGGGGAACCTACATGGTGAATGCTCCGGGTCAGACCGCTGGGGAAGGAGTCTCATGGTAGTTCCAGTATCAGGGCCTTATGGTGGTCTCTGTGCATGTAGGGCTCATGTGATTTTGGGGGAGCAGATATTCGAGGGGTGCCTCAAGTTTCAGGTCCATTTTGGGGGCTGTAGTGGTCTCCAAACATGAATACTGCTATGATGGAGGTAATCAGTGCAAAACAACTTAAAGAGAAATTCTCTATGAATAGTGAGGTCCTCCAAATGTTCATGTTTACAGATGACATTACACAGATACAGCATGAAACTCCTTCCCCAGTAGTCTGACCCTGAGCCCTCATCATGCAGATCGCCCCCCCAACCCCCTGCAGAATCTCTCCTTCCCAATAGCAACCTAAAAATCCCTGGTCCTGCTGCTGCAAAATCAGTGGGCCACAAGGATTTTCCATTGGCTTTGCATAAACCCTAACATTTTCTGGGATCTCCCAGAAGAGATCTATAATCACTCAAAGTAGTTGTGGCCTGTCTACCCACACAGGAAATGGATGAAGAATATCTATTCTTCATTTTTCAGCATAAATTTAGATGGACATACTGTAAAGCTGGCCCATCGGTGTGTGTATCTGAGATAGTCAATACCAGTGGACAAGGATTTGGGCCCAGAATTGAACAAAAGGAGAAGATTGGGCTGTTTTGCATTCGAAAATTGCAAAGCTCCCATGAAAGTAAAGACTCATCTTTTTAAAACCAACATTCCATCAGGGTTGCTCTATGGCAGTGAAACATGTAATATAGCTGCCTACAAAGAACTGAAAATGAGTATCTCAAGAATGGCAGATGTGAGCAGCCTACAATATATAACCAATAAGAAACTGAAAAAAAATATCGGTAAAAGATGTCACCAAGGAATTGTATGACAGGAAGAAAAGATGGGCTGGTCTGGCAGCCAGAATGATGAATGACAGATGAACAACCAGAATCCTCCCCAGTGGTACCCTCTCCACGTTGAGAGAAATTGAGCGGATCCCCAACATGTTGGGTGGACCTCTTGTGGTGAACTTATTAAAGGCCATGGATGAGAGTCACAAAGGCTAGGAAAGAATGAATGAGTTTTGATCTGTAGGTTGGAAGGAACTTCCAAATCAATGAGATCGCAGATCTGTTTGAGTGTGTGTGTGTATACACACACATATATGTATGTACACACACATATATATAAATATATACATATATTTATATGTATACGTGCACACAAATGTGTGTGTATGTGTGTAAATATAACAGGGTATTTGGACAGGAGGCTTAGACATCTTTTTGGATTGTGTGTATTTTCCCTATGAGTAGGGAAAAGGAGTAGAAGACTACCTGGGAATCATAGGGGCTGTTACCTGAAGGGTAAGACTGAGACTATCAAGAAATGTGACTCTAGGGTATGGAAAGGAGAGCAGCGGAGCTTTTCCAGGCCAGGAGATTTTGAATTTATCTGAGAGTAGCACAGATAACAGTTAGTGATAACAGTTGGTGATATAGTCTAAAATGTAGCTTCCAGAGAAGGAGTCCAATCCAGATCCTGGTGTCCATATCAAACTCCAGGATGTCCTTCTTCATGCTGCAATGAGCTTACTGCCTAGTTCACAGTCTTTCCCTCCTCCCGCACTCTTGCCTTCATACTGTTGTCGTCGTCTTTATCATCATCATCATCATCATCATCATCATCATCATCATCATCATCATCCTCATTATCATCATTTTGCTATTCAATCATTTTCAATTGTGTCCAACTCTTTGTGTCCCCATTTGGGGTTTTCTTGTTAGAGTACAGGAGTGCTTTGCCATTTCCTTCTCCAGCTCATTTTACAGAAGAAGAAACTGAGGCAAACAGTTAAGTGACTTGCCCAGGGTCACACAGCTAGGGTCTGAGGCCAGATTTGAACTCATGAAGATAAGTCTTCCTTACTCTAGGCCCGGCACTCTATCCACTGCACCACCTACTTGCACTACCATCATTCTAGGGACTTCAGTATACATTTAAATGCTCTCTCATATATCCTAAATTTTTAGTTCCTCAATCAAATCGCTTCCCACTAATTGGAAATTCCTCCACTCTTCCATTTCACCTCAGCTATAGCAAGAGATAGTACAAACCCATGATGTTTGCATCACTTAAAAATGTTCCACTTTCATATTTACAAACTCTAAATTCCTTTCATCTGATCAAAATCATATGTCATTCCATCTTTCCCTTACAACCCCTAATCCTGTACTTTGTCCTCACAATAATCTCCTATCCCTCTACCCTTCAGTTCTTTCCCAGGCCATCACCTCTGCATTGGCTACATTCTACTCTCTTTCATATCTAAACCCTAAACCCTAAACTCCACACTATCCTCCGCTCATAAATCCCTTGCCCTTTTGTCCCCTTGTCCTGTCACCAATAACATTTTGCCAAACCCTAACCTTGAATTACTTACACTATCCCATGTTGCTGAATAGAGCTCAAGGAAATGACGAAACTTTGTAGAGTCCATGGTAAATTTTATGTTCTCCAATCTTAACTGGGTGTTCACGTCATCATTCTACTCCTTCCTGATTAATTCTATCCTACTCTCCACAGCAACTGTGTGAAAACTTCTTATCTCTCCTCAAGTTCTCCATGGCATCTCTTGCCCCCACCCTTTCAGTTGACATACTGAAAAAAATGGGTCTGCCTACCCAGATGTCCCCCATTCTTTCTTCCTCTTCCTCAACTCATATTACTCAGTCATTTTTACACATTTTACCCATTATCTCCTCCACACTGTTCTTGGATGAAGAGAAGACTATTCTTCTTGCCAAGGCCAACCTCTTTACATGTACCCATCATCTCATCCTCCCTTAGCTTCTTTAGAAGATTGTTACCTCCAATACCCTTGCTTTTTCTTATCTTCAGTCTTTTCCTGTCTGCTGGCACCTTCCTTTCTGCATATAAACATGTCTGTTTTTCCTTTAAAAAGAGCCTCATTTGATCCAAACATCTCCACTGGCTGTAGTTGTATATCTCAATGGGTTTTTTTTGTGAAAAACTCCTTGAGAAAGTTGTCTACTTTTAACATGTCTTCTTCTCTTTTTCTTCTCTTCTAAACCTTCTGTAGTCTGGCTTCCAAACTAATCTTTCAACTCATATTGCTCTCTGCAATGTTACCAGTGATCTCCTAATTGTCAAATCTAATGGCCTTTTCCCAGTCTTCATCTTTCTTGACCTCTCCTGCAAGATTCAACAGAGCTGATCACCTTATCCTCCCTATATTATCCCCTCTCTGGGTTTTTATTCCAGTCCTCTCCTGGTTCTCCTCTTACCTGTCTGCTCTTTCTCAGTCTCCTTTGCCGGTCTCTCATCCATATCACACACACTAACAATGAGAAATCCCCCAGGTTGTGTTCTGGACCTTCTTCTTCTATGAAATCTCATTTGGGGATCTGAGCAGCTCCCATGGGTTCAGTTGTCTTCTCTATGCAGATGATTCCCAGGAATATATATCTAGCCCTAATTTTTCTCCTAAGCCACAATACTGTAATATCATCTGTCTTTTAGACATCTCAAACTGAGTGTTCCAGATGGTTTTCAAATTCAACATGCCTAAAACAACTAATTATCTTTTCCTCCAAATCTTCCCCTCTTTCCAACATTTTTATTACTCTTGAGGTCACCACCACCCTCTCAGTCACAGATATTCACAAACTCTGTCATCTTTGACTCTTAACTTTGAGCCAGTTCATATGTTCTTCAGTTCAATCCATTGTCAAGTCTTATTTCTGCCTTTACAATATCTCTTATATGTCCACTTCTTTCTGCCCACACAGCTACCATGCTAATTAAAGCCCTTATCACCTCTTCCTTGGACTACTAAAACAGCCTTTTTAGAAAAATTATGTATTTTTTTCATTCATCGAAAATCTGCCTTGTTTTCCTCCCACCTTAGGCACCTCCTGCTACCTGAAAAATGAAAGAACAAAACCTCCATTATAAAATCAAGCAAAACAAATTTCCACATTGTCCATATTCAAATACATACATATATATGTGTGTGTGTATATCTATATCTATATCTATATCTATATCTATATCTATATATATGGGTATACATATACATACACACACACACACATATATATATACACATACATACATATATCTATATCTGTATATAGAATTCTGCATTCTGAGTCCTTCCTCTCTCTGTCAGGAGGTAGGTAGACTAATGAAACCATCATTGGTCTTCTGGAATTGTTGTTGGTCATGACACTGATCAGACTTCCTCATTCTTTCAAGTATGTTTGTGTTTTACATATTGCATAAATTGTTCTCCTGGTTCTTTTCGCTTCCCTCAGTTCATATAAGCCTTCCCAGGTTTTTCTGAAGCAATCCCCTTCATCATTTCTTATACCACAATAGTATTTGATCATATTTAGATACCATAACTTATTCATCCTTTCCCCACTGAAGGAGTACCCCATTCTTAATTACCTCATAAAGAGCTACAAATATTTTTTGCATACTCTTAGTTAGACTTTGTTTTGCTTTGGATTAACCCCTGCCTTCATCTGCTTTCCCTCTAATTCCCTCAATCTCTTCTCCCTTTTCCTCCCTATTTCCCCCCTATTTCACAATTAAGTGAAATACGTTCCTGTACTCAGCTGTGTATATGTATGTTCTTCCCTGCAATCATATTCTAATTAGTTTCCCTGTCTCAAGTTTCTCCCTACTCCAATCCATCCTCCACTCAGTTGTCAAAATAATTTTTCTAAAATGTTAAGTCTGACGTTAGCACTTTCCTGCTAAAGGAGCGCCAAGTGACTCCCTATTACCTCTAGGATTAAATATAAAATCTTCTGTTTGTCATTTAAAGCCCATCATAACCTGATCTATTTCTGCCTTTCCAGGCTCTTTACACTTTACTGTCCTCTATGAGGGACTCTGAGACCCAACTGCACTGGTCTGTGTGATGTTTTTCATGCACAACAAACACTCCATCTCCCATCTCTGCCTTTGTCTTTGCTGGTTCCCAAGATAACATCCCTTCTTACCTCTGGCTTTCAGTTTCCCTACCTTTCTTCAAGATTCAGATCAAATATTCCATTCTGTAGGAAGTCCTACCTGGTTTTCCCATCCACTAATACCTTCCCCTCTGAGATTACCTTCCATTTCCTCTGCATGTGCCTTATATATTCATAGTTATTCTCGAGTTGTCTCCTCTATTTGAATATTAGCTCCTCGAGGACAAGGGCTATTTTTGTCTTTCTTTATACCTCCAGCACTTACTTAGTGCAGTGATTGGCAGATAGTGAACTCTTAGTAGATGATTGTTCATAAATGACTGGTGGAGGGAAAGGTGGAAATGCAATCAGCAGAAAGAGTGGCAGCTCCAGCAGCAAGGTGATAGTGGGTGATTTGATGGTGGACTGATAGTGAGTATTGATGAAGCTGCGACTTCTCCTCCTTGTCATTCCTGTTGAAGGAACCCTTCAGAGGATCACATCTGAACTGTTTCTCCCAGAGAAACTCCCAAAACCCATGATGGGCTCCAAATTTCCCTCCCCTCTCTGATTTATTTCTACCTTCAAACAAAGGTCATTTTACTGCTATGCATTTTTCTGGTCTTTACATTTATGAATAATGTGTGATTTAACTATTTTCTTTAAATTCACTTTATGTCAAGGTCAAGATCAGGGATGACCACTGTGTATTGTCAATCATGCAAACAGTCAATAAAACATCTACTATAAAAGCCAGGACCTGTGCTGATTACTGGGGGCACAAAGAAAGGTTAAAGACAGTTGCTGCTTTCAAGGAGCTCACAGTCTAATTGGGGAGACAACATGCAAACAACTTTTTTCTTTGTGTTGAGTCATTTTACTCATGCTCAACTCTCCATGACTCCATTTGGGTTGGTTTTTTGGGTTTGGTTTTTTTTTTTTGCAAAGTTACTGGAGTGGTTTGCCATTTCCTTCTCCAGTTCGTTTTACAGATGAGGAAACTGAGGCAAAAAGGTTAAGTGAGTACCTACAAGCTATAATCAGGATAAACTGGAGGTAATCAATAGAGGGAAGGCACTAAAATTAAGAGGGATTGGGAAAGACTTTCTATAGAAGGTAGAATTTTAGCTGGTATTTGAAGGAAGCCAGGGAATTCAGGAAGCAGAGATGAGGAGGGGGAGCATTCCAGGCATGAAAATGCCCTGAGTGAGCAAGTTTATATCTTTATTCCATTTCAGGCAAAGGAGAATGAAGGATGACAGGGGCTGTCTTGAACTACACAGAATTTAAATAGATCAGAGATCTAATTCTTCATCAGATGTTGGGAATTTTCCCAACTTGGGCTTCAGCAAGCTTTATGTTAGATGATTGTATAGTTTTGACTTTGTTAGTAACTTTCTGATGTAGATCATTCTCTCAAGTGGCAAAAGTGAACCGTATAGAGCAAGGGCCATTTCCCCCCCCCCCCTCCCCGCCCCAGGCAGAAACAAGGTCCTTGTAAACAAGTGTGATTGCTAAAAGCAAGGAATCATTAGGCAATACTCTACTCTCTAGTACAAAAAGGAAGGGGCATGGTAGAAACAGGAAACCAAAGCAAACATTATGCTCCTAGTCCACCTTGAGGAAAGAGAAAGCTGTGATCTGAGAAGAATTGGGCCTTCACTTTTTTTCTGTTGGAAAAGTGGAACATGGGAGGAGGAGGAGGAGGGGGAGGGAGAGCTGGAGGGGGAGAAGGGGGAGGAGGAGCGAAAAGAAGAGAGGGAAGAGGAGAAGAAGGAGGAGGAGGAGAAAGAGAAGAAGAGTGTTCAGGCAAAATTTTGCCTCTTCAACAACTGCTAGGTTACCTGTATATGTGTATCTACATGTACATATATACATGTATATTTGCATATATCTCTGTATCTGCATTTGGTGTAGAACCATTCTTTCACTGGGATCAGGAACTTCCAAGGAGGAAACTCCCTCTACCAATACAGATCTCAACTATTCCGAAACATAATCTTAAAGAATTGCCTGATTTTCTAAGTCTTATTGCCTCTAAGAGCATCAGAGACAGGATTTGAACCTAGGTTTGGTTTTTTTCCTCCGAAACCAGCTCTCTATCCACCATATATATAGCATTCCAAACCACCTTATCCAGAATTTCATTGCAGTCATCTGTCATCTTTCCTGATTCTCCCTGGGACTAGTGCCTTTCCTTGTCCCCCAAATTACTTTCTCCGTAGTTTAGCAGCTAAGTTGTATAATGGATAGAGCTCTGGGCCTGTAGTCAAGAACTCAGTTCAAATGCAGCCTCAGATACTAACTGCATGACCCTGGGCAAGTCACTTAACCTCTGTGTTTTGGTTTCCCCATTGGTAAATTGGGAATCATAATAACACCTACCTCACATGGTTATTGGGAAGATCAAATAAAATAATATTTGTAAAGTGCTTAGCACAGTGCCCGGAACAGTAGGCATTTAATAAATGCTTTTGAAAAAAATCTATATGCATGGTATATCTCCCTACTAGTCTCTGAGGGCTGATGATATTTCCTTTTGTCTTCGTACCCCTAGTAACTTGCAGCGTCTTGCTTAATAAATGCTTGTTGAATTGAATTAAATACATATACACCTTAGCTTTAAATTGCATATAGGCAACATTTCCAGGGATATGCAGATGAAATAGTAAGGGATGATTTTTACAGCTGACCTTTTGCCACAATTGGACTTTATTTGGGGACTCGTTAATGTTTATTGAAATCTAAAGCTGAGCTAGGGACTGTGCAGAACAGATGGTTCTCCATTTTCTATACCCAATAGTCAGACAGGAAACACACAGATGGTTGAGTCAGAATGTGCCCTGGTCATGTCTCGGTGGACGTATCACAAATCTTTGAGAGTCTAGACTAGAGAATCTTTCCAAAATGAAGCCAGAGCCATGTGTCCCAGGCACTCCTATTTCTCAAAACAGTTTCTCTGATCTCTACCCAAAGCATCCATAATCCCGTTGCTCTGGCCTTCAGACTACCACACTCAGTGACTAGCAGCAGCCTCGACTGCAGATTCATTACATATTATTTATCTCTTATGAAGTTGTTTCTCTTTAGGGCTTCCATCCCAACAGCAAGCTCTTTCCTCCCGCAAAGGCATGGCTGTGGATAACAGAGACTGATGGCCACACAAATCAGAATTTTCTGAGATCTAGCGCGGTCTCCTATAGGTGCACAGGCATGGCCTTGGGGGAGAACTTTGTAGAGGGGACAGGGAAAGATCCGAATGTGATTCCTAAGCTGATACATTAAAGAAAGATTCTTTGCTTTATAGAAGAATTTGTTGTAGTACTCATTTTAGAAAGTGGACCATTGTTGCTGTTGTTGTTGAGTTATTCCAGTCATATCGGATTCTTCACAACCACATCTGGAGTTTTCTTGGCAAAGATACTAGAGTGGTTTGTCATTTCCTTCTCCAGCTCATTTTACAGATGAGGAAACTGAGACAAACAGGGTTTAGGTGACTTGCCCAGGGTCATACATCTAATAAGTATCTGAAGCCAGGTTTGAATTCAAGTCTTCCCAACTCCAGGCTTGGTACTCTATCTACTGTGCCACCTAACTACCCTGGACTATCCTACATCAATGAAAATATGATTCAATTTACAACAATTCAGTTTACTATTAACTTTTCAGGAACTCATCTGTTAAATGAAATATGAGAGTGCTATACTTGAGGTGACTTTGAGTAACATTTTTCTTTTGCCACCAGTTACACGAATCAAAACTTTAGTTGTCTCTTCCTCTTCTGGGCTTAGAAAATTGGAATATGCAATCCCAGAAACATAGGATCATTCCCTCCCTACCTACTTTTGCTTATTTACTCATCTGACTTTGTAGACGTTAGATACCATTTGCAAAGGCAAAGACCAATTTTCTCATTAAAAAGAAAAGAGGAAGAGACCTGGACAATGAGACCAATTTGTTGAGTATTTGGTCTTTTTCATAAGAATATTGCAATGATATCTGGTGGCTTTTTTTTCTAATTTTTAAACCCTAGAACTCTGTCTGAGATGTACGAAGACAAACTGAAGAAAACTCTTTCTAATAAAAAACTCCTACTTCTTTTATTTTAATTTGCAGGTTGCCTGAGACCCCTGGCTTCTGCTAATGGTTACGTCAACATGTCTGAGTACCAGTCCAACTTCCCCGTGGGGGCAGTGATTGCCTACCATTGCTTCCCAGGATTCAAACTAGAGGGGTCAGAGTATCTCGAGTGCTTATATAACCTTATCTGGTCATATAGTCCACCCAGGTGCCTTGCTTTAGAAGGTAACATATCTTATTATCTTCTGTTTTATTGAGGTTTATTAAACATGTACATTTGGATGAATGGGAGAAAAACTCAGAGAATATACATTTGGCACAGGTGTGTATTGTGTCCTGCCCTAGTCTCGAGTCCATAGAGTTATTTACAACATCTTTCATGAGATCATGTTGACAATTAAACAGGAAATAAAATTCGTTTCTCCCATTTTTCTATTTTGAACAGAGAAGTAGGAAGGGAGAAGAGAGAGTAAAAGTTTCAAGCATCAAAGGCTAAACTGAAAAATATCACTATGTTAAATGAATTGTCTTATAAAATTAATTTTTCTACAACAAATGAAAACAGATTGTATTATAGCATCGTATTTCTCACCGATTTTTTTGTTGTTATATTGATGCTTCCACTGTATTTTCATGTACTTTATAGCTGTGTTGTAAATGTTTTGCTGCAAGTGCAAATGAGATAGCCTGAAAGCAAAAGCTTTATTTCTTTTAGTTATATATGCATAGATGTGTGTGCGTACACAGACCTGCAATTACTTTAGGAGGCAGTAAATACTCAAGAGTACTGACCAACAGCATAAGACAAAGAAGGGGAAGGTATGAAAATCGTGGCAAAAGGGAGGGCCCATAGGGATGGAATTCGTAAAAACTTCTCCATAGCACAGGGAACATGTATACCCATTATCTCATTGCTTTTCAGGGGTAAATACCATAAACAAAGAGCACTAACAGGTTGGTTTCTGCTCCCACTTCATCTGTGAAGCAAGGGGATTGGGCTGGATGATCTCTAAGGGTCTTTCCAGCCATAAATGCTATGACACCAAGAGGAAAGAATCCAATATACTCTAGGTTCCTATCATGTCCAGTTCACAATGCAAGCCAGTTCACTAAACAACAAGGTGCTATGGGTGGGAAGGAGACAGATAGCTAAAACAAAAGAGGTAGAAGATATGGTCCTTTCCTTCAAGGACCTCACAGCAGAATTTAGTCTAACTTAGAACACCAAACTCAAAAGAAAAGAGAATGGGCACATGTCTGCAATAGAAAAAAAATCATAGATTCACAGAATTAGGAAGGACCTCAGAAGTCATCTATTCCAATCTGTATCCACATAGGAATAACATCTACCATATCCCCAATAAATGGTCATCTGGACTCCTCTTAAATACCTCCAGTCTATTTGGAAAATTCGCTGTGCCATCAGAAGCTGAGATGTTCATTCTCTTTTTTGGACATTTTTACTTGTTAGGAAGTTTTTCTTTATATTAGACTTTCATCTATGATTTCTATGCTATAACTATATAGTTATCCTTTCCACATTGTGAGAGTGAGGGGTACAGCACCCCCATGATCTGGAAATTTTTTGGCCTTACCTTTGTACCAGAGAAGAGGTCCCAATTTTTTCTTATTCTTTTGTGAGGTGTTTACTGTACCTTATTGTAAAATTTGGGTATATTTATGATATTAAAAGATAAAATATGTTGATATTATATAATACTATACATATATTTTATGCATTTCTGAGTTTCTGAACTTTCTCTGTGTCATCTGCTGCCTTCATGTGTCATCTGCGGCTTCTGCAAAATTTCTCCCTAATTTCCATTTAATTTCTTATGCCAACTTGCGATATACCAGAACTATGATGGGAAAAGTTGCTATGTGGAAGGGATAACTGTCCTATGATGTCATTCTATACTTTGGAACTAATCAGTCAGTCAATCAATGTAAACTCCTTGCAAATAGAAATTATTTTATTCTTTGTACTTGTGTCCCAAGTGCTTAGCACAATATCTGACATATTTTTTTCAGTCGTTCCATCATATCTGACTCTTCATGATTTTGTATAGGCTTTTCTTTCTTTCTTTTTTTTTCTTTCTTCTTTCTTCTTTTTTTTTCTTTATTTTCTTATTTTTTAAAATAAATTAATTTATTTATTTCTATTTATTCATTCGTTTCCATGAGATTTTGAGTTACAAATTTTCTCCCCATCTTTCCCCTACCCAACACTTCAAGACAGCCATCCCACTGTATAACCCCTCCCCCAATCTGCTCTCTCCTATGTCCTCCCCCTTGCCCAGTGACTTTCCAGTAGGGCAGGATGAATCTCCCTTCTACAGTACCTGTGTATCTTAATTCTGTATGGGCTTTTCTTGGCCAAGATACTGGAATAATTTGTGATTCCTGCTCTAGTATATTAAGGCAAACAGAGGTTAAGTGACTTGCTCAGGCTCATACAGCTAATAAGATCCAAGGCCAGATTTGAACTTAGGTCTTCCTGACTCCAGACCTAGTACTCTATCCATTGAAGTCATCTAAGCTGCCTCAGTATGTGCCTGACACATAGCAAGGACTCAATACAATACTTGCTGAATGGTTGATCAAAAATAATTTGGGCTTAAGCATATGGTGTATCCTAGAGATGCAAATACAAAGAGTGAAGTAATTGCCATTCTCAAGAAGATATTAGGCAGCAACATATACACATCTAAGTGTAATATGTGTGTGTGTATGTATATATATAATTAATATAAATAGAATAAAGACAAAATAAAAGCAAGATACTTGAATACAAGGATGTTAGGCAGGGAGGGTCTAGCAGTTGTATATTGAGAAATGCATGTAGTTATACAGCTTATGCTGCATTTTATAAAAAGAAAGGGATGCTAGGAGGTCAAAGTGAGAAGGAAATGCATTCCTGGTATGGGGGATGGTTAGTGCAAAGGCCATCAGAAGATGGAGTGCCTGATGGGAGGAATAGAGAGAAGGACAGTTAGAATCCAGACTGGATTATAGAGTTTGGGGAGGGGATTAATGTATAATGAGGCTGAAAACAGGTTTTGTAAGTCTCTAAAAACCCAAAGAGGTTTTCTTGAGGCAATATGGAGATATTAACATTTATTGAGCAGAACAGTGATGAAAGTCAGTGTAACAAAGGAAAATCACCTTAGTAGCAACATGGAGTGTGTACTAGAGCAGGGCTTCTTAAAATTTTTCTACTTTTGACCCCCTTTTGTTTTATGGCAGCATTGGTTGTGTTGTGTGGCCTGAAGCCATGTGCAGTGCAAAGTGAGCGTGCTGTATGTTCACAACCAAGGCTACAGTGAAGTTTCTAGATGCAATTGTAACAGTAATTAATTTAGCAGGTACTTAGCCCTTAGTAACTAAGGGCTAAATACCTCTTGAAAGAAACAGAAGGTGTGAACTCTGTCTCCTGTTGCTGATATAACAGGAAGGGGTTGGCTGAGACAGGAAGCCAGTGTGTGTGTGTGTGTGAGTGTGTGTGTGTGTGTGTGTGTGTGTGTGTGTAAGAAGAGTTCCAGAGAGAGACAGAATCAGGAATTTTCCTCCTGGTGGCTCCTGATGGAGGGAGCAGAATTTTCACAGCATCTGGAAGCTGGGCCGCTGGACTGAGAACTGAGTTGGAGTTTTCTATGAGACCAGAATCTGGTGAAGGCTGAAGTTGCCTGGAAGGCTGAAGTGGCTGCTGCCTCCTGAAAGGCTGCCTGAAAGGCTGAGAGGGTCACCTGGAAAGCCAGGATTTCTTCTGGGTCCTGGGGCCAGCTGAACTGCTGGAGGACTGAAGAAACATTACCAGGATGAGGCTTTGTTTGTTTGTGGCTTGGTTGGTCCTTGAGTTCCCAACAACAGAAGTGGTGAAGGTTTTGAGATGTGCTGGATCTTATGAACTTCAGTGTGTACCAAGAACTGCCTGGAGGACTGGACAAGAACCTGCGAGCTGTCTGCCTCTGAATCCAGGTGACTGTTTGGTGGATTCAGGTAGTAGCTGGGACCATGGAAGGGGATCCTGGGAATCTGAGAGTCCACCCTGAGTCAAGATGAAGAAAAGGCCTCTCCTTGGATATTGAATGTGTCATGAAATTGAAATTTACTAGACACCAAGGGGTGGAGGGTTTGTGTGATTTTCTAATGACTGTACTTAGTGATTAATGATGTTCAGTAATTGTGAATCTAGATAAGTGACTGATTAAGTTAATCTATAATTGCCCCATGAGTGGAAGATTGATTATTGTATTGTGGAATGATTAATGATTAAGTAAGGTGGGTTTCCCCCTTAGGGAAGCCAAATGATTATTTGAATGATTAAGTAAGGAGGGTTTCCCCCTTAGGGAAACCAGATGATTATTATTTTGTTCTTTGTTCTAAGTACTGCAGCCACTTTGGCGAAAAACTATGTGGCCATTCTAATGTTAAGCTGTTGTGAACACTATATTGTGATTTTCTGTGATAAGATGTAATGTTGTGAATATTATACTGTACCTTGATTTTCTGAGAAAGTTTGCCTTGATCTGTTATGGAATAAATGGAGTGTTCACTATACTGTGTAATCAGAACCTTAAAAGCCGTTCACAGTAGCATTCTTTTGGGAAGCTGCTCGTGCATGGCGTTACAGCAACACAGGCAAGGGCTGTCAAAAACACCTCAGATTCTTTACAAGTTTGATTTTTAGTTAATTTTTGGTCATTGCTCATTCAGAAACCTTTTACTGTTATCAAATTTTTCTCAACCAACAGTTTAAGAAGCACCCGTACTAGAGTAGTACAAGACTTGAGACAGGGAAACCAATTAGTAGAACATTGCAGTAGTCCAGGTAAAAGGTTATAAGGGCCTGGTCTGAACTGGTGACTGAGTGAGTAAAGAGACAGGGTCATATGAGAGAGATATGTAGGTAGAAATGACAAGATTTGGCAACCAATTGGATATATAAAATGAACGAGAGTGAGAAGTCAAGGATAACACTGAGATTTTGAGCTTAAGCAGACATAGGAATGGTAGAGCCTGTGGCAGAAACATGAAAGTTTGGAAGAGGTAATAAGATACATTTTTGACATATTAACTTTGAAATGTCTCTGGGACTACTAGATGAAAATGTCCAATAGGCAATTGGTGATGTGGGACCATCTAACTCAGGGAAGAGACTGGAGCTGCATATATAGTTCTGTGAAGTATCTGCTTAGAGATGATCAGTAAACCAGTGGGAGGTGATAAGGTCACCTCCAGAGAATGTAGAGTGAGAAGAAGATCCTGGATCGAGACTTGAAGAACAGTTATAGTTAGGGGTCATGATAAAGATAAGGAGCTAGCAAAGGAGAATGAGGAGTGGGAGGAGAACCAGGAGGGAGTGCTGGGCAAGAATACCTGGTGAGGAGAGAGTATCAGGGAGGAACAGATGATCAGCAGCATTGAATGCAGCAGATAAATCAAGAAAAAATGAGGACTGAGAAAAGACCATCAGATCTGGCAATGAATGGATCATTGGTGACTTTGAAGAGATTTCAGCTAATTGATAAGATCAAAAACCGGATTACAAAGTACTGAGTAGTGAACAGCAAGTATAGACAGCTTTTATATATGAAGGCAGTAAGCTAGGAACCAGTAAATAGGGAAAGGATTTGAGAAAAAGGAGGGGAAAATTTAGGGTTCAGTCTCAATTCACCAAGCATTTATTAAGTGCCTACTGTGTGCCAGGCATTGTGCTAAAGTGCTAGGAGAAGAAAGGAAGGAGGAAAGAATGAGAGGATAGAGGAAAAGGAGTGGAGGAGGAAAGAGGAGGGAAAAGAGGGAAAGAAGGAAAAGAAAAAAGCCATCTCTGCCTGCTTTCAAGGAGCACACAGTCTAGTGTGGTGAAACAACATGTAAATAACCATGTACAAGGTTTATATTCAGGACAAGTTGTAGATAATCTTAGAGGGAAGGAACTAGCATTAAGGGGAATGAAGGTCTTCTTGTAGAAGATGAGATTTTTAATTGGGACTAGAAGGAAATGAGGCAGACCAGGATATGGCGATGAGGAAGGAGAGAATTCCAGGTAAAGGACAGCCAGCGGAAATCCTCAGAGACTGGAGATGTTTGAGAAGCAGCAAGGAGGTCTTGTCACAGAGTACCTGGAGGGGGAGTAAGTTGTGAGAGAAGACTGGAAAGGTAGGAAGGGCCAGATTATGAGGAACTTGTTGGAAGAAACTGTTAGAGAACGGGGAAATGGATGGCGTCAAGTGTCCATAAGAAGGGTTGGCCTTGTCAGGGAATGAGGGAAAGGAGAAGAAAGTGAGGGGTTGCGTCAAGGGATTTTGAGATGAAGAGAAAGGCAGAAGAAGGAGCCCATGGCAAATGGCAGATGAGGTACTCAATTTTATAAGGTGGAGAGAAGGGAAGGTATATAAACAGAAGGAAGAGAAGGTTTGGAATAGCTCCTGTGGGGAGTGAAATAGGAAATCAGCTAGGGAGAAATAAAAGAATAATAATAGCTAACATTTATATAACTTAGTATTATTTATGTAATATTTTAATTACATTAACAATGTATTAATATATTTTATTTTTCAAAGCGTTTCATATATATGCATATATGTGTGTGTATGCATATATATGTTTATATATATATATATACATATATATATATATATATATATATATATATATATACACACATATATGTAAAATTTGATCTGTACAACAACCCTGTGAGATAGATAGCTGCTATTATTATCCCCATCTTACATATGGGAAAATTGAGACTAAGAGAGATAAGTGAATTGTCTACAGTCATCCAGATAGTAAGTGTCTAAGGTAGGATTCAAACTTGGGTCTTCCTGACTCCAAGTCCAGCACTCTGCCCACTGCACCACCCAGCTGCCTTTATGGAGTGAAGGCCCAGTTGAGATTTAATTTCCTATATTTGTAGTGTACCCTGCTAGCACAATTGTGGAACTTCCTTTAGCTCTGTTCAGCAGCCCCTGAGTAGGAGTAGAGAAAGCAGATGGTGGATCAAGCTAATTTCTTTTCCACATGGTACCCCCTCAAATACTAGAATTAAAGCTAACTATGTTATCCAGGTTAAAAATTCACATGTTGCTTCAACTATTGTTAAGTTCCTTCACCATTTGGGTTAGTTTTCTTTGCTCGTGCTCAAGAAGGATGTCAGTGTCCTTCCTAAAGAGGTGCCCAAACCTAAAGGAAATACTCCATCTGTAGTAGCAGGACTAGCATGGCCATCATTCTGGATGCAGCATTTCTAATGTTAAAGGAGCCCAAATTTGCATTAGCTTTTGTGATTGCCTTCATACTACTGACTCACATAATGTGCAGTCCTCAAAAAAAAAAAGTGGTTGGGTTTTTTTTACAACTGTTATCTGGAAACATATTTGTAGAGCTGATTTTTCTAAACTTATGCAGGATTTGCATTTGTTATCCATGAAGCATCATGTCTATGTATCATTGATGCTTTCTTTAAGAAGGAAGTCAGAAGTCACTGAACATGACCAGCACACAAGGGAGAACAGAAAGAAATGAGATTTACTACATCGTAACAGAAGGGAAATGACTCATTACTGATGTGACATTCATTTTAAAATCAGCTTATCTGTGTATAGTTAGATCATCAACTGTTTAAAGCAAAGTTCAAAATCACTACTAAATAAAGGAAAAGTTAAAAATGAGAAAACACATACAGTCATAGCAGCTCTGACCCAACCTGTCCAAAGACTGTTAACAGTAGAGAAAGAAATGAACCGAGGAGGTGAGAGGAGTAAAGAGAAAGAAGAGAAGGGGTGAGAAGAGGGGCAGAAAGGAGGAGAGCAAAAAGGAGAATAGGAAACAAGAGGTAGGAAGCATGAAGACATTGTTACCATATCCTGAAGAAGGTTAACTAATACAAAATAGAGAAAGAATTCAGATTGTGGGGACACCTAAAATGTCAGGAAAAAGAATCTCAACTCTACTTAAGAGATAAAATGGAGCCATTGAAGACATTTGACAAGAAGAGTGACATAATGGTCAACAGAGAGTCACTGAACCTCTCTAAACTCTCAGTTTACTTATCTGTAAAATGGGAATAGGACTACCTCTTAAATTTGTTGGGAAGACAAACTGAGATAATATGTGTAAAGCCCATTTCAAGCTTTAAAACACCTCAAAATGTGAACTGTTATTATATTGTTCATAAGAGAGGTTATTCTCACTGAAATATAAAACATGAATTGAAAGAAGAGAATGTAAACAGGAAAGTCATTTGGGAAGCTGGTACAAGAGTCTAAGCAGGTAGTAATAAGGATCTGAATTAGCATGGTAGTAATGGAAATAAAGACAGCAAGGCTATGAAGTCAGGAAGGCTCATGTTCTTGAGTTCAAATGTGGCCTTGGATACGTATTAACTGTGTGACTCTGGGTGAGTCACTTAACCCTGTTTGCCTCAATTTCCTCATCTGTAAAATGTGCTAGAGAAGGAAATGGCAAACCACTCCAGTATCTCTGCCAAGAAAATGCCAAATGGGGCCATCAAGAGTCAGACATGATTGAAAAATGACTGAACAACAAAAGTGGGAATAAAAAGAGAGGAAGGCAGAGATGTGAGAAATAGTGCCACGCTCAGCTTGGGAAGTGTGGTTAACTGATTGTAACTCCTAAGAAGTGACTGAGTAATAAAAGTCAAAGATGCCCCCAAGGTTGAGAATGCAAGACACTGGATAGATAGTGTTTCTGCCACAGAGAAATCATGAAGTTAAAAGAAAGAAGAGATTGGGAAAGACAGATTGGCAGCTCAATTTGGACATGGTGAGTTTAAAGAAACAATGAGACAAGCAGGAGGGTCTGGCTCCTTCTGGGGCCACCAAAGCACACAAAAACCCTGGTTAGAAAGGTAAGAAGAGAACCAAGAAAATGTGGAGTCTCTGAAGCAAAAGAAGAAAGTGTATTCATTAAAAGGGAGAATGATCAACCATCAAAAGTAACAGAAACCAAGGGAAGCATTTAAATATGAAAAACGAACAGGTAGATGAAGTGACTTAGGTATCCTGAAGCAGTCAGATATAGTCAAATATTTATCAGAAACAGTTCCCATACTGATTCCCCTGGGCCTGATGAGAGACCAGAAATGTTGAGCGAGAAACCCCCAGGGATACAGGGATCTTGAGACCAGAGTTCCCAGGGCAAGGTCACCTGGAATGAATTCACAGACTTAAGCATTAAGTCAAGGTGGCAAAGATTTACTTTTATGCTATGCAGCAGGCAAGAATTCTTAGGGAACCTGCAACCTTAGAGGGCACAGTTAAAGTTTATATGGGATAAACTATAGTAAAACATATGCCAAATATGCTAACTAGGTGAGTCAGGGCAGGATTAGGGAGTGGTTAAGGAGTGATCAGTTCTTGAAGGAATATGCACTTTTAATATCTACTGTGCAGATATTTTACCCAGAGTTCACTGGGAAATAGCCCAAGGAGGGGCAACAAGGAGGTGTGGTTTTAGGTCTGAAACATCACTAAGTCAACTAACAGTCAGGGATGACTGAGAAATACCCAGGCTGCCCCCATCAAGGTCTTGTTAGACAAGATAAACTCAAGGGAGTATACTATGACTAAGTCTAGGATATATATGATAGGTCAGTGAGTAGTAAATATCTTTATGACTCAGTACACAACTGGTTCAAACTACCAAATTCTGTAGGTGCGGCTGGTTACTGTATCAGGAAGAGAGATAAGTATTTTGCTAGGGCATCCTGCCCTTGCCTTGGAGAGAAACTGCCTGAGACAGTGTTTTGAGGCTAGGAAGAAATATAATTTTGGAACTGAATGTGATTTTGGAACTGGGGTTCAAGCACAGGCACAGAAGCACTCTATTAGGTCCACAACCTGCTTGACAAGTAGCTCAATCCAGATCTAAGAGGATCAGGAATGGTGGACTTCTGCAGATTGGGGTCCCAGAAAATGACTAAGAGGGCTAGAGGAAGACTCATGGTGGGAGTCATAGGTGGCAACATGTTGTCTAGCATCCTAAAAAGCTCTCTATGGGAGATTTATGATCAAATATGGGCAAGATGGGTAACTAGGTGGTACAGTGGATAGTGTTGGTTCTGGAGCCAAGAAGACATCTTCCTGAGCTTAATTCCTAGCTGCAGACACTTACTAGTTGTGTGACTCTGGACAAGTCACTTAAACCTGTTTGCCTCAATTTCCTTATCTGTAAATGATCTGGAGAAGGAAATGGCAAACCATTCCAGTATCTTTGCCCAAAATAAAAAACAAAACCCAAATGGGATTACAAAGAGTCAGGCATGACTGAAGCAATTGAACAAAACAAAAATGGTTGTGAGACTTTGTTACAGGGGTGTTTTGTGAAAAATATTTTGTATATTGGCAAATCACTATATAGAGTTAAATTGCTGCTATCCTAAATGTCCTGCAGAGTGCCTCAATCATCTCTTCTATTTTCTAGTTAGCACTGTTTGTGATAGAACAAGCCTAAAATTGCAAAATCTTAAACAATAACAACAGAATCACATTTTTAAAAAACCAAAACACTAGGAACCTGAAAGGATCTATTCATCTCTGTCACATTCATAATCATTCCTAAGGCCAAGGTATGTTTGGAATAACCAAAATTTTTATGGAGAAAAATTTTCAATTTCCCACTTTCCCCACTTCCCATTCCTGAGAATCTAATTTAGAAAGAATCAGCAGCATTTCTTGACTAACTTCTTAGCACCGTGCTTGGTACTTAATAAATGTTCAGTTTATTGACTGACCTGCCAGTGCTTAGCAGGGTGTGAGCCCCCATGGAGCTACAAAGACAGTTAAGCTCGTGATCCCTTATTTGAAAAATTTTAAAGTCTAAGAAATAAAAGAAACTAAAGAATCACCCATTGGTAGCATCTGTGTGGGTCACTCTACATAGAGGAACCCAGGTTCATTTGGAATTCTTTTGGAAGAGGGGGATGATTTTAACCACCCTTCATCAGTCAGTCATTCAAGTGCCTACTGTGTCCCAGACACTGTGCTAAGGAGGTGGCCAATAAATTCTACTGACCTCATGATGTTACAGTATTAGAAAAATAAAATCATCACCAAAGATTTACTCTTTTCTTGGATCAGAGACTTAGAGCTAGAATGGACCCCAGAGACCACCCAGTCCCTTAATTTCACAGATAAAGGACACTGAGGCCCAAAGTCACACAGGTAGTGTCAGAGGGGGGATATGAATCCAGGACCTTGGACCCCAGTCAGTTCCTTACCCGTGTTTCCTCCCTTTCACATTTTTCCCATTGAATGTCAATTAAAACACATGTTGGTTTAACCTAAGGTTAGAACCAGAGTTTCCCCATTTGATTAGCCTGGGTGGGCTCAGTCTTTATTATTCCTACTGTTTGTATGTCGTAGGCCTCTTCCTTAGAAGGGACTGTATGTTCTGAGAAACTTATTTGTGAAGGTTGAAACTACTTACTTTGTGTGAGGTACAGAGGCAGCATGGAGGTGTGTTAATAGTCTGAAGGGTGGGAAAACAGAAGAAATATTGAGGGTTGTAAAAATAAATAATATGAAACCACAATGCAGTAAGCCGTTTCTGAGGAAATGTCAAGAGGGATGCATGCAGAGGCGGTCTTGGGAGAAGAGGTAATAAAAACACACTTAGACTCCATTAAGCACCCAGTTCCATTTAGTCTGGTACTGTGCTCACTAACAATGTGTGACGGTAGGAGAGACAGGGTGCCTTCCCTTCATGGTGGAGAGTCATTCGAAAGTCACGGAGTGTTTGGAGCATTCAGCTAGCATTCTAACTAGCTAGATACAGCTGGAAACAGCTCAGATATCCAAGTACAAATCCAGAGTGAAATTTAAAGTTAAATCCAACCTGTATTCAAAAGACAGGATAATTATACAGTGTTAGAACCTGGGTAATCAGAGACAGAAGGGAAGGATGTACCAGGAAGAGATCAAGAGTTTGGAGACTCTCTTTGCCTCACTTGAAAGGTGATGGCAGCTGGAAGGCATGGAGTTTTCCTAGGATACTGTTTTTTGTTGTTATTGTTCAGTATTGTTCAACTCTTCGTGATCCCATGTGGGGTTTCTTGCTTGGCAAAGACACTGGAGTGGTTTGCCATAACCTCCTCCAGATCTTTTTACACATGAAGAAATGAGACAAACAGAGTTAAGTGACTTGCCTAGGATCACACAGCTAGTAAGTGTGTCTGAGGCTGGGTTTGAACTTAGGAAGATGAGTCTTCCTGACGCCAGGTTCAGCCCTTCTATCCACTGTGCCATCTAGCCACCCCAGGGCGTTGTTTACCTAGTTGCTAGATGAAGACACTAGGTTTTCCTGCCAGAAGTCTTTACTCCATTGGGTCTCTAGGAGGGAACATGAAATCAATGCCAGAAAAAATTAGCCAGTCTCATTATTAGGAGCACAGAATAAGAAGGAAATACGCAATACTTTGTATAAGGTACCATCAGAATCGGTGTGTCTCATCCAGTGCAGCTAAAATCCCCTTCCCATGCAGCCAGATTACCCTGGGTCCCATATTCCCTAGAATTACATAGAATAGTTAGAATGGACTTGTTGACGTTAAGCCTTTGCAGTAAGATATCTGTGGTATTGAAAGAGTTAACGATGATAAAAATCTTTTCCTTATTTTGTGTCTGCCACTTCCTAAATCTAATATGAGATTACCATTTAGGAGAGATGGATTCCAGGAAAGCTTTAAATGAGGTCACCAAGGGCTTGTGGGTGGAGTTTGGTCAGCTTGTTTGTTTGTTTTTTCTCTAATAGGGGAATAAATGACTCCCAGGCCTGCAACTTCTGAAAGGTTTCATTTATAATGGCTCGGGCAATGGCTTCTCCAATGTTGACCTTTTCAACAGGCTTTTTCTGCCTGTGTTTCTGGCATTTCTCCCAGGAACAAGGGGACCTGACCTCATTAGGAACTGAACATCTTAAACTTTTTTTGTTGTTTTTATATTTCACCAAATACAGAGGGCAGAATGTCCCAAGTGGTTTTTTCCCTTCCCCTGTTTCACTTCAAAGCTCACATGGACTGAGAGAAAAGTTTAATCAGATAGTTTCTGATTCAATTACATGGAATACAGCAGTGTTGTTTCATAAGAGCCATATAGTGTCCAGGGAGCCTTTTAAGCCTATGTCTTTTTGTAAGAGGGAAAAAAAATAAGAAACTGAAAAACCTGTTTGGCAGAATGTAAAATAACTTGAAAGGTTCCCATTTGGGTTCAAAACTCAAGGCCCATGTAGTTTTTGCAGGTTCTAAGCTCTTGTCCTAGATTTTTCACTGGACTTTTTTCATCAGTAAAAACACACCTAGATAAAAAAAGGTTTGTTACAATTTCTCCTACCAGGAATCCCCCCTTAACTCAAAGAACTCCTCCAGACTTCAAAAGGAAGTCTGAGTAAGGGACAGGATTTGAACAACAGAGAAATCTGGCCCTTAACCCTATTTTAGAAAGATCAGTGATTTATTGTTTCTGGCCTAGGCTCCAGCGATACAAGCTGAATCCTTTCCAAGTTATTCCAGGGATGATTTTTACTAGACTACAAAATGTTTAAGCCTATAAACTTAAAACCAACTCCTCCCTCCATCTTGTTCTTCTGTCTCTAACCTACTTCTCCCTAGGTCCAGAGCACCTGTTCTCTGGGAGTACAAGGAAGCAAGGGAGAGCCATTGTGTTGAGCCTGTGCAGAGCAGAGAGACCCATGTGGACAATTTACATATTTTGACATACTCCTCATCATACCTCATTTACTGTTCTTGAGCTATCAGTCCTCTGCAATGATAATTACAGATCTTCTGTAAGCATTGTTATTAGTCCCACTTATCAAAAAGGAGGCAGGAAACACAGAAGACGGGGCTGAGGCAGGTGGGATTGTGGCTGCTTTTCACTACCAAGAGGACCCTTAACACCACAGATAATAATAACGAGATGTGATTTTGTCATTTTAATCTGCCATCCCTCGTTGCCTTCCCCTCTCAAACCAAACACAGAAAATTAAGGATTATATCAAAACATTTATTATTACCTAGCCATCTCCCTTCCCACATTCCAATTCCAGGCAAAAATATGACAGAGCCAATGACAAGTAATGGATTTCACATGTCTTAGGGTCAAAATGTATTGTCCTCATTGTCCATTGTTATTGTAATAATTCTAACACCCAACTTGAGGAGTTGGGGTGAAGTAGGACCATGTGAAGAGTGCCTTTCTTCTCCCCTCTCTATCCAGCATGCCAGTAAATTCTTTTTTCATTGAAAGGTGGAAAGAACTATTTCTGATTGTCCCAGGCAATATCCCTGGTCTTAGAATCATAGACTATTGGTGCTAGAAGGTGGGTAGATCGAAAGCTAACGTCTAAAGAGTGAGGTATCTTGTCCAAGGTCCCATTGGAACACCTCCCTCCCACCCCACTCCACCCCCAGTCCTCACCCTTAGGTATGCCACTAATTACATGGCTGTGTTATAAATAGTTTACATTAGCAGGAATCTCATTGGATCATATATATCTTATTTCTTTTTTTTTTTTAATTACTTCTCTTAGGGAGAAATCTTCCTTTCTTAGAACTGAAGAAAACATTGGCAAGACCAAACTTCCATTCCGCCCCCCCCTTCTCTCATGATGCATGTAAGCCCTTTCTGAAACAATATGGAGGCTGCTTTGTAAACAGAAAATGTATTCTGGGATATTGGCATATACACTATTGCTCAAAAGCTTCCACTGCCATGTTTGCTCCCTGGCAACAAGAGTTCTTCTATCTGACACAGTTTGTATCACAGCCACCTTGTCCATGACCCTGGCAAGGTTTTTCATTAGACAGAAATGCAAAATAGCAAGGAACCTGTTAATTTATCATTCTCAAGCAACAGTAAATTATTCTAGGAACATTTCCTCTTCTGTTCCTACATTACAAGAAAATCACAGCCTACAAGTCTTACTAGCATTTCATAGAGATTATGAGGCTTATGATTTTTTTTTAAAATAATGAGTGATTGACATTGGAATGTCTTCCTCTTCTGAATCATGCAGCATCCTTCTTCTCAGGAGTAGATTGTGCTATAGCTTCAATATGACTTTATTATTATCATCTTCATCTTCATCATCATTAATATTGAGTCCTGAAGCACTGATCCTTACTATGTTAAAAAAAAGAAGAGAGATACCTTTTATGTGCTTTTAACCAAATCCCCAGATCTTTTCCTGTCCCCTTGTTTTTGCATTGTAGGAGCATAGGATAATAGGAATTAGAGCCAAAGAGATCGTCTAATACAACCCTCTTCCCATTTTAGAGATGAAAAACTGAGTCTCATAAAGATGAAGTGGCTTACCCAAGCATCGGATATAAGCCTTGACTCCCAGCCCTCTGACTCCATATCTTGTACTAATTCTCATACTAACCCGTATCTCTTCCCTCTCCTTTTGAATGGTATTACTTGTGTTCAGCTCAGTAATCTGAAATTCCTCCTCATCCTTTGGCCTCGGGTGAGAGTTGTGCCAACACAGAATGTCTGACTTGTAAAGTTCCAGAGGAGATGAGGGGAGTGTTTTCTTTTCACTAGCCCATACATCAGACCCTTTCTTCCCATGCTCTTCTAGAGTGTGGCTCTCACTGGACCTGAGTCACAGTCACATTTGCTTCCCACTCTGTGTGGTTTGATGTATCTCATTTATATCTGGGTAGTTGTATACCTTTCCCTTACATAAGGGCCTTAGTTATGGGTGTGTGGCAGAGGGATGGTACCTTTCCCTCATTCTTACTTCTCCAACATTGAAGGGTAACCCCTAAAACTGATATTTGGTCATGGTTTAAAGTAGAGATGTCAAACTCAAATAAAAATGGGAGACACTACAAAGAAGGATCCCTGTGGGCACATATGGACTTAGAAAACCATATATTAGCCTTATCTATGTTTTATCTAGTATTTTTGTTTATTTTGTCAAATGTTTCCCAGTGATATTTTAATCTAGTTCCTTGCTTCACTTGGGAATAATGTAGGCACATATTTGACACCTCTGTTTTGAAGAAGCGGTAGAACAAAATAAAAATACCCAGAGAAGAAAAAGTAGAATAGTCTGAAAAAAGCAAGGAGGGTCCTCAAGCCCTACTTCCCACCCTTGCTTCCACCTGTGTAAAGCAGGGATCCAATGATTCAATGTGTGGGCAGTTTTCTATATTGAACTTAGAGAGACCAGCAATGGAGTGAGGTGAAAAGGATGCTGGATTTGGAGTCAGAAGCCCTGGGTTTGAATCCTGATTCTGCCACATCTGCTACATCACTAATGTGACCTTGTACAAGGCATAGAACTTCTGTGAACTTCAGATTCAATAGAACTAGATTATTTTGAGAAAGTATTAAATAACTCTGATGCTCTAATGCTGGGGATTGAAGTCAAAAAGAAAATCGCCCATTACCACTGCTAGCGTCTTCTCTCTAAGATCACCTTCCATCTACTCTTTGTACAAGGGCAGGTAGGTGGTGCCATAGTGCACAGAATGCCAGATCTGGTGTCAGGAAGACACGTATTAGCTGTATGACCCTGGGCAAGTCACTTAACCCTATTTGCCTCAGTTTCCTCATCTGTAAAATGAGCTAGAGAAGGAAATGGAAAACCACTTCAGTGTCTTTGCCAAAAAAACCCCAAATGAGGCCATGAAGAGTGGGACATGACTGAAATAACTCAACAACAATGAGGAATTATATAAAGTGGAGGTGAGAAGGAAGTGCCCTCCAGGAAGGAGAGCCTGCCAGAGAGGCAGGAATAGCCTGTTCAAGGACAGAGGCAGAACATAAAAGGTTGAGTATGAGTAACAACAAGCAGGCAAGTTTGGCTAGAACGTCAATTTCGTGAAAGAAAATAATATTCAATAAACCTGGAAAGGTAGGTAAAATACAGATTGTGAAGGGCTTTAAATGCCATCCAGAGGAGTTTTTATATTATCCTAGAGGCAAAAGGGAGCCTCTGAAGCTTCTTGAGGGAGCCAGTAACATGACTGCAACTTTGGAATTTCCATTTCTCATCTGGTAGAGGATGAATTGGAGAGTGGAGACACTGAGGGCAGGACTTGGGAAGTTATTGTTGTAATGGTCCAAGAGAGTGGTGATGAGGGCCTGAGCTGGGATGGTTCGGGTGTGAGTGGAAAGAAAGAGGCAGGTGTGAGATATATTGCAGAGTTAATTAATTAAGTTAATAGTTAATAATAATAATTAATAAGACTTGGTACCTGATATGACATGAGGAGTGAGAGTGAAGATGATCCCCAAGACTCCTTATAGCTCTACTAAATCCCAGCAACTGTGACTTCCTACAGCACACACTGAATGTTTCTGTCAGAGGGTGTCTATGAGATCAGAGAAGCTGTGTCTGAACTAGTGCGGCAAATGGGATATCCTTCTGGAGTGACCTTTGTATGTAAAGTTTTGAAATAGGGGCAATCAGTGCCGCTCATCTTTTACCTGCCATTGGCAATGATCTATAGGTTTTGGGGGTGTTTTTTTGTTTTTTGCAATGAGATCCACATTTGTACAGTGACAATCACCAACTTTTCTTTATATGATAAATTCTTTTTAATTATTCCAAATTCCAAACCATAAGAGGCTTCCTCCCCTGGTATAGTGCTGATAAATTATAATAGCAAGTACCCACCCTAAAGCTATACTCTTAGACAGGAGTCAAATTAACTTAGTTTGGGGCCAGGTCTTATGAATTATAATTATCCCTTTTAATCTGGCTGCCTGGGGATAATTTTCTCCTGAAGACAGAAACAGAAAAACACATTCCTTACCAAGGTCTCTCGTTCTCCTAGGAAACATACAGTCAAGACATTGCTTGCTCTCCAGACCCAGATGGACCAGCTTCCAAGGGAGATATTCTGGCCTACACAAGGTGGAACTCACAGCACTATAGGAAGGGAGGTCCTTGCTTCAAAGGAACCTTGGCTGTGAGCATTCCAGCTCTCAGGGAGAAATTCCCCCGTATGAGTAGATGCCAGCTCAGATCACCAGCATCAGGCTCGGCCCACCATTGATCTTTACAGGCTATGTATTGCTTTGGGGAGGAGGGGGAAGAATAACATGATGATAACATTTTTTCAGCTGGGTAACTCCCACTGTTTTTCTTCTCCCGAACGTCAGGGTGGACAGATATGTCAACCATGCTGCTTGATACAAAACTGCATCATTGCTCATGAGCCCTTTTACCTCCTGCAAAAAGGCAGCTAGTGGGTGATGGATCCTGGAAGCCAATCTGTCTCTGTCTGTCTCTGTCTCTGTCTGTCTGTCTGTCTCTGTCTGTCTGTCTGTCTCTTTCCTTTTCTTTTCATGGGATTCATTAATCTGACCAAAATAAATTCCAAGATTTTACCACACAATCTCTTGTAAATCCATAGAAAATAGAAAAATAAAATCTTTATTTTGTGATGCTTACATGTGTCAGGTCGCTGAAACCCATGTAGAGTTGAGCAAGGATGAAATCCACAAGTGGGAAAACATGTATTATGTTGGTCTGATCATTCTAGCTCATGTCAAGTGACTTCATTGTGCTTAGAGAACAGATGACCAGAATCTTCAGCCTAAAAATATTAATACTTCTTAAATTCCTGAATAGTGCATTCACCCTTTCTTTGAACAGAATTTATCTACCCTCTCATTTCTGGGAAGTAGGACACTTTCTGCTTTGGAGTAATAACATTTCCTTCTCTGGGGATGACATTGTGCTGATCATATCAAGGCCAAACATCACAGAGCTTCCTAAATGAGATTCATAATCTTTCAAAAGAGTGTGACCTATGAGGCAGCTGGGAGGCAGAGTGGATAAAGCACTGGCTGTGGAGTCAGGAAGACCTGAGTTCAAATCTATCCTCAGATACTTCCTAGCAATGTGACTCTGAACAAGTCACTCAGTTCCAATTGCCTCCCTCCCATATATGTGTATGTATGTATATGTGTGTGTGTATATATATATATATATATAAACATGTACATATATGCATACATATATGTGTATGTGTGTGTATATGTATGTGTGTATATGTATATGTATGTGTATGTGTATATGTATATGTATGTGTATGTGTATATGTATATATATATAATGTATATGTATGTGTATGTGTATATGTATATGTATATGTATGTGTATAAAGAGTGGCCCAAGAATCCACATTAAGTGTACTGATGCACCAGCTCTTGGGGGTTTCCTTTCATAGTCCAGACAGAAGGCTTCTTCCCTCACCTATTGTCTGGACTGTGATGGGGCAGCCAGTACGTATATTTTGGACAGACATTGCAGATGGATAATGAAGTGGGCCTAGAATTCAACAGGAGGAGGAGAGTGGGCCGAGTTGCCTTTGTGAAATGGTCCAGTGTTTTTAATGATCCAAAGCTTTTCTCTGAAACAAAGGCCCATATTTTGATCAGGGTTCGTCCTATGACGTTGTGTACCTGGAAATCATGAAATAACACAGTATCTGAAGAATTAAAGTTTCAGGTCATGAAAAAGGTGAAGTTGGCTGAAACATAGACCAGTGGAGATTGGACAGAAGGAGGGCATGAAGGGGACGGGACTGACTGAAAAGAGAAGGTGGGCTGATTGTGCAAGCAGGAGTGAGGGGCCACCAGTGGGCATTTGCTCCATTTTCATCCACATAATGTCAGATTGGGTAGATGTCCCTTGGAAGATTTATAGGACGATGTAGACAAGAACAGGAAGGTAGTGTGACATGGTGGTTAGATGACTGCCTCGGGTCCTATCTCTGTTGCATACTGACTATATCAAATGTTTGGCATTCAGTGCTTTTCATAACCTGGCCTCTTCCTACCTTTCCAGTCTTCTCATACTTTACTCCCCTTCACACATTCTATAATCCAGTGGCATTGATTTTGCTAGCCCAAAAAAAAGATACTCCAACTTCTGACTGTGCATGGGGCAGCTGGGTGGCACGGTGGATGGAGCACTGGGCTTGGAATCAGAAAGATTCATCTTTGAGAGTTCAAATCTGGCCTTAGAAACTTACTAGCTGTGGGACCCTGGGCAAGTCACTTAACCCTGTTTGCCTCAGTTTCCTCATCTGTAAAATGAGCTGGAGAAGGAAATGGCAAACTACTCCAGTATTTTTGCCAAGAAAACCCCAAATGGGGTCATGAAGAGTCACACAAAATTAAAATGAATGAACAGCAAAAACAATCCCCATACTTGGAATTTTCTCCCTCCTTATCTCTACCTCCTACTTTCCCTGGACTCCTTCAAGTCCCAGCTAAAATCCCACTTTCTGTAAGAAGCCTTTCTCAATTCCCCTCATAAATGCTAGTGCCTTTCTCTCTGTTGATCGTGTCTTAATTGATCCCATTTATAACTTGTTTGTACATAGTGGTTTGCATGCTATCATCCCCGTTAGATTGTGATTGTCTTTCTTTGCATCTCCAATGCTTAGCACAGTATAGTAGGTACTTAAGAAAGGCTTTTGTGCTCCTCAGCCTCTCTAAGATAAGTTACGAAGCTGTTGCCAATCAACAGTGGCAGAGGGAATTTCCTCATCAGGTATTCCCTAAATCAGTGAAATCTCAGATCCAAAAACCAGATTCCTCACTTCTCCCAAATAGACAAGAGATTATCACAGGCTGAAGTTTGGTTGTACGGTGTTCTGTATGTTAGAGAATAATACCCACATCGATGAAGTCTCAGATCTCTCTAACAATACTTTCTGTTACCATGTATAATGCACTAGCTTATAATTCTTTTAAGCTAGTAATATGGGTCAAGCAGCTCCTAATTACCAGCCCCAAGATCACTCAGGATTCTTGAGTTGGAGTTTTAGGGTACTTTACTCCTGGGATTTCTTGGCTTCTCTCCCACGATAACTTTTTGGGGAGAGCCAGATAGAAAATGCTTGCATTTCCTGCTTGTTCTGACATCTCATATCATTTGCACTTTTATAGAGCATCTATAATTCTAAAGCCTGCATCCAAAATCCTTTGATCTTTCTGTAGGGGATGTGATTCTTTACAATAAGATGATACTGGAGTATAAATCATTCCCAGATTTCCATCAAGTTAGGGTCCTTAGAGACAACTCTGTACTTCCTCTGATAACTCATCTTTTTCTCGGTAATAGTTGCTTTGGAAGAAAGGTCCAGGTCTTCGTTCTCCTATTCTGGCCAATTCATTCAATATAGGATGAAAATATAATACATTTTCTATCCCCATCTCTGCTTCTGATGAAAGAGATTTTAAGAGGCGCAGGTGCCACAGGGGGGAGAGTTGAAGGAAATAGTTTGATGAAAAAGAAAAGAAAGCCCTGTGTATTAGAATTTAGCCTTTAAAAAATTAGTTTTTGAGCAGAGCTACCCCAAATACTGTCCTTGTTTTCAGACATAAAACAATTTCATTTTTTTTTTCAGATGTAAAAGTTTATCTGAAGAGAAGTACTTTCTAAGGGGTAGGGAAAGTAATTCTTATAGAATAGTGGGAATCAAATTTCTAGAATTCTGTCCCTGAAGCATCTATCCGTATACCCACTCAAAGCATCTAACCCTCCTTTTTTCAACAAATTCCCCAAATATCACCAAGTAGCCAGCTAGCCCCTATTTAAAGACTTGCAAGTGATGAGCAGTTCATTCCCTACCAAAGCATCCATTCCATTTTGGGGGCATCTCTAATTGTTAGAAAGTTCTTCCTTGTTATTGTTCAGTCATTTCAGTCATGTCCAACTTTTTGTGACCCTATTTGGGATTTTCTTGGGTTTTTCTTTGTCATTTCCTTCTCCAGTTCCTTTTACAAATGACTTGCCCAGGATCACACTGCTAGTAAGTGTCTGAGGTCAGATTTGAACTCAGGTCTTCCTGACTCCAGGCTTGGTATTCTATCCACTGCTCCATCTAGCTGCCCTTCACATGAAGAGCTGAGACAAACAGGGTTAAGTGACATGTAGGGTTACACAGCTAATACGTGTCTAAGACTGGATTTGACCTCATGAATGTGAATCTTTCTGATTCCAGGCCCAGTGTTCTATCCACTGTGTTACCTAGCTGCCCCTCTTCTTTGTGTTGAGTCAAAATCTAACTCCTTGGAACTTATACTCCAATCTAATGACAGCCCTTAAAATACTTGAAGACTGCTACCATTTCTTCCCCAAGCTAAACATCACCAAATTTGTCCAACTGGTCTTTGCATGACATAGTTTGTAGTCCCCTCATCACTCTGGTGTCACTCAAAGAGCCCTAGAATCTCAAAATTAGGAATGTGACCTCAATAGACATCTAATTCATCCTGCACCTGAGCAGAACCTCCTTTGGCAACTGACATAGGAAGTAATCATCCAGGCTGTGTTTGAAGACCCCTCGTGAGGAACCTGCTATCTGCCATGGAAGCCTGTTCTGCTCTCGCTCTGTGGTCCATTGTTTAGGTTTTCATGGTGTGGAAAGTGTAAATGGCAATTGTTTTCTGTTCTGTCCAGAAACTCTGAGTTCTTCCCCTCCCAGACTGATATCTTTGTGATAGTAAACTAAGCCATTTTTTTGTCTCAACTCTTACCCAGCCATTAGTCATTGAATGAACATGAAGAGACCTGGGAAAGACCTTTAGAAAGGCCAAAGTCACCCACTGCATCCAGGGCCATTGCTAGTCATCTTTACTTTGATCTAGCCATTGGACATTGATGACTCTGGAGGAGAGAGTGAGGCTGATGACTTTGGGTTGCTCTGCCCTATTCATATCCAATTTATGCTCAAGTCAAGACATCACCCCCATGATGTCATTGGTCCTCTTCAAGAATGAAAGACAAGCAACAACAACAATTTTGGAATGCTTTTCTTTGTCAGCAGGATTTTCCATACCTCAGGTGGAAACTCGCCCTTTTTGAAACTTCCATCTATCTAGATCTATTTGGTCAATATTCTTTCAGAATGTGATTCTCAGACATAAAACTCCAAATGTGGTCTATTCATGTACAGTGGTGCTATAATCTCTTTTATTTGGGCTATTATCCTGGTGTAGCAAGAGTGATGTCTATATTAACTAGGTTCTGGGTCTTGGGTCAGTCCTACCCATAAAGCAAAGACAATATGAAAAGAGCTGATGAGCCAGTATGCCAAAGGGGTCAGAAATGACATAAGATACTGCCAAGCGGACATTTGAAGAGTCAGGGCTAAAGGGAAGAGTATTTCTCTGGGGCTCTACCTACTTCCACTGCTTTACTAACGATGAGCTTGCCTCAGAGAGAAATTAGAACACTATACAGCTCAGTTGATGAACAATTCTACTTGAAATTTTAGCTGATAATAATATCCAGCATTTATATAGCACATTAAGATTTTCAGTGCTCTTTAGAAATATCATCTTAATTTATCCACACAACAATCCTAGGAAGTATTTGCTATTGTCATCTCCATTTTTCAGATAAAAAACTGAAGCAGACAGGTTAAGTGACTTGCCCAGGGTCACACAACTGCTACTTGTCCGGGGCTGGATTTGTAGTCAGATCTCTCTGACTTCATGTATAGGAGGATTAGAGATTTCTGTATAGAGAACAGTCGGTGAAAAAGCAGCAGCATTGAGGGTTCATCTCAGTTTATGAGTTTCCCATTGACTAGACTTTGACCCGATGGGATGCCATGAGTATAAAAGCAGATGGAGGAGACTCAGTAACTCCCAGAGGGAATGACTAAGCCTGAGCACCCGAACCTTGTCTAGAAACTCCTGGCTTTGGTGTGTGCCCGCAGATTAGTTAAGGGTGATCTGGGCCCGTGTGTTGTCATAGACATGATGCCTGTGAAATTGTTGTTTGATTATATTATTTTATTCCTTTTGCTTCTAAGGTCATGAGTAAAGACTGTTTATAATTAAAATATGCCTTTGTGGCCAGCTCCATCGTGCCGTGTTTTATCATTACCATCTATTGAAATCTAGCACAAAGGGAAGAGGGTAGAGTCTAGGTCACACAGTGGATAGAGTGTCAGACCTGGAGTCAGGAAGATGAGTCTTCCTGAGTTCAAATCTGGCCTCAGACACTTACTAGCTGTGTGACCCTGGACAAGTCACTTGAACCTGTTAGCCTCACTTTTCTTATCTATAAAATGAGCTGGAGAAGGAAATGGCAAACCACTCCAGTATCTTTGCCACAAAAACTCCAAATGGGTCATGAGGAGTTGGACACAATTGAATAACAACAACAAAAAGAGTTTTTCTAGTAGAGAATAAGGGTTGGAGGGTGGGGTTGAGAACCAGTCAATCAGTAAATGCCTGCTTATGTGTCAGGCACCGTTTTAAGCACTGGGGGTACATAAAGAAGCAAAAGACAGTCCTTGCCTTCAAGGCAGTGTTGTAACGGGGGATACAACATGGAAACATAAAACCAGAGCAAGCTGTATACAGGATAAATAAGAAATAGTTAACAGAGGGAAGGCACTGAAATTAAGAGAGGTTGGAGGAGACTTCTTATAGAAGGTAGGCTTTTAGTTGAGACTTAAAGGAAACCAAGGAGGTCAGTGGTCAGAGTAGAGGAGGAAAAGCATTCCAGGCATGGGGGGATGGCCAGAGAGAATGCCCAGAGAGTGGCATTTCCCCTTGGGCCTCCTTTGATATTGAGTGGAGTACATGGCCTCTGGATTAAATGTGGGATTGCCATCTCTTCACCTTCATTAATAACTTAGGACCAGCCAACCCCTGGTGGGCTAAATTAGTATTATATGCTTGTACCCCAGTGGATTTGTGATCTCATCACTATGGGTACTCTTCCCAATGATGTAGACCACAATCTGTCTGTACTTGCTCATTCTATGTACCTTTTGTCCACATCCACCCATAAGTCCTCTCTCCACCCTAGGGAATCTACCCACTGTACAAAGGGCGTTTGTTCTCTTGACCTTGCATAGATACTGATGGAGCATATGGGTTGTCATAAGACTATAGATTCAGAGCTAGAAGAAAAGTCATCTAGTCCAACCTTTCATTTTACAGATAAAGAAACTGAGGCCCAGAGAGTTTTTAAGTAACTTGCTCAGATAATAAGTAGCTGAACAAAGATTTGAACCTAGATACTCTGACTTCAAAACCAGGACCCTCTTTCATCATGCCCTGTCTCCTTCCATCAGTTGTCCTTTGCTGTTGTCACAGACCAGCCCATTGTTTTTTTCTAGTTATGCATTTCTCTGATGTGTTCTTGCATAGCTCACTGTAATGGCAACCTCTAAAAGTACTAAGACTAAGAATCAGACTCCAGCCCCTCAGACATGCCACTCCAAGGATCTCTCTCTGGCTTGGTAATACTATTAATTAACACTACTATTGTCTGGTCACTGTCAACCTGGGAGGAAGGCAACTTCAGGTCTCAGTCCTAGGCCCTATTTTGAGTGAGATCAATTGACATGCTTGTTAAATTTTCAGAGAAAAGTCTTTTGTCATCAGTTTAAATCATGAATCAGTCTCTAATAAGTATTTTATGTTCTTCCAGTTTCATTATTCCTGATTCTTTAGAGGCACTGTCCTTTCTCTTTAGTTACCCATCTTCCATTAGGGCTGGCCTGTCTCTTTGAGATTGGGCCCTGAAGTAGCAAGGTCCCTTCCTACTTGAGCCCCAGGTAAACTCACTTCCCTTCAGGCTAAAACTATTCACTTTACAGAGATCTGAACTAGTCCCAGTATTTTGACATCTCTTAACTCTACCCACATAAATTTTCTTTGCCTCTATTCTAAATATACGGTTCTCTGATAAATTCCTATGAGCTGAGCTTTTAATCTCCATAAGAACATTCTGGGTTCTCTTGTCATAGAATCTGATGGCCCCTGAAGCCAAAGTCTCCTAGAAGCATCAAGTTCCCTTTACCATCCCTATCAAGTAGTTATCCAGCTATTACTTGAAGACCTTCAGTGATAGGAAACTCATGACCTGTCATGGCAACCTGTTATGAACAGTTCAGGCTTTTAAACAGGTTTTCCCCACTATGACTTTACAGAGCTCATAGCACATATGTGCAAAATGTGTTAAAGAAATGCTCTTTTAGCTGCCGTCCTAGCCCTTAGATAGTCCTAGCATTACAGTCTCATAGTTGGACATTCCTTTAAAAATTTAACATAGAGTCACATTCCTTTAAAATTAAATTAAAATTTAAAAATTTACAAATTTTTTAAAAATTTAAAATTCCTTAAAATTTAACATAGGGTCACAGAGCATGATGGAGCTGGCCACAAAGGCATATTTTAATTATAAAATTTTAAAAATTAAAAAAAATTTTAACATAGCACTACATTTAAATTTTCTCATACTTTCCCACCATACTAGCACTCCTGGATCAAGCCACAGTGATACCGTAGACATTGCCACTTTATATTTTCTCTTGTTATCTTTTTCTTTTTCTTTCTCTCTCCCCCTTCTCTCTTTTTTCTTTCTCTCAGTTTCTCTTTTTCTTTCTTGCATTACCTCTCTTTTTCTATGTTTCTCCCTCCTTCCCTCTGACTCTATCTCTGTCTCTCTCTGTTCTCCCTCTTTCATTCTTCCTTATTCCCATTGCCATCTCCAGTTGTCCTGATGAATATCTGGCCACTGGACCCAGATGGCTCAGGAGCAGAAAGTGAGGCTGGTGCCTTTACACAGCCTTCCCTCACTCAAATCCAAGTCAACTGCAAGTCTTGTCGTCATTTCCCTGATGTCATGATCTTCTTTGAGAATGAAGAACAAAGCACAACAACGTTTCAATTCTTGTTGTTCCCGTTTCTGTTTTCTTCCTCTCCTGTTCTCAGAGGCATCTGTGGGAATTGCTCAGCCTCACTTTAATACAGAATTAAAGAGATTACTGAGTTTTAAACTAGACTGAAAAAGGAAGCCCTAAACAATAAAGCTAAACTACCACTGGCTTGCTCTGTACCCTATTGGGAAAGTCATTTCCTATCCATTTTCTATGTCCAGTTTTCTACTTTTCAGAAAACCAAGGTGCTCAGCCTTCCATTGGGTAATTCTGGATTGCTGGGATCAGTCATCAAAATAAGTTCAGCCCATTGCTACCACTTTACAGAGGATTCATGGTAGACTTCTAAAAGTTGTGCTTGATTTACCTGGTGGCGGTCTTATCATTTCAAGGAAAAATGAAAAAATCTAATCAGCATCCACAGTCACTTGTCAGCTTTTTATTTTGCTATCAGCTTTTTCTCTGAGCACTCTATAGGGCCATCAGAATAAATCACAGTTTTATACCTGCTTTGTCACCTGGGTTCTCTACAGTGGCTTCATGGAGCCTCCAAACAGACCAAAGATTTCTTATGTGAAGCCATAATTTTCGGCACTAAAGTTTCTCTCTTGTCAACAGATGTATGTTACATTTCTTCTGGGGTGTCCAAATGTGCTAAGGATGAGTTAGAGAGTAGATCAAGCCTCTCCCTCAGGGCTGCCTTGTCATATAGATCTTAAATTTAATCTGTCAGCATACCTCCCAGCAAATAAGTTCAATAGAGCAGCATACCAGGAAGGAAAAGAGAACACCCTCGCTTCTCCATTATTTCCCTCAGCCTGGTTCCAGCAAATCAAAAGGGTTGAGTTGTCTGTTGCATTATGTCTTTCTGGGTTTTGTTTTTTTTTCTGAGTTAAAACTAAAATTCCAGCCACTTCCACAGGGTGGTGATGGGGAAAGAGTGCTCTATTTAGAACCAGGCTAGCAGTGTGGCCTGGGACAGCCTGGACTTCAAGGGAGAGGCATGGGGTTTGACCACTTGTCACGTGTGTTATAGAAGGGAGGTACCTGGTTAGGTATCAGTTGGCCTCCAAAATCTCATTCAGTTGTAAGATTTCCTGTCTTAAACCTCCGTTGAGAGAATCCTTTCCCTCTATAAAGTGGGCACCAGAAGAGTTATACTGTCTGTCTTGCAAGATAAAATGAAATAGTGCATGTAAAGCACTTTTTAACCATGGATGTGGGCTGTCATTATCACACAAATGTTTGTTCCTTTTCACTGACTGTCCCCTGTGCCCTTAGTGATAGCCTTCCTCACCTGTCTCCTGTCATGCCTGATCTCCTTCAAGATTAAGACCAAATCTCCCTTTGCTCCAGGGGCCTTCCCCAGTCCTTCCAATACTAGTGACTTTGCCTCTAGGGTTATCTCCCATTTACACAGTATGTCTTATACATACATAGTTGTTTACATGTTATCTCCCCCCTTAGATAGTGGAATTCTTTTTGTTTGTTTTTTGGAGGGCATTTGGGGTTAAGTGACTTGCCCAAGGCCACATGGCTAGTAAGTGTTAAGTGTCTGAGACTATATGTGAACTCAGGTCCTCCTGACTCCAGGGCCTGTGCTCTGTTCACTGCACCACCTAGCCGCCCCAATAGTGAGGTTCTTGAGGGAAGGTATGGTGTTGTTCACCTTCTTTGTAGTCTTAGTAATGCCTGGCACATTGGAAGTACTTAACAAATGTTTGTTGATTGATTGGTTGACATACAAAGCTTCACCTGGGTTTTGTTGTTGTTGTTGTTACAACCATCAGAGAACTTGGAAAGGACTTGGGAGAAGTAGAGGGGTTGCAGGGTTGACTGATCGAAAAGAAAGTCGGAGCCACAGGGATGGACTTGAAATCCTGCAATGGTTGGGAATAGCAGGGGAGGTGGTGTTTATGGTTTTTCTTGAGCCTAGATCAATGCCATTGAGTCACATGATCTAATTGCGGCATTTAGAATACAGGGTCTAATGTGACTTTGGTAAAATGGGGGTAATAATTCAATGATCATCCATTGATGTAAGAGAGTGAACAACCATAGCAACAGCAACAAGGACAACAACATGCCATCGTTGCGTGCCCTGATGCTGATCGACAGTTCAGCTAGCCAGTGATAGGGAACAGGCACCATGGAAGGTGGTAGGTGGATTCTCCTCTTCTTTTAATAATTAATTTATTTATTTTTAGTTTTCAGCATTCACTTTAATAAGATTTTGAGTTTTAAATTTTCTCCCCCACTTTCTCTCCTCCCCTGTCCTCAAGATGGCATGCAATCTGATGTAGATTCTGCATATACATTCATAGTAAACATATTTTTCTCATTACTTATGATGTAAAGAAGAATTAGAACCAATAGGAGGAACCATGTGAAAGAAGAAACAAAAGAAAAGGAGAGTAAATTGGGTGCTTCCATCTGCATTCAGACTCCAACATCCTTTCTCTGGATGTGGACGTCATTTTCCATCATGAGTCTTTTGGAGTTGTCTTAGATCCTTGCATGTGTCTCTCAAAGTCAGTCATCACACAGTGTGGCTATTATTGTGTACAATCTTCTCCTGGTTCTGCTCGTTTCACTGACCATCAGTTCATACAAGTCCAGATTTTTTGAAGTCCAGTGCTCATCATTTCTTATGGAACAATAGCATTCCATTACATTCATATATCACAACTTGTTCAGCCATTCTCCAACTGACAGACATCCTCTCAATTTCCAATTCTTTGCCACAGCTAAAAGAGCTACTATAAATATATTTGTACATGTGGGTCCTTTTCCCATTTTTATGATCTCTTTGGTATACAAACCTAGAAATGGTATTACTGGGTCAAAGGTTCTGCACAGTTTTATAACCCTTTGGACATATAACCTTTGGACAACATCCAGAATGATTGGATCAGTTCACAACTCCACCAACAATGCGTTAGTGTTCTAATTTTCTTATATCTTCTCCAACAATTACCGTTTTCCTGTTTTTTTCATAGTAGCCAATCTGATAGGTATGATGTGCCAATAGATGTCATATGCCTATAGATGCCTTTTAATTTCTTCATCTGAAAACTTTTGACCTTTGACCTTTTATCAATTGGGGAATGACTCGTATTCTTTAAAATTTTACTCAGTTTCTCTATATATTTTAGAAATAAGGTCTTTATCAGAGAAACTGGCTGTAAAAATTGTTTCCCAGCTTTTTGCTTCCTTTCTAATCTTAGTTGCACTGGCTTTGTGCAAAAATGTAAACAAAATTATACATTTTGCGTTTCATAATTTTCACTTTCTCTTATTTGGTCATAAATTCTTCCCTTCTCCATAGATCTGACAGGTAAACTATTCCTTCCTCTCCTAATTTGCTTATAGTATCAGCCTTTATATATAAATCGTGTGCCCATTTTGACTTTAGTTTAGTATAGGGTATAAGATGTTGGTCCATGCTAGTTTCTGCCATATTATTTTCTAGTTTTCCCAGCAGTTTTTGTTAAGTAGTTATCCAAGAAGCTGGAGATTTTGGATTTATCAAGTAGTAGATTACTGTAGTCATTGACTATTGTGTCTTGCATATACCTAACCTATTCCACTGATCCCACTCTATTTCTTAGCCGGTACCAAGTAGTTTTGAAGATTGTTGCTTTATAATGCAATTTAAGATCTGGTAAAAACTAGGCTACCTTTCCTTGCATTTCTCTTCATTAATTTCCTTGATATTCTGGACTTTTTGTTCTTCCAGATGAATTTTGCTATTGTTTTTTTCTAGCTCTATAAAAATTTTTTTGGTAGTTTGCTTAGTATGGCATTGAATAAGTAAATTAATTTAGGTAGAATTGTCATTTTTATTATATTAGCTTGGCCTACCCACGAGCAACTGATACTTTTCCAGTTATTTAAATCTGACTTTATTTGTGTGAAAAGTGTTTTGTAATTGTGTTCATATAGTTCCTGGGTTTGTTTCGACAGATGAACTCCCAAATATTTTATAATGTCTGCAATAACTTTACAAGGAATTTCTCTTTCTGTCTGTTGCTATTGGGCTTTGTTAGTAGTATATAGAAATGCCAATGATTTATGTGGGCTTATTTTATATCTTGCAACTTTGCTAAATTTGTTTATTATTTCAAGTAATTTTTTACTTAATTCTCTAGGATTCTCTAAGTATACCATCATATCATCTGCAAAGAGTGATAGCTTTGTTTCTTTTTTGCCTATTCTAATTCCTTCAATTTCTTTTTCTTCTCTTATTGCTAAAGTTAACATTTCTAGTACAATATTGAGTAACAGTGGTGATAATGGACATCCTTGTTTCACTGCCCCCACCCCCATTTTATTGAAAATGCTTCTAGCTTATCCCCATTACATATAATGCTGGATGATGGTTTTAGGTAGATGTTGCCTGCCATTTTAAGGAAGACTCCGTTTATTCCTATGTTCTCTAGTGTTTTTAATAGGAATGGGTGTTGTATTTTGTCAGATGCTTTTTCTGCATTTGTTGGATTCTCCTCTTTTCTAATTCAGTAGCAGGCATGCCTGGGCACTGATATGAGAATGAAAAGAGTCTGATGGTGACGTAGAATTGCCAGAGCCACAAAGGACACTGGCGATCTAAGCTGATGTAATGGAAAGGACAAGTTAGCAAACATTTATTAAGCACTTACTGCGTGCCAAGCCAAGCACTGTGCTAATATAACAAACACAAACAAAAAGAAGAATGCCCCTGGCCTCAGGGAGCTTGCATTCTAATGCATTGTGTTATTTTATAATCCTGAAAAGGGAACTGGAGGGGACAGGAGAAAAAGAAGGTACCCACCAGGATAATAGTGCAAAGTCTGGAGAGTCCAGGGTGGGAGGAGGACTGGCTTAGGCGCTTCCTCAGAATGGAGGTTCTAAGAGAGGAGGGAGCTATGGGGGCAGATGGATGTTACAGGGTGAGAAGAGTACTGGATTTATATTCAAGTGGCTCTGCCACTTACTACTTCACAGACCTTACGCATGGCATCTACCTCCTCTGGACTTCAGTTTCCTTGTTTGTCAAATGATGGCGTCAGACTAGATGACCTCTGTGGTCCCATCCAGCTCTAAATCTATTGTCCAAAGATGCCTTAACAAGGACTCAGGAAAGAAAACTTGAAGTGTATGCCACTGCCAAGGCCAGAGGATTTAGTGACTTTATACTTGTTGTATAAAAGGATCAGAACATCATCCCTAGAATGAGAAATTTCTCTTAGAAGTCCTTTCCCTACGCTTATACCAAATGCAAACCACAGAAAGCACTTACTCCCCCACCCCCAACCCCATAGACTCTATGACCCAGTGACAGTGACTTCCTTGCTGTTCCTTTTTGCTAAACCCTCCATTTCCCAAATCCAAGCATTTTCATTGGCTGTCTCCAAAGCTTGGAAAGCTCTCCTTCCTCATCTCTGCCTCCTTACTTTCCTGGCTTCCTTCATATCTCAGCTAAAATCTCATCTGTAGGGGCGGCTAAGTGGCTCAGTGAATAGAGCACTGACCCTGGAGTCAGGAGAACCTGAGTTCAAGTGCGGCCTCAGACACTTAACACTTACTAGCTGTGTGACCTTGGGCAAGTCACTTAACCTCAATTGCCCTGCCCTCCTCCCTCCAAAAAGCAAAAAAAAAAAGTAAAATAAAAAATCTCATCTGTGAGAAGTCTTTCGTGATGCCCCTTAATTCTAGTGCTTTCCTCCATTAATTTGCACTAGTGTATCCTGAATATATCTTGTTTGTATGTCATAGTTTACATGTATCTTCCACCATCAAAATGTAAGCTCTTTGAGACGTTTTTTTAACCTTCTTTTTTATCCTCAGCACTTAGCACAGCATCAGGCACATGTGGTATCTCCACATCATCCAGGATGTTTATCCTTGGACCTAAGTTTGCATTCAGAAAGTAGAGAGCTCTTCCTCCATCTCCATCATCCATGAACTTGGCAGCAGCACTCTCTGGGAGTTGTCACTGGATGCTGGAAGGGATGCCAAGACAGTGGAATTCTAAGGCTGGCTCCACCCCCAAGCTCCCTGAAAGTATTCATGCCGCAGAGATTAGATAGTGAAAAGAGGGGAATTTGTTGCCCATGTCTATCTGCTACTGCTCCCTAGACCCTTGGGCCACGGGATATAGCAGACATATTTAGAATGCAGACATCATGCGTGCTTAACATCATAACCATGACCAGCCAGGGCAGGCAAGCAGACCCACTTCTGTAGCAACAGTACATGCTGACAATTCTGTGAGCACTTAATGAATGTTGCATTTATAAGAATGAGAATTGAGGAGAAGATGATCAGAGTGCCTGTGGAAGGACACTCTCAAATACGAAACTGAGTTAGCAGTTTAGGACTGATTCGTTGGGGTACCAGGGAATCCAGAGAACACAAGTGATAATTCCAAAGTCAGCTTCAGCCCCTTCCTTTTTTCCCTATGTTCCTTTGCTGCATCACCTTAGATTAGTCCCACAACTAATCTGTGCCTCAGTTTCTACATTTAAAAGATGAATTTACTATTTGGTTCAAGTGGTCAGGGACTATGGTGCAGGGTACCATATATATAAATGTATATGTGGAATGTGACATTTTTTCAGAGAGCAAACTACATTCTTCCTGAATATGGTCAAATTTTAGTTCTGTGTTTCAGAGTGGGGCAATGGGAGACCTTACAGCACTGATAATCCAAACACTGAAAATTCAAAAAGCATTTCTACCAGCTTTTGGATACCATGCATAATTTCTTTTGTAGCAGGCATGCCTTCCCAAATATATTTTGCTTCAGCTCTTATGATACTCTTAAGTATGTATTAAGCATTTACTTTGTTTAAGGCATCAGGTTAAGGAGTAGGGACACAAAGAAATAATCCCTAATCTCGGGGAGTTTACATTTTACTGGTAGGGATACAACATTTAGACAAATAAGTAAATACAAAATAGATTTGATGCACTCTGGACATGTAGATGGAAAGCCTTGCAAGGGAAGATGGAATGCTTGTTGTCCTTTGTTCTCCAATAGGACCAAAATGACATCACTATGTTAGAGTCAAGTTTCAATGTGTCCATCTCTGGCTGATCAGACCAATACGAGCTCAGAATGCTCTACCACAGGTTGGGCACAAATAGTCCATGTGAACATCTGTGGTGGATTCTCTCAACTTGTACATTTAACGTTTCTTTTGAGCTACTTCAATTCTGCTTTGCTCATAGGGCACAGCAGCTTCTCTGATGAGGGCTCGCCATGCTGGGCAGTCCTATGCGAGTGTCTCCCTTGTCACACATTTAATTCCATAGTTCTTAAGAGAGACTTTGAGAGTGTCCTTGTATGGGATACTGAGACCAGGAAATAGCAAATAAACCTACTTATTAGAGAACAGTGTGAAAAGGAAGAAGTCTGGAAGGTAAACTCTAACCCCAGAATGGTTTGGAGGCCAAGTTGAGGAGTTTGTATTTTTATCTTAAAGGAGAAGAAACCTCAGGATGTTGGTGTAGTGGAAAGATAATTGAATTTGTTCTCAAGGGACTGGATTTTGCATCCTGATACTGCCCCGGTAAGACTCAGGAAGTTACTAGAGACTGTTCAGCAAGGAAAGGTGGCATTGTCAGGCTTGTGTTCCACGAAGGTTGCTTTAGCAGGTGGGCAACAGAAAATTGATTAGAGAGGGGAAAGACTGAAAGTCAGGAGACCAGATAGGAGGCTGTTTCAATAGTCCAGGTGATGAATGATATGGGCCTGAAGTAGGATGGTAGCTATGTGAATTAAGAGAAGAGGATTATGTTATTATAGTAGCTTTTGTACAAAGATATATCAAATGGTTTGGAGATGAAGAAATGTGTAAAAGTAGTAATTTTACCTCTCCAGTGATCAAAAGCAAAAGCTCTTCCTGATGCTTCTGCACTTGGTCTGTATCATCATTTCTCAACTGTTTCATTTTAAGTTGACTTTACAGAAAATAAATAAAAATGGAGAACGGCATGAATCTGGGAGATGCTGTGAAAATCAAACTGACAAGAAGTGACCACTGGGGACTGCTAGGTGGCGCAGTGAATAGAGCACCTGCCCTGGAGTCAGGAGGACCTGAGTTCAAATCAGACCTCAGACACTTAACATTTACTAGCCATGTGACCTTGGACAAGTCACTTAACCCCAATTGCCCTACCTTCTACCATCCAAAAAAGAAAAAAAAAAGTGACCACTGATTGGATATGAGAAATGAAGAAGAATAAAGATTTGAGGAGGTGTCCCATGTTTTAAACCTGAGTGTCTAGGATGGTGGGGGTATCCATAATAGAGAGAGGGAAGTATGGATGTTTCAAGGAAGAAAGTTTTGAAATTTTCAATTTCAAACCTTATATAAATGTCAGCTCTTCTCATTGTTGTTACCAAAAGAGAAAAGGAGGGGGGCCGAGTGCATATTGCGTGGCAGGGGAAGAGTGGTCTGGGATTGAAAGTTAACATGAGCTGCATACTTATAATAGAGAGGTGACTGTATACTATTTATGCTACTGAAAAGTCCGCCAAACACAAGGTAGGCTTAGAATTTCAGCCCCTATACTGTGGCAATCTTCCTCCCCTTCTATGTGTTACACTCTTGCTGAATACATAGATACCCTTCTTATTCCTGTGAGAAAAAAGGGAAAGAATTGGGAAGATAAAAATGCCTATCTCAACTGACTTAAAAATTTTTGTTGTTTATTTTCACTTCTGTCCAACTTTTTGTGACCCCTTTTGGAGTTTTCTTGGCAAAAATACTAGACTGATTTGCCATTCCCTTCTGCAGTTCATTTTACAGATGAGAAAACTGAGGCAAACAGGGTTAAGTGGACTAACCCAGGGTCACACAGCTAAATGTCTGAGGCTGGATTTGAACTCAGATTTTCCAGACTCCAGGCCTGGCATTCTATCCACTGTGCTACCTAGCTGCCCCAGATTTAGGAATAAGAGGGAATAATCTCCTACCTCTTGTATATTTTGTTTGTCCTTCATTCTCGAAGAGGACGATGACATCAGGGAGATGATGACATGACTTGTTAACTTTGATTTAAGTGAGGGAGGGCTGTACAAAGTCACCAGCCTCACTTTTTCCTGTAAAGCCAACTGGATCTAGTATCCAGATATTCATCAGGATGACTGCAGATGGCCCAGGATGCAGTGGGAGACCCTGACCCTTTTAGACTAAGGTCTTTCAGGTTGTCACTTTGAGTGAGGTAATATCCATTAGTGAGAATCCTGGTAGCCCTGATGGTAAACCAGGGAAACCTGAACATACAGATCGATTCTCCTCCTGGCCTGCTGAAAAAGTCTGCTAAGATCCCAGTGGTGAGTTAGGAAAGAAGCCTTGCAAAAGCTTATGCAGGAAATGTGGCATTATTTCATTAAGCCTGTTAGGTTTGTTAGCATTACAGGCCCCCCGGATGCAAGGAAGCATATGTTCCCAGGCGAAGCTTCTTTGGAGCCTTCCCCCAAGATGAAATGAGTAGTGATCATCTGTTCATGTTAGGAATCTATGTGCAAACCACTTTATTCTGCAATTACCATCTGCTTCATTGTAGCCACAAACAGAGTCTGACTGGGGGAGGTGATGAGAGAGGGTGTGATGCCCTCGAATCGGGATCTCATGCCATCTTAATGGATGTGGAAAATGTGATTATGGGGCTGGTACATGACTGGGCTCTGAAGAGAGAGGGGAGGCAGTCAGTCAGTGGACAAGTCTTATTATATGCCAGGCACTGTGATAAAGGCTGAAAAAACAAAGAAAGGTCAAAAAAGTCCCTGCCTTCAGGGAGCTCATAGTTTAACTGAAGAGAGAACTTATAAATAACTAGGTATATATAAAATATATACAGAGTAGGCAGAAGGAAATCTTTGAAGACAAGGCACTAGTAGCTGTGGGGGACGAAAAGAGGCCGTCTGCAGAAAGTATTTCATATGGTTCAGTTGTGTCACTCTTTGTGACACCATTTTGGGGTTTTCTTGACAAAGATGCTACAGTGGTTTTACCATTTCCTGCTCCAACTCATTTTACAGATGAAGAAACTGAGAGAAACAGGGTTACGTGACTTGTCCAGGGTCACACAACTAGTATCTTAGACACCAGATTTGAACTCAGGTTGATGAATCTTCCTGAGTCTAGATTTGGCATTCTTTCCACTGTCACCTAGCTTTTTCTCTATGGAAAGTTGAGCTAAATCTTAAAGAAAAACCAAGTTGTGAAGTACCTCTGGTTAGCTTTCAGATACCATGTGTGTCTGAGTTTGACATAATGATAGCCCTTAATGTGTCAGGCAGGGAAGCAAAGGAGGTCTCACTCAAATTCTCACTCAGATCTGATATGGGTGCAGATGTAAAGAGGTACACACAGGAATGCCAGAGTATGGGAGAGCTGGCTGTACCACAAAGCATGTAAATGTTTGTACCTAATGTTTCTCTGCAGTGGCTTTTACTTAACATCATCTGAAATCCAACCCCTTGGAAACAACCCATATCTAAAAGCGAGAGCCCATCAATTACACACCAGGGATAAAGATGAGGGACAGAGATCATAAGCTTTAAATTCTAATCCTTATTCTTCTGCATGTACTAGTTTACTGGGTGATATTGGAGAAAACCTTTTAGCAAAGCATTTGTTAAAATGCCACGGAGTCCTTGTGGATAAGATATAGAGATATGGGCTCAGGGATGGAACAGATTTGGGACTGGTTGAATGACTAGACCAAATAAAACAAAAATAATAATCCTTCTCCATCATTTATATAAAATTTTGTTTGTATGCATCATTTCACTAGATTCTCCCAACAATAACCTTATAAAGTACCTATGACAGGTGGTAATATCCCCATTTTACAAAGGTGAAATAATTTGTGCAAGACCACTCAGCTAGTTAGTGCCCAGAGACAGAATTCAAACACAGGTCTCTCTTAACTCCAAGCCCAGTGTTCTTTCCACTCTCCCCCCACTGTCTTCTAATATCATTAAAGGCTTGTGATTTGAAAGGAAATTCACTAGTAGTGACCCTGTCCTGGATTCTGCTCAAATACTCAAAGGACTTCTCTTTCTCTTGATTTTGCAAGGATAGGAGTGGAGAAGCCTGTCTGTTTCTTCCTTTAAAAAAAAGAAAGTTGAATCAATGCCTTTTGTCATTATATGACAGTCATTTCTGGGATGGAGAAAATAAACTTCTTTCCTCCAGATGAAATTCTGTAACAAAAACAACTAAGCAAAAGCATCCAATAGTGACTACATAATGACAGTGTATACGTCATTCTGCACTAGTGGTACCTTGCTTTTCTTCTTGAGGGAGGAGAAAGATTTCATTCTCTCTTCCAAGATTATCAATGGTTTTTTCAGTTTGTCAGAGTTTGGTTTCCGTTTAGTGATCTTTTCATTTACATAGTTTAAGTAATAATAATGGTAGTAGTGGTGGTGATGGTAAAAGAAGTGGTAGTGGTAGTAATCGTAGCAGTAGTATATCCTTACAACTCTGTGAAGTAGGTGCTAATATTGTCTCCATTTTACAGATGGGGAAATTGAGGCAAACAGTGATTAAGTGAGTTGCCCAAGGTTGCACATCTAGTAAATATTTGAGGGTAGATTTGAACTCAGGTTTTCCTGACTCCAGGTTCAGCAGTCTGTTCACTATACTAACTGTTTTAGTCACTGTGTATAATGTTCTTTTGGTTCTGCTTATTTCACTCTATATGAGTCCCTGCAAATCTTCCCATGGTTCACTAATTCCTTATATTTGTCATTTCTTCCTACACAATAATATTCAGATACATCCCTTTGTAACAGACTTTTCAGCCATCCCTTAATTGATGAGTACCCACTTCATTTCCTAGTTTTTGTCAGTTCCCTCATAACATACTCATCAAGGATGCCCTTGAAATATGTTCAGATTATTCTCATAAAAATTTTATGTAGATGGAAAAATAGGTATATAGGTCAGTAATTATTCATGTTCTCTTAGTTGCTTTTTTTGTAATAATAAAATATTCCCCTCTCCTCATGCCTTTGGTATCTTCCCTTCCTCAGATACCTTGAGAATTGATCCCTTGATGCCCTCACAATTATGCCATCTCTAGCATAGACCTCCTTTTTGTGCATTTGATTTGGTCCAGCTGCTTTCCCCATTTTTGTTCCTTTCAATGCCATTTCTCTCTCTTTTATAAGCCCATCTGGGATTGCGATGTTAGAATCCAAGTGTAGTATTCTATTGTCCTCAACAGTTTGTTGTAAAAAAAAATCTTTGCCTATCATTTTCATCTTGTATATCTGTCTGTTGTCCTTCTATCTTCCTTCTTAAATGTCTTCAAGATGACATGACTTAGTTGGGTCTCTCATTAAGGTTTCTTGAAATTGGATTAACCCTCCATTGTTTCTGCTTTTTTAGGTGATATTGCTTATGATTTTCTACTATGCATCTTTCTGTGAGATTTTACAGGCAATTTATATTTTAAATGAGCATTGCCCCTGTCGGCTTTATCTCTCTACTTGGCAAGTAAGTCAAGTGTTTACTAACTAAGGTGTTGTTTAGGCCCTTTTGGTTTCATTGCTATGGCAATTGATTTGTATTCATTAAATTTCAGTATGAAATTGTTGTAATTGGTATTAATGTTCTTTCCTCTGGTCACATCCCATTTTCCAGCATGAATAGCTTGATAAAATAGATTAAACTGAAATTGTTTTAACTGCATACTATATCTTTTTTCATTTGTGTTATCTATATTATTCTAGCTTTGCATTAATTTTGTTTTTGTTCTAATAAGTTGGCATCTGATTCAGAAGTGAATCTCATGTCAGTAATGAGTTGCTTCCTGTCTGTTAAAATATAATCAATTTCATTTTGTGTGGTATCATCAGACTCTGTCTAGTGCCTCCTAATTCTTTTATTGAAAAAAAAATATATTTGTGATGCATAAGCATCTGTGTATAGTCTATAAACAAGTCTTTGGCCTGTCTCATTCCTTATTCCTGATCCATGTTTTCCAATTTTTAAAAACTATTCTTTCCTTTTTTCATTAAAGTTACCAAGTGTCAAAGTATATATTAGTTTAATTTAGAGCAGTGGTTCTCAACCTTCCTAATGTCGCGATCCTTTAATACTCGTATGTGGGCATATCTGCATGTGGGTGGACCCGCCTGGAGATGGATAGAGGAGTGGTGTCTCCATACCTAAGACCATCAGAAATATGTGTTTTCTGATGGTCTTAGGCGACCCCTGTGAAAGGGTCGTTCAATCCCCAAAGGGGTTGCGACCCAAGGTTGAGAACCGCTGATTTAGAGGATCCTATTGAGTTCTTTGTAGAATGTCTCTGTCTCTTTTTCCTTTGCCCCAGATTTTGATGCACTATCTAAAATGATTTGCATGGTGGTCTTTTTTGGAAGTATGTAACATAAACCCTGCAATATAGGGTGACCAGATGTTCCACAAAGCCATGTTTCTTACTGTCTTTAACACACAATAAAAACAACTTTGCCAACCCCTTTATTTGCTTCTCCAAGGAGAATCTGTAAACCAGTACATTTAGTTTCAGCCTTCTTTTGTCTTTTGTTTTCATTTTTGGTGATACTATCAATATTGATATAATTCTCTTCCTCCAAGTGCTTACTTACCCATTACTGGATAAGAGTCTCACATGAAGAGTACCAAACAGCTAAGTTAATATTTATAGGTGGTCTGAAAAATGAATGGTGCTTAGCACTGTTTGTCCTTCTTACTTTGAGGCTGCCAGTATTACTGCAGAAACCCAGAGGAGTTACACTGAAAGAGGCATTGTAATATTTTATTTCATGGTTTACTGTGGACAAAGATTTCATTTGTTCATTCAAATCAAATTCCATTTGGGAATGGCCAGCAGTCAATCAGCATATATTTATTAATCACCTACTATGTGTCAGACTCTGTGTTAGGTGTTGGGGATACAAGAACAAAGTATGAAACAATCCCTACTCATAAGAAACTTGCATTCAAGAAAGGAAGGAAGGAAGGAAGGAAGGAAGGAAGGAAGGAAGGAAGGAAGGAAGGAAAGGATGAAAGAAAGAGAAAAGGAAGGAAGGGAGAGAGAGGATGGAAGGAAGGAAAAGGAGGGGAAGGGAAGGAAGGAAGGAGAAAAGGAAGGAAGGATGAAAGAAAGAGAAAAGAAAGGAAGGAAGGGAGAGAGAGGATGGAAGGAAGGAAAAGGGAGGGGAAGGAAGGAGAGAAGGAAGAAAGGATGAAAAGAAGGAAGGAAGAGGAAGGAAGGAAGGAAGGGAAGAAGGAAGGGAGGAAGGAAGGGAGGAGGAAAGAAAGAGATCATAATAAGCTTACTGGTTATGAGCCTTTGTGTTCTTTGCTAGGCTGTCCCTTGGAAGGCAGATGCAATGTGTTGCTGGGACTGTACTCAAAAGTATTTTCATCTTTGTTAAGCTTTCCAGAGCTTGTGCTCTGGGAGCCTAGTGTTCAAAAACCCAGGATTGCCTGCAAACACTGATGAAGCATCATAATAGAAACATGTGGCTACTCTATGATAATTAACATTTGGATCAATGGCATTGATGAGTGAACTATGAAAGCACAAAAGTCACACCTCTCAAATTTTCAGAAGACACAAATCTGTTGGCAAAGATTTTGTCAGCCTAGAATGATAGGCCGAATCTAATAAGATGAAATTCAATAGGAGTAATTGTAAAGCTAGCATTCTTGTTTTTTAAAAAATCAACTTTATGAGTTTTTGGTTTCTTTTTATTTCCATATGCTCCTCTGTAAAATGGAAATAGCGAAGTTGTTCCCAGGTTATTGGAATGACTAATTAACAATAGTCTCCAATGTGAAAGTATGTTTAATATGAATGTATATGTAGAGCCTATATTAGACTGCATGCTGTCTTGGGGAAGGGGGAAGGGGGCGCGGGGAGAAAATTTAAAATTCAATAGTATAGAAGTGAATGTTGAAAACAAAAAATAAATAATTTTTTTTTAAAAGTCTCTCAGCAGAGTGAAAGTATTAAAGGCTATGCTAGTGAACTAGTCTGTGTGCAAGGCCCTGTGCTAAGCCCTGGGGATACAAATGCGAATAAGAAGCAAATGGTCCTGCCCTCAAGGAGCTTACTTTGTCATAGAGAAAACAGTGCTTAAAAGGGACCTAAAAAGAGTTAGGGGTAATAAATTTGAGGGACATAATGATGAAATCTGGAGAGTAGGAAGCAGAGATGAAAGAGAAAAGAAGGATGACTGGGCCTTTCCTCAATAAAGCCGCCAGAAAGGGTTGATCATTGTTTTGCTTTTGGACTCTTGGTTGTTCAACTAATGCCAAACCCAGAAAAGACAGCCTTGGTTGATTGACCTCTTGTTTCCAGACCTGGGAGAATTCCACTCCTCAAAAATGCATCTTGATCATCAGCCTTCCTAAGGACCAATATCCTGATGGAAATCTCAAAGAATATGTGTCACAGTAGAGGAAAGAGGAGGCTGGAAGGAGTGGAGGAAGGGAATGGAAAGAAGCTGTTATTGTCAATCTAATACCACCAGCATTTTTTAAAAAAAGATTGACAGCTTCAGATTGACAATAAATAGCTTCTTTACATTTTTAAAACCAATTACTCTGCTTCCTTAGGAAGACCTGGGATTTTTTTTACCCTCACTCCTCCCCCCCCACACACACACCTGCCTTATTTTTCACACCTCAGATTGGCAACTATTATTTTTATAGTTTTGTTTTTTGGTTTCATTGACTCTCTCCACATCCACCACCACCACCTCAATATTCTAAATGTTGTTGGGATGCAATTAAAGGAGTTTTGCATTAAAAATTCCATTTTTAAAAAAATCATACCTTGTACCGAGATCTGCACAGTCCTGGGAATAATTGTCATTCGTCAGCTGCATTTGTGAAGAAAGAATTAAATAGCTTTGTTTTGGAAGTGTTAAGAAACCTTATTTTTTTCTGTTGGGATTCTCAACAGTGGAACAGACTAGGTCCTGACTTTCCCCGCTAAAAATACTCATAAACACTGTCACGTTGTGTCAACATGGAAAGTGAAGAAACTTTACTAAATTCGTTATCGCATGGGTCTCTCTTTAGGGAAAAAAATGAATAATTTCCATTAGTAATGATGAGTTAATATTGGATGAAAATTGGAACTGGGACCCTCTGGGAATTTTGCAAGGTGGGGAATATTCTTGTTTATTGTGAACACATTGGAATCTTTATTTGTTCAGCACCTAGTAATGTGCAAAGCAGAGGTGAAAGTTACATCCAACTATTGTCTCCCAAGCATGGGAATCCCCTAAGTCTCCATCCCTGCTTCTCCTCTCTCCTTTCCACTCTCCTTTGTTGATCTCATCATCCCTGTGCAGATTAGTAAATAATTAAATACTTCTTATTGTTGTTGAGTCATTTCCAGTCTGTGTCTGACTCTGTGACCCCATTTGGGGTTTTCTTGGCAAAAATGCTGGAGTGGTTTATAATTTCCTTCTCTAGCTCAATTTACAGATGAAGAAACAGAGGCAAACACAGTTAAGTGACTTGGTGAAGGTCACAGAGCTAGTAAGTGTTTGAGACTAGACTTAAACTCAGATCTTCCTGACTCTGAGCCTTGTGCTCTATCCACTGCACCACCTAGCTGCCCAAATTAAATACTTTTAAATTCATTTACTTAAGATTCATCTATGCAGCCACATACATAAATATATTAGGTATAATATATAGATACATAATAAGGTTTTTGTAACACACTACACATATATACACACATATATAATATATAACATACATTTCATGTGTTTAATAGTTTCAAACTATTGAAACTTAAAATTTCACTAGGACCCTGTAATATATACATCTTCAGCCCGAATTTCTCTCTAAACTTTAATCCTCCATCACCAATGCTTGTGGGGCATCTCTACTTAGACATCCCATTAGCTTCTCAAACTCAGCATATATGAAACATAACACATTTTCTCCTTCCTGAAACCAACCCCTCCTCCACACTTTACTCATTCTGTTTTGGGTACCACCCTCCTCTCCTTCCCCCTATCACCCAGGTTCATAATCTCACCCACATCCATGTTTCATCTCTCTCCCTTGTGTTACCCCATAGCCAATGTATTGCAAAGACTTGTTGATTCTACCTCCCCAGCATTCTTTCAGTCTCTTCCTTCTCTCCTGTTCACACCATTCTTCCACGTAACCTCTCGCCTAGAATATTGTAATAATCACCTAATTATTCTCCATCCTTTCAGTCTCTATCTCCACCCCACCTCCATCCCCAATCTGTTCTCCATACAGCTTCCAAAATAATTGTCCTAAGGTACAGATCTGGCCATGCCACTCTTCTACTCCCAAGTTTTTCAGTGGCTTTCTATTTCCTCTAGGATAAAATCCAGATACCTCAGTTTGGCATTCAAAGCAATCCACAGTCTGGTTCCCACCTACCTTCCCAGCCATATTTCACATTATTTCTCTTCACGTCCTTTAAACTCAGGCTACATTGGACTACTAATCATTTCTCAATATTTTGTATTTAAGGGAGCTTTTGTTTCACTTCCTCCCCCCACCCCCCCCACTTCCCATCACTGCCAAGTTCCAGAGAGAACCAGTTGGATAGTGAGAAGCTGTGCTGTGTGGCCATTTGGATTATTGGACACCATTCATTTCCAATTAGGTAGCAACAGTCTTAATGCAACCAGGAGACCACAAATATTAGAACTGCTATCTCTATGATTTATTATTGACTGAGCATCAGCTATGTCCTTGCTTAGATACTGCTTGTAACCAGTGAATACCCACATTTTGAGCCTCATAAAGTTCGTGACTGTTGCAAATATTTCTTAGATTTGCAGGAATCATGAAAGAGAGGATACCATGTCTACTTTTTACTATCTTTACTCAGATACTATTCTGTTCATAATAGCGCTGATGAGCTCTGAGGCACAGGCTGGAACTGAAGGGGTCCTAAAGAAGAAATCTAATCTTTTCTAACTTGAGTGTCCAGAAACACAGGTTGTTTTCTAAGTGCTCTAGTTATGGACATTTGGGGGTGGAGTGGGGGAGGACTAAGTGTTGGTAGGGAAAAAATGGAGAGGATGTAAAGTGGCTTTTAAAACACAAAGACTCTTTTCCTTAAGCCCTCAATTAAAAGCATTTTTTAAAAATGACTTCAGCTCTTAGGTTAAGGATAAGTGCCAGGAATGAGGATGGAAGTCAGAACTAAGATGGGGAGAGCTAAGTACTCAAAAAATGTGTAAGTGGACAGAGGAAGGGCTGAAGAATTAAATTCTCTTATAAGCTTAGCAACAGGCCGACTCTGCTTTCAGATTTCAACTCAAAATGGCCCCATTTGTAGGAATTTTGCTGATTCAATGACAGCTACAAAAGCTACTGCTAAAAAATCCATGTGCACTCCTCCGCCCTGTTCTTTTCTGCCCATGATTCAACCATATTGGCCAAGTCTCTGTTAAAACACAAGAGCATTTTTTAAAAAAAACTGGTTTAGAAGCAGGGAAAGTCTTTAAAGCTTTGAGGATGGAACTTGGATTTTTTGAACTATTTTTCCAAATCCTGTGTTACCCTTTCATGATCTTTTCTCTCTTTTCTGAATTCCCAAGGTACTTAAGAGGATGTACTAAATAATAATAATAATTAATAATAGCTAATGTTTATATAACACTATGTGCCGGGCACTATGCTAAGTACTTAGTTATTATCTCATTTGATCCTCATGACAACTCCACAAGGTAAGTGCTCTTATTATCCATCTCCAGTTTACAGATGAGGAAACTGAGGAAAACAGAGGTCAAGTGACTTATCCAGGGTCACACAGCTAGGAAGTATCTGAGACTGGATTTGAACTCAGGTCTTCCTGTCTCCAGGGCCAGCACTTTATCCACTGCACCAGTTAGCAGTTTCTATATGTCCATTCTTGCAATATTAGCTAGTTATTTCATAGGATCACAGGTTTAGAGTTGGGAAGGACCTCAGAAGCCATCTAATTCAACCTCGTCATTTTATGGATGAAGAAACTGAGCTCAAAAAGTTTATGTGACTCGCTAATTCACAGGCATATGTCCTTTGAGACTGTGTCTTCTGTATCCCTTACATTTTCTCATAGTTCCTAGGCTGGTCCTAACCCTTCTTTCTATCTTTGTTACACATTACTCTCCATCCTGAAGTCTGCATTTGAGCTAAACGCTACTCCTCTCTATTCCTGACTTGTCATCTCCCACGATTTTCCCTGGATCTTTGTGCCAGTGGTCCTCCATGCCTGAAATGTACTCCATCTTCACATGCTTCATAGAATCCTTCTCTTCCTACAAAATGCAGCTCAAGCATAACTTTCTGCACAAAGCCCTTCCTAATCCTTCCAATTGATAGTGAGGATAGATGAATGGGTGGATGGAGAGAGAGGGAGAGAGAAGGAGAGTGAGAGAAAGAGAGAGAGAGAAAGAAAGAGAGAGAGAAAGAGTGCACAAGTACATATATTACATGCTTATTATGTGCCAGACCATATGATAAGGGCTGGGCATATAAATATAAGCAAGTCCAGGTTCTGTTTGATTCTCTTTGTATCGATTCATACAGATATTCCTAGGTATCTCTGAAGCCATCCCTTTCATTATTTCCTGCATCATAATATTCCATCACATTTATATTCCATTACTTGTTTAGCCATTCCCCAATTTTATGAGCACCCTCTCAGATTCCCATTCTTTGCCACCTCCAAAGAGCTATAAATATTTTTAAATTTTTTTTGTTTTTTTTTAAAGAGCATTTTATTTTTCCAATTGCATGTAAAGACGATTTTAACTTCATTTTTTATAAATTTTGAATTCCAGATTTTCTCCCCCATCTCTCCCTTCCCCTCCCTAAAACGGTAAGCAATTTGATAGAGGTTATATAAGTGCAATCATGTAAAACATATTTCTGTATTAGTCATGTTGTGAAAGAAGAAACAAAACAAAAGGGGCAAAACCACAAAAAAAGTAAAGTGAAAATATTCTTCAGTCTGCATTCAAACTTGATCACTTCTTCCTCTGGAGGTGGACAACATTTTCCATTATGAGTCTTTTGGAATTGTCTTGGATCATCTTCCCATATTAGAATATAAGCAGTTTATCTTTGTTTAATCCTTTATCATTGTTTGTTCATATTTACCTTTTAATGTTTCTCTTAGCTTCTAAGTTTTTACATAGCTCTGGTCTTTTCATCAGGAATGCTTAGAAGCCCTCTATTTCATTACAGATTCATTTTTCCCCCTTTAGGATTACATTCATATTTGCTGGGTAAATTATCCTATAATGTAAGCCTATATCTTTTGCCTTATGAAATATGATAAACCAAGCTCTGCACTCCTTAATGGTGAAGGCTGCTAAATCATGTGTGATCCTGGCTGTGACTCCTCAGTACATGAATTCTTTCTTTCTAGCTACTTGCCGGTTTTGTTTTTTTTTTATTTGACCTGGAAGCTCTGGATTTTGGCTGTAATGTTCCTGAAAATTTTCATTTGGGAGTTTCTTTCAGAAGCTGACCTGTGGATTCATTCTGTTTCTACTTTGCCCTCTGGTTCTAAGAGCTCTGGGTGGTTTTCTTTTAAGATATTTTGAAATAGGATGTTGAGGCTCTTTTTTTGGTCATGGTATTCAGACAGTCCAATGATTCTTAAATTTTTTCTTCTCTGTTTTCTAAGTCATTTTTTTCTATGAAATACCTTCCATTTTCTTCATTTTTTTGTCTTTTGACTTTATTTACTGTTTCTTGTTGTCTCATGGAGTCATTTGGTTCTATTTGAGTCAACTACTTTTGGGGAGTTTGTTGATAGAGCAAAGTTTTGTACCTCTTGCGCCAACCTATTAAGTTTCCTTCCAATTCTTCTATAGCTCTAGCTCTAAATTCTTTTTCAATTATTTTTCCTTCTAATACTGTCATTTCATTAACAAAACCATTTTAAAACTTCTTCTCTTTTAAACTTTTGCTTCCTCTCTTCCAGGAATTTTAGTTGAATTAATGACCACACTATTTTTCTTTGGAGCTTTGCTTATAGATTTTTTGGAGTCATTCTCTTCTTCTGGGTTTGTGTCTTGAACATGACTATCTTCATAATGGTTTTTTAATGTTAAGATTCTTCTTTCATTTACTCATTATCCCAGTCTATTTCCCTATTTCAAGCTTGATGTTAGGGTCAGGCTCTATGCTCTTATGGAAGGGAGCTGATCTTGTCTCTGTTTTCTTGGGGTATTAAATATTGTGTTGTTCCAGGACCCCACGGACAACTTGGGTCAGGGAGCTGAAAGCTTTCAGTGCTCCCAAAATAACCTGATCCAAGGTAACATCTGATTGTTGTCCACCTTGTTTGAGTACTGCAAGTCTGACTTCAGTTTAGGTCTGAGCAACAGTAGATTGCTGCTGAATTCAGTTATTATCAGTCAGCTGGGAAGTTCCACTGATTCTGAGACAGAACTACAGGCTCTTCTTTGGGCAGGGATTTTTAGCCTGGTTCTTTCTCTGCAGACTTTAGAACCATGCCATGAGTGCTTGCTCTTGAATCCGCTCTTTTCTCAGAACACTACTAAGGGCCTCCCTAACTGAGAATACCACCCCAGGATACAGGTCCCCTCATTAGTGCATCGTGGATTGGTGACCCAGAATTGGGTAGTGGGAGACAAAGCTACCAGCTGGCACTTGTTCCCATCAAACTGGCCTTGGTGTGGATCTAGAGATGCTCTCATAAGGGTCTGGGACCTCTTGTTCTGATGAACAGTTTCTCCTGGCACCACACCAGAATATTCTATGCTCAGTATTGCTAGCCCCAGACCACATTCACAGTGTCCACAGACCTGTTTATCTCCCTGTGCTGACCTGGACTGGAAAAAGCACTCACTGATTTTGTCTTATATTTCCCCATCAGAATTTGGTGTGTGCGTTTTCTGCATCTGTTTGGAGCAGTTTGGGGGAAGAGCTCACTCTACTGCTTTCTTCCACTCCACCATCTTAGCTCCTCCAGTGAACTTTCCACTCAACCACACTGCTTCTAGTCTTCTTCTATTTCTGGCCCAGAAGAACTGACACAATGAGTCCCTGAAATGCCATTTTTCCATCCAGCTTAAGATCACAGCTGAAAGTGTAACCAAGAGAACGGTCCTTCAGAATTTCTAGAAGAAAAAGATTGCTGTAGATTGAAACATTTTGTGGCTGATCTTAAGATGGCACCACAGAATCTCAGAGTTGGAAGGGACCTCCAAGGCCATCTAGTCCAACCTGTATACCATCAGGCATGTCATTTGCAACTTGTCTGAGAAATGACCATCTGGTCTGTGCCTCCTATGTTGGAAAGCCTCGAGCAGTGGGAAGCTTAGCTGCCTCCCTCTACGTCCTAAGTCACACAGCTGACTCTACTATTGGAGAGCCCTGTTTGTTTTGCAAAACTTTCCCCCTTGTTTTGAGCTGAAATCTTCTCTGCAAATTCTATCCCACTCTTCTAAGAACTGCTCTTGTGTCTGAATAAATCGAATATAATCTCTCTTCTACATGATAGCTCTTAAATACTTGTGGACAGCTATCTTTTATCCCTATTGAATTTCATCTTATTATATTCCACCCAGTGCTCTTCCCTGTCAAGATCCTTTTGTCATCTACTGTGTTAGCCATCCTTCCCAACTTTGTGTCATCTCAAAAATAAATATTCCATCCATGCCTTTAACTAAGTATTTTTTTGTAAGAATAATAAACAGCACAAGGCTCAACCCAGATCCTTGGGGAACTCATTGGAGACTTCATTCCAAGCTTATATCATACACTTATTGACAATTCTTTAAACCCAGACATTCAAGTAGTACTGAATGAATCCACTTAATTATATTAGCATCTAACCAACATCTCACCATTTTTCCCCCAAGAATATCATGAAATACCATGTTAAAAGCTTTGCAACAATCTAGGTAGACTCAATCTCCAGCATCCTCCTGATCTGCTAGCTTTAGGAACCCTAGCAGAAAGGAAAAAGTCATTTTGGAGTGACCTCCACTTGATGAAGCTGTGATTGGTTCTTATATGGTTATGATAAGGCTCCTTCTTTATCTGGATGTTCACTGTCTATAGCTTTAATAATGGATTATAAAATTTCTCCAGGAATCAAAATCAAGCCCCTGGCCTACATAGTTTATAGTTCCATTCTTTTTCCATTTTTGAAAATCAGGATAAAATATGGCCTTCTCCAGTCTTATAACAAGAACAACAACAATAATAATAAGCATGTACATAGCACTTGTAGTTTGCAAAGCACTTTACAAATACTGTCTCATTTTATCCTCTCAGCAATCCTGAGAGTTAGGTGCTATTACTACTTCCATTTTACAACTGGGGAAACTGAGGCAAACGATGGCTAAGCAGCTTGCCCTAAGTCACACAGCTACTAAGTATCTGAGACTGATTTTGAACTCAGTTCTTCTTAACTCTTGGAGAAGGAGATGGCAAACCACTCTAGTATCTTTGCCAGAAAACCCCAGTTGGGGTCACGGAGAGTTCACATGATATGACAGAATGACAAATTCTTAACTCTTGGTCCAACACTCTATCCACTACACCTCCTAGTCGCCTCTCCTGTTTTCCACTGACTTGGAACCTGAGTATGTTCACCTATGACTTAAACTCATCAAGGAAATTAATTGTTCTCCTACTGTCGTCTTATTTTGAGAACTGGTCTTTAGTCAGGAAAGCTTAGGTTCTTGTCCAGCCTCGAGCACACCACTAGCTGTGTGAACCTTAAACTCTTAAGTAGCATTCCTGGTCAGACACAGCTGTTCAATACATTATTAGCTACTGATCTTCATGTGACCTCCAACAAACAGCTGGATAATAGGAGTCCCCCATCACTGTGCTCACTGAAGCCCACTGTGGTGGGCTTCTGATGTTTGCTAGACTCCCCATCCAGTACCTCCTTCTATCCAGGTGACCCTCAGTTTCCTTTTCTATAAAATGGGTGTTTACCTTCAGGGTTGCTGTGAGAAACAAATGGAATAATATACTGGAAGTGCTTTTCAAAGCTTAAATAGCTACATAGTGTTATCATTTGAAGGATCAGCTCCTTAGTGCTTTCATCTTTCCAATGGAATGATCCTTCTCCTTGGCAGATAAAACTACATCAAAATGCTAATTAAACAGCCCTACTCCCTCTCTTTTGTTACTTATTATCATCCTGTCCATGCAGAGCTTCGGTCTCATCCTGCTTTTGGTCCTGCTTGTTTTGTCAATCAAGGTAAAAAACACAAAATCTTTTGGTTTCCTGCTTTTCCTCTCCAGCCTCAGCTCCTTCTCAGTTTTAGTCCTTCTGACATTACCCTTACAAGTCCTTGCCATGCTTTTGTACTCATCTTCTTCTGTCTCTCCTTTATTTCCTTCTCTAATACATAGCCTTATTCTTTATGCATCCGCATTGGCTCCTTCATCCAGTTCTTATTTTTTCATTCTTCAGGAAATTTTTCCTCTTTGTTGGAATTGTTTCTTTTCGATGTCTTTATATTTTCCTTACTAAGAATCTCTCAACTCTCCTCAGTCTACTTACTCTGTAGAATTTCAGTCTTTTCTCTGAGTCCCTTGAAATCTGTTCTCCTAAAATTTAGTGTGTGTGTGCCAGATCATATCCAGCTTTTTGTATCACAAACTCTAGGGAAAAGTGTTCGCTACCTTCACATCTGCCCCCCCTGCCCAAACACCCCCGAGATTCCTGTTGTTCCTCCCTGATGATGGGAAGCAGATCCGGGGTAGAATTCCCCTTTGATGATTTCTCCTTCTCCAGCACTCAGTACAGCCATTGGCACATTTTTGTTGTTGTTTAGGTGTTTTCCTGTGGTGTCTAACTCTTCATGACCCCATTTGGGGTTTTCTTGGCAAAAATCCTGGAATGGTTTGCCATTTCCATCTGCAGTTCACTTTACAGATGGAGAAACTGAGGCAAACAGGGTTAAGCGACTTGCCCTAGACCACACAGCTAGTAACTGTCTGAGGCTGGATTTGGACTCAGGAAAAGGAATCTTTCTGACTCTAGGTCTGGTGCTGTATCCTCTGCACCACCTATGCACCCAAATCTCTCCATAATGTGTCCCTCTGCTGACTTTTCTGGTCTTTTCCATACATATCATTGTTGTTAAGTCATGTCCAACTTTTCATGACCCCACTTGGGATTTTCGTGGCAAAGATCCTTCTCCAACTCAGTTTACAGATGAGGAACCTAAGGTAAACAGGGTCAAATGACTTGCCCAGGGCCACACAGCTAATAAGTGTCTGAGGACAAATTTGAACTCAGGTCTTCCTGACCTAGCTGCTTGACACTTAGGAGGTATTTAATAAATACTAATGGACTTGATAAATAACCAGCTGATCTTTTGAAAGATCTAATTATCATTAAGGCAAATGTAGACTGTGAAAGGCCTGAATTGGGGTTGGGTGGTAGGGAATGCTATGGCAACAGAGACCCACAATGTAGGATAAGTGAAAAGAATTACCTCAAAGTAATGGAAAAGATAAGTGAAGGAGATCTCATCCTTCTAACAGCAGGGAGAGGCCCTGACATGTTGGCAGAGTAGATCAGTTATATGGGGGACACCCAGTATGGTGAGTCTGACAGCAGCAGAGGACGCCCCGGAGCTAGGCCAGAGTGGCTCCTTTATGTGAAATTGAGTTCTTTGTCAGGTATGCAGCTCTCAATTAAATCTTGCACAACAGCTATCACTCAATAGTGTAGAGCTTAGGTGTTAAAAACACATCAGGACAAATAAAGGAATTCCAGTGGCTAGATCAAGGTAGAGGTCACAGCAAATCCAGAAACAAAAGAGGCGTTTTGTTACATCTGTCTTTACACAAATAAACTCTTAAGTAGCATTCCTGGTCAGATGCAGCTGGTCAACACATTATTAGCTACTGCTCTTCACGTGACCGAGAGAGAGACCTCCAACAAATGGCTGGATAATACAAGTCCCCCATTACTGTGCTCCTGTGGCAGGCTTCTGATGTTTGCCAGATTCCCCATCCAGGAGCTCTTTCTATCCAGGTGGTCTGTAATTTACACTCGAAAGACAAAATCACTTCAGTTTCCTCCTCTATTGATCACCCAAGTGTTCTCTTGCCATGAATCCCTCTCCCACTACACACACACACACACACACACACACACACACACACACACTCATACACTCTCTCTTTCTTTCTCTCTCCTTCCCTCCCTCCCTCCCCTTGTGTTCCTTACACTAGAAAAAAAGAATCTCTTTTATCTGCTCAGAATATTTCATCATGTTCCCTACCTGACCTTCCCCTGGCTAAGATATAACAGAAGCAATGACTTTATAGACCAATTACTAAAATACCTCCCCTCTTTCACTAATGCTGGCCTTTTAGAATAAGGCACATCTAGATCTTGAATAGTGCACATAAAAAATCCTGTGAAGTGATTGTATTATTTGAATTCAGAAGCACAGCCGTGTTCCATGGGAAAAATCAAACTACCAGCCAAGGGTATGTTAGAATCAGCTCCTACTGGCTCACAAGTGCCAACTGTTAAATTTCCAGTGTGAGCATTTGCACCTTAGCAAGTGCTGCAGATCAAAACTTTATTAAGTGTTTTGCTGATGATTTAAACTTAGGAAAGTGAAGGAGAAAATGTCAGTAATACGAATTAAATGTAAAAGTGCATCCATCTTTTCGGAGAGCCAGTAGTTGAACAATTACCAGCCTACCACTGAGAGCAGAGTAGCGCCTAGGATAGCCCTGTAGCCTATGAAGCTGTCACCACCCTCCAAGAGTAAGCATAAAACTGGAAGAGAGTGGTTTCTTTGTCTGGGCAATCAAGCCACTTGTTTGAATTAAGCAAAAATCCTCAGAATCTCTCAGCCACCCTGTGGATAATGGAGGTGAGTCCCAGTCTGAGCTTTCTCTACATCCCAGCCCCAGACCGCATTCCCTCCCTGTTCCTCCAGGGAGACATGAAACCATCTTCTTTTCTTTTTCATCTTCTATGCATTCCACTGAGTAAAAGACCATTCCAAAACTCTAGGGCTTTTGTATTTAATTAGTCACTCTTCTTGGAAGAGGAGGAAAGTATGAAAGAACCCCATATTACCATCCTTATTCAAGCTCTGCTACCTGATGGGTAATGCCAGGAAGCCTTGTTGTTGTTGTTTCTTCCTTCCAAGTTAAAGAAAGGGGGTGCAGAGTTACCGAAGATCAAATTCTTGCCACAGAAGATTTCCCTTGAAGCCAGGCTAGCAGTCTGTCAGGTGTCATCCTGAAGAAAACTAGGAGGTGTGAAGACAAATGTTTCTGCTGTTGGGCTCGGGGTAAAAATACATCTCCATTACAAGCAGGTTATGACAGCCTCATAATTAAGCCCTCTGCAGTGGGTGTTTTTATCCAGCTATTGAGAAAAGTTGGTGATCAGACTGGTGTTCTGTCTCCAGATGCTCTGGAGGCCAGCCCCAATCTGGCTGTCTTCTGATGTCATGTAGAGACTTGGAATTCCCAACTCTGAGCGTGATAGCAGGTGGAAGTCTTGGACATTTGCTTCTTTGAATGGCTGATCTGAGAGGTCAAGGGGTTGTTTTGCTTGTCACACTTCCTCCCTCTCCTCCTCATTTGCTCCAGGGTTGATGAGGTTCCAGTACTTTGTCTCAGGATACTGACAGAGGCCCAGACAGGTTAGGCAGAGGGAGAGAAATCACCCCCAAGTAAGTCAGTTGTATGGATTTCTGGGGAATAGGCCAATCTGTCAGGGCATTATCTTGGTTTTGATAAACATCCTTGCTAATTCCATATTGTCCTGCCCTCACTTCAGTTTGAGAGAATTGACTTAGCCTGAGAAAAACAGGCAAGTCCTGAATGCCCCTTCAGACTTCTAAGAAGATTGCCCTGTTCTTCCTCACCCACCCACCCACCCCCAGTGACTGTGCTGAGCACTGCCTGAGCAGGCCTTCATCTTGTTATTCTTCATCCTCTCATTTTTTTAATCTAAATTGTCAGAAAAATAGGGTCCTGAGAATATAAACAGAGCCTGGGGTCTCTGGAGATTGGGGGACAGGCATTGTTGCACATTCTAATCAGCCTCCCAGGAATGCATATTGTTCTGTTTTCTCTCTATCTGTTTTGCCCCGCTCCCTCACCTTGCTTCCTCTTAACTTTTATGCTTCATTCTTTGTCCACTGGGGCTTTCAGTTAAAAAAAGAAAAAAGTGTGAAGGTGATGGGTTTCAAAAGAACTCAAACATGCATTGTTGGAATTCTATCCAAATTCTCTGCATATCTTTACATCAGCTGCTGCCCCAGCAGGACAGTTCAGACCCAGAGCTCCAGGTTGAGGATAAACCAGGCCCAGAGTAGCATTTCTGATTTTTTTTTCTGGTCAATCCACCCCTGAGCCAGATATATGGAATGAACATCAAAAAGCCTGAAGCTGAGCCTTGGCTGACAGTTTGTGATAAATTAGCCAATAAACTTAGTCCTTCACATATGTATGTTTGTGTATGATTGTGCTCACTGCCAGGCACTGGCTTAAAATATTTAATGATGCCAAGTGAAGGACTTGAAAGTAGACTTTCTTTCTGTGAACTTCTTGGCAAGCTCCCTTGGTTCAAGGCTTGGGTTTGAAGATATCCACAGCAGCAGCTGTGTTGGATTATTCAGAGCTGCAAAGGTATAAAAACTAGAATTGGGAAGAACCTTTGAGAGCATCTTGCTCAGCCCCGTCTCATCTTACTGATGAGGAAACTGAGGCTCAGGGAGGAGAAGGGACTGCCAAGGTTCATACAGTGCATTTTGTGGCAGAGCCAAGAAGGGAGGACCTTTGTCTCTTGACTCTCAAATCAGGGTTCTTTTCACCGAACCACATGGGCTCCAAACAGTGGCATAGGCATAAAAAAGGAAGGAGTGGAGGGAGGGAGGGGAAGGAAGGAAGGAAGGAAGGAAGGAAGAAAGAAAGGGACAAAGACAGAAACCAATACAGACACAGAGATCAGGTACTTGCTATGTACCAGCACTGTACTAAGTATAAGAGACACAATTAGAAAAATAAAAGAATATTCTTATTAAGGGAGATAATACACACGGGGTGGATGGGCAGACCTAGTGATCCTTTGGATTCAGCAGCAAGTCAGATGACCATTCCCAGTGGTCTGCAGAGTCCAGCAGCAGAGCAGATGCTAAGACCTGGTGGTACTTCATCTTATTGAAAAGGCTCATGGTTAGTTATTCCTTTCTCATAGAAGTCATATTAATCATGTGTATTTCACAACCAGGAAAGTTTCTACTGCAGTTGGAAAGAAGCTGGGTCTGTGGGTTTCCTCTAATAGGATAGGGCTGGGGGATTGGCATCCAGCTAGGAGAGGAAAAGGGAAAGGGGACATTGGCAGGGAAGCCATCAGGAAGGGGAGATCACAGTGGTATCTGGGCAGAGGGTGAATTGGGGCAGATGGAAAGATGTGTGGACATGTGGTCTTCTCATAGAATGCATCTACTTAAGGTCAGGAATTGTATCAATTTTATCTCTGTATTCCCAGTGGGTAGCTCAATACTAGCACATAATAGGTACCTAATAACACTTTTTGATTGATTGATTGTAAGATAGATTAGAGATAGGAGAATCTAGATGTAGAAAGATCAATCAACAACAAGCATTTGATAATTTATGCATTGTGCAAAGGACTAGGGGTATGAAAACAAAAAGTTGTTCTTGTTTTCAAGGAGTTTATATTCTAGAGCACCTGGTGGGACCAGGAATGGCCTGATGTAGGCAGTGACACTTGAAGTAAGCCAATATATGTGAGAGGCAGGACAGGAGCCCAGGCCCTTCTGACTTTAAGGTCAATTCTCCATTGACTTTTGTCATGGTGCTTGCATAGTATATATTGGTAGCTGCCTAATAGAGAGATTGCTAAATGACATAGATAGGGTACTAGGTTCAAATTCTGTCTTCAGTACTTGTGTTACTTAACTAACAACTTGCATACTAGCAACTTATTTGCCCTTTCTGTGCCTCAGTCTTTTCATTGGTAAAATGAGCAATTGGATTGGATGGCTTTGAAGGTCACTTTCGGTTCAAAATCTATGATCCTGTGTTTGGAGAGGGGAGAGACTTGAGGCAGGAACACAAATTAGGAGAGTTTTCCAGGTAGATGAGAGGTGATGAGGCCCTGAACTTGAGTGGTGGCTATATGAGTGGAGAGAAGGGGATGGGTATGAGGTGTTGTGTAGGTGGAAAAGACAAGACTTGGAAACTCATCAGGTTCGGTGAGGAAGAATAAAGAGTTGCAGATGGCTTCATGGAAGTAAAGCTAGGTGCCTGGAAGAATAATGGTAACTCTCAACAGAAACAGGGAAGTTTGGAAGAGTTGTGGGTTTTGAGGGAAAGAGTATGAGTAGCTTTTGATTTTGGCTTGGGTTTTTTGTTTTGTTTTGTTTTTTGGAGGGGGGGGGGAATCATTGAATTTGGATAACCTTTAAGACATTCAGTTCAAAAATGCCCCAAAGCAGCTTGAGCTTTACACCTACCCAAGAGGCATCAGAGGTTCTCCATCAATTTTAGGACCAAATACAAACTCCTCTGGCAATTAAGCCCTTCAAATCTGCCTCCAGTCTTTCTCTCCAGGCTGATTACACATTACTCCCCCTCACACACTCTGTACTCCAGCAAAGTGGGCCCACTTACCACCTCCTATGTGTGACATTCTGTCCCCCATCTCTGTGCCTTTGCACAGGCTGGCCCCCCGAACGAAGAATGCTCTTCCTCTTCACCACCAATAGGCAGTGACTTTAGCTTCTTTCAGGGTGTGATTCATAAGCCACCTCCTCCCAAGGCCTTTCCCAATGTCCCCAGTTGTTAGTGTTCCCCAGACAAAATCAAAACAAGACAGTGTGTCTTTATTTTCTGTACATCTCCTGTGTTTACTTCTCTGTGAATAGTGCTCTGCCCTCCTCCCCACTTGCCCTCTCCTTTAGGGCAAGGATTGTCCCTCTTCATCCTCTGTAGCTCCAACACCTTGAACAGTGCCTGGCTTGAGGCCTTTATACCCTGTCTCCCTCCTGCCTCTAGTCTTCTTACACCTTACTCGTGCTGTCCTATTCCACCATCTAATGCAATGGCCTCTTTCCTAATCTCTACACAGGACACGCCAGTCTCTACTCCGTCTCTCCATGTCTGGAATGTTCTCCCTCCTCATCTCCCTGTCCTGGCTTCCTTGGCTTTCTGCAAGTCCCAGCTAAGAGCCCACCTTCTACAGGAGCCTTTTGCCAATCCCTCGTACATCTCCTTCCTTGATTTTCTCCAGTGTATGCTGTTAGAGCTTGTTTGCTGGCACGTTGTGTCCCCAGTTAGAGTTTGGACTAATGGTGCCTTGTAGATAGTAGACATTTAATTCATGTCTATTAATTGACTGGCCCATAGTAAGCACTTAAAAATGACTGTTGATTATGGACTGATTGTTCTACTTATTTGGTAAAGCCAGTTCTCTGTGCCACAAAATATAAGGCCACCAGTCAACACTAAGGCCATGGCAACTGCTTGGAGTGTTTTTTTCCTCTGGCTGTTTTTCTACTATTAAAAATAAAATAGCTAACATTTATATGGTGCTTTAGGGTATAAATACACATACATTTAAAAACATATGCATTATCTCACTTGATCTTCACAGTGACCCTGTAAGGTTGGTGCTATTCCTCCCCCCTCCCCCCATTTTACAGATGAGGAAACTGAGACTCAGAAAGATTAAGTGACTTACCTAGAATCACATAGCTGATATATGTTTGAGGCAGGATTTGAGCTCAAGCTTTCCTGACTCCAAGTCCAAAATCATATCTTTTTTGCCTATTGATATAATTCTTCCTGCCTTATAATCCAAGGCACCTTAAACTAGAGAATTGCTATTGTTGTTCAGTTGCTTTTCACTTGTGTCTGACCCTTTGGGACCCCATTTGGGGTTTTCTTGACAAAGATACTGAGTGGTTTGCTGTTTCTTTCTCCAGCTCATTTTACAGATGAGGAAATTGAGGCAAACAGGGTTAAGTGACTTGCACTTAAACACTTAACACTTGTGATTAGGCATTTGAGTGAAAACATGAAGACCAGAGTGATCTTAGATGGCCCCCAGTCCCTCACATAGCTATAGCATCAGGATTTAGGTTTAGGATAAATGCGTCCCCTTCTGCATTACTTATGCAAGAGCATGAATTATTTGTACAACAACTTGATGTCATCTATTTAGTAGGTATATCCTCTGCATTGTAAGAAGAATCTCCTTTATGATTTGCTCCTCAACATTACATGATGGAATTGTGTGCTCAGAATATTTCAATGTGTTTCCCATCTGACATTCCATTGACTAAGCTGGAGAAGAAGTAATGACCCTATAATCCAACGGTTTTCAACCTGTGGGTTATGTTCAATTTGTAACAATGAAAATACATCCTGCATATCAGATAGATATTATTATTACAGTTATGAAGTAGCAACAAAAATAATTTTATGGTTGGGGGTCACCACAACATGAGAACTGTATTAAAAGGTCGCAGCATTAGGAAGGTTGAGAACCACTGCAATAATCTGATAACTAATTTAAAAGAGTATCTTTAATTAATTTCATTTTTTCAGGCCAGCATGGCCTTACATAGGTCAAGAACACAGGTACTGAACATTTTGCTCTTTTCTTCTGTCCAAGTATGTCCACTTCCACCTATCGTGAGTCACGGAGACTATATCTGCCATCCAAGGCCTTGTGACCGATTCAATCATGGAACTGTGATTGAGTTCTATTGTGATCCTGGTTACAGCCTCACCAGTGACTACAAGTACATCACCTGCCAGTATGGAGAATGGTTTCCTTCCTATCAAGTCTTCTGCGTAAAATCAGGTAAAAAGGGTGTCAGGACTGCATTGCTCCTGGAAGACTTTTTATTTTCTTTTCATCAAAATTATCAGTCATTCAATCAAGAAATTTTTCTGTGTGCCTACTATGTGCCAGGAACTATGTTTGGTCCTAAGGATGCAATAATAATAATAAAACAGACCCTGCCATCAAGTAACTTGTGATCTATCCAGGGAATTATGAGCCCGTTCTATTCAAACTGAGCCCCAAGGCTATGATTTTGTTGTTCTTTGTTTGTATTTGAAGAGGACCAATGACATCATGGGGTGATATCTTGACTGGAGCATGAATTGGATTTAAGTGAGGCAGAGTTGCACAAAGTTATTATCCTCACACTCTCCTCTAGAGTCATGGAAGTCCGGTGGTAAGACAGAAGTCAGGACGACTGGTGATGGCACAGGAAGGTATAAGCAGGATAATTCTGAAAGGCCCATGAAGAAAAATATTAGAAGGCAATGTGATGTAATGGAAAGAGCACATGATTTGGAGTTAGAGGTCCTGGGTTCAATTCCCAATTTTGCTACTTAATATCCATGTGACTTTGGCAAAAGAGGAGGTTGGACTAGATGTCCTCTCAGGAATGTCTATTTCAGTTCTAAATCTACATTCCTATCATTTGCCTTTACTTAAATATTTCTTAAAATAAAGAGGACTCTATAACCTTTGTTAAGAATGAATTTCCTTGTAGTGGATAGGGGAGCTTTCCTTGCACAATAAGTAAGAATCCCAGAGAGTCAGAGGCAGCTTGGATGGGAGGGGATATGAGATGAGATGCTATCCAAGTTAGCTAGCATAGGAGTACAATGTTGTTGCTTCCCATCTGAGTTCTGGGCAAATCTCACTTAGTACATTCATTTAAAAATGTTATGTGGCATCTAATGTGGTGTAATATGTGCTGGGTAGTTGTCAACCATTATCTCTGCAGAACCCTAAGGGGTGCAGTAGACTTGCCATGAGCTTTTCAGTTTGTCCAATAAATCCAGCAAATGAGCACAAAGGGAACCTTTACAAACCTGCTTGTCTGTGATAGCTTTCTTGCAAATCTGGAAGGAAGTTTTACTGTATTGCTGTGTTCTCTTCTGTAACAGAGCAAATTTGGCCCAATCCCCATGAGACCCTACTGACAACATGGAAAATAGTGGCGTTCACAGCAACCAGTGTCCTTCTGGTGCTTCTGTTGGTCATTCTTGCCAGGATGTTCCAGACCAAATTCAAGACACATTTCCTCCCCAGGTCAGTACCATTCAATTTTCCATAGATCACAAAGTCTCTTCACTGTCTGGTCATTTGCCCAACTACCTTGAGCTAGAAAAAGAGATGACAATTACTAAGTGTTGGTTCTGAGTAGGGGTATGAGGGAGAAGTAGCATGGTACAGTAGGAGAAATGCTGGCTTTGAAGTCACAGGACCTGAGTTCAAATCTTGTCTGGGTCACTCACTATCTGTGAGACCACTGGTAAGAAATTTAACCTCTCTGGGCTTCATTTCCCCATCTATAAAATGAAAGGGTTAAATGAGATGGTTTCCAAGGTTCCTTCCAGCTCTAAACCTATGTATTCTAGGAAACCTAGACATGATGTTGACTCACAATCTCGAGATCATATCACATTTAGGAGTTTAGACATCCAAGACAAAAGGTATTTAATCTTTTCTCTTCCTGCCTTGATTAAATACTAAAAAGGGGGTTTCATTTGGTTAAGCATCATTGTCAAGCAGGATTTAACTTCTCACAACTATATAATGGACTAAACATTGTACAAGAGGATTCAAAATCCCTCACACTCAGGTAATTTACAGATAAGAATGGACATGTGATGATTAAGAAGGTTCAAGAGATATACTTTCTGGGTAATTTAATCATTTTATTAATAAGACCAGCAGTTTATTAATAGAAGGATGGTCATTTGGCCATCTCTCTTAGACCAAAGACAATCATGGTGGCTGACTCACACAGTCAGTGAAGGGCTGAGAGTGACCCTTGGACAGAGAAATTATCTCTACTCAGACCCCTGTAGCCTTGGGCTATCTAGACAAAATGATCCTTCTCTAACCAAGTAGAACACAATGGGTTTCCCCACTTTAGATCAAATTACTTGTAAGTTTGGGTGGAGTCTGAACAAGATGAGAGGAGAATTAATATAATCTCATTATCAGTAATGTCCTTCAAGATACTGAACTTTTTAAAATAAGGAATTTAGAGGAGGGGAAAAGCTCTGAATCTCCCCAAGGTATTAGTTATTTATAATCATTCCTCTCAGACAGAAATCACACACACACACACACACACACACACACACACACACACACACACCCCACAGTAAGGCCCTTAGTCCCAAAGGGGACTTGGTATAGTAACACAATTTGTTGTTGTTACCTTTGTTACAAGAGGCAGAAATACAAGAGAGATTTCAGGATGTTTGCTGAATATTAGAAAAGGGAAGCGCAATCTAACCTAGGCCATCTCTCAGCTCTCTCTGGCTATTCTTTTCCCTCAGCTAAGATAGAGAACAGAGATAAGAAGACCTGAGTTGAAATCCTACCTCAGACAGTTAGTTATTCCTTGTTTGACTCTGGACAAGTCACATGACATTTGTTTGCCTCAGTTTTCTCATCTGTAAAAATGGAGATTATAATAGCATCTCCCTCCCAGGGTTGTTGTAAGGAGAAGAAAGCAAGAAATTAAGGCTGTACCATGTGCTAGACACCATACCAAGCACTTTACGTTATCCCTTTTAATCCTCACAAGAACCTCGTAGGAGGGAGCTGCTACCATTACCCCATTTTACAGTTGAGGAAACTGAGTCAGATAGAGATTAAGGGAAATGTCTGAGGCTGGATTTGAACTCAGGTCTTCCTGACTCTAGGTTAAAAAGAGTTAAGCGATATGATAAAATAAAGTGCTATATAAATGCTGGGGTGGCAGTGGGAGAAGGGAAGCATCCATCTTTTCTCCTCAAAACTTGAATAGAAATCCTGCCTTCTCCATGAAGTTCTCCCTACTCAAATAATCATGATATGTTGGCACAGTGAATAGAGAACTGGCTCTGGAGTCAGGAGGACCTGAGTTGAAATCTGGCCTCAGACACTTAACATGTACTAGCTGTGTGACCTTGGGCAAGTCACTTAACCCCAACTGCCCTGCCTTCTCCCCTCCAAAGAGCAAAAATAAATAAATAATCATGATATGAAAACATAGCAATGATAATAGCAAAATAATAATAATTACTAACACTTAGATGGTGTTTTAGGGTTTACAAAGTACTATATATATATATGGAGAGAGAGAGAGAGAGAGAGTCTCATTTGACCTCAAAATATCTGTGTAGTAATTTTCTACAGGCATTATTCCCATTTTACAGATGAGGAAACTGAGGTTCAGAGAAATGACTTGCCATCAATTAAAGTAGGTGACACAGCTAGTTAGTCTCAGAGACAAGATTCAAACCCAGGCCTCCATTGACTCCAGGTCTACACAACCTAGCTAAAATCCAGAAGTAGCTGGTAGGGCACTTAACATTGAGATGAACATTTTCTTCCTCTTTTATTTTTTGGTCTCAAACTGTGATTTTAGGGAGAGGAGGAGGCTCCCTGTATGGAAACTCTCCTGTTATGCAGACTGGCAAATGATCTGTATGTACCTCTTTATTTTAGAGCCTGCTTTCTTAACCTTCATTGTTTCGTGGAGCCCTTTGGCAGCCTAATGAAGACCACAGACCTTTCCTCAGAATAATGTCTTAAAATGAGTAAAATAAAATTCATTGGATTAACAAGGAAATCAATTGTGTGAAATATAGTTATCAAAAAGACAAGTTCACAGACCCCAGGTTAATAACTTCTGTCTTAGAGGATTGTCTGACTCATTGAGGTTAAGTGATTTGCTTGTGCTCACAGACCAATTTCTGTCTGAGGAAGTATTTGAACTTTTTGTTTTTCAATCATTTTCAGTCATATCTGACTCTTTGTGACCTCACTTGGGGTCTTCTTGGCAAAGATATTGGTTTACTATTTCATTCTCCAGTTCATTTTACAGATGAGGAAACTGAAGCAAACAGGGTTAAATGACTTGCCCAGGTACACACAGCTACTAAGTGTGTGTGGTTAGATTTGCCCTCAGAAAGATAAGTCTTGCTGATTCCAGGCTGGCCTCCTATGTAATATACCATTCTACCTCTTCCCAAGTTGTCTCCTCCCCTTCTTTTCTTCTTTTTCTCTTCTTTTTCTCCTTCTCCCTCCCTTTACATCTTCCCTCTCCTTTCTCTCCTCTTGTTTCTCCTTTATTAATGATCAGTAGGAAATAATTTATTATTGCTTGTTATTATGATGATGATGTTATTGTTATTGGTTCAATAATAGCTCAGTAATCACCTGTTAAATGCATAGCACTGTCAATTCACACTGTTGACCTCCACATAAGTTCAGATTCTTCTCATCTCCCACCTAATACCAACAATAGTATAACATTCCTAGTAATGCACCAACAATCAGGAGTATAATCCCTTAAATTTGTTTCCCAGTTAATTCCTGTCAGTGACCTATGGATACCTTAGATAAGAAATTATTCACTGGATAAGGGCAATCTCACAACTTCCCATGACCCTCCTCTCCAAAGGAAGTTGGCTTTGACATTTTTGGCCATCCTAAGTGAAGGAAGAAAAGGAAAGAAGATTGAAGCCTTTTTAAAGGCCCTCTACCAAGCAGTTTTCTGTTTCTTCCTCTATTTCCTTGTCTATTTGTTTCTTCATATGAAGCTTACATCTTCCCTCTCTCCCTTAGGAATATGCTCTTCTCACTGGTTGTCCCTTCCAACTATAAAGCTATTTCTTACCTAAGGAAGCCCAAACACTCTCTTGTTTCTCTCCTCAAAACCAGGTCAGGTATTTTACCTCCTCCATGAAGGCCCTCCTCAGTTAAATATAAGCAGAGAATGGCCACCCCACCTTTTGCCTACTGCTTCATTATGTCCCACCTCATAAACATGGTTAGATTTCATATAAGGCAACAAGGATTTTTTTTCAGCACTTACTATATAACCAACAATGTGCTAAGCATTGGGAGGATCAAAGAGGATGAGAGATTCGGTTTCTCTCCTTGTAAAACCTGTCATCAAGTAGAAAAGGCAAGACATACCTCCAAAAAGGAATGAGGACATAGAAAAAATACGATTTGACCAAATGATTTAGTAAAGTATGAAATTATGGACCATGCATGCCTTCAAAGTCAGGGAATACCTTAGGATAATAGGATCACAGATTTAGAGATGAAAGGGACCTTATAGATCCTTATAAATTAGAGATCTACTCATCTGGGCTTTGTCCTCATTACTTTACAGATAGGGCAACTAAGTCGTCATCCAAGTTCACACAAGTAGTAAGGGTTTGACCAGAGTCCTTTCCATTAAATCGGAAGCTCTTTCCATTAAACCCTTTTAAATACTATAACACGTAGGATATAGATGATTTCCTTATGCATATATGTAAGTAAAGAAGAAAGGAGGGGAAAGGTAGAAAAGGAAGGAGGAGAATTTAAACATAGAGAAAGACAGAGGAAGAGACAACCACATCTATCCTCTTATATCTCATCAAAAATGGCTTTTTTCCTCTAAGCTTTGGCTTAGAGGGTCTTAAAAATGACCCTACAGAGCTTCCCAGTGACCACAGACCTCATTCTTGGCTTCAAAGACTTGGCTTTCATAGTGATTAGAGATAAGAGAAGCCAGTTCATGTGAGACTGTTCCTTTACTCTGCTAAGCCTGTGGCTTTGTCCCCCACAAGATGGTATAGAAGTGTCATGCCTCCCAATATGAAATACCTCAAGCAGAGTAACTACTGTGGTCAACCCTGGGCTATTTAGAGAATGGTTATCTAGCTGACTTTTTTTCCCTTCTTCTTCTCTGCCACTTTCCAACTTTCTGGTTACTTCATTGATCACTGATTTTCCCTAGAGAATGAAGATAGAAATGGGAAGAAATGAAAATTGCATAAGTTTCCATTATTAGCAGTTCTGCTGTGTGTGTGTGTGTGAGAGAGAGAGAGAGAGAGACAGAGACAGAGACAGAGACAGAGACAGGCAGAGACAGAGACAGAGAGAGAGAGAGAGAGAGAGAGAGAGAGAGAGAGAGAGAGAGAGAGATTTGGAGTTCTTTACTTGGTTTTGGTTTTTTAGTAGGGTAAGGGAAAAATACAACTCTGTTCTTTGTAACCAGAGAACTGATAGAGGGGAGAGAGAGGGGGGAGGGAGGGAAGGAGGTAGAGAGAGAGAGAGAGAGAGAGAGAGAGAGAGAGAAATTGGAATCAATAAACATTTATTAAACATGTACTATGTGCCAGGAGCTGTCCTAAGTGCTGGAGATAACAAAGAAAAGCAAAAGACAAGGGAGACAATTATTAAGGAACGGCCAACAGGGATGAGCTCTGACTAGGCAACATTTTCTCAGCTTGGAAATCAGACAAGAGAAGTCAAGGCTGTTTACTGTTTGGGTGGGATCGCTTATGCTGACCCTTCCACCTGACTTGAAAACAGGTTAAGCCACAGGTGAGGATGGAGGAGTTGAGGACCACTAAGTATGATTATCATGTGAACATACGTGCAGCTGCCCTGTCTCATAGCTTGTAGGTCTGACCACATTGTAAATAACATGTGTTGACTCCATCTCTCCACCATTAAGACCATGTTGTTTCAGTTGTGTCTGAATCTTTGTGACCCCATTGGGGGTTTTCTTGGCAAAGATCTGCCATTTCCTTCTCCAGCCCATTTTATAGAGGAGGAAATGGAGACAGAGTTATATGACTTGCCCCAGGTCACACAACTAGTAGGTGCCTAAGGCTAGATTTGAACTCAGGAAGATGAGTCTTCCTGACTTCAGGCCTGGCACTTTATCCACTGAGCTCCCTAGCTGCCTAGTTAAGGTCATAAAGCACCCTATATCTCTGCCACTTGAAGTTTCCTATCAACAGTAATCCAGAGCTTGAGTAAACATCAGAACCTTCTACATGTATGTGGAAATGCAGTCGGAATGACACTTCATTAGACTGTAAGTTCCTTGAGGGCAGAGACTGTCTTTTGCGTATCCCTAGCACTTAGCACAGTGCCTAGCATATAGTAGGCACTTAATAAATATTTATTAATTGATTTAATATTAGCAGTTTTTACCTTGAGGAACAGGATCAAGATCCTTCAACCTCAAACTCATGGCTAGAATATGATCCTCAAAGGTAACCACCATTCAAAAGAAACAGAATGAAACTTGGTAGGAATAAATATTAAGTCACATTTAGATTTGGAAAATCAATCTCACAAGTGCATGATGTCTGACTTGGGCTGGACAAAAGGCAGGATTTCTTAACAATTAGAATTATAGCAAAATAAAATGAACTATAGGGGGTAGTAAGAATTCTCTCACTAAAGGCCTTTATGGAAGGTAGGATGATCCCTTCCTGGATAATAGAGAGGATCCTTGTTCAGGTATGAATTAGATTAAATAGCCTTGGAGATCCCTTCAAATTCTGTGATTTTCTAACAGTCTTAAATTTTTTTTCTTTATTATTTGTAGATACTGGTTTCCTTTCAAAACCCTCTCCCCTAATAACAAGAAATAATGAAAGATTCATTCTATAGGCATCGCCTTCTTTTTACCCTAATATATTCCCAGAAACCATATCATAAAACAAAACAAAGGGAGGCAGGAGTGGGGGTGGGGGGTGGGAAGTATGCTGCCATTTTCCATTATGTTCTGGCAATGCAGCGCGTTTATAGAATGCAAGTAAAAACTTGTAGTTACTAATTTAGCCACCAGAGGGCAGGCCAACATAATTGGTAAAGGGAAGTATTGCCTAAGTTGCCTTAGACTTGTTTTTGAGACCTGCCCAAGGTTGGCAAATTAGTGGATGGCTCATTTGCCAGCATTATGTGACCAATTATCAAAAATGAAAAGTAACAAAAATAGGAAAAAACTACCTGCATTTCCCTCTAAGTAGGTTCTCATATGCCATAATTTCTAGCTGGAAGAGACCTTGTAGAACATGTAGTCCAATCCTTTAATTTTATAGATGATGAGTCCAAGACTTGCTTCAAAGTCATGCAGTAAATAGCAGAGACAGGATTCAAACTCAGATCCTCAGACTCCAAATCCGCTGTTCTTTCCACTGTCATATTTAAGCATATATCATTTTCCTAGAGAGTCAAAAAAGGACTAAGCCAAAGGAAGAATGGAGGGCTCAGTAGCTCCCAAAGGAACACAGAATTGTGTGAGACAGGTTAGCCAACAATGGGAGGAGAAATTGTACGCCTCCTTGGAAGGCAACAGATACCGTCTGCAGCTGGGGAACTTGCTTCTTTTACGCCTCAGTAAACAATAGGCATTTATTTTAGCTGCTACAACATTCAAGACATTAGTGGTTCTAGGTGCTAGGGATACAAAATCAAAAATGAAACAATTCTTGCCCTCAAGGAGCTTATATTCTATCAGGAGAGGCAACATTTACTTATAAAGACAAAGTAGCTTGGTGGCACAGTGGGTAGAGTACCAGGAAGACTCATATTTGTGAGTTCAAATCTGGCCTCAGACACTTACTAGCTTGGTGACCCTGGGCAAGTCATTTAACCCTGTTTGCCTTAGTTTCCTCATCTGTAAAATTAGCTGGAGAAGGAAATGGCAAACCACTCCAGGATTTTTGCCAAGAATACCCCAGATGGGGTCATGAAGAGTTAGTTTGAGTTAAACTCAAACAACAGCAAATTTTGAGAAGTGTATTTATGCCATTTGCTTTGGATCTGTAAAATTCTTCAGGATTTTACCTTAACAGATTTCCACTGACCTGTGAATGGACAATACTTGAAAATCATAAGATCAGTCGATCATAGAATTGAGTTAGAAGGAACCTTAAAAGCCATCTAGTCTAGCTGTCTTATTTTATAAATTAGGGAACTGATAATAATATCATATCTCAGGGAGGTTGGGAGCAGGCAGCCTGATGAAACAGTTACAACTCATATTTATGTAGCCTTTTAAGATTTACAGATCATTTTACTGACCTAATTTCATTTGATCCTTGTAACAACATCTTCAGGGAGATATTACAGGAGTTACTGTTACCATTTGTACAGACAAGGTAACTAAAGCTTAGTGATGCCTCTACCCCCTTAGTTCTGTCATTAATGAGGAAATAATAATGAGACTAAATGAGATAACATATAAAAAGTGCTTTGCAAAAGGGGCTGTATGAATATAAGTTATTTATCATTGATATGTTGAAGGTAGAATTTGAATTCGGGTTATGACGCTCTATGGGACCTTGCCTCTGCTTTCCCCATGGCATTTCAGAGGTCAGAATCACTCATCTGTTTCTCTTTGCTCTAGGGGCCTCTCAGGAAGCTCCAGCAGTGACCCTGACTTTGTGGTGGTGGATGGGGTACCCGTCATGTTGCCTTCCTATGATGAAGCTGTGAGCAGCAGCTTGAACGCTTTAGCCCCAGGATACTTGTCTTCTGTGGGCCAGGGCTGCCCCATGCCAGCAGAGGATCAGAGCCCGCCAGCCTACCCTGGCTCAGGGGACACAGACACATTGCCGGGGGAGGGTGAAATGTGTGACAGCGTACCAAGCTCTTCAGAGCTGCTCCAGAGTTTGTACCCACCATCCATGTGCCAAGCAGGAGCACGACCTGTTTCGGAAAGAACAGACACAGGGGACAGCACCACTGTAGAGGAAGTGTCCACCAGCCCAAGCGTCGATATTGCTGATGGTAAACTTTTTCGCTGTAGTATAAGCCAGCTTTACAAAATTCAACCCATTTCAAAAAACCATTCTTCCTCGCATAGCCTGCCCCCAAGTGCAATGCCCCAAATCAGGCAGTTTCCCACTCACTCAGCACAAATTGCTTCTCTCTTAGTACAGTGGAAAGACTAATTATGATGATGAATGATTCTCATCACCTCACAAATAAGCCAATTAGCTAAGTTTTCAGGAGCTATAAAAGAATGCCAAATGGTTCAGGACAGAAGGTTTGGAGCTGGGACTTTTCAGTTTTTGTGTATACAGCCTAGATTATCATGTTTAAAAAAAATTCCAAAAACTTAATTGAAATATTGTTTGGGAAAAGAATAGGATGCCTTTGTGTCAGGGGAGAGAAAAACACAGTAGTGTGGTATGAGTATATAATGGGTATGTATGTATCTATACTAAATTTCCATAGAAGAGGGATAAGGGCAAGAACTGGACCTGAGATTGGTTTAGGGATGGCCCAGGGTTCCGTGTCCTGTGCAAGGGATCACTCAAAGCCTGAAGGTTCAAATGAGCAGTCCATTTAAGAATGATTTATTTGAAATTCCCCCTTTCCCTGGGTACAATCATTTGCCAAGGCAATCAAAATGAAGTTCAAGAAGAAAAAGGCAGATAAAAGCCAAGGGCAAGGAGGTTCCTTGGGGTCTCAGGTGCTCTTGCCAACATTCTAAAAACCGCTTTCATATTCTTCTTGCCCATAGGGCCCACAGCTGGGTCCCAGATCAACCCACTCGGGGCAAAGTTAACTTCAACCGCCCCACGTCCTCGCCATAGCTTCTTTGCTCACGACAGTTCCAGCTGGCAATGTGGGAATGTGGGGTGTTTAGTTCATGCCTCTCCCCAGTTCCACCCGTATCCTGGCGGACCGCAAGGGAGCTCCCAGTGAGAAACTTCCCCTACCAACGCAGGTCAGCACCTTCTCTGAAACTTATAGCCTTAGAGAGTTGCCTAGAGCTCTGGTTGCCCAGGGGTCACATGGCCATTATGTGTCAAATATGGGAACCCAGATCTTCAGGGTTGGCTGCAAGGCCAGCTCACTGTCCACTAGGCCAAACTATCTCTCTCATGAAGCTGTTTTACATTTCATAAAATGTGAAGAACAATTTAAAGCCATATATATTCATGTCATGCATAAAGACTGAGCATTGGTTAATAGTAAAAAAACAAATCAATGCAATAAACATATTCACAGAATTTTCCAATTTTAGAGCTGAAAGGGATATTAAGAACCATCCAGTCCAAGTTTTATAGGATCATAGCTACAGGGTTGGGAAGCATTATCTAGTTCAGTGGCATCAAACTCGTATAGAAAGAGATCCCTGCCTGGCTTATATTGACTTAGAAAACCACAAATTAACATTATCTATGTTGTATTGTGTTTTTATTTGTTTTGTTAAACACGTCCTGCTGGGCAGCTGGGTTGCACAGTGGCTAAAGCTCCTGCCCTGGTGTCAGGGTTCAAATGTGGCCTCAGACACTAGCTGTATCACCTTGGGCAAGTCACTTAACCCTGATTGCCTCAAAAAACAGACCAATGAACAAACAAACAGATGTCCCAATTATATTGCAGTCTAGCTGTAGCCACCCTGGACAGTTTTGCTGCCAGGACCATCTGTGAGTTTGATTCCTCTGATCTACTCCATCCCCTTTATTTTACAGAAGACACAGTTGAATGATCAAGAGGTTAAGTGGCTTATTGAGGTTACGAAGCAAGTTAATGATAGAGAAGGGACTAGAACTCATGTCTCTTGACTCCCAGCCCCATCATTTTTTTCCACTGCACTTTATTAAATAATCTGTCAAAAGTTATTATCTGCTTATTTTAAGTTGTCTTTCCATGCCTCACTGAAGTCCTTCTCTGATGCTTTATGATGGTGTGGCTGTAAACCTGGGCAATCAAAAACTCTGGCAGGTCATAACAAGCTAGAAAGGCTTCTGTTATCAGTAGAGCTAAGTTCAATGAAGTGTATCACCAGGAGGCTGGCCACCAGATAACTGGGTTTTTGTTTGGTTTTTTTTGGTCACAGAAACTCAGAAAGAATCTGATCTTCTTTGCTCAAGGGAACACCCATACCAATGAAATTGTAGATATTTAAAATACCAGGTCCTTTCAGAATGAAAATCAACAGTACTCAAGTCAATCAATTAACAAGTAGTTATTAGGCTAATGAAAATGGATCTCAATCTTCCAAGTATGTTTGAATTACATTTCCTAGCATGGAACTAGACCAACATTTTTGATGGGCTGTCATCCACTATCAAATCATAGGTAATAAAGCCAACAGGTGATTACCCTTTACCATAGAAAAATAAACCGTGCCCTGATTTATAGCACATATAGTCTATTGTCAGCTCCATAGAACCTGCTTTGCACCTCGCAAGCAGGGCCAACCAGATAAAGGTATATCACAAAAATATACACATATTCTCCTAGCATAGCAAGACTGGGAAAAGGAGAGAAGGGAATAGCTGGGATATGGAGAGGGAAGGGACAGGAAGAAAAAAAAAGATGTGTTAATAGCTTGGGAAAGAGGAAGCACAAATAGAAAAGGCATAAAATATTTGCTTCTAAGTTTTGGAAGAAGTTAGCTTGGCTGTTTCTTATGCTTCTGAATGTTTGTGGTGAGGGATAGAAATGTACTTACGGGATCGAGATTTAAAGCTGGTAGAGACTTTAAAGGTAACGTCATCCAACTTCCTTCCCTCTTATTTGCAGATGTAAAAGGTGAAGCCCAGAGGTCAAGTGATTTGTCCACAGTCACATAGGTAGTAAATAAATAGCACAAGTAAGATTTGAACCAAGGTCCTGTGACTCAGAATCCAGAGGACCTGTCATTATACTATAATGTCTTTCAGTTCTTCAGGGATCAGGAATTCATCCTCTCAACCCATGCAGATTCCATGCCTGCAAATAAACAATTCAGGAAACATTGAGTAAATATCTCCTATGTGCAAGGTATTATACTAGGCACTGGGGTTACAAAGACAACAAAATAAATAGTCCCTGCCTTTCAACGAGCATTCTACTGGGAGCATACCTTTACAGAGAGAAGTAAATAAAATAATTTGAGCAAGGAAATGGAACTGGGGATAAGGAAATGCTTCCCAATAGGTAGCCCTTGAGATGAGTTTTAAAGGAAGGTTAGGATTCTATTGGGAAGAGATGAGGAGAGAGTGCATTCCAGGGATAGGGAAAAATCTGTATGAAGGCATAGAGTCAAGAGATTGAATGCCAAATTCAAGGAACACCAACAAGGCCAGTTGATTGAAACATGGAATGTGTAAAGGGAAATAATGTGAAATAAATCTAGAAAGTAGACCAGAGTGAGATTGTCATCTTAGAAGATGATTCTTTATAAGTCACTGTGGCCAAAATAATTTGTCCCCTGATGGTCAGACTTGTGATAATTTTCCTCTTCAGAATCACTGAGTCCTCAGAAGAAAGACACAGAGTTTGTCTGTGGGTTTGTTTGTCCACTGGCCCTGTGTTCAGTCTTTGCAGTTTGATAGATACTGTTGACAGGGCTTTTAAGATCAATAGAGTCACTTCCATGACTCAATAAAGCAGGGATTTAGTTGAAATTGAGGGGATCTTTTTTCTTTTGGGGGAGGGAGTCTGTACCTATAATTTCATGGGTTTAAGGGATATTCCAGTGTGAAATCTCTCTCCACTGATGCAGACAGGTCACTTATATGCAACTTAGAGCTTTAGAGAGTTGCCCAGGACGCTCAGAAGTTGAGTGGCTTGCCTAAGATCACATGGATAGTATGTGTCAGAGGTAAGCAGGTGAACCTGGGTCCATCTGACTCCAAGACCAGCCTTCTAGCCACTAAACTCCACTGAAAAGAAAAGGGGGGGCCATTACCCTTATAGTGACCTCTTTTGCTCTTCTTATGATGACTCATTTAGCATTACAAGATTTAGAGCTTTGAGGCCTTCTTAAAGAGTACAACACTTTATTTTACAGATTGAAGAAATTGAAAGAAGTGACTTGCCCAAGGTCATCCCGCTGAATAAGCCAAGAAACTTGATTGGCAAGCCTATCTCTTAATAATACCTTAGTGTGGCATTCTTGGTGGATCGCTGTTTTGAAAAAAAAATATCCTCAAGCTAGGCATCTTATAGCCTTTCAGTTCAGTTGATTACTTGGGCAGATGGCAAAATGTGATGAATTCTTCAGATGAATGAACAGCCTGCAAGGCAACAGTTGTTTCCCTTTGGGCAGAGGAAACTTGAGTGTTCCTTTTCAGCTCTAAAATTCCATGGTAGGGTCTGTCTAGGTCAGGAGTTCAACTAATTTTTTTGTGGTGGACCCCTCTGACTGGCTGTTAAGGCCTACTGGCCCCTTCTCAGAATAATGTTGTTAAATGCATAAAGTAAAATACATAGGAATACATAGGAAACCACTTATATTGAAACACAAATACAACTAGAAAAATATCTTTCTACCCAATTCCATGGACCCCTTGGAATCTATCCGTAGATTACTTGGGGATCTACGAATCTCAAGTTAAGAACCCCTGGTCTAATTGGTCACACATTGAAATGCCGAGTTATATATCATTTGTTGTGAAAACATTTTGAAAAATAAAGCAGAAGGGGGGGCACGGGAGTTCAATGCCCATTGATTCTAAAATTCATTTTGAATAATTGACCTTTTAATGGTTTTAATAATTGCTGATTCTTTGCCACATTTTTAACTGCACCACTCTGTGTTTTATTTTGTTTTTACAGAAATCCCACTGATGGAAGAAGAACCTTAGCCTCATCAAAATGTTTATTATTTGATTGCGCCTTTGGGAGAGGAAATCATGCACTCTAGGGGGTGGGGTGTAAATGAAGAGATTTGGGGGATTGGGGAGAGGTCTTTGTTTTTCCTATTTATCCTCAAGGTAACAGCACCTGACTTTGTGCACCTCGGATACAGCAGTGGGGTTGCCCAACTCAAGAGTGATGGTTCTTTCACGTGAGACTTGGGGATTTTGCCAATGTCAGTAGTCCAAGAAGGGAAGGGGAAACCCTTTCAAGTACTTGGATTAAGATAATCAATGTATCTCCATGTTGAGGGAAGTTGAACAATTCCATACAAATCCTACTGAATTACACATCCCATTGAATTATTGTTATGAGTAATATCTGCCTCCTCTGAAAGCATGTCATACTATGTAAATTTGCTTCTAAAACCTGCTTTGTACAATCTCTGGATTCCGGTTTAGGCTGAATCAGTCTAAGGAAAAAAGAATCTATGTTGGGCTACTGAAAGTGGAACTGATCCCCTTTCCACATTCAGAAAGAAATGGGTTTCCAAAGGGAATATCTTTTCTTGGTTCTCAGACAGTTTTCTTCAATGTGGATAATATCTGCCCCAAGTAAGGCTGAAGATAAAAGACATTCGGTAATTTGGACATGGCAGATTAGTAGCCAGCCGCCCCGAACTCTTCAAAGAAAGACTCACAGCCAGACTGGGCTCTCTGGAGATTCCTTTATTCTGTAGGTGAAGTAGGCCTTCTGTCCTATAGACCATCCACGGTGAAGTGTTGGTGTTTATACTGACGGAACACTAACACGGATCCATTGCATTTGCTAAGCCCTGTTATTTTCCAGATGGCCAAAAAGTGTTAGAATACCAGTCTCATGATGGAGGAAGTATTCGAAAGGATGCTTTATTGCAACATTTTTTAAAGAAAAAAAAATACCCTTTACTTGTTGTCTGGATTTCTGTGCTCCTGTGGAGTATCACACTACTTAATTGTTTACACCTCCCCACCCCACCCCGAGGACTGCCACAGCTGCCTCATTTCCTGAAACAGAAATGATATAAGGAGAAGGAAGAAAGTTCCTGAGTTTTGAACGGCATTTTTCTTAACACAGGTAGACAAAATGATGCCATGCACACCCATCCCACAGCAGTGTCAGGATTTTCTGGTTCTCAGCAAAACATCTGCAGGATGGTCTGCCAGCACCCTATTCCTGCTCTGGGGAACCTCCTTTCTTGAGACTGAGGGTGCCCACACTGCATAATAACCCTTGTGTTGCTCCAATGGGTGTTTTATAAGTAACGGGTGATAAAACGATGTCCATGTGTCCTACAGTATCTCATCAAGTACAAAGTGATTGGGGGCGAGGGGAGAGAGTGAAAGGAAAGAGCTGATTTCTTTTTCTCTTCTGGGTTCTGGACACATTAAAACCAAAGTCCAGTCCCTAAAGGAGCTGCTCCAGTGAAGCAATGACAGCAAGAAATTTTGACAAAATCCTAGGTTTTTGTTAAGTAGATTGATTAAAATTAAGAAAACAACAATGCTTGTAAAAAGGCGGTGTGGGGAGAAGAGAGAGGAATGCCAGGGTGTGAAAGCAAAATTTAAGAATTAAGCACATTTTTGATTGAATATAACCTCTTCCCTTTCCTCTCATGGCTTACAGTGTTAAACTCTACAACCCGTTTCTCAGAAAGTGCTAGATGATCTCAAGCACAGAGCCCTTCATCCCACTAACCACAGCCTTTTTACAGAAGTTCACATGTGAGAAATACAGTTTATATGAGTTTACCAGAGGTATAGGATATGAAGCATCCCTGGCTAGAAAGAGATTGGCCAGGCAAAATCAGTGTGTGACATGGAATCCCCACTGACAAAGCCAGGGAAATCATGGTAGTGCCAAGCCACTAAACAAAGCTCTAGGGATAGCAAGCCATCACTACTCTCCCATCCTCATTCACCTTCCACTGCAGAGTGCCGGTTGTTATCCCAAAGGCTATTGGGAAGATAGATTTCCAGCCAACTTCTCGAGCAGCCCCATAAAAGTTATGCGCCTCTGTACTAAAGTGATTTCCCTCCTCTAGTATTACACTTCAGAGCTTGAAAAATATTACATGATCCCAGGACCTCAAAGGCCATTGCATTCATTTTAGGGGTGAGGAAATTGGCCCCCCTGGGAAGTTCAGCAATTTGCCTTAAGTTACATAGCTAAATAAGCAGCAGAAACGGGATTTGAATCCATGTCCTCTGAGTCAAAATTCACTGCACCCCATGAAAAGCCAGACTCTGACTTCAACTGATTTTAAGAGTGTCAGCCTGGGAACCCTGAGCTCTCAGGCCAAAGAGGAACCCACATGAGTTTATCGTCATCATCATGAGGGCTCAGGCTGGCATATTTGTCAGCCGTCTGATAAATTCCAGTTGAGACACCTGAATCTTCTTGTTCATTTCAATGTCGTTTCCAACTCCTTATGACCCCACATGGGGTTTTCTTGACAGATACAAGAATGGTTTGCCATTTCCTTTTCCAGCTCATTTTACAAATGAGGAAACTAAGACAAACAGGGTTAAGTGACTTGCCCAGGGTCACACAGCTAGGAAGTATCCTGAAACTTCTACCCAATTCCTATGGTTCCAGGTAAGATCAGGGTCACACATGGGTATTGCTTAATGTAGGATTGAAAACTGGAAGAAACCAGAAAGATCCTCTAATCTAATCCTTTATTTTGGAGCTGCGGTAACTAAGGCCCAGGAATGTAAAATAATTAGTGCCAAAACACGGACACAATGTAGAAGGTAGGCTTTTAATCCAGACCTTTTAAATAAATTTTCCTTAAGAGTATTTTATTTTTTCCAAGTACATATAAAGATAATTTTCAACAAACCCAGACCTTGAGACTCCAGTGCCAATACAATGACTACTGTGCTAGGTTCCATCTTCTCATTTTTACCTCCAGAAGAATGTGTGGGGGCCATGAGTTGGGATTAATTTGTAAGCTATTTACTTGGTTAAAATCCCAGGTTGGGAGGCCCTCTCCAGAAGACTGAGTTTTATCAGGTTAAAGTCTGTTTTCCTCAACTTCAAATCTGTCAGCAAATTTTTATTTGTTGTTTTTATTAATTTTATTTGTCTGTTTTATTCAAAACAGACGTTTTAATGTGACCTTCATTTCTGAATACATCCTTTCCTCTTCCCTGTCTGTCTATAGGGGTACAGAAAGGAAAATAAAGGTTGTAAGGAAGGGTTTTGTTATAAGTTGTCTTTTATAACAAAAAATTTTTTTAAAAGAAAGAAAAAAAGCAATTCAACCAAACTATCAAAATATGAACTATTCACAGTGGCCCATAACTTTGGTCTCCAATGTTGGTAAAGAAGAAAGGGAGGTACATTTTCTCACCTCTTTGCAGAGATAGGGAACCTGCAGCCTCAAGGCCACGTATGGCCCTCTAGGTCCTCAAGTACAGCCCTTTGACTAAATCTAAACTTCACAGAACAAATCCTCTTAATAAAAGGATTTGTTCTATAAAACTTGGACTCAGTCCAAAGTTCGCACCCAAGGACCTAGAAGGCCACATGTGACCTGGAAGCTGCAGGTTCCCCATCCCTGGACTAGAGAGGAAAACCATGGTCTTTAAAATTACACTGAAGTTTTTTCTTGTCCATCTTTTTATATTTTTGGAGTCATGTCTGTCTCTTTCTTTAAAGCAATACTGATCAGGCATCCACTTTGTGTAAAACACTGTGGGACGATGCGATTCATAGCGATGAGTCATTATTAGATGTTTACAGAGAATTCCATACCCAGCTAGAGCTAGGCTTGATTAATGTGAATAATGAATCCCCTGAATTAGATGTATTTGAATTTGAATTATATTCAAAATTATGGTTACATAACATTTGGTAATTTATCCTAGTTCAGTGGAAATGTGCAGTTTGAATTCAAATAATGCCATCACTTTGGGGGGGAGTGAAGTGGGAAGCGGAGGGAGAGAATTCATTATTCACACTAAACAGGACCTAGATCTGTTGAATAATAGTGGCTTCTGAAGAAATCTGTCCAGAATATATGCCCAGCTCAGAACTCGATAGGTACCAAGAGACATAGACTAGACTAGGCTTAAAGGGACTTTAGAGGTCACCTACCAGGGCTTCTTCAACTTTTCCTACCCAAGAGGCCTTTTCACCTTTCAGCAGCATTGGTTGGCATTGTGTGGCCTGAGGGCATGTGAAGTGCGAAGTGCACATGCTGTGTGTTCAGAACCAAGGCTGCAGTGAAGTTGCATGATGCAATTCAGACAAGCACTGCCAGAAACACCTCGGATTCATTACAAGTTTGATTTTGAATTAATTTTTGGTCATTGTGCATCCAGAAACCTTTTACTGTTGCCAAATTTTTCTCGTCCCCATATGGGATCTCAACCCACAGTTTAAGAAATGCCGATAACCCTCACATTTTACAGATGAGGAATCCAAGCCAAGAGAAGCAAAGAGATTTGCTCAGGGTCACGCATATAAAAAGTGGGATAGCCAGGATACTCTAGGGTATAGAGACTCTCTCCACTGGGCTCCTAGACTCCCAATCCAATGCTTTCACAGTACATGTTACTTCTGACTTGCTGGTGACAGTCCAAGGTCCTTGTTCAGACATTGCAGTCTTGTTTGACTCATCATGATCCTGTTTGGGGTTTTCTTAGTAAAGATACTGGAGTGGTTTGCCATTTCCTTTTCTCAGCTCATTTTACAGATGAGGAAACTGAGGCAAACAGGGTTAAGTGATTTGCCCAAGGTCACACAGGTAGTAAGTGTCTGAGGTTGGATTTGAATTCAGAAAGATGGGTCTTCCTGATTCCTGAATCCACTGCAACACCTAGTTGCTCCATGGTATTTTGCATAACTATTTAAAGGAATGTAATGCTAAACAAAAAATTTTGGGGTTGTCAAATTACAATTCTATAGAATTTTTTTTAAAAATCGTTAAGTGCCTTCTGTATCCTGAGTTGTACTCAGTCTGTGGAGAGGCAACATTTAGACAAGACGTGAATACTGCTTTCAGATCATGTACAGGCTGGCAGGGTCATAAGATACAAATGAATACGCACGTGCAATGGGTAGCAAGTGCATTATGGGTATAGGAACTGTGGTGTAGGCTATTCTTGGAGAGAGATTCCCTCTATGAATTCAGACATCTTCTCTGCAACTTATCATCCGAGAGGACCAAGAGATAACTAGTCACTTGCCCATGGGGTCAAATAGTCAGCAGAGGTCAGAGGCAGGACTTTAGCCCAGATCTTCCTGGCTCTGAAGCCATCTTCTCCATCCATTACAGCATGCTTATTCATGTCTTATGGTTTCAAAACAACTATTGGTGGGGGAAGAGGGCATTCTAGTCTCGGGAAAAGTAGTTGGGGTGGGGGCGCTTGGATGACAAATGTATTGATGTTTTGGCAAAGCTAGACTTGCCCTAGTCCATTTGCTCTTGAGTCTGCACAAATCATTATATTGGATTCCCCCATTTCTAGAGTGGAATTAAAGGTGACACTTGTTTTGCAGTACTCAGATGAATGGCACTCAATGTATGCAGTCCCTGCAAAGTCGCATTTTCAAAATGGCCCCACAACCATTTGCTAAGTTACATTAAACAGAAGCACAAGGCCATGCTATCTTGGGCAGATACCTTGTGAAATTTTCCCACAGGTTATGAACACATCTCCAATGGCAGCCCCTTAGATTAACACTAACCTGCTTGCCTAATTTTATTGTCTATTTTGAACTTAAAACATAAAAGTTAATGTCCATCCGTTTCTAGAGTGATAAAGAGAAAAATCACGGGAACAATGCTCGGTCTAATAAGCAAACAGGACCCCAGAGAAAACCAGTCACTTGTTAGGAAGGGCACATTCTGAGCCATAATAGTATTGGAATCATAAAACTTAATGTAAAACGTACTGCTGCATTAAATACTGGAGCGCTTGGCAGTCTTGGTGACAACATACTATGTCCCCACTATAGTTAGAAACTTGTCCTTGGTACCAACAACTCTCAAGTTTAAATGGCAAAAGACTAATAATAGCTTATACTTGCATAGCACTATTGGTATATAAAAAAAGGCACCTTACGTATTTGTCTGAACCAGAAAAGCAGCTTGGGAGGTAGGGATGGAAGTCAGGCAAGTATGATTATCTCCTGACCTGGGGTGTGAGGGACAGATAGAAAGAGAAAAAGAAAGAGGGATACAGAGAGATGCAGAGAAAGAATGAGAACATTTATTCAGTATTTGTTCCAAACATTGTACTAAGAGTTGGAGATACCAGTACAAGCCAACAAGACTTTGCCTGTCCTCAAGGAGCTTACATTCTAATGGGAAAAAAAAACAACATAAAGAGGATCTGGAAAAGGAAGGGGGAGGCAGGAGTGTAGTCCAAGTTTTCCAGTGGGGTAGAATGAAAATGATAATATTT
>CM053584.1:105161274-105195345 GCA_028627135.1 Pseudochirops cupreus
GAAGTATCTTTGTGTGCGTTTTGGAGTTCCAGGATTGGTTTAGAGTCCTATTTTATGGGTATTTTGGGGTGGCTATGTGAGAGCTGCGATGTGTTGCTGCTTCTACGCCGCCATCTTGGCTCCGCCCCCCGGAACACAAAATTTTAAACAGACGTTAAAAATTGCTCTTACACATACTTAGAAAAAAAATTTTTAAAATAAATCACATGTTCTATATTTTTCTGATAGTTAACAAAAACATTGTCAATTTATAGTTTCAGAATTCTACCTTGTTTTTCCTGCCACTTTTGAAAATGAGGACATCTGCCCATTGCCAGTCTTCCTACTCTTTTTCTTTTCTTCACCATTCCCCAAAGTCATATGAGCAATAGCCAGATGGGTGATACAGATAATTAGTGCTAAAAGAATTCAGAAAATGATGAGAATGTGAAGTACACATGTCAAATCCCCTTTCTTCCTGCCAACCAAACACAATCAAAAAACAAGTTATCTAAATAATGAGGGGGGAATTCTGGTAGTCCACGGCATCATATAAAAACATTAAAAAGGGAATGCTTCTTGCTCAAATGAGTGGGGCAAAATTCTCTACCATACATCAACCAGTTTTTCAGAAACTCATTGGAAATTTTCAATACTGTTTGGGAAGAGCAAGAATATTCAGTTTTGCAAACCCCAGTATTGCTTCCTTTCATCCCTCTAAAGCAAACATCCAACCAAATGAAGTTGAGGTGATGGCTAACTAGCAGCTTGTAAGATCACAGGAAAATCCCACATCCTTAAATTTCTGGTGGAAGAAAGTATACATGGGAAATAGAATAAGCTCCACTGTTAAGAAATCAATCACTCAGTTAACAAGCATTTATTAAACACCTATGATGTTCCAGGCCCTATGCTGTGTTGTTCACAAAACCCATTTATTAATCATAGGTGGAAAAGTATTTAGACAGGCTTAGCTATGTAGACAAGGGTCCCGCAGTATTTGAGACATAATATTTTAACCTACAAGTCCAAGGTCAATCAATCATTTGAAAAACTAAGCATCTGTATATTAAAGTTTGATGTCTCATCTTAAAGAGGAGGTGACCACAGGCTCTCAAAGGCTCTCTTAGCAAAGTACAAGGTCAGGTAGGTATTTTCAAGCTGGGATAGCTTCAAAGTTATACTTGAATGGTGATCAACATTTTGTCATCTGAGGACCTGCCTAACTCAGTCCAGAGAAGCTTATCAATTGCTCACACCACTCTAGCTAACTTGCCCCAGTCATATTTCACTTTCCCGTTCCATCTTGCCACTAGCCTGACACCATACTTATGTACCTACACCCTCCCCTTCCACCTTTGGCTCTGGGCATAGTAACAAAATAAATAGTGCCATTGCTTCTGGAAAAGTGTATTTATTATCAGTTGGATCAATTCCCTATCCTCTTATTCCTCAGATCAAAACTCTCTCATCCACCATTCCCCTATGTATGCTATTACTTCCTCTAAGAATATAAGCTTTTTGAGGAGAGGAATTGGTTCACTTTTTGAATTTGTTTCCCTAGCACTTAGCACAATGCCCAACATAGCCCCATAAGTGCTAAAAACAGATAAATAAACAAAAAAATATCCCAACTTTTAAATTTATTAGTTCATTCATTTATTCATTCAACCATGGGGTTGTTTTTTAGGTGTTGAATTTTTCATTGGCAGCAGCTCTTAAAGGATCATTCTGAGTCAGTGGAAAGAAAATCCATGTTGATCAAATCACAGATTCTTGAAGTTGTAGTTCATGTGCATAACTTGTTTTGTGATTGTGTTTGGTTGGGAGGAAGAAAGGAGATTAGACATGTGTACTTCACATTCTCATCATTTTCTGAATTCCTTTAGCACCAATTATCTGTATCACCCATCTGGCTATTGCTCATATGACTTTGGGGAATCATGGAGAAAAGAAAGAGAGTAGGAAGACTGGCAATGGGCAGATGTCCACATGTGTCTGCTATGGCATTTCACTTCCTCAAAAGTTTTCAAAGAGGAACTGAAAAAGAGCACTGCAAGTCATTCACATGCAGCATGATACAAATATAACCGAACAGCTGAGAGGCATCTTCTGTGTAATTCAGTTCAACAAGTAATTGTATGTAAAGGAGCCAGACCCATTTTAATAACAGCTTTAAATCTAATCAATGTGTTATATGGTGGAAAGAGCATTGGAGTCAGATGAACTTGTACACTCTTAGACAAGGCACCTGGCCTCTATGAGCTTCCTTGTTATATAGAAAGGGCACTTCTCTACTGACAAGGTTATAATGTCCTGATGCATCCTTGCCTACTATCCTGCAGGTGGAGATGGACTGTGAGGGTTGGAGGAATATCAGACAGTCGGAGATGCTGCTACTTCAGGACAAAGTCCAATGGCAGGAATTGACTTGTTTAGAATCATGACAAGAGATACAGGGTTATAAGTGCAGTTTTGTTGGGAGAGAGAGAGAAACTGGGGGCAGGGGGAGGGAGGGAGAGAGAAAGAAAGAGAGAGAGAGAGAGAGAGAGAGAGAGAGAGAGAGAGAGAGACAGGGAGAAAGAGAGAGAGTCAGAGGACAGAGACGGAGTACAAGACAGGGAAAGAGAGAGTGAGACAGAGAGCTGGCAACCAGGGCCAGCACAGTCATGCCTATCTCTCTGCCAACGTCAGAACTGATGAATGACAGAAAGATTGTACCCTGTTGGAGTTAGCCTCTGAGGCATTTGAACTCCCTACCTTTTGAGTGTGGAGGTTGCAGCAATAAAAAGATGCATAAACCAGACAACAGAAGTGGCAATCCTGATCTCCCAGCATCCATGAAAGCAACAACAACCCTGGCAGAAAAACCAACTCTCTAGCCTGCTAGATACTGAGAGTGACTGTGATCATCCCATGTGAAGCTGTTTGCCTGTTTCCTTAGCAGGTGGTGTGAGTGGTGGCTCTTCTCCTCCCTCTGTATAAGTAGTGATGGGAGATGTAAAGCAATCAGGTAAAGTTCCCAATTTCTTCTGTTCTCAGTTTGGGAAACTGGAGGGGAGGACTAAACTCTAACCTGAAATGGGTTTTCTGCCTCTAGGGATCAGAACTAGGAAGTGGGTGGAATGTTGTGCTCTGTGATATGTGTCTATTGATTTTGAATATTACTAAGATTGAATCTAACTTAATTAAACTGTTTGCTTAATCATGGCCAATTAGGCAATGAATGACTGAAACAACATTGGATCTGTGTCTCAATTTGGGAGTCGGGGAAGGGGACTTGTGGGAGGCAGTAGAGGCGATCGGACTCTGCTCTCCATTTTCCTCACCATTTAGAATCAAATGGCTTCTTAATTGGTTGATTCGGTGGCAAGCCACAGAGGCCACACCAGGGAAAGAAACAACAGATAGCTCACGCACAAAACATATATATCTGGAGCCTAATTTATTGAAGGAGATTAAAGTCACAAAAGACCAGCCATGAACGGTGAAGCTAAGACCATGACTGCTGGTTCTCTCAGTGTTTCACTGCCCCAGAAGTATTCTTTTCGGTCCTGTGTTCCTACGGCAACTGGTGACCCAGCCCCAACAAAGAACAATTTGTAGGCTCAACTTGTAGAACCAAAGCAGCAAAATGGTGTCCCAGATCTCCTTTAAATACCAAAAAAGTCTCATCTTGGATGTAGCCAGCTATATTTTATCAATTTTTTTCAATTGTTCATGTTTTATCAGTTTTTTCAACTTTTAAAATCTGTACATCAGGAGTCAGAGGCCTAACTTTGCCTTAGGAATCTGAGGGAAGTGAGAACAAAGCAATTATTAAAAGAGATGTTAAAATCATCCAATTCAAGCAGTTTCTAATTCTGTTTGAGAGAATTTGATACAAAAGAAATACCCAAGTTTATTCATACATCTTTGTAAAATTTCTGTATCTACTTTACTAATTCCAAACCAGGAAGGCTTCAGTTACAATTCTCAGGTTGTCTGATGATTCTTAGATTATTTGTCCTCTCCCTATTTCCAGATCAGATATTTTCTTCCCTGTTTTCAATCTTGATTTTGTTTGAATGTTTCTAGGTGCCTTTCTCATGGAGTCTGTGCCTTCTGTTCTGCCCATTCTAATTTTTAAGGAATTTAATTCTTGGGCAAAGTTTACTACTGTCTTAAGGTATGAGTTTTCCTTGATGTTTTTATTCCCTAGCTACCCTATTTTGTATCTTCTGTTTCATTTTTCCCCAGTACTCTTGTAATCCTTGTGGCAAGGACATTCCTTTCTCTGAGGTTCTGTTTGAACCTGTTATGGAGTTATTCTCTTTTTTCCTTTGGACATCTCTCAGTCTAAGGTATTTCTTCATTTTGATTAGTGTTTTCTTCTATTTTCTCTTATATCTACTCTCAGTTTCTAGATTTCAGACCTCTGCTTGGGTGAAACTCAATTCCTATACTCCTAGATGGTATAGGTAAACTCTGCTTGATCCTGAGTTCAGTGGCTAAGATAAGGTCCTAGCTTTCTTCAGTAATTTCCTGGCTGTGTTTCCTGCTGTGGTTCAGTGCCAGGCTACCTGGATACTGGCTTGGGGCTGACTGGATGCTGAGTTGACCTTGTTTCTTATAGCTGGAGCCCCTCGGTTGCTCATGTCAGATACCTAAGCAGGGTTTTATCCAAAATCAGTCCCTTTCCATGCTCCCCACACCAAAAAAGAACTATCCGTCATGAGAGAGCTAAAACATCTGAAGAGGAAGAAAAAACAGAAATCGATAAAACCATTACTTTATTTTTCATTATTAAATCTTGCAGGAAGTTGTTAAGTATGTTTATTTTCTATCTAATACAAATAACTTTGCTCTTCTTTACTTTTGAAAAGCAAATAATCTTATAAAACTCTGCTCCTTCTTACAGTCAAGGATTTCCTCTTCCCTCTTCTAGGTAACATGTCCTCAAGCAAATCTATTTCTCGGGGAAGGGGGAATGGTGAAAGGAAGTGATTTTATCAAACAAAGAAGGTTTTGAAATACTTGCTGCCTCACCAATAAATAGTTATGATAAAGGAGACTATCTAGCAAAGCAGAATGTGTAGATAAATATTAACTAACAATGATGTTTCATATTTCTTCTTTGAGTAGTAGTTGATGGAAGTACTATCTAAAGGCAGAACTATCTCTATATCTATGCGAAGTCACAGCCGAAGAAACAAAGATTATTTCAAAGCGGAATAGGACGCTGGGCATTTAGCAAGCAGTGGGGTTTTACACACATAGCATAGATGTAGAGTTGGAAGTATCCTCAGAGGCCATCTAGTCCAATATCTTCATTTTACATGTGAGGAAACTGAGGTCTATAAAGATTAATGACTTCCTCAAGATCACCCAGTCAGTAAGCATCAGAGATGGTCGTTTCTTAGACAAAAAGGTATGTCCTTGTTGATGGAGCACAGTTACTTAATGGGAGGGAGTGTTACTCAGCAAGAAGAGGAGCCCATGATACAAACATGTGTGTAACATGTGGCAGAAGTAGAGGTGGTCCTGAGGTTACGAATACCATGGCTCAAGCCCTGCTTTCGGCACTCACTTGACTGTATTGCCCTGTGTTTTTAATGTTCAGTCTTTTCAATCATCTCTAACTCTTCATGGCCCCATTTGGATTCTTCTTGGTAGAGATACTGGAGGGGTTTGCCATTTCCTTCTCTAGCTCATTTTATAGATGACGAAACTGAGGCAAACAGGTTTAGGTGACTTGCCCAGGGTCACACAGCTAGTAAATGTCTGAGGTCAGATTTGAATTCAGAGAAATGAATCTTCCTGACTCCAGGCCTGGCACTCTGCCCACTGTGACACCATTACCATGTATGCATAACTTAATTTCTAAGACTAAGAAGTCATCAACCGACACTGATAGGACTTTGCTCACCAGGGAGGTCCCTTTACCAGCAAAATCTGCTCCCTACTGAACTCCCCTTAATATCCACGTATACCTATACATGTATATCTGTGTGCATATTTCAGAGCATTCCAAAAAACTTAGTGTAGTTTTAAGTTTTTAATAGCTTACTAAGACTTTTGAGGCCTCTAACATATACATCTATACATCTATACACGTATGTAAAAGAAGGCAGGAACCAGCCACTGTAATAAAGTTTTTGAGTAAAGTAACCTATTGAGCAATAAGACCTATGAGTTAATTTTAAAAATCATAACAGTGCTTTTAGGTTCTGTTTCTCTGAAACTAATTTCAGAGCTTTGAAGCGTGTAAAAATAGCCTTTGTTCAATAATGAGATGTATAATTTTTCACATAAGCACTTGCATGTGGGAAACGGGCCAAGTAAATATATGAGGGGACTGAAAAAGGCAAAAAAGAATAGGAGGGTCAGTAGGGAGTGGTGGAGTCATGTGGCAGGTTTGACCCACACGTTCTTTGTCAAAAGAGGCCAAGTATGAGAGTAAGGGACAGAGTGCTGAGTGATCAGTACACACCTGCCTCAAGGTTCTGGCTGTAGACAGGGTCACCTTTTGCAGTAAAATTAGGGGATTGGGTTCAGTGATTGCTAAGGGCCTTTCCAGTTCAGAGTCCCATGACCCTTTCCTCCCACCCCACTTAGTGAAAACTATGTACTTTCCCATCGTTGTAATGACTTAGTGAAACAGCTCATTATATTTATTCATTTAAATATACGTGTATGTGTATATACATGTATGTATACACACATATATGTATGAAATCTGGTTTTTTTTTGGCAAAGATACTAGAATGGTATGTCATTTTCTTCTCCAGCTCATTCTACAGATGAGGAAACTGAGGCAAACAGGGTTAAGTGACTTGCCCAGGATCACAAAGCTAGTAAGTGTCTGAGGTTGGATTTCAACTCAAGTCTTCCTGACTCCAGGTCTGGTACTCTATCCACTGTATCACCTAGATGCTCAAGTATATACATACAGACATTTGTTGTTTAGTTCATTGGTTATGTTCGACTCATCTTTGTGAGTTCAAATCTGGCCTTAGACACTTAATAGCTGTGTAACCCTGGGCAAGTCACATAACCCTGTTTGCCTCAGTTTCCTTATCTGTAAAATGAGCTGGAGAAGGAAGTGGCAAACCACTCTGCTATCTTTGCCAAGAGAGCCCCATAGACAGTATGGTCCGTGAGATCACAAAAAGTCAGACGTGACTGAACAAGATACTATATCTATATACATACACATCTATATATATATATATATACATATATATATATATATACATATATATATATACACACACGCATATACAAATATTTACATACATACACACATGTCTATGTCTACATTTATATAACAAGCAGACCAGTTTGATTAGATGATAGTATGTGAATGGGAATGCTATATAAGAAGACTGAAAAAGTAGATGGAGAAAAGGTTGTGAAGAGCTTTAAAACAAAAAATGAATTTTGTATTTTATCCTAGGGGCAATAGGGAACCTCTGGAGCTTCCTGAGCGAGTCAGTGACATGACCAGATCTGTGCCTTTGGAATATCACCTTGGCAGTTGCATGGATTATGTTTTGGAGAGGAGAGGACCTGGAGGCACATGTGTGCGCGCGTGTATGTGTGTGCATGTGTGTGTGTGTGTGTGTGCGTGTACGTGTTGGGTCAAGGGCTGCCCTATGAGTTAGGCAGATCTGGTTTCAGATCCTGCCTCTGATACATATGGACTATGTGACCCTGGCTAATTCACTTAACTTTTCAGGGAACTCTTCAAGATTGTAAGTTACATAGCATGTGTTGATCGTCTTCATCAATAGTGTTTCCTCAATGAGAGGTCCATTCCAAAAAAATGCATATTCTTAATAATCAAATAATGCAACACCACTCTTTTTATCTATTGCATTTCTTTCAAAAAGTTCTAACTTTCTAGTGCCAAATTCTGAGCCTAACTACTATCTCACCAACTTTCAGCGATACCCCATGATGTCAGAGCTTTCTCCTTGCTTTATGATCTCTACTTCACCCCATTCATTACTCATTTTACTGCACAATGGCAGATAGATATCTGCCGGGATGAGTTTTATTGTCGATTCCCTTCTTGTCTCCTGTGATGTACGGTCGTCTCTTCTGTTGCTCTTTCTTCTTTGGTGTACCTACCACCCTATGTGGTACCATGTTTCTGAGGTCTGTGTGGGCAGTTTTCCTCTTTGCCTCTCCCTTTTCAGTTTAAAACCTTCTCATCAGACTTGTAAGACTCCAGGAAATTTATTATTTTTATTATTATTATTATTACTTTTACCAGCCCTTGCCAAGAATCCACCATTCCAAAGGTTTTAAGTTGTGGCCTATAAATTCAAATCCTGTTCTTTGAAACTATCTTCTTAACCAGCTGTTCATTTCTCAGAGCTGCCTTTCTCTTTTGAATTTACCTTTGGTAGGCAGTATTAAAAGCAGTATTTATGCCTCCAAAGTCTTCAGGGCTTCCCCCCAGGATTTTATAATTCTTAGACTGCTTTCTAGATTCATTCCATTGGTGTCATTTGTCCCAACATGAATCCCTAGAAGCAGGTATTGAGCATTAGATTTAACAGTTCTTGGCAGGCTCTTCCTTATGTTCTAGTACAGGTTGCAAGAAGACCTCAGACCTCTCTGTTGTTTACAAAAGGTCAGCAGAGAGTGAGGTCAACACTTTTCTGTGGGTTGTTACTAACAATGATGTTCTTTTCTTCTTCCTCTGACCATTATCCTGTGATTTTTTACCCAAGCAGCTAGGTAACACTGTAGATAGAATGCTGGCCCTGGAGTTAGGAGGACCCAAGTTCAAATTTGACCTCACATACTAGCTGTGTGACCCTGGGCAAGTCACTTAACCCTGTTTGCCTCAATTTCCTCATCTGTAAAATGAGACAGAAACAGAAATGACAAACCACTCCAGTATCTTTGCCAAGATAACCCCAAATGGAGTCATGAAGAGTCAAACACAACTGACAAAACAACAAACCTGTGTGTTCACAATGTCATGTTATTCCTTGAAGTGCAAGAAGATGTTTCTGCCAAAGATGGACAAGGTGCCCTTTCTCCACTGTAGGAAGAGCTTCATATATATCATATAGTTTTAATCATTTGGTTGTCCTTCATCCTTTTCTTCTGCCTCACATTTGTCCACTATCCCACTTCCTGACATTCCCTTTCTGCATTTTATAGCAGGCGAGAATTTCCTCTTACCTTTCTATACTTAGGAAGGTAGGCTGACCTTCAGAAAGCACAGCCTGTCAGCCAATGCTATACTGAAAGCATCTCAGTTAAATCTGACAATAGTGATGGGGAAAATAAATGATAAGGGAAGAGATGGTGAGGCAAGTTGGAAGGTAGCAGATGAGAACTAGGAGGTCCAGGGCTAAATCCACAGTAAGCCATGGCATAGATAGCTAAGTGGAGCAAAAGTCATTTGGATTGCAATGTAAATTAGAAACAGTTGAGTGGGAGAGCAAGCTAGGGAGGAGGAAACTTGTTAAACGGTATTGGGTAAGTCGTAAAGAATGAGAATGTGAAAAGAGAATTTAAGACACTTGCAAGCTATCCTGGGAGAGATTTATAGACAGGGCTGGAGAGAACATAGCTGTCAACAGAAAGCTGAGACAATCAAATCAAAACTGATCTGTTGCTGATTGGGATTGCTCTGCCTGCCTGAGGAGTGAGTGGTGAGGCTGACGGAGGCAGGGGAGGGGAGAGCAGCCATGAGAGGGACTGGGAGCTGCTGATGTCTGAGTGATGGAATTTCAGAAAGGTCTTTAACTAATGAACTTAGCTGGAGCAGATGAGAATTGAAAAGTGATTTCATTAGAAGGCAACATCCTGAGTGAATGCATTATAGCAGAAAGGAGAGAAGAATACAGGTGGGAGTGGGCAGAGAAAAGTCACCACGAAAATTAAGTCTATAGTATGCAGGCATTGTATCTACACCCTGTTTCATTGCTCCATCTTGCAGGGATAGATTTCACTGGAGGATCTTGGAGTGCTGATGATCCTACCTTTCTGTTATCCCCCTGCTTTTAGGGACAAGTAGCCACATGTATACTCCTATGCCAGAAATGCCAATTAAGTGCCTTCTAAGCACAGACTGTATCTGGGGCAAAGCTCCATTTGCCCTACTGTTATGGATTTAATGTCTCACAAGAAACCAAGAGATAGCCTTTAGCAGGTTCAATTTGTTCAGTCATTTTTCAGTCATATCTGACTCTTCATGATCCCATTTGGTGTTTTCTTGGCAGATACTGAGGTGGTTTGCCATTTCCTACTCCAACTCATTTATCAGATGAGGAAACTGAGGCAAACAGGGGTAAGTGACTTGTCCATGGTCACACAGCTAGTAAAGTGTGTGAGGCTAGATGAGCTTTCCTGACTACAGGCCTGGTACTCTGTACTCTGTGTCACCTTGCTGTCCTAAGTACACCCTATTACCTTGGCAATAACGACGCTGTACACTTTCATTAACTAGTTTCATTCTTTCTAGCAATTTGGTGCCTGACCTTTTCTTCCTAATGAGTGTTAGGGGTGTCACTTGTTTTTCTAGAACTAGACTCTTGTTCAGTGTTCCCCGAAAAAAATTGGGATTTTCTCAAGGTGCCCACCATCTGGTAGTATTAGTACGGAAAATATATGAAAGGCTTTGCTTCTCTCCCAGGTGTTCTATGTAAAGAAGTAAGAATGTAAATAAGAGATGCCTTAGAGTAGAGGTGTAACTATGATCTCACCTTGGACAAATTCAGTTAACTAGGGAACACAGGTGGTGGACTGCTCAGAAGAGTTTTTGCTCACTGGTACAGTACTGGCAACCCAGAGAGCAGTTCAACTATAGGTACAGTCATGCTGGAAAGGGGGTAGCCAATACCTTCCAATGACACAGGAAGGAAGACAGCTTTGGAAAAGACAGTGGCAGAGCCATAGAAGTGGTGGTATGGGCCAATGGAAGATAGTAAGAGTACAGGGATGACAATCACCACAGGGAAGAAGAATGCCATTCAGCACCCTGGGAAAATATCCATTCACTCCTGTTTAGTTATGACTCTGCTTGAGAGTTACTCTCTGGCAAAAGCTAATTTGGCCTGGTGTGGAATTTGGTTTCATTAATAGTTGCTACTTCCTAATGTGACCCAGGGGCAGGTAGGCAGTTAGGAGGTGGTAAACCATTCCAGTGTCTCTGCCAAGAAAACCCCAAATGGGGTAGAGAGTTGGACAAGACTTAAATGAATGAAAAACAATAACAAAAGGGCAGCAAACCAGAGAGTAACCTAGCTGACCAAGGAGCAAGCTGTGGTGGAAGGGAAGGTGTTTATGCAGGGACAATAACTAGCAGTGAAGGGATTTTCTGATGGTTATTTATAGTTGGAAGTAGGAGCTGAAAGGGAAGGGGCTCCCTTATGTAGGGTCCTGATTTAGAAATCTGGGAGTCAGGTACAGGGTTGGGAGAAGAATGAAAGTCAGCCTGGGCTCCTTCACAAAATAGAGTCTCTTGGAAGAACTCACCAATGGAAGGAGGGGGAAGGCCTTTTTTCAGAGGGATGCTCTAGGTTGAGAAGGCCACAGGTTAGATGTGAAATTAGATAGGCATAGAGAGACATAGATAGATATATCTATCACACACACACGTGTGTATGTGTGTATAAAAACTAGGTAAATTATTATATTATACTATATAGTTATAACTACTATGTGATTTGTATATATATTTTATATAAACACGTATGTATTTATGTACATTTATACACACACACACACACACAGGCATCTATTGTTCTATTAACCAATCAATCTATACTTGGATGGATTGATCTATACATGGTTGGATAGATCAGGGAGATGGGAGAGATAAATAAAGGTTCTACCCTGTTTGCCAGCCTGCTGTAGCATGGGTACCCCATCAGGAACCATTTCCTACTGAATCAGAGTCCAAGTTGTTGACAGTGAGAAGGTCACCAGGGTAATATTTGGCAACAATCTGAATATGGGAAGTGAAAGCTGGAAAGGGGTGGGAGATGTCTTCTGTGGGGGAAATGTAGGAATTGAGCTAAACATTCCCCCAAACTGTATCATCATCATACACACTTAGTAAGAAGGATTGAGTGAAGGGCTTGTTTTTCTTTTTAAACAATTCTTGCTCTCACTAAAAGGTATGAATAGAAAGAACAATGGATTTGGAGTCAGATGACCTGGGTTTGAGTAGCACTTCTCTCTTTCACTGACTGTGGTTTGGATCAAGTCACAAGCAGCCCACATGCCCTGGTTTCCTCATGTATAATTTAGGTATGATCACACACATGCACACACACCACCTCCCTCATAGGGCTCTTGTGAGGAAAGTGCTTGACAAATCATGAAGTGTCATATACCTAAGAGTTATTCATATTCTTTAGAGTTTTTGCTGTTTTTCTTTGCATCTTCAGTGCTTGATTAATTCAATGCCTGGCACAAAATAAATGCTTAACACATGCTTATTGATAGATTGCTTAGTGGCCTATACACAGGAAGAGAACCAGGCTAGATGATAAGACTTCGAGATGGAAGGAGCTTGGAGGTGGTCTAGCACAACCCTCTCACTTCACAGACGAGGAACTGAAGTCTGAAGAGGTTATATGATTTGTCCAATATCTCACAGGTAGGAGGCAACAGAATTCAGACTGGAACCCAGCATCCTCCAACACCAATCCAGAATTGCTTTCATTATGCCACAGTAACAGGTTGCTTTATAAATTATACAGTTTATACACGAACATCAAACCGCACCATAATATTGGGAAATCCAGTGTAATGTCATTTTCCTCATTGCCCAAGACACAAAATAGATGGTTTAACCACAGCTTTAACAACTGTGATGTTGGTCTCACCTAACCAGGTAGCAGCATTAAGCAAAATACCGAATGTCTGCATTGACTACCCAGTTGGTGGCAAACCTTACAGGAAAAAAAAAAGATCCAAGTCCTCAGTGAGGTTTTTGCTCATTGAGCAAATAATGACCCTCTCAGAGACCAATCCAAGATCTGTGCCATGTCAGGGATGGGAGTGGACACTCAAGACAAAATCTCAGAATGTCAGCCAGGACAATATTTTGTGGGGACTTCATGCATCCTGAAACCACTGTGGTTGCTGTGAGGCCCTAATTGAAACTCTGGAATTGTAGAGAACAGAGCATTGGGGATGCTTCTGATTACATTAGCTACCTAATGCTAAGTGTGATATACTGCTCCTTGGAGTCAAAGAAATAGATGAGTTGGCACAGCACTCTAGGCTGGCCCTACTCAAACCCATAGAGATCATCAGTTTAACATGGAGAATGGTAGAATGAGTGGTATTTTTTTTTGTATTTTGCTGCCAAAACAAGGCAAGATACATCAGAACAAATCAGAAATACCAATACCTCATCTGCTGAAAATGCTTCAGCACAGATGGTACAGACTACTAAAGCAGCTAAACCATAAGCACAAGTAAAATGAACGAAAGATATCAATGCTTTCAATATTATGCCAGGACTCAATCATAATGAAATTGGAAATAGATTTTACGAATCCATAGGCAAAGGCTTTTTACTGCTTTCTTGTCGATAGTACCTTCAGTTAAGAATTACAAAATAATGTAATGGAGACAAATATGAGGCAATGATGAAAAAAAAAAAACAACAACTCAACCCTAAATCTAGATTAGATGAAATTAGAGCTGCAATCGTCAAACTACAAAAATCTGAAGAGACAAAAGTTGAAGAATCTGAGGTCATTGAAAATCTTCACTACATGCAAACCCCATAAATTCTACCGAACCAAAAGACAGATAATAAAAGCAAATAATGTCTTAAATGACTTGGAAGGGAGATGGGCATTCTTAAATTGGAATATTGAAAAGCACTTTGAGTATGACAGTACAAATCCAACTAGTAGATCAATTATACCAAAATGGAATATATAAATATGTAATGTACCTAGCATTTGACATAACCATCATGAACAAATGCATTCTCTTACAACATATGAAAGAAAGTACAAAAACATTTTAGGACCAGCATATAAGAATACTGACATTGGCTATTGTCACAGTAAGAACCATAAAAGGAAAGGTGAAACCACCAAGAAATAGACCTAAGGACATGCATGCATCAAATACCACTGTAGAAGAAGCAATTTGAGAAAACTATTGAAGACCTACAGAAAGGCTTCAGAAGATTAAGTCAATGTATAGTTGGCTCATGCAGTTGAAAACTTGAGTGCCAGATTGTGCAATTAAAACCAACAAAAGGAAACGTGGACAGGAAGACAGAAAATAAAATTGTTTTGTGAATTCCAGATTTCCTTTGAAAACTAAAATCAAAAGGTTAAAGTCATACAAGACACAACAAATATCAGATTTTCAAAAATGGCTCTGTTTTTTGGCATAATTGACTTTCAAGTTGGATTTGTGTATTTTTAGAACTTGCACATAATAGACATGTTTGTATCTTCAGTCCATTTCATGTGCTCAATTCAATAGCAGTCAAAAACTTTATTTTTAAAAATAATGTTTTATTTTTTTCCCTGATCACATGTAAAAACAATTTTTAACATTCATTTTTCAAAAATTTAGTCAAAAATCTTTATTACAGAATCTTAAGAAGCAAAAAACAATCAAGAGAAAACCCTCAAAGAAGAAGGATGTGGAAAAATTCTGATCATCTGTGTGATCATCATAACAGTAATGCTAATGACATTAGCTAACGTTATATAGGGCTTACTGCGTGCCAAACACTGTGCGGAGCACTTCACAATTACCATTTCATTTGATGATCATAATATACATTTTATAGATGAGGAAATTAAGGCAGAGGTTAAGTGACTTGCCCTGGGTCACACAGCTAGTAAAGTGTCTGAGGCCACATTCGAACTCAGGTCTTCCTGACTCCAGGCCTGACACTCTTATCTACGGAACTACATAACAATAAAAATAATTAGCATTGATACAGTGCTTTAAATTTTGCAAAGAGTTTTTTTTTGTACATAATCTCATTTGACTAAAAGAAGACCAACACAATAAAAATGCAAAATTACTCTAATATGAAATTGAAAACTTACATACAGTTACTTTAATAACACAACCTTTTGTCAAAGGAGATATCTTACATGCTAGCTTCTCTGGAAAGCATTAGAAGCAGCTAAGACATATAATTATTGGATCAGGTGTTGCCTGATGGCACATGAATTAATAGCAAAGCATGTTACTGGTTTCCTTTCAGAGGCACGCCTAATCTCACCTTTCTTAAGAGAAGATGTCACTTTACTACTGTCAAGAGATGAGAATAGCTAGTACCCACCTTTCAGGTATAGACCAACTCCACACATATAGATTTTATACAAAGCATTCATGATTTGTATCACTAAAAAATAAAAAAAACTATAAGTACTCATAAGGAAATAATATGCTGTCTGAAGAGCACGAAGATTGTGTTAAAAAGTCCCAATGGTATAAAAACCAATATTATTGATTTGGTCATTGTTGCACAAACCTTCTGAAAGCACCATAACATTTCTACTGTTGCCTTTGTTGGTTATCACAAAATTTTTTACTCAGTTCTGCACTCATGGCCAATTTATATGTTGTACGTATAAAACAAAGTATAGTGAGAATGGTAGAGTATTTGTTGTCCACATAGAAAACTTTTCTCTATTTAAAACACTATACAAATGGAATAATGTAAAAGAAAATCAGCCATTAAAGATCGAGGCATCTTTCAGGGAGACAGTTTAAGCCCATTATGGTTCTATTTAGGTTTAAATTCATCATCATTATCTCTCAACAAAACTGAGCAGGGCTTCCAGGTTAAATTAAAAATCATATCAAAATATATTAATCACTTGATGTACAAAGTGACATTACATTTTATGACTCCATCAAGAAAACTTACTAAAGAGCTTCATATTGAAATTTTTCTTTAATAATATAAAAATATATTTGAACTCAGTAAGTATCTAATAACTGGAAGCTTCACGCTTGAATTTAGGATTTAAATGGGTAAAAGCAATCAAATATGTCACTTTCTTATAGTAAGTATAAAGTTATCGAGACAAAAGCTGGCCATATTGACATTTTCTGGTCCCCTAGGAGCACAAAAAGGCTCAGTCACATAGAGTTGGGCCCTGTAGACTTGGCAGATATCCCAAGACCCTGAGCTGCTACACTTTGTCCAGCTGACCATAAAGTTCTACCCAAGTTTGTTAAATGTCCTTTCAGTGCTATTCCTAAGTAACACCCACCCCCTTTTGTTAACTGTTGAATGAGCCATGAGTGCTTCATTTCATTCCAACAATAAACCTGAAGTAACAGGTTACTGGCCTGATCCAGGGCCACCCATTTACCGTCTTGATTATCATATGTTCTGAGAACAGCATTTCTCTTTCCCTTCTTTGACAAGGAAGTATTACTCTTTCTGTAGCTGCCTTAGGTTGATGGACCCTGTTTCATTAATATTATATGGGTTTTTTATTAGGATACTTTTCTAATCTGCCATGTTAAATTTTACAATTTTAAATGTACATGTTAAGATTGGTATTATGTAGACATTAACTACATCAAACATATTCGTCTCCTAAAGCTTTGATTTCAAGAAGTCACTTAGTCTCAAGACCTGTACAACAACAGCTTTTTTCTTGATTGCTTTATACTTGGTGCCTTGCCCAGAGGGCAAGATATTTCTGAATATTCCTTTCACTCATTGTTTTGATTTGAATTCCAGATTCAAGCTTGAAGCCTTCTGTCTTTTTTTATTTGATGTACATTAAGAATTTCATACTTATCAAGTCTAAATTACATTTTTATATCTTTAGTGAAAGATCTCACAAGACGGAGAAATTATTTAATATACTTCTTTGTGAAGCCCAGATGTGGGTTTCTTATCACTCTGGTACTTTTTTTTTAGGGAGCCTTCTACTTTGTCTTACCTTAGGACAAAGAGCCTTGCAGGCTACCAGTATCTCTGATCCATCTCTGGTCTCTCTGAAAGGTTACCAGCTTATTTTTCTGTGCCATCACTTACATGTCTGGCTAGGCTTCCTTTCCAAATACCAGCAGGCTTCTGGCTGACTTGTATAATTCTGGAGTAGAAGAGGTCACTTACTGTATAGTTCCTTATTGAATTTTTAAGTCATTATTTAGCCTTCTGCAAGTTTGAGGTTTTTGCTATGGTAGGTATGTGGGAGTGGGGTGGTCTGCCTCCTTTCGGGCAGGAAGCTGAAAACAGATCTTGTTTCATGGAACAATAGTAAAGGCTAACAATAGGCTCCAAGTTACTGGAGATGTCAAACATAAATAAAAGTGGTTCGCTCCTGTTGGAGCCTATGATATGGTAAAGATACACGAGGGAAATCAAAAGGCTATCTGTGGGTGAAACCACATTAATTTAGTCAATGATATGTCAATAAGGAAGTATCTAAAAATGATCAAGTCTTACAAACATTTATCAACACAGAGAGGTTTATGATGTCAATTCAGGATCAGGTTATTGCCAGACAGGTTATCCTAGAGTTGATTTCAGAGAGCCTATAAAACATATACTTGTGTCCTAATACTTTTATTCAATTACAAAAAGCAATGTAATCAAGATAAGCTTACCTCCCAATACTTTTATTCAATTATAAAAAGCAATTACATAAACTCCTGCAATAGTCCACAGGACATTCAACAGGAACAAGCATGATTTCTATTTGAACTCTATCAAGAAAGATGAAAAGAATTAGATGAATAATAACCAACATTTATATAGCACTTAAAGCTTACAAAGTGATTTCCTCACAGCAACCCAGTGAGGCAAGTAATATTATTCTTAATTTACTGATGAGTAAACTGAGGGTCAGAGAGGTTAAGTGATTTGCTAATGGTTCTACACTCAGTATGCCAGCAAAACTCAACAGCGACCACTAGATTGGAAAAGGTCACTGTATGTCCCAATCTGAAAAAAGGACAATGCCAAGTAATGTTCAAATTACCAAACAATTGCATTCATTTCATATGCCAGCAAGGTAATGCTTAAGATTCTGTAAACTTGGCTTCAGCTATGTGGGAACTCAGAATTACCAGAAGTGTAGGTTGGTTTTTGAAGAGGCAGAGAGTGGTCAAATTGCCAACATTTGCTATATTGTGGAGAAAGCAAAGGAGTACCAGAAAAACATCTACTTCTGCTTCATTGACTCCACTAAAGCCTTTGTCTGAGTGGATCACAACAAAATATGGAAAATGCTCAGAGAGATGGAAGAACTTACCTGTCTTCTGAGGAGTCTACATGTTGGGTCAAGAAGCAACAGTTAGAACCGAACATGGGACAACTGATTGGTTTAAGATTAGAAAAGGAGTAAGTCAAGGCTGTATGTTGTCACCTAATTTATTTAACTTGTATGCAGAATATAGCATGAGAAATGCCAGGCTGAATGAATCAAAAGTTGGAATCAAGGTTGCCAGGAGAAATATCAACAATCCGAGATAGGCAGATTATACTACTCTTGCAGAAAATGAAGAGGAATTAAGAGGCCTCTTGATGAGGGGGAAAGAGGAAAGTATAAAAACTGGCCTGAAGCTTAACATAAAAATCCCCCAAACCCTGAGATCATGGCAACTGGTCCCATCACTTCCTGGCAAAAAGAGGGAGAAGAAATGGAAGTAGTGTCAGACAGGGCTCAAAGATCACTGCAGACAACAACTACAATTAAGAAATTAAAAGATGCTCCTTGAAAGGAAAACTATGGCAAATCTGGACAGCATGATAAAAAGCAGAGATATCATTTTGCTGGGGGCAATCTGTATGGTCAAAGCTGTGGTTTTTCCAGTGGCAATGTATGACTTTGAGAGTTGGTTTATAAGGAAAGCTGATCACTGCAAAATTGACACATCCAAATTGTAGCACTGAAGATGACCTTTGAGAGTCCTTTGGACAGCAAGGAGATCAAATCAGTCAATACTTGAAGAAATTTCAGGTTTTTCACTGGAAGGTCAAATACTAAAGCTGAAGTTTAAGTACTTTGGTTAGTAATAAAATGGGACTTATTGGAAAAGACCTAGATATTGGGATTGAAGATTGAAGATTTGATTGAATAAGGTTCAAATACTGCCTCAGACGCTTACTAGCTGTGTGACCCTAGGCAAGTCACTTAACCCTGTTTGCCTCAGTTTCTTCATCTGTAAAATGAGCTGTAAAAGGAAATGGCAAACCACTCTAGTGTTTTTGCCAAGAAAACCCCAATTGTCCTTTCAAAAAGTTGGACATAACTGAACTGTCCTCCATATAAGAATTTTAAAAAAACCAAAACAAACTTTGGAACTCTCACCTGAAATATATATATATTTTTTTTGGAGGGGAGAAGGCAGGGCAATTGGGGTTAAGCGACTTGCCCAAGGTCACATGGCTAGTAAATGTTAAGTGTCTGTGGCCAGGTTTGAATTCAGGTCCTCCTGACTCCAGGGCTAGTGCTCTACTCACTGCACCACCTAGCCTCTCCTGAATTCTTAAAAAGGGGGCAGCTAGGTGGTACAGTAGATAGAGCATTGACCCTGAGGTCAGGAGGACCTGAGGTCAAATCTGGCTTCAGATACTTGACATAGCTGCATGACCCTGGGAAAGTCACTTAACTTCAATTACCTCACTCCTCCCCCCACCAAAAAAAAAAGATTGAAGGCCAAAGGAAAGGGGGTTGGCAGAGGATGGGATGGATAAACAGTATCATGGAAAGCAATGCCATGAACTCGTACAGACTCCAAGAGACAGTGGAGGGCAGAAGGGCCTGGTGCTCTACGGTCCATGGGGTCACAAAGAGCTAGGCATGACTGAATGACTGAGCAACAATGAGACAAAACAGGGCTTCACGTAGAGTTTTGTTGACTGTCTAGACTTAAGAGGGGGCAGCAAAGTAGACAGAGTACTCTCAGATACTTACTAGTTGTGCGATCCTGGGCAAGTCACTTAATTTTTATTTTAGTTTCTTCATCAGTAAAATGAGCTGGAGAAAGAAATGGCAGACCATGTCAGTATCATTGCCAAGAAAATCCAAAATGGGGTCAACAAAGGGTTGGACGTGACTGAACCTCAACAACAACCAGACTGAAGAAGGTGGAGAAAATGTCAATGCAGATCAAATTTAAAATGTGTAAGCATGCAGTCACACATATATATACACACGTGTGTATGTGTCCACACATACATATAGATATATACATAGGATATACTCATGTACACACTATATACACACATATACACACACATATATCTTGCGTGTGTGTGTGTGTGTGTGTGTGTGCGTGTGTATTTAGACAGGGGGTTGTTAAACATTTGACAGCACATCCCTTCTCTACCTTACCTTATACTCACCTTTTAGAAGTGGTTGTTAAGGAATTAAATTAAAAACAAGAAAATAGAATAGAAAAGAGCAAAGGAAGGAGGTTGATTAAGGTTGTACGCACAGAGTCCTCTGATAGAAGGCAAATTCGTAGAAGTGTGCTGCAGTCTGTCTCAGCTTCCATGTCGTGCAAAGGAATGAACTTGAGCAAATTAGCAAAGAGAGGTGAGGCAGTTAAGTTCACACGTGGTCGTGACAGAGACTCACTGGGACCCCAGGATATTTTTCTAATTGTTTTTAAATAGCAATGAGGTTAAAGCAGGGCCAATGAATAAGCAAGGACAAAGAAGGACATGTAAAAACCACTGAGAAAATGCCAGCTACTCCAAGGTGCCGCAGAGCAGCGTCGCTCTTGGTTTCTAGAGCCAGATAAGTTATGTTTCGTAACCTTTTTTTTTTTTTGTCTAGGAAATAATGGTAGATTGCCAGCCGATTTTGAGGGCTCTGACAGCTCGGCAGACCGGGGAAGAATCTTCATCCTGGCTGTCTCGCTATTACCCTGCAAGGCTCCTTTGAGACTACAAGCCAGGAAGAGGGGGTTGGGGACCAGAGGAACAGGGCAGCCTTTTCAAATGACTCCATCCTAATTCTGCCTTGAAAAGCACAGTACCATGACAGGGCTATGAAATTAAATGGAGAGTCAGACTGGGAAAGCAGGGAAAATAACTCCAACATTAGCATTTAGAGGGAACGTGAGATGGCGATAAGCCAGGGAGGCAGAGAACTGGTAATGCAAGTGAATACAGAGTTCTGGAGATGAGGTGATGATAACCAGGGCCAGTGCTTGATTTGTGAAACACAGCTCGGGAATCCATTTGTGTCTGACCCCTACTCCCTTCACTAATGTGTCTACTTCATAGGTGGTGCAGAGGATAGAGCGCTAGGCTTGGAATCAGGAAGATTCATATTTCCGAGTTCAAATCTGGCCTCAGACATTTATTAGTTGTGTGACCCTGGGCAAGACACTTGATCTTATTTGCCTCAGTTTCTTTATCTGTAAAATGAGGAATAGATGACCTCAGAAGTCCCTTCCAATTCTAAATTTATGAACCTCTGTCAGCTGCCCAACTGGGTCTGTCTCTGAAAGCCTCAAAGTCAAAGAGGAAGAATTATATTGAGGGCTTTCAGAAACCCCTGTCTCATACACATATGATTTGGATCTAAAAGATACCAAAGACTGAATCCAACAGTCCTGATCCTTTGAATCATTGGCTAGATTTTTAAGAATCTCTGCTCACTTCCTTACCCAAATTTGTGCCACAAAATATTTCTTTATATCTAGGCTCTACCAATCTAACACATCCCATTTTGCCCTGAACAAACTCCCGTGAATCACAATCTGACTGTTGTTTTTTCCTTTCTGTTCCTCCCTCCTTCTTTTCACATTCCTTCAGAGCTGCATTAGCCCTAAGGATGCTCACAGAAACTACAAATGACCACAGTGGCATCTGGACCACTGTGCTCTTCTCAATAAATTAGTTAACATGTAATTATCAGTCCCCAACACCGTGCTACAGTGCTGTGGGAGACAGAGAAACATAAGAATCTCAATGAGAAAAAGAGGCCTTTAAGATAGCTAAAACATTCAGCTCATCAATCAGCAAACATCTATCAAGCTGCTACTACAGGTAAGGCCTGTATGTAGGGTGGCATGATGGAGAAAGAACCAATCTCAGAGTCTGAAAGACCTGGGTTCAAATCCTGTTTCTCAGTGCCCCCAAACAGCTCTCTAGGTTTAATAGCTGAAGAAAGTTCACCTGTTTTGTTAGAGAAAGTTCCTTGCATGAATGAAATCATAGGTCTTATTTTAAAAAATAAACAAAAACAAAAATTGTAAGGTATTGTACTTAAAGATGAAGTGGGAGAGATTTTATATATATGTATGTATATATGTACATATGTATATTGCATAAGACACAGTCCTGGCCTGGAAAAGTTTCTAATCTAGAAGATAAGACATAGATAAAAATAACTATAATAGTACATAAAAGTAGAGGGGAGGATGGAAGAGGAGATAAGCTGAATGAATTGAAGCAGGCTAGGAAGGATACAGAGGAAGTGCAGGAGACCAACTCTCTCTCTCTTTCCACACACACATATGTGTGTATGTATATATATACGCACACACACATATTTTTATATACATATATGTATATATACAGACATATACATGTGCATATACATATATTACATATAAATATATAATGTGTGTGTATATGTATATATATACACACACATATATATATATATATATATACACATGTATGCATACACATACATTCCCTAACTCTTCTGTCAAGTTCCCCAATTCTTAGTGCCTTCTCTCTTCTCAAATTATCTTGTATTTACTTTTTTTAATCAACCTGCTGTGTTCCCATCCCCCAGCAGATAATACATAATATATAGATAAATTATACATATTATGTATTGCTTTTGTATAATATAGTTAAGTACAGTATATAGTACATATAGTATAGCTAAGCTCTTAATGAAAAAATTTTGATAACTTTTTTAGAAATAGTTTAGAAGAGTACAACAGAATTATGAAGAATAATAGAATTTCTAAGGAAAAACATCATTTCTGGCTTGGGTAGGTAGATGAGGAGAGGGGAGATCAGAGCAGGCATCATAGAGGAGAGCATTTGATAGAATGAGAAAACCATACAGCACAGAATGCTAATCGAATGTTGAGTTGTGTGATCTGAAACATTCAATGTTCATCCATTTCTAATAATCTATTTCCTCAGGCTTCTTAATAGTGGGGGATGTAGAAAACAGTACTGGGTAACAAACAGCTCCAGATGATGGAGTAGGAAGCAGAGGAGACCACATCTTGGGTCAGAGGCCAAACCTGGTGGCTCTGGGATGTCCTAAATTGGTTTTGATCTTGTGACATGAATGAGTGAATGAGGCCGAGAAACTGAGCCAAAGAGGTCTCATGCAACAGGCACTCAAACACAGGCAGACACGCTGAGGACCTTAAACTCAGAAGCAAATCTCATTGGATATTCCAGTAGGAAGAAAATATCTGGTTATAATGTAGGAAAAGCTTCAAATTTGGCTGTGTTGAAGTTGTATCTCTTCCACTTAATGAATGAAAAAGCATTTATTAAGCACTTACTGTATTCTTGGGTACTATGTTAAGGGCTGGAGCTACAAATACAAGGAAGATTTCCCCTGCTTTCATGTTTCTCACAGTGAAGAAGAAAGTGCATTAAGGGGAGTACTGGCCAGGAAAGTGAGAGGGAATGGTGATTGGAATCATTGGGAAATTGATGCACATGTAATTTCCAGGAATTGTTGAGGGTTTTTTTGATGACTGTTTTCAGAACTAATGTTGGAAATAGGGGAGAGGGATGGGTCAACAAGCAGTGATATGACCTTGAGCAAATTACTTAGCCTCCCTTTCCTTATTTGTAAAATGGTTATTTGTGCTGCCTGCTTCACTAAATCAAATGAGATAATATAAGTAAAGGACCATGAATGTATGCTATTATTATTACGGAGGACAAAACAGACCTGAGAGATGAAATCTCTTACCCAAGGTCACAAAGCTAGTCAATAACTGAGCCAGGATAAGAATTTAGGTCTCCTAGATGGCAGCTTGGTGGCACAGCGAATAGAGTGCTAGCCTGGAAACAGGAAGACTCGTCTTCCTGAGTTCAAATCTGGCCTCAGACACTTTATTAACTGTTTCTCCCTGGTCCAGGCACTTAACCTTGTTTGCCTCAGTTTCCTCATCTGTAAAATGATCTGGAGGAGGAAATAGCAAAGCGCTCCAGTACTTTTGCCAAGAAAACTCTGAATGGGGTCACAAAGAGTTGGACATAACTGAAAAAAGACTGAACAACAACAAAGACCAGCATGCTTTTAAAAAAAAATTACAGCATACTTCTCTCCACTAGCTTTTCTGTCAAGCTCCCCAGTTCTTAGTGTCCTCTCTCTTCCCAAATTAACTTGATAGACTTTTCTATCAACTTGTTGTGTTACCCTTCTCCAGCAGATGGTAAGCTCTTTGAAGTCTGAGACTGTTTCTTAATCTTTGTATCTCCAGCATCTAGTAGATGCTGTCTTTGTACTAGAGAAAATCTGGAAAGCAAAGGCCAAGCAGAATTGCTTTTGTGAAGAAAGAGAAGTCAGGTCACCCTTCTTATTTAACCCAATTCCCTTACTTACTTAAATATTTTAGTTATTTTGCAGAATCTGGCTGGTAAAAAAAAAAATAGCCTCCCTAGCTTAGGATTCCTGAAATCCCTTCCAGATCTAACATTGTATGAGTTTGTGTGACATTCTTGGACAAAGCTATTCCCCAAAGTCCTTTCTCAGCGTTTATTTCTTCTGGGGATGGGTTTTTCCCAGCACTATCCTCTCAAAACTTCCCCACCTGCTGGTTCTGGTGAATGTTATGTGTTTTCCTGACACTAAGTCCAGTGTTTCTTTCAAGTTAGATGACTGTGGTTAAAGGGCTAAAGAAAGTTATTCCAGCAGAAAGTGGTACCTATAACCTAGAAATCTGGTCAGGACTCACTGATTTCAGCTGGAGTCCATTTAGACAATCCTAAGCAAATGTTTTCCCACATACAGAGCTTCAACATCCCCATATAAATAGCCCTGCAACACCAACATGCAAATTATGACTTAAAAACCTGCCTCTGCTACTTTGCACAATGCATACCAATTTGCCTTTGCCCAGTTAGCTGAGGCAAGGAAGCTATAGCTTCTTCCATGTAGAAATATTCCCTGCACTAAATCTGTTTCTTACCTCTATCTATCTGTCTGTCTATCTATCTATCTATCTATCTATCTATCTATCTATCTATCTATCTACCTAGCTATCTAGCTATCTAACTATCTTTCTAGCTATCTTTTCTATCTGTCCACAAACAGATTGTGAGGAAGTAACTGCTCAGTTTATGCTGGAGTGTAACCCGGAGGACACAGCAGGATTGGGCAGCATTTAGATGCACATGAGTGCTGGTGACCAGAGATTGCGAAGGACTTCCCATTTGCAGCAACCCATCCTATGGTGGGAGCAGGATAATGAAGGTTAAACAGAGGTTCCCAAACTTATTTGGCCTACTGTCCCCTTAAAAAAAAAATTACTCAGTGCCCTCCCAGAAATCTACTTTCTTTAACCCTTAACTTTTTTTTTTAATTGCATCACTGGAAGCTACTACCACCTGTCCCCTCTCATCGATCCAGTGTACCCGTCCCCAAGGGGGGCAGTATTTAAAGGTCTATATTCCCCCAGTCATATTAATGGACTCTAGCCCTCTTAAGAGGGCTTGAACAAAGGCTATTGGGAAAGTAAAAAAAAAAAAAGGTTATGATGGAGGCTTGAGATAGGAGAAGCATCCTAATGAATGAAAAGAAAGTGAAAGCATGATCAGGCTTTCAAAGAACGCATGTGAAAGGTTTTCTGTAATCCCAAAACAACTGAGGAAGAATTAGAAGCAGAAATGGATAATTGGGAAGCTACAACTGAGATTTATTGGGAACTAATTTTGTCCTTTAAGAGGGTGGAGGCCGGGGCAGCTAGGTGACACAATGAATAAAGCACAGGCCCTGGAGTCAGGGGGACCTGAGTTCAAATCTTACTAGTTGTGTGACCTTGGGCAAGTCATTTAACCCCAATTACCCTGCCTTTCCCCCTCCAAAAAGCAAAAAAAAAAAAAAAGAGGGTGGGGGTGCAGTGATGGAGCCCCTGGGACTCTAGGAGGCTGCTCCAAGTACAGGGGCAGTCACTCTTTTAGTGTGGGAACCTGCAATTCATTCAAGTCAATAGTAAGCCATAATTCAAAGAAGAACAAAGTTCCACTCAGACCTTCCCCAAATCCTCATCATTAATAACCTTTTTGCAGTATTGACAGTGTTGGCTACCTTTTCCTCCTGGAAAATCTCTCTTCTCTGACACTGCTCTTCTGGTTCTCTTCATACCTGTCTCTCTCTTTTGTTGATTCATCATCTGTATCTCACCCTTTAGCTGTGGTTGTACCCCCAAGGCTCTGTATGGGACCCTCTTCTTGACAAACCTCAGCAACTCCCATGGGTTTAATTATTATCTCTGTGCATATGACTCTTGCCCTAGTCTCTTTCCTGAGTGCCAGTCCCATATCACCAAGTACCTATTGTCTGTTTCAGACTTGGTGTCCTGTAGGCATCTCAAGCTCAACATGTCAAAAACAGAATTCTTATCTCAACCCTACTCCCCAGCTGCAAAGATGCTATTTCCTCTAACTTCCCTATTAAAGTTGAGGATACCACCAACCTTCAAGGCATCAGTGTTTGCAACCTTAATTGTCATCCTCTGCTTCTCTATCTTCCCCAAATTACACATCCAACAGGTTGCTAGAATTTGCTTTTTCTACCACTAAAACATCTCTAACATTTATATCTTCCTCTTTTCTCACAAGCTGTTGATACTGTTTCATGTTATGGTCTCCACTAACCACCCCACCAACTAGTATAGTACATTTATAAGTTGCCAGTGTAAGGTAACAATAAATAGAAAAGGGGAATTAAGAATGTAGAGGGAAACATGGGAGCCACTGACCAATAACTGTGCCCCATATTCAGAGACTATGGGCTAAATTAGGCATGTAAATGCTTCTATTTGCCCTTTTTCCTCCCCATCTCTTCTCTACCATTTGCCTCCCTCTCCCACTCCATTCCCTGCTCCATTCCCATATTGTCTGCCTCCACACTTTCTGTGCCTCAGTAAAGAGTGATTGATGTGTTACTAGCATCTTATTTCCAGTGAGATCTTTCCAAGAAGCATCCAAACTACTGAGCTCATTCACTTTGACCCAAATGGGTACCTCTTTGTGATTCCCTTCCTTAGGTATGAAGTGGGTCGCTGAGGCTGAGACTTAATTAGCTCACAGTTACATCTACTGTGGGTGAGCTTGGTACTTGTAAACCTCTTGGTAGAAAGCAAGGGAAGACAAAAGAACCCTGTACGCATAGAACATATGCCCATCACTTTAGTTCAGGTTCTCATCCCTTTTTGCCTTGAATATTGTAATACCCTCCCAGCTTGTCTTTCTGCCTCAAATTTCTCCCCTTTCCAATCCTACTTGACAACTACCAAAAATGATTTTCCTTCAGCACAGGTCTGACCATGTTAATCTTCCACTCAATAAACTCTGGTGGTTCCCTATTGCCTCTAAACGTCTCTGTTCAGCACTGAATGCTCTTCATAACCTGACCCCAACCTATCTTTCCAACCTTATTATATATTGTAATTACTTATTTTTATAATAAGAATTATTTGTATTATTGCATTGTATATTATATATGTATACTATATATTGTACTATTATTTATATTCTATATTATTTGTGTGATTACATATTTCTATTTTATATATATGTACACACACACACACACACACACACACACACACCCCTAGAAGATAAATGACTTACCTTGGGTCACAGAGCCAGTATCTCTCAGAGGTAGGATTTGAATCCAAGCCTTCCTGACTCTGAGAACAGTTTACCATTCACTAGACCAAATCACCCCTCTCATATATATATTTTTTCTTCCCTTACCTTATGAGCCAGTCATATTGACCTTCTTGATGATGTTCCTCAACTACACCATCCTCATCTCCCATCTCTTCCATCTACACACTTTTGCACTGACTCCCTCATTTTTAGAAGAATTCACTCCTCATTTCCATCTCTTAGAATCACTTGTTTCTCTCAAAACTCAGTTCTACCCTGCTTCTACATGAAGCCTTTCCTGATTCCCCACTCCCCTCTCCTGCAGCTGGTAATGCCCTTCTCCTCCCTCAAATTGCATTGTATTTATTTTGTACATCTTGATGTATGTCCATATTGTCTCCTGTAATAGAATTGAGGTCCTTGAAGATTTTGGTTTTTGTCTTTGTATCCCCAGTGCCTGGCAAATAGCAGGTGCTTAATAAATGCTTTGATCAATTGATCAATAGGACAAAAGCCAGAGGTGCAGCGGCTTTGAAACAAAGTCCTTTGCCAATATTGCAGGGTGCCAATATTGTGGGCTTCAGTTTTTAAGAATGAAAGCATGGAAGTCCCTTCCTCTAGGAAGAAGAGGGAGGAAAAATAAGGGAAAGATGAAGAGAGGAAAGAAGGATAGAGGAAGAAAGAAGGATGGAGAAGAAGGCAAGGAAGATGAATGAGAACAAGAAAGCAAGGGAGAAAAAGATGAATAGAGATGCTTCTATCACCACCACCAAATATTTATTAAGTACCTTCTGTGTGCAGAGCCCTACCTTGTGTGTTAGGGGAGACAAAGCCTAGCCAAGATGAGGTCCCTGTCCTTATGAAGCTTACAATCTATTGGTAGTGGGATATGTATGATACATAGTTCAAACACAAAACATTCCCTGATAAATCAAGATTTGGAGGTGTGGGGGGAGGGAGAATAGACCTGTGATTTCATTGGTGCAAGGAGCTCTTATTGAGGAAACTGCTCCACAGTTGTTGGTTGTTACATGTCTGTTGGCACATGCTCTGAGATTTAGAGTCTTACCCAAGTCCCCTAGAAGAAGAGTGACTTACCTTGGGTCACAGAGCCAGTATCTCTCAGAGGTAGGATTTAAATCTAAGCCTTGCTGACTCTGAGAACAGTTTACTATCCACTAGACCAAATCACCTTTCTCTCAAAGTGCTTTGTGAAATCTGAGGAACATGGTTGTAATTTATAGGAGGAATTAAGGAAAGCTTTGTGGGGAAGGGGAAGGAAGAGCCCTTTACATATATTTCATCTAATCTCCACCATAACCCTGTGAGGTGTGTGCCATTATTACCTTCATTTTACAAATGAAGAAAGTGAGGCAAATAGAAGTGTGATTTTTATTGTTGTAGGGAACCTCTGATAAGGATACTCCCTTGATGATCAAGGCAGATTTAAATTCAGTTTAAGAGAGATACCTGAAGGCTCTGAGGACTCACCTAAGGTAATACAACTAGTAAGTGTCTGAGGCTGGATTTGAGCTCAGATCTTCCTGACTCCTGGCCCAGTGCTCTAACTACTGTGCAACCCAGAAGAAATGACATTTCAGCTTCCAATTGGAATTCAATAGGTTCAGAAGGAGGGGAAGGATATTTCAAGCTTGGAGAACAGTGTAAACAAAGGCCTGCTGGTAAGAAAAGCATGGATTTTGTTCAGGGACCAGAGAGCAGTCCAATTTGGGTTAAATGTGTATGGAGGGGAATAATATGACATATAACTAGTAAGGTAGTGCTGTGTTATCGCATAATTAGACTCAGGATTAGAAGGACAGAGAAGATGGAAACAGGATGGGAGAGGACAAATTTAAGATGATTTTGGAAAAAAAAGAAATGTTCAAAAATTCAAAATGCCCTTTAAAAACGATATATCATAAAATCACAGAATTTGAAACTTGGGATAATTGTGAGAAAGGACTCCCCACTGTGACATGTGAGACAAGAGTTCATCTTGGAAGCCCCCACCTCCCGAGGCCCCCCACTCCACTTTCGGACAGGACAGGGAGTTTTTCCTGACAGCTAGCCTAAAGTAGGTCCTTTGAAATTTCTAGCTATTGTCTCTGATTCTACCATCTGGGCCCCCAAACCACAAACCTAATCTCTCCTTCACATGACAGTCTGTCCAGTACTTAGATACAGCTATTCCCCACCTCCTTCCTCTTTTCCGTTTCTAGTCCTTTCAAGAGATCCTTGCATGACATGAACTCAGGGCCCTTTACTCCTCTGGTTGCGCTCTTGGGCCACTCTCCAGCTTATTAATGTCCTTCTTAAACCACAGTATTCAGACCTGAACACGATATTCTAGAAGATGTCTGATGAGAGCAGAGTACAATGAGATTATCATCTCTATTCCTGGAAGCTAGGCCCCCTAATGGAATGTGAGACCATTCAAGGCTGCCATCAGCCATCACCCTGCTGACTCATCCTTTGATAAATTCTTTGGTGTGGAATGGATAACCATAAGAAGTTGATTAATGTGAATTCTTTTTTAAATTCCTAAAGAAAAATCTGGGCAATATCAAGTATGTTTCAAACACGAGCCAGCCAGAGCTAAGAGAGAAGAGGGCATCTTTTTCTTGTTGGATACCTAGAAGCCTAAAATAAATGATGGTGGGAGAGGAGTGATGGAGGGAGGCAGGGTGGGCAGATTGGCAAGCAGGGAAAAAGAGAGGAAGGAGGAATCAAAGTTAAGTCCTAAGCTGGAGTTCAGCGAGGGCAGAGTTATTTAGAGACATTCATTAGCTGGGTCTCAGCAGGAGGGTGCTTTTTCTCATTAGGAAAGTACATCAGAGAGAAGCAATTACATATTGGGAAGCAGGATCAGGCCATCCATTTTTTTTCATTTGTTCCATTTTTTCCCCCCTCAGAAGGCCAGATATCATTACCCCCTGGATATTTCCTTCATACTCATAATAAGTGGGCATTACTAATTTAAGCCATTGGAATTCCTAGTTTCCTTCCACCTTCTACATGAAGCCTTTCCTAATCTTCTACTCCACCCCCCCCCCCAAGCCTTAGCACCTTTCCAGCCCAATCAGAATCATGCCACCTGCACCCTGAGCCTGCTCCTCTCATCAAGATGACTTGAACTCTGCCCCCAGCACCCTGGGCTCTGATAGGTGGGATTAGACCTTACCTCATCTGGCATTGGGCCACCCTGTTACTCTCCAATTCGTGCTTCCACTCAGATTCTCTAATTTCTTGCCTTCCAACTCTTACTCCTCTTTCTGTACCATCTTTTCTAGTTAGAATGTTAGGTCCTTAAGGGCAGAGACTGCCTTGTTTGCTTGATTTTGTATCCCCCAGCCTTTAGCATGGTGCCTGGAAAATAGTAAGCATTTAAGTGGTGATTCCTTTATTCCTTCCATCCTTCCTCCTCCTCCCAATCACTTTATATTTGTCTTGTGTGCATTTTTAATATACCGAGCCGTATACACGTTGTCTCCCAGATAGACTTGAGGACAGTGTCAGGAAGATCTGAGTTCAAGTCTTGCTTCTGACAAATACTGTCTATGTGACCCTGGACAAGTCACTTAACTCCTCAGAGCCTTCAGGTATCTCTCTTAAACTATGAATTTAAATCTGCCCTGATCATCAAGGGAGTGTCCTTATCAGAAGTTCCCTATAACAATAAAAATCACAGGTAGGGTTCCCTCCTTCCCCATCTACCCAAAAAGAATAAAATCTGTAGTATCTCAAAGGGTTGTTATGAGGCTCAGATGAGATTGTCCTAATGCATTAATCATGCATTAATATGCCTGACTTCCCATAAGCCCTCCAGCAATTAAAATTTTTGTCTTTTCTCATTTTTTCCAATCTGATGGTTGGAGGGCAGGATAGGGAGTAACTTGGAATTGTTATAATTTGCACGTCTCTTATTATTAAAGACTTGGAGGATATAAAAGAGCTTTTCTCCAGGATTCCTACTCTTTCTTTGGTTTTTAAGCTGAACGTTTTCCTTAAGACCTATATATTAAAAAAAGAAATGTACTTTTAACTGGCAGAAGTGGGAAGGAGGAAACTTAGTAGTACCTGTCACTCCTAGAGGAAGACCAAAGAGGGCACATCCTGATGTTTTCCTCTTGATAAGAATGGATGATCAATGGATGATGTTGTTAGAGAAGACAATAGAGCAGACAAATCCTTCTGCAAGTGAGTCAAGGGAACTTGAATTAAGAAGTCTTCAGGTTTTAGGCAAGCTGGACACAAAAACCATGAGAGAAAATAGATACCGTTTTCTTTCATGAAAAGATATATACCTATTCATTCATTCCTTCCTCTTAGAGTGGGGGCTCTTCTCCCTTTTTTCCCCTTTCCCCAGGTGAATGTTGTAGGCCTGATAATTGGGAAAAGCATGGATCCCACAATTTAGGAAGGCCTGTTAATAGGTAGAGATTGTCAACAGCCTTAAATGATTTAAATCATTAGATAAATTTTTGAAAAGAGCTAATTAGAAAGAAATGGGGGTGTTTATTGTTTCTTGAGCAACAGATAACTAGCAACTTGTTTGCAAAAGTTCTTGGGGTTTTAATAGTTCACAGCAATCTCGATATAAGTCACTGGTGTGATATGACAGTCCAAAAGGCTAAGGCAATATTCCCAATGATTTGAGAAGGAAGCACAGTGTTCAGAAGGTGCTTGTTCCTCTGTGCTCTCCTGTGGCCAGAACACATCTACACTAGTGTCTTAAGTTCTAAATATCACATTTTAGAAAAGATGTTAATAAGGTGGAGAGCATCCAACGGCTGATGACCAGGATGGTAAAAGGCATGGAGATCAGGATGGTAAAAGGCCTGGAGATCATGTTGCATGAGGCACAGCTGAAAGAATTGGGGATGATTAACTTTGAAGAAGAGAAATTTAGGAAGGTCATGACAATTGTCTTCAAGGATTTTAAGGACTGACCTATGAAACAGAGTTTAGACTAGCTCTGTTTGGCTCCCCAAGGAAGAATTAGAAACAATGGATAGAGGGGGTGGAGTCAAGATGGCAGCGTAGAAGCAGGAAAACTCCAGGAGCTCCCCCTTAACCACCTCAAATACCTATAAAATATGACTCTAAACAAACTTTAGAGCTACAGAACCAACAAAGTGACAGAGAGAAACAAATCTCCCTCTGAAGGCGGCTTGGCAGGCCTACAGGAAGGGTCCATCGCAGCATGCTGGGAGCCTACCCCAGCCCCACATGAGGCCGGGGTTTTAGCCCCAGGCAGCCCTGACCAGCAGTGGCTGGCACAGACTTCAGGAGATTGGATCACCAACAACTGTAGCAGTTTCAAGAATTATCAACCCATAAATGCCAAAGACAAAGTAAAAGGTCAATGGGGAACTCTGTAGGAACTGGGGGTGGGGGAAGAGGAGTGCGGTCCAACCCCTGCCCTCTGGGGCAAGAAGTTGAGGAGGCACGGTGGCCCTGCAGCCCCCACCACATGGCTTCTTCAGAGCTCCTGGCCTGCAGATCATAGGGGGACCAAGAGACCATTCAGAGGGTAATCGCTCTAGCTTTAACCTGCTTTGATATAGATCACTGTCTTGGGTGGAGGTCCTGGAGTGTGTGACCAGATGCCAGAGCTGGTGGGGGCTACAGAGAGAGCACCCAACTAATAGTTCCAGCAGCTGCAAAAACCCCAGCAATTTGGGACAAAGCTCTCTTCTCTGGAAGTAGAGTTCTACTGTGGCAAAAAGCTCAAAAGTCAAGTAATTGAGTGGCAACATGAGCAAGCAAAGGAAGCAAAGCAAGCACAGCAATCAAACCTTAGATTCCTTTTATTGGGGACAAAAAAGGATAAAAGCATGGAATGGGAAGAAGACACTAAAGTCAGAATTCCTGCACCAAAAGCTTCCAAGAAAAATATGAACTAGTTACAGGCCATGGAGAAGCTCCAGAAGGATTTTGAAAATCAAGTAAGAGAAGTGGAGGAAAAATTGGGAAGAGAAATGAGAATGATGCAAGATAATCATGAAAAGCACGTCAACAACCTGACTGAAGAAAATAACACCTTAAAAAATAGACTAACTCAAATGGAAAAAGAGGCCTAAAAAACCAATGAAGAGAAGAATGCCCTAAAAAGCTGAATTTGCCAGATGGAAAAAGAATTTCAAAAGCTCACTGAAGAGAATAATTGTTTCAGAATTATATTGGAGCAAATGGAAGCTAATGACTTTATGAGAAATCAAGATACTATTAAACATCCAAACAAATGAAAAAATAGAAGGCAATGTGAAATATCTCATTGGAAAAAC
>CM053584.1:105195845-105225941 GCA_028627135.1 Pseudochirops cupreus
CTCTAGAGTAGTTCAATAAACAGGTCCCCTTTCCAGCATCCTTCACTCTTACAACAGTAGGAAGGGAACCATCCTGCACAATTCCTCGACATCTGCATCTATCCTCTCCTTTCAGCTCCAGAATATCCAAATCTCCTAAGATTTAGTCTGAACCAGAAGTAAGTGACTACAATTCTCTTGGAATCGGAAAGGAACTATAATAGCTGACTTTTGTATTGTTGTTGGGTCACATCTGACTTATTTGGGGGTATCCTTGGCAGAGATACTGCAGTGGTTTACCATGTCCTTCTCCAGCTCATTTTTGCAGATTAAAAATTGAGACCAACATGGTTAAATAACTTACCCAGGGTCACATAGCTATTAAGTGTCTGAGGCTGGATTTGAACTCAGGAAGATTAATCTTCCGGGTTTCAGGCCTAGTGCTCTATCCACTGCACCACCTAATCATTCTTGACATTTATATAGGACTTTACATATATAACCTCATTTTAGCCTCATAACAATCCTTTGAGATGGATACTATAGGTTTTATTCCCTTTGAGGGGGAGTGGGAGAAGACAGAACCTTTTCTATGATTTTATTGTTATAAGGAATCTCTGTTAAGGACACCCCCTTGATCAAATTGGCACCTGCATTGCAATTATAGTCTAAGAGAGTTGACTGGGGGTGCTGAGGAGTTAGGTGACTTGTCCATTGTCATACAGTCAGCATGTGTCCAAGGTGATCCCGACCCTGAGGCTGGCTCCTAATCTACACCTCTTTTTCCATTTTACAGATGAGGAAATTAGGTCTCAAAGAAGTTAAGCAACTTGCTCATGGACCTACATCTACCAGACAAAGAATTTGAAATCCAGTCTTCTGACTCCAAGTTCAGTGCTCTGGCCACTGCGCCATACTGCTGCCATAATTGCAGCCTTTTTCCCAGAAAGCTTTTGTGTGGCCAGGGGTTGACAGCTGTGGCAAAGAAGAATCCTCCTATTGTTGAAAGGATCTGGTAGCATCACTAGAAATGGGATGTATCCCAGGGAGAACTGTGTTTTCTTCAGGACAAGAAGAGGCACTCTAGGGTCTTTACCTTTAGTGGCAAGGACAGTGGTTAGGGATATTGAAAGTCTTTGCTTTAAAAAAGAAAGAAGTCCCTACTGAAAGCAAGGGGAACTATAGAAACATCACAATAAGCTGAGGATAGGATTTTCCATCCATAGCTCAGAGAGACTTCAGAGCAACTTCCTCATTTTATAGATGTAAGACCCAGAGAGGTGAAAATGCAATTAAGTAACTGGCCTAAGGTCTCACCGATAGTAATTGAAAGAGCTGGAACTCAAACTGAGGTCCTCCAATTACAAATCCAGCACACTTTTCACTGACTGATGCTGTCTTTCTGGTTATATACCTGCGAGGTACAACAGGGATCTTGAGAGATTATGAAGCCATTGCCAACAGAACTAAAAATAGCATTTCTTCCACCTGGAACAAAAACAGGTTGGGTGGAGGGAATAGGAAAGGGGAAGAAAGGATGCAACCAGAAATGTAGTTGTATTGGGAGAGGGAGGTGGTTCCTCCTCAGAATACCAGAGAGCCTAGGGCAGGCAGGGAGGCTGGGACACCCTGATAGGATAGAGGCGGTTGTTCTTCACAAGAATGTGGATTGGTGAAAGACTAAGAGGCAAGGCCAGAACAGTTCACCAAGCCCTGCGTGCTTCCCTAAATGTTGGCGCCCTTAATTGAAGCCCTTTTTACCCCACAGAAATTATCATTAAGCCTGGAGTCACTTCACCAGCAGAGGACAGTAGGAAGACAGCTGTCCCTAACAGGAAAACGTCAGAAATTACTGAGAGAGGAGAAATGACTGGAAGTAACCCTGGGAAGAGAGTTGCTTAGTAGAGGATATAAGTGTATTTTCTTAAGTTTAGTTCCTATATTCTTATAGAAGGTTTCTTTTGTTTCCAAGGGTTTTGTTTTCCTTTTTTAAAATTCATGACTTTTTATATCGTATTTTTAAAATGTTAATTATAAATTTAATGAATAACAACCACAAGCATTTCCATATACGAAGAACAGAATAAAAGATCATATATGAAACTGTGAATCTCTATTACATACAACTTGTTACATATTAAATCTAACACATAAGTACTGACATTGCCCTGCTTGTATGTTCTCCCTTATGAATTTTCTTCTATGTATCTTTTTTGATATTTCACAAAGAAAAGAAAAAAAGACAGAAATCAGCTTCCTGACCTAAAGAAAACTTCCTACAGAACTTTCCAGACCACATGTAACTTCCCAAAGAGATTTAGGGACCTGGGGTTCATTAGAAGATGCCACCTCACGTTCAGGTGAGAAACAAAATTGACTTGACTTGGTGCCTACAACCTACTTCTGATTTTAAGGAGCTAGAGCACAGTGGGGTACACTTTCCCCCAATATGTGAGGGCATCACTCTCCCTTATTTCATTTTAGTCTCTAGGGAGAGTGGGCTCACTCTTAGCAAAGTTTCTATATAGCATAGCATAAAAACCTTACATTGTATCTTCTCCCCTTTCCCTTAGGATCTCTCTGCTTTTGTTCTGGATCCAAACTCACAGAGCAGTTTTAATTGTTGAATAATGCCAAAGAAAAAGAAAATCAAGCTTCTCATTTCAGAAAATCTAAGTCCTCACCACAATCTCAAAGCCCCATGGGACTTTCTCCATAAGGGAATTAGCAACCTGGTATAGCCTAGAAGTAGGTATTTGCCAGAGCCATCTCAAACCAGCACATAGTAACTGGTTTTTAAATTTTCAGTGTGACTATTGACACCTCAGAAATTGGCAAATGTTATGAATTAGGGCTTGATTTATGGTTTTGTTGATTTTCTCTAGACTAAAAAAATGAGAGATAAAATGTTAATATTGCAGATTAAACTTAAAAGTGTATCATGCATACATTCCCCACCCCCACTCCAGAGAGCCAGTTGTTTAAAATTTATAAGCACAAAATTTTCTGAATATCCTTTTGTACACAAAACACACCAAAAATTCTCTGTGAGAATCTTTGTACCATAGGCAATCCCCTTATAGATCCAGGAAAATTTTCTTTGAATCTCTATCTGAAAGGGCACCTACAATTTCTCCAAAGGTGTCTCTGCCATTACAAGGGCAATCCTACCGGAATTACAAACTCACTCAATAAAAGGACAAAGGTACAGTTAGAGAAAATAGCAAAACCAGTCAAAAAAAAAGGCACAGAAAAGGAGTAGATGCTCAAGAAAAATAATTAAATGCTATGTGTTAATTAGTTGATCTTTGTAGGAATGTAATTAAGCCTTATCTTATAAGACATAGGAATCTCACAATAAGGCAAATAGTCTAGGTCTGTTTAAACACAAAAAGAATTATAATCATTTCTCAACCAAGCATTTGCATTTTAGTAATATAAATTCTATTCTCATATTAGGTTCAATATTAATAGTTGTGAAGACTCCAGTAATATATTAGGTATCACTATTTAAACACTCAATGAATTGAAGAATGAAAAATTTTGCAAGTGACATCTTATTTGACTTGTAAAGAAACATACCTGCCAGAAAATGATGGTATAATTATAGCCTAAAACAAGGAAGAAAAAACTATGCCATTTCCCTCAAAACTAGAATATCTACAAATAAAAGTCCCAGATGGAAAATATCTGCAGGCATCTCTTCAAATGGGAAGAACTCAGTTTTATCCTGAATGAGGCTCCATATATAGTGAGCATGCTCTGGCTCACTGTCCAAGAGCCACATTAGCCATATATCCCCTTTAGGACACTGTGGCTATGCTGAGGGATTTGGGAGTATTTCTTCTCTAATGCTATTAGGTTGAGCCCCTATCAGTTGTATTGTCCTCACTGCTCTGGTGCCAATAACTAACTTTCTAGTTTCATTTAACCAATTAACATTAATTAGCTTTTATAAAAGCATATTTACTTTGACTATATGGCAAGGACAGTACAAACACTTTCCCCCAATACCTCTGGGGTTTACTTCCCCCTACTTCATGTTAGTCTCTAGTGAGAATAGGCTCACTCTTAGCATAGTTTCTAGATAGCATAGTATAAAAGCCTTACATTGGATCAAAAAGTATAGTCAAAATAAATTCACACATTCTCTGAGTCTGAGAATGTATGTGTCCTTCTGTACCTCTAGTCCATCATCTCTCCACCAAGAGATGGGGAAACATTCTTTTGCAGACATGATTGGTCACTGCATTGAGTTCATATCCAGACATGGCAGCATTGCTGGATGTCTTTACCTCAGCTACCACTGGGATGGGTCCTGAAGTTCCCACCTTACTCCCTGGAACATCAGTGCTGTGTTGGATACAAAATATAGACACTACTTTCTGGACCTTTTGATACTCACAATGCCATAGTCTCTGATTCCTTACTTAAAATGCAAAAGACAAATGGTAAGGCCAAAAATTTTGGGCTGTTTTCACAAGGAAGGCCTTCCTGCCCTTATCTAGGAAGGAGGGAAGGAAAAAGACCCACGGCTACTAGATAAATTAGTCTCTCACTGTTCAAACCAAAGAGATGGGACCAATGGTGACAAAGACCTTTCCAAGGTATGATATGCTCAGTTCTGGTTTTGCAGCTGCAGCCAGTTGAAAAGGCTTATCTTAATTCCATGATTAACAGACTGGAAGCAATTGCAAAATATCTGCTCCCATGTCTCTCCAAAGCATTTCCATTATACACCCTCACAACTCTCTCAGAAGCAGGTTCTTTCATCTCCTTTAAATTAGGGATACAATGTCACAGGCGTTCTGTGAATGTATCAGTTCCCATTAACATCTTCCTTTTTTTGTATCACTCTTACTGACCCAGCAGCATTCCTTCTCCCCCTCCTCCACCGCAAATAAAAACTTTCCATTGTATCAAATAGTCCCAAACTATTGACTTATATAGTCAAATAAAATAAATTCACACATTGTCCAAGTCTGAGAATGTATGTCTCATTCTGCTCCTCTGGTCTATCACCTCTACTAGGAAATGGGAAACATGCTCATCCTCAGGTATGTTTGATTACTGCATTGATCACAGTTCTTAAGTCTTTCAAAGTTGTTTTCCTTAATATTATTGTAGTCAGAAATATTTTTCTGGTTCTGCTCACTTCATTCTGCTTAAGTTCATACAAGTCTCCCCAGGTTCCTTTGAATGCATCTGTCTTATCATTTCTTATGGTACAATAATTTTCCATTATATTCCTATGCTATAATTTGTTCAGTCACTTCCCATTTGTACTTTGCATAATTTGTACCTGGTTCTTTGCTACAATAAAAAGTATCGTGATAATTTTTTTTTAATATATGGGTTGTTTCCCTCTGTCTTTGACATTTTGGTGGGGGCTCGGGGGGCATATGCCTGGTAGTAGTATAGCAGGTTATGCAGTTTAATGACTTTTAGTGGTAAATTCCAAATTGTTTTCGAGAATGATTGACTAATTCACAGTTCTGTTCACAGTAAATTAGTGTATCTATTCTGCCAGTCTTTCCAACAACTGTCATTTTCCTTTTTTTTTCCATCTTTGCAAATCCTGTATGGGGGAGGGGAGGGGAAGGAAGGAAGAAGATAGAAAGAAGGAAAGGGCGGGGAGGGCACCAACAGTTTGTGGATCAGGAAAGTGCTTTTGCAATAGGTAGATTTTGAGCTAATTCTTGAAGGAAGCTTGGAAAGTTGGGAGGTGAAGGTAAGAAGGGTATGCCCAATCGGTCAGTAAATAAAGACTTATTAAATACCTACTATATTTCAGGCACTGTGATAAGTTCTAGGGATACAAAAAGAGGCAAAAGACCTTTGCCCTCAAGGAACTCACAACCTAACAGGGGAGACAACATGCAAACAAACATATAGATAAGCTATATACAGAATACATAGGAAATAATTAAGAGAGAGAAGGCACCAGAATCAAGAGGGATTGGGAAGGCTTCCTGTAGGAGATGGGGTCTTAGCTGGGATTTAAAGGAAGACAGGAAGGCTAGTAAGGAAAGATGAGGAGAGGGAGCATCCCAGGCACAGAGGACAACCAGAGAAAATGTCCACATCTGGGAGATGGAATGTCTTGTTCCTACAGCAGCCAAGAGTCCATTGTCACTGGACTGAAGAGTATGTGTTAGGGAGTAAGGTGTAAGAAGAGTGGAAAGAGAAGAGGGAAGCTAGGTTATGGAGGGCTTTGAATGCCAAAAAGAGCATTTTGTATTAGATTCTGGAGGCAATAAGGAGCCACCAGAATTTATTGAGTGCGTGTGTGGGTGACATGGTTGGATCTGTGCTTTAGGAAAATTATTTTAGTGGCTAAATGGGGGATTGGAGTAGAGAAATATTTAAGGCAATGAAGTCCCATCAGCAGGCTAACACAGTAGTGCAAGCATGTGGGACAATCACTGAAAGGGCACAGAGTTGTGAGATAGAAGGTTGTGTGTGTGTGTAGCAGCACACAGAACAGGAGCAAGAATGCCACTGTCGCTTAATCATAGCATACATGAATGGAAGTAAAGTGTAAGAAGACTAGAAAGATATGAACAGGTCAAATTATAAAGGGATTTAAAAGCCAAACAGAGGATTTTATATTTGAATCTGTGGGTAATAGGGAGCCAATGAAGTTTATTGAGAAGAAGCGTGACATGGTGAGACCAGCACTTTAGGAGGATCACTTTGAAGACTAAATGGAGGCAGAATTAGAGAGTGGGGAGGGACTCAAGGCAGACAGACAGTACTTGACTTACATTCCAGAGCCCTGTCTTTTTAAACTTGCTCTGAGACGAGGTTTCCTTCTTAGTATCTCGCAGTAGTAGCCTTTCATTCCTATTTTTACAGGAAACAGCTGTGTGCATGCAAAGACATATGACCTACTGCCAGTTGGAAGAGAAAGAAGTATGGGATGGACTAGGTTCACACTAGCAATGGTCAGTCCTAGCAGAAGGTAAATTAATCCATCATCTTCTGTTTTCTTTTCTATTGTGACTGTGCTATGTTGGCTCTCCCCACAGTAGTAAAAGGTGTTATTCATTTTTTTTAAAAGCAGAAACCAAGGGAAATATTTAAATATGAAAAACAAGCAGGTAGATGAAGTGGCTTAGGTATCATGAAGCAGTCAGATATAGTCAAATATTTATCAGAAGTGGTTCCCAGACTTTGATTCCCCTGGGCACAAAGTCTGCTTGGCAAGGAGCTCAATCCAGATTTACAGGGGTCAGGAGTGGTGGATTTATGCAGAGTGGGGTTCCAGAAAATGACTAAAAGGGCAAGAGCAAGACTCAGGGGGTCACAGGTAGCAACATTGTCTAGCATCCTAGATAGCTTTCTATGGGAGATTTGTGATAAAATATGGTACAGTGTATAGAGTGCTGGGTCTAGAGTCAAGAAAACTCATCTTCCTGAGTTCAGTTCTGCTTTCAGACACTTATTAGCTGTGTGACCCTGGGTAAGTCATTTAACTCTGCTTCGGTTTTTTCATCTTTAAAATGACTTGGAGAAGGAAATGACAAACCACTCTAATATCTTTGCCAAGAAAACCTCAAATGGGATCACAAAGCATTGGGCATGACTTAACAACAACAACAAAATGGGCAAGATGATGCTAAGCAATGTAGGGACTATGATCTTTAACCTCATGGATGAAGTTGTGTTTTAAGTACTAGTAACATATCTCCTCCTCCTCCTTCCCTTATCTAGAAAAGAGAGAAGGAAAAAGAGCCAAAGTTAGTTGATAGATGAGTTTTAAATTAGCTGAGGCTTCTTACAGGCAGCTCTTAGCCCAGAGCCAGCGTTAGCTGACAGGGAGCAGGAGGAGAGAAATTATTCAAAGACAATGAAAGATGGCCCCAGAGCCAGAACTGAACAAGTGGGTGGTGACCAAATGTCATCTAATTTCTCAAATCCAACTTGACAGAATCATGAAGTCTGAGAATTGGAAGGGAGTTCAGAGGTTATCTACCTCAACCCATATACAAAAAGAATCCTCATTATCATACACCTGGTAAGCCGGCATCTAATCTCTGCTTGAGGACTTGCTAGGAGGGAGAACCCACCACCTCTCAAGGCAACACATTTTACTTTGGAGCAGTTTGAATTGTGAGCAAGTTTTTCCTGATATCAAGCCTAGGTCTCTTTGCAATTTCTATTCCTTGCTCCTTTTAAAGTACACATCTAGTCTAGAGTGGTCCGGAAGGCAGGACCATACGAAGGACCTGATAAGTCTAATGACGGATCTCATCTGGGATGGGGTTTCAGGTCATCCCTTGGTTTAGGCAGTTGGGCTATAGGGTTGGTCAGAGGGTTTGGTCCAGTGTAGTTATCTGGAGTCATCTCAGAACTTTCCTTTGTATGGGATAAGTGAAAACTTCTCAATTTGGGATGGTTAACTTCCCTTCCTCCTTCTCAAATTGCTTATGTCAATCACTTTTATCTTCCTTTGTCTGTTTTCCTGCCTTAGTAGGACCGTTCCCCCCACTCCCCCCTTTCCTTGCTGTTCCAGTTGGGGAAGAATTTGGTGAAGTATGACTCTCCACCAATGAGAGAGGAAACAGTTGGGGAGGGGTCTTGACTAAGTTAAGTTATAAATTCTAGCACTATCTTTTGTAACTTGCCTCTTCTCCATGATGAGTCATGGGGAAGACTGCCCTCTTCTCCCAGGGAAGAGAAAAAATGCCTGTTCTTATCCTAAGAGATCTCTGTGTTTATTTTATTTTATTTTTTTACTAAATTAAGGATGAAGGGTATTTTTTCATCCCAAACACCTTGAATGAACCTGACTTGTCCTTTCTTCCGCTGGACTCCAGGAGTGATCCCTGACCTAAGTCAGTCTCACAGACTTAAACTGTATTACCATGGTGTCTCATCCCTCCCAAGGCTACCATAGAATAAAAGTAAATATTATTGCTTTTAGATCTGGAGTCCAGTTGACTACAATATTTAACATTTCTACAATCTCTTTGACATCTGATGACCTATAGACAAGGATCACTGTTCTAGCCCCTGCTACTGAAATATGATCATGGAATCATAGATTTAGAACTCAAAGAGGCTTTAGTCATCATTTAATACAACCAATTCATTTAACAGATGAGGAAACTGAAGCCCACAGGGGTTAAGAGATTCGCCCAAATTCACACAGGTAGTAAGGGGCCAGAGCAGGAATTCAAACCCAGGTCTTCTGAGCCTAATTACTCTTTCCACTGTTCCAAGTTTTGTAATCATTCATTCCTTCATTCAACAAACATTTATTAAGTATCTGCCATATTCAATTCAATTGTAGGGCAGTTAGGTCATATAGTGGATGGTGTCAGGCCTGGAGTCAGGAAGGCCTGAGTTCAAATCTGACTTCAGACACTAGCTGTGTGACAATTGAGTGAGTCACTTAATCTCTGTCTCAGTTTCTTCACCCATAAAAGGAGCTGGAGAAGGAAATGGCAAGACACTCTAGTATCTTTCCCGAGAAAACGCCAAGGAGTCATGAAGATGATTCAGTGACTGAATACAACTTCAATTCAAAAGGCAATTTGGTATTATAGAGAGTTGGCCTCTGAGTTGGGACGATGACCTGGATTCAAACCCTGATCCCGATGTATATTGACTATATGACCCTAGGCAAGTCACTATACTTCTTACTGACAACTCTCCAAAATCATACAACTGCCACTCTTTGTTGGTAGAGGGAGCTTCCACACTGGGGACAAAATCCCATATCCAGAATAACAAGAAGAAGAAGAACAAACTGTACAATTTTAAATAAAGAATAATAAAGCATTCCATTCTGTAGACTAGAAGAGATATAAGCAAAATAGAAGAATAAAAGAATAAAATAGAGAATAAAGAGAAAATATAAAGAGAGAAGAATAAGTAAGAGGATAAAAAGAAATAGACACTGTCCTTAATCTTAAGGATCTTCAGGACCTGAGTGATTATCCAGGTTTCTTTCATTCATTCATTCATTCATGGAAACTGCAAAGTGAGAGAAAATCAAAGGCACATATTGAACTCATCTCCTGGAGACTGGTAAGAAGCTTTTGATGTCAAAAACTCATAGCATTTGGGGCAGCGCCCTTCCTACCAATTTTCAACCTCCAATCCCATCCCAGGAGGTAGGCTGAATGCTACTTTTCCCTCACCCGCCAACTGCTGTATTCCAATCAAGTCTCTAACTTTGCCTGGAGTTATGAATTCAATTCGGTTCAACAAATTCAATTCAACAAGCTTTCAATAAATGTTGTTTGGGAGAAAGCATTGATGAGGGAGTAGGGGTGCTTTCCCGGAGTCAGAATTTGATGAGCAGGCTCTCAGCAGGAATCCCTCATCACCCATCATTTTGCAAAAGTGGAGGGGGGGGACTAGGGGGATTGTCTTGACAGGCAGGAGAATAGGAGAGAATCAAAGAGACAGTGACAAGGCAACACATACAAGATAGTTTAGGTTAAAATACCAAACCTTGACTTGGTGCCAGCTCACTATGGCAACAGAAGAGAGGATTGCAGCAGCTATGCTGGGCCCAGGGAGCTAGTAAGTGGGCCAGATTGGAGGCTATGTCAGAGACCAATCAGGCAGCTGAATGAACACTTAGGCAGGTTTGACAATTTCCACTGGAGGACACAGACCCTGATCCCTTCTCTTTACATGAGAAGACTAAACGAGGGATAGCGAAGACCTTGAGCTGAGGTGTCAAGGGAGGACAAAAAAAAAATATTTCTTTTTCCAGAGGGATTGAAACATGGGTGGAGATAGACATTTATCTATCTGTCTGGGATCACACATGCAGTATGGCCTGGCAGCCAAGAAAATGGATTAGAGTAATAGAATCAAAGAATCTTCCAGGGAAAAGAAATGACTAGTGTGTCCAAACCATTAATTCTATCTAAAACATCCTTGGTCATCTAAGATCTGTTTGAAGATTTCTAGGTTAACAAGATGCAATTTAAGAGAGAAAAAGGTAAATAAAATCTTATATTTTGGGATTCAGAAGAGTCAGGTTCACATGGGTTCAAAAAAATCAACTTCACAGTTAAGTGGTACAGAGGGTAGAGCACTGGACCTGAGTTAGGAAGAAGAGTTCAAATCTAGACTCAGATACTTACTGGCTGTGTGACCTTGGGCAAGTCATTTAACCTCCATTTGTCTCAATTTCCTTATCTATAAAATGGGGATAAATAATGGCATTTTCCTCCCAGGGTTGTTGGTAGAGAGCAGCTAGGTGATGCAGGATAGAATGCCAGATCTAGAGCCAGCAAGACCTGAGTTCAAATCTGAACTCAGACTTACTAGCTGTGTCACACTGGGCAAGTGACTAAACTTTGCCTCAGTTTCCCCATCTGTATGATGAGGGTAATAATAGCACCTATCTCTCAGAGTTGTTATGAGGAACACATGTAATTTGTAAGCTGCTTAGCACATTGCCTGGCACATAGTATGTGCTTAATAAATGCTTGTTCTTTCCCCTTTGAGGGGAAAAGCTGCCATTTTCCCAGTTTACCTCCTAGGAATCATCCTTTACTTTTACCTTTAACTAACAGGGACAGCTCTGTGGCACAGTGGATAGAGTCAGGAAGATTCATCTTCCTGAGTTCAAATGCAGGCTCAGACACTTAGCACCTGTGTGACCCTGGACAAGTCACTTAACCCTGTTTGTCTCAGTTTCATCTGTAAAATGAGCTGGAGAAGGAAATGGCAAACCACTCCAGTATCTTTGCCAAGAAAACTCCAAATGAGATCATGAAGAGTTAGACACAGTTGAAATGACTGAGCAACAATTACAAAAACCCCTCAAAGTTGTCAAGTCTTATTGATTCTACCTCTGCAATTTCTTTTGCTTCCATCTCTTTCTCTCTACTCTCACAGCAATTCCCTAATTCAAGCTCTTATCACCTGTCTCTTGTATTACTGTAAGAGCCCATTAATTGGTCTCTCTGCATCCAGTCTTTCCCTTGTCAAGTCCATCTTCCGCACAGCTGTCAAATTAATATTCCTATAGCATGGATCTGGCTGAGACACTCCCTTACTTAAGTGGCTCCCTATTGCCTCTTGGATAAAATACATCCTGCTCTGTTTGGCATTTAAAGCTCTAGTTCCAACATATTTTGTTATTGAGGCAAGTCATTGAAACTCTCTCAACCTTGATTTCCCCATCTGCAAAGTGGGGATAATAGCACCTACCTCCCAGAGGTGTTATGAAGATCAAGGGAGATAATACTTGCTCCCTGGTAGGCAAACCATAAATCTCTCCATACTCCAAACTGTGAGGGAGAAAGAAAGGTTCCTAAAGAATATCAAAGTAAGGTTTCAATGGGAAAGAAAGGGACCTGAGGTTGAGGAGGTAAGATGACCCTTGTCAGGGTGATGGAGGACCAAAGGATATTACGCAGAAGAAAAAGGTTTAAGAAAAGAATGTCATATAATTACAACTTAGCAAGAGATTTTAGATTCTTCCTTGAAGGGAGAGAGCTGGATGAGGAGAGGAAGGAGGAAGAGGAAACTGTTTATCCTCCTAAGACTGATACAGTAGAGACACAAACCATCATCAGGTGAGAGTTTCTCTCAGGCATGTGCTGGAGCCAATTTGAATCTACTCAAGAGAGTCAAACTATTAAATTTTCCATGTGAACATTTATACCTCGAAAATCAGCAAATGCTATACAACAGGACTTGATTTGTTGTTTTCTTGATTGTATAGACTTAAGAAAGTCATGGAGAAGATGTAAATAATGCATATTAAACTTTAAAAGAAATAATGTTTTCAGACAACCAGTTGTTACATTTACCATCACACCCCTGAGACTATGCAGTAAGGATCAGAAGAGAACAGTACTTACCATTGGTGACTCAGGGATATTGAGTCAGCTTTTTCTCTATATAACAACAATAATAGAGAGGTCTGTTGTCTTCCTGAGGCATATATCCAAGACAACACATAGAACCTAGCAAGATTTATCAAAAAGAATGACAATTATTCTCTCCAGTGACTTATGTGGGCACAAATCACACTGCCAGGTATAATCTAAAAAGTCTTGCCAATCATGATGAAGTTTTGAGCAAGAAACTAGAGACCCCAGGGGCACAGGTTGTGTTTTCCTCACTGCTGACCATAGAAGGCAAGGGATGCAGAAGAGAAACATTAATTTGGAAAGAGAACAGCTGGCTATGAAGGTATTGTCTGAAAATGGGATTTGGATTTCTGGATCACAGCTTCCAATATAGAGTTGACAGTTTCCTGGCCAGAGATGGAGTCATATTGAGGACACCTAACAAAGGAGGGTAAGAATGTATTTGCCAGGTGTTTTGAAAATCTAATCAAGGAGCTATAAATTAATAAGGGAGAAGACTGCTTGTGCAAATCCCTTAACTTAGATTTATAGAGAGCAGCCACAAAGAAGAGCATCTGAGAAACTCAGAAAGTCACCAGAGGGGGGGAAAATCCAAGAAAGGAACCACTAATAAAATCCACAGCCTCAAATGTCTGTATAGAAAGGATTAAAGTTTAGGCAACAAAAAGAGGAACCCAGAAAGCCAAATCTGACTTCACAGGTATCACTGATAAAACCCATGACAGGTAGGATAAAACCAATGACAAGACAATGGCTTTGGAAAGGTATACCTTATTCAAATGGGAAAAGAATGAGTGAAAAAATGAGAGTTGGGTAACCTTACACAATAAGAAGGTAGAGGAGAGGTAATTCAGGACCCAGAGGGAGGAAGTATAACAAATAGTATTTGAGTAAAGGTCAGAGGAGGAAGAAACAGAAGTGACTTTGTTACTGGAGTAGACTAACAATCACTTCACCTGAGCACAAATGAAATAGATGAGGACTTTGGGAAATAAGCTTTAACAATAAAAATAGGGGCAACAATATCAGCTACTGTTAAGGTTGTTGTGAGGATAAAATGAGATAATATTTGTAAAGTGTTTGGCATAGGGTCTGATACTTAATGGTGAGTGCTTAATAAATGTGTTTTTGTTTTTGTTTTTAAATAGATCATAAGCCTGGCTGGGAGCCAGAGTAAATGATGATAGACTTCAAGTATCCAGACATCCATTGGAGTGCTCTTTTTGCCAAAAGCAGATCAGCTAATAGCTTCATTACTTGCCTTAGTGACCATTTCATCCCACAAAAGGTGGAAGAACAATCAAGGAGAAATTCTGTTCTGTATCTAATTCTCATTAACATGTTGAATCTCATGAATGCAGTAGAAATGATGTGGAACTTAGGGGGAAGTGACCTCTCCATCCTAGAGTTTGTGATAGAAGAGAGAAAATCTGCAAATTATCAGCCATTATCCCTAGATTTCAGGGAAGCAGATTTCTTGTCCTGAACCTCATCTGGCCACTGGACCCAGATAGCTTCAGAGAAGAAAGTGAGACTGGTGACTTTGCCCAGCCCTCCCTCACTTAAATCCAATTCACTTGCAAGTCATGGCATCACCTCCCTGATGTCCTGGTCCTCTTTGAGAACAAATGACAAACAGCAGTAGCAGCAAGGGAAGCAGATTTCAAAGGATTCAGAGCAAAGACAGGTAGACTCCCACAGAGGTCCAGAGGAAGCCAGTCCAAGAAAGACGAGATATTCAAGAATGAAATCCTGAAGATGCAAAAGGAAAAAATTCCAGTGGGAAGACAAAATGGAATTTGTCTGAAGAGACCAAAGTATATGCTCAGGGAACTTATCAACCAACTTAGATTTAAGAAATAAATGTACAGAAAACAGAGATAACAGCAAGGCTTAGTTCAAATTATGCCTTCTATAGGAAACCTTTCCAGGTGCCCTCTGTAGCAGTGAATAGTACCTTCCCCTCTGAGATTACCTTTCCATTTTGTATATATCTTGTATGTACCAATTCACTGAGTCACTGTGAGTGATATTTGAAAAATCATGGAAAATAGGAAAAGTACTTCAAGAGTACTTTTGGCTTAATTTTTAAAAAGGGGGGTGGGGAGAGAACAGTGTCGTAAACTATAGGCCAGTGAACTTGACTTCAATTCCTGGGAAAATTCTAGAAAGGAGAGTTAGAGCCCACAAGGCAGAACTAGAAGCAAAGTTTGCAAGTTGCAAAGAGGCAAATTTAGGCTTGATATCGGGGAAAACTCCCTAACAATTAAAACAACACTAAAGAGTAATGAATGGGCTAACTCCAGAGGTAGTGGGTTCTCCTCAGAGTTCTTCAAGCAAAGGCTTATTGACTTTGTTATAAAGAGGATTCCCCCATGTTCGAGTTGGATGAGAGGGCCGTTGAATTCTCTTACCTTCTGATTCTGTGAAATGGAGTTTCTGGTCACTGAGTCCCTGTGTCTCTGATAGAGCTCTTTATAGCTTAGGGTTAGATAGGCTATGTGGGTCTGCTTTTATTTTTTAATTCCCATCCCTTCTTCCCTCCAAATGGGCAGCTAGGTGGCACATTCAGACACTTACCAGCTGTGTGATCCTGGGCAAGTCCTTTAACCTTGCTTGCCTCAGTTTTATCATTTGTAAAATGAGCTGGAGAAAGAAATGGCAAACCACTTTAGTATCTTTGGTAAGAAAACCCCAAATGGGTCATGAAAAGCTGGACACGACTGAAAATATGACTAAACAATAGCAAATTTTCTCAAACTCATTTAGAAGGATTTCTACAGCAGAAACCCAAGATATGTCTTGCCAGACAGACGGTCAGGAGACTGGGAATCACCTCAGTCTTACATACACTATACTTTCTTCTAGCTACATTTCATCTTGGTGTAGTAAATACCATGCAGGAGTTAGGATTAGGAATTCCCAGATTCAAAATCTATCTCTTCAATTAATCAATCAGTAAGCATTTAATGAGCATCTACTCCATGCTAGGTAGTGTGCCAGACAAAATGAATTCGTCCCTGCCCTCAAGGAGTTTATATACTATCAGGGGAATTAACACATAATTATATATATACATATAAACACATATATATATAAAATTTACATATTTACATAAAAGTACATAGAATGCATATACAAAGTAATATTTATAAAGCAACTAGCAGTTGGGAAGGGATCAGGAAAGGTTTCCTATAGGAAGTAGACCTCATAAAAGTGATTAACTTATTCTCTATGTGACCAGGGACAAGCCAGGAACCCCAGCTTCTTCCTCTATGAATGTGAATGATAAAAATACCTATGGTACCTACCTCATCAGGTGGTCATGAGGTTTAAATGGGATAATGCATGTAAAATGCTTTACAAATGTTCAAGGCCAATATATGTGTCAGTAATGATGTCCATGATGATGTGAGTGGGAAGTCTGAGTCCCAAGGTCTTCAGCTCGCCTAAACTATTAGAAGAAGCCCAGGAGCACAGGAAAATATGAGCATTGATGTAGCCAGGAAAAAAACTCCATGATTGGTTTAATAGTATCATGACCCAGAACGCCAAACACACTGAGAGGCTCCTCCAGAAGAGAGATGGGAAGGCAGAGAATCCCAGTCCAATGCCAAGTTCCTCTCATGTTTTTCCTTTTGCGTCTTCCCTCAAGGCTCAGCTGCTGTGAAGCTTATCTCCTGAGCAGCTGGTTCACAGCCTGCTACTTAATAGATTAACAGAAGAAACCGTTGTCATTAGGGTTGTCTGTTTACATCAATACAAACAGACGCCAACCTGCCTTTGATGGAAACAGACCCATCCAGCTAATTATCTTTAATTAAGGCCAGAAGCCTGGCCCAGAACTGAAAGAAAAGTTATCTTCCAGGGGTTTGGAGTCACTTGAGAAGCAAAAGGAGCTGAGGCTGGTAAGCAAAGTCCAGCCTTCCAAATCAGCATATTAGCTCATTTGAATGAGCCCATGGAACCTTCCTCAGCTTAGCCTTAGAAAGGTTGTTGCACAAAGGTGTGGTGATCATCTAGATTCTCCTGGTCTAAGCCTTAGGCCGCAAGCTCCATGCAAGTGGGCAAAGGGGGGAGGGGGGTGTTCCAAGGTTGATATTTCTAGTCACTCTGGAAAATTCGGGGAATCCAAGCAGAGTACCATAAATAAATAACAGGTCATTTTACAGTTAGTGCTATTAGAGTTTCATTGCTCACCTCTTCCTGGCTTTGCTATTCATTTAGCTTTGATTCTTTCCTTGACCTTCTCCCAACCAAATTTTTTTCTCACTCCTCTCTCCCCATCCTCCTTTTCTCTTCTCTCTTCTCTCCCTCCTCACTTTCTCCCAATTTTCTCCTCCTCCTCCCCCTCTTCCTCTTCCTCCCCCTGCTCTTCCCCCTCCTCCTCTTCCTCCTTCTCCTGCTCTTCACTTGGAGTTAGGAAGACCTGAGTCTTTGACACATATTGTCTGTGTGACCCTAGGCAAGACACCTGACCTCTTGATACTCTGGGCAACACTTTTAAGACTATAAGCTATGGGTAAGTTGTTGATCTCCATGAACAACCAAACAAAAGTGGTGGTGATGGCACAGTGGTCCACACTAGAAGTTTATTACATGAAAGAAATACACAGATTTGGATGGACTAACCACAGCTGGCATTTAGATAATTCTTTAAAATTTACCCAGGGTTTTACATACATTAGCTCATTTGACCTTTGCCTAAGAAAGCTTGATGGTTGGGGCAGCTAGGTGGCGCAGTGAATAGCACCACTCTGGAGTCAGGAGGACCTCAGTTCAAATCGAACCTCAGACACTTGACACACTAGTCTAGCTGTGTGACCTTAGGCAACTCACGTAACCTCAATTGCTTGGACTTCCTTTCTCCAGAAAAAAAAGGAAAAAAAAGAAAGCTTGGTGATGATAATTCATCTCTCTGATATTGTGCTGTAACACAATCAGCTACACTAACAAATGAAATAAAATGCATTTGCCTAAGGGAGAGATTAAGTCGTTTCTGCTGTTCTTTCTCCCTCTGGGGCTGGTTGCTGGATATTGAATTGCCATAAGCTCTGCTGGGAAGGATGCTTTTGGCCCAGAGAGACAGAATGAGGAAGTGCCCATAAACTCAACACCAAGCCTTCTGGATGTACACACAAGTGATGGTTTTTCTACACCAATAAGCTCAAACTCAAATAGAAATGAGGGCCCCTAATCCATACCTAAGGATCCCGGTGGTAGTGTACTGAATTAGTTTTAAATGTAGTATTATCTATGTTTTATTGTATTTTCACCTATTTTGTTAAATACGTCCCAATTACAGTCTGGTTCAGACTGCACTCCCCAGTGTTATGGGCTCATGTGTCCAGCTGGCACCTCTGGTCTACACAATCTGAGAAGACCTCATAGGTCTCTACACTTCAGCACAGAGCTTGTCCCTCATGAACTTTCTCCCCATACCCCCTGAGGAGGATACAAATGGTATCCTAAGGGTTAAGAGTTGCTTTTTCAGTACTTTGTGAAGCCCCTAGTTTATTCTCTAACCTTAAGGTATCCGAAAGTCTCTTCCCTTACCTTGAAATACCATAAAACTTTCCCCTTATCCTGAACCACAAAATTCCTTGTCTCCCCCCCATCGTGGGTCAGAAAATTTCCCTTGTCTCCCTTATTTTGTGTCATCCATCTTCCCCATCCTATCTCTAATCTTTTGACCCCCATAAAACCTCTAAAGCTATATCACCATTCTGAAACCCCTATATAAGCATAACTCCCCACTTAGCTTTCTTGCTAGGAGACCCATATTGCTTTTGCACCAATAAAGCTCCCAATGGCTACAGAGAAAGTCTAAGTGAATTCATTCAGACCTGAAGCAGCTCTACTAATTCTAAACCTCATCATCCCCCAAGTCACCTCAGGAGGAGGACATCATATAAGAATGAAAGGAATCCTGAAACATGACATAATGATATAGGGGGTGAAGCAGCTTAGCTGGCCCTGGGTGAATTACTTTCACCTCATGGTTCCTCCTTCCCTTCACTCCTACACACCAATACTCTAGTATCTAAATGATGTCCACTGGCTGTCTAGTCCCTCCCTCTAATTTTGGTTCCTTACACCTTTGACTATCTCCAGCTGACTCTAGAAAGGCTTGGTTTGGCCATGTATAAATAATAATAATAATAAAGTCATTTATATGAACTGCTTGCACTCTATGCCTAGTTACCACATAGCATAATAATGATGATGCATATCATTAAATATGCCTTATTAATTTGGTTGTAAATTTTATTTCATTAAAACATTAGATTCTAAAACCTATTTACATAGGTGTAGTCTTCATAGGTAGCTGCTCACATAACATGGGCATCAACCAATCATGTGCCAGGTTCTGGGAATACAGACAAAAATGAAACAGTCCTTGCCCTTAAGGAGCTCATACTCTATTGAAGGAAATAACTTTGACATATGCAAGTATATGCAAAATAAACATAAGGTTTTTTTTGGGGGGTGAAGACTCAGGCATCTAGGAGGTTTAGGAAAGAGTTCTTGTAGAAGGTAGTACTTAAACTAAGCTTTATAGGAAACTAGGGTTTTTAAGTGACAGAGATGAAGACAGAATTTGTACCTGGTGTAGGAGACAGCCAGGGCAAAGGCATGGAGATGAGAGACAGAATATTGTATGTGAGGAACAGAAAAGTCAGCTTCACTGTGAAGCTGGGAGGAGTATGTAAAGGGGAGGAATGCATAAGAAGGTTGGAAAGGTAGGTTAGGTTGGGAACAAGTTGTGCAGAGCTTTCAATGTCAAACCGAGGAATTCACATTTTATCCCAGTAGTAAGAGGGAGACACTGGAGGTTATTGATCAAGAAGAGGACTTGTGCTTTCAGATTATCATTTTGGAAACTGTGTGTCATTCACTCACAAATTGGAAAGAAATGTCAAAGGGACCATTTCTGGCAATCTGGGCCATCTGGACAAAATTGCAACTTTTTGGGGCTATTTTCTCATCTGTCAAAAGAAGGGGTTAAACTAGATGATGTCTAAGATTTCTCTAAGTTCTAATATTCTGTGATTCTACATCCGGTTATTCTGGGAGAACTGCAAACTGTTAAAAAAAAAAAAAGGAACATGAATTGGTGACTTACTGGTAATAGCGTTTGGAGGTGGTTAACATTTTCTGTTGGGTCTTTAACATTCCATTGTTATCTGAAGGTAATTTCAGCATCCCAAATAGCCTGTGCATTAATGAATTCTTCAAGGTAATTTTTTTGTCCTGTAGAAAATAGTTTGAGAAATCATGTGAACCTTGGCCAAGATGGTTTCACATGAAACAATCAGAGAATTGAGGAACTGAAAACCCTCAGAGCTCAGTACGTTTCCTGCATGGATGCTTGGTTGGCTGAGATCAGGAATGAGACTCAGACCTGCTTCATCTAGCTAAGCCATAAGAATGGCATCTGCTTCCTGGAGCTTAGTTTGGGGGAGAATTAGGAGAAGAAATGTGCCTGAATTGACTAGTGGACATTTACTTTTCAATTGCTTTGCTTTCTATTGGAGAGTTGGTACTATATAGTTGAAAGAACGAAGATCTGCTTTCCAATTCTGCCTTGCTTATTTACTAGTTTTGTGACTATAAATAGGACACACAACCCCTTTGGACCTCAGTTTCTTCATGTGTAAAATAGGACAGAGAACAATATCTTAATCAGAGGCCAACTAATTTAAATCTCTCATCATATGAAGAAACTATGACTTGTCCAAGGTACCAAGTAGCAGGGTTTTTGTGAGGCTCCGATGAGATATTTTGAAAAATTTTAGCAAACCTTAAAGTGCTGTATAAATTGCAGCTATAATCATCTTGAGAGGCAGCCTGTTGTGCATGGTAGATGGAAGGACTGATCTCGGAGTCAGGAACATCTGGTTTCAAGTGCTGCCTCTGAGTCATACCAACCCAATGACTTTGGGCAACTCCCTATGACTCCAAATTACACAGAAGTTGCTGATTTGTCTCAATGGAGAAAGTTCCCATACCAGGAATGCATCACACTGAGGTACTCACAGGTGAAGTCTAACCAGAAAAAAAGGAAAATCATCTCATTCTTACATGCTTAATTCTCAGCTTCTAGGACTTTTTCTGCTTGTGTGTGACAGGGTTTTTATTTTCATAGAGAATCAGGTAGTGTGAGTTATGTTGGTAGGGTAAAGGGAGAGCAAACCAAAGGGTTCTTGGGAGCCATAGCTAGACTTTACAGAAAAAACAATTGATACCTCTTTTAAACAGATGAGGAAATAGGCCCAGGGAAGTGAAATGTCTTCCTCAAGGTCATGATGAGAGTTAATAACTGTGGTCTTTCTATTATGCCACACTAGCTCACTCATTTCTTTTCAATAGGGGTGGGAGTGGGTGACTGTCTACATCACCTGGTATCAATGAAGAGAAAAATCAGTGTAAACCAGAGAAGTAGTTCTTTCCTTCCATGATATAAATTATCAGTTGCTCCTAATATTTGTCAGGTGGGAAAGGAGGATGATGCATTTGGCAGAGAATCAGACTCATAACTAAGGGGATGATTTATGAATAATTTGGCTGGATTAGATTATTGAACCTGGAATGACTGGAATTTAGAACAGGATACTTTAGGGCTGAGAGTAGAATTAGGGGATTGATTTAACTCCTGCCATTACCTTAGATGTTCTCAAGAAAACATTCAGGCTAGACAACCAGTCCTAGGTGTGGGTTTTGGAACCAGTAGATCCATATTTGAATCTTGAACCGCTGATTGTTGTCTTGAGCAAGACAACCCTAAATTCCTCAGTTGTAAAACAAGAAGGTTGGGCTAGATGACCCTCCAGTTCTCTTCCAGCTCAATCTCTATGGTTTATTATTTCCATCCTTTTGAACTTTTTCATCTCAAATCGATAGGAAGCCTACAAGCTGGGTAATAGGATCTGCAAGTATATCTTATTAAATGTGGTTAATTAATTTTTTCTGAGAAAATATAGGAACAGTTCATTGTAGTGATGAGTGCTCCCCATTCACCCAGGCACTCAGTGTCATCCTTGGCTCCCCACTCACATTCAATACACATACCAGCCTGTGACCAAGGCTTGTCATGTTTGCTTTTGCAATCTCTTGTATTTATGTCTACCCTCTGAACTCATAGTCACTATCCTCATCTGTTGTTGTTCAGTCATGTCTGACTCTCCATGACCCCATTTGGGATTTCCTTGGTCAAGATACAGGAGTGGTTTGCCATTTCCTTCTCCATCTCATTTTGCAGATGAGGAAACTGGATTAAATAGGGTTAAGTGACTTGCCCAGGGTCATTTAGCTAGTAAGTGTCTGAGGTCAGATTTGAACTCAGGAAGATGAGTCTTCCTGACTCCAGGCCTAGCACTCAATCCACTGTACCACTTAGCTCTCTATAGTCTTTCTCTTCTGATGATCTCATAAACTCCCATGGAGTCTGCTACTATCTCTATACAAATGACTTCCAGATCTATGTATCCAACCCAAGTCTCTGCTTTGAGCTGCACTCCACCATAACCAACTGCTTGAAAGCCAATTCAAACTGAACATCCTGTAAGTATTCAAAACCAACATTTCCAAAATAGAAATCATTGTCCTTCCTCCCTCTCCCAAGCTCTCTTCCTAATTCCCTTATTTCTGTTAAGGGCACTACTAGTTACTCAGGTTTGCAACCTCAAAATCATTCCTTGACTCTTTCCTATCCTTTACCCCATATATCTAATCAGTTACTATGCCTTGTCAATTCTACCTTAACATCTGCCTTCTGGAATCTACCCCCTTGTTTATATTCATTGTCTTTTGCAGAGAATAACCAGGGGTGGGGAACCTGCAGCAAAACAACAGAACAAATTTGTTCAGTCAAAGGGTTGCACTTGAGGACCTAGAGGGCCACATGTGGCCTCAAGGCTGCAGGTTCCCTACCCTTCGTAGATCATCAGAATTGGTCTAATTGGTCTCCTTGCATCTACAGTCCCAAGTATGATCCATCTGAGAGCTGCCAAAGTCATCTTCCTAAGCCGGACCACATCATACCTTTGTCCAAGAAGGTCCAGTGGTTCTGCTTCTTCTGTTCTCTAAGATCAAATACAAACTCCTTAATACTAACGTCTTTCTTCTAGGATTATCTATCTATGTATCTATCTGGTTCACACATGGTGATTTTCATGTTGTCTCTTCCATTAGACTTTTCTCAAGAGACAGGATTATTTTTTGCTTTTCTTTGTATCTCCAACAGGCAGCACAGTACCTAGCACACAGAAGGATGCTTGTTGAGTTGACTGAATTCAATTGAACTCCTCTGTTTGACATTTAAAGCTATTCACAGGCTATCTCCAGCCCTCCTTTCCAAGAGTACTGAACATCACTCTTCTTCCTACTGAATTGACCCATTTCCTGTTCCCCACACATGACATTATGCCTCCCAGCTTTGCACCTTTGCAAAGATTGTCTCCCATTCTTGGAAGACACTCTTTTGCCATCTCTGCTTTTTAGAATCCCTGGCTTCCCTCATGGTTCAAATTAAATACCACTCAAGGCTTTTTCTGATCCCCAGTGGTCTGTGCCCCCCCCCCCAATTACTTAGTATATATTATATACTGTCTTGTTTGCATACATGTCCTTTTCCCCAGTAGAGTGTAAGCTCCTTGAAGATAGAAACTGTTTCATTTTCTTCTCTGTATCTTGGCACCTGACACAGTGCTTGATTCATTGTAGCATGAATATAAATAAATGCCTCTGCTTCATGTCTAGAGATAACATCAACATCGTTCTTCCAGTATAGATAGTGATCCAATTTCCTGGTGCCCTTTGGAGTGTTGGGCACCTTTTACCATGTCCAAAAGAAGGAGAACTAAGTTTACTGAAGCTGCGTCACTTTTTCCTGTCTGCCTGTATTTGGATCCATTCCCATTCATTACTGTCATGGCTTCTGATCTAAAGAAACACCACAGTGTCTATATGGAAAGGGGAGAAGGGGAAGCAAGAAAACATTTCTTAAGTTCTTACTATGTGCCAAGCACTGTTCTAAGTGCTTTACAAATATGACCTCAGTTGATCCACAGGACAACCTAAATCCCCATTTTTGAACTGAGAAAACTGAGACAGACAGAGGCTATGTGACTTGGCCAGGATGACATAGCTATTAAGTATCTGAGGTCATATTTGAACTCAGTTCTTCCTGTCTCCAGGCCTAGCTGCCTATCCACTTTCCCACCTAGCTGCCTCATAAGAAAACAAGAGTCTTTTTCCAGAAAGTAGGTGAATTGGAGTTGCAAACCAGCAGCTCTCCCTTGAGGTTGAGTGGGACAGGCAGAAGGAATGGGAAATTCCAGATCTCAAAGGAACCCTGAGAGGTCCTTAGATCCATTTATTTGCCTCTAAACTGCCCCAGAGAGAAGACAGGCAAAAATATTTCTTGCCTTCAGAACCCCCAAAGAAGTAAGCTTCTTCATCAGTGTCTTTGAGAAGCTTATGAACCATGTCCTTCCCAAAGCTATTGAGGCAGCTAGGTGGTGAAGTGGATGGTGTTCTGGACTTGGAATCAGGTAGAACTGAGTTCAAATCCTGCCTCAGACACTGAACTTGGGCAAATCCCTTAACTTTTTTTTCAGACTCAATGTCCTCATCTGTATAATGAAAATAATACCACCTACTTCTCACAGTGTTGTTGTGAGGATCAAATGAGACAATGTGTAAAGAGTTTTGCACACCGTGAAGTGTCTTACAAATGTTAGCTAGCTATGATTTCTTCAGGAGGCTGAAAAGTACTTGAGATGAAGAAGATTGTATTTCATTCTTCATTTTATTTAAGCTTTTTACAAAAATGTTTTAGCAAGACATAGGTGAGCCCTGATCTGGAATATGTGGAAATCTATCCAAATCAAAATAAACAGAACTAGGAAAATAACCACCATACCCATCAAACACCACCATCAAAACTGAATACTACAAAATGATAATGAATAAGCCAGGCTCCCAAAAGAGATATAAGAAAGCTTCTTACTGCACTTCTTTTTAGAGGTGGGGGGATGGGTGAAGAAAAATGTCAAACTTTTTTCAACATCTTGGATAGTTTTGCTGAACACTTTCTACCTCTTTATTTTTCATTAAGAAAGAGTTGTTCTCTAAGTGAGGGGGTGGGGTAGAGTGAGGCACAGGGGGATATATTGGGAAATGCAGGCTATATAAAACAAAAAGACAGCAATAAAATTTTCTTAAAGGAACAAGTGGATTGTTTGCAGTGACTAGAAATACTGTATGTAGCTCTGGAGGTGAAGGTAGGAGAAACGGACCAGTAGTTTTGAAGATAGTGTTGGATTTCTAAAGAAATTTAGTTAAACTAAATGCGTGTGTTCAGAAAACTGTTAACTTGTTAGGTAAAACTGCAGAGCAATAATCTTTAGGAAGAAAAGCAAATTGCACTAACATTTGCCAGATGGTAAAGTACGAATTAAAAACTGACCTAAGTGATCCTGGTGGGCCACACACCAAACCAGGGAATTTGGAGGATGTTCAGAGAGCTCAGATGATTAAAGGGTTAGAAATATGAAGGAAGATGAAAGAAATCAGCCTCATTTAGCCTATAATCATTTAGTTTGGGATCATTTAATAACTGTTTTTAATTTTGTGAGGTTGCCATTCAGATGTAAACAAGAGCTGGTTGCCATCTCCTTGATGATAGTACAATTATATGGCCCCTTCTACCTTCCAAAGTACTTTTCAATAAGTTCACTTGATTTTCATAACAATACTAGGAAGTAGGCAGGGAAGGTAATCTCCCCACTTTAGAGGAGAAGAAACTGAGCCTTAAAGTAGTTCATTAACTAGCCTAAGGTTATATAGCAAGGAAAGAAAAAAAGAATTCCTAGTATGGTGCTCTTTCCACCACACCCCAGTGTCTCTCTAATGAGCATCTAAACTTGAAGAAATGGGCTTACCCTGAATCATAGGGATTTAGACAAATTATTTCCAGACGAGTCTCTCTGCAATTTCACTGATGTGGGTGGTCCCTCCAGTGGTGTCAACCACAACCCGTCCATGCCCATTCATCCTGTGTGACTCTTGCCTCTGTGCTCTGGGTATATCTTCTACAAGGAACCCGACCACTGTTATCCCTTCCACATTGTGATTTTCCCCATCATGGTTTCAATACATCATGGATTGACATAAAAAATTAAACGGGAATTTGGGGGAGTTTTGTGGAAGCCACAGATGACAAGCAAAAGCCAGCAGATGATACAGAAAAAATCTGGAAACTTAGAAACACATAAAAATATATATATAGTGTTATATGATGTCTACATAAATTCTATCCTTTAATGCCATAATAATTCGGACATTTCTGGTAAAAAAGGGAGGGCCAAAAACTACATGGATTTTCCAGATCAGAGGGGTACTTTACCCTTAAACCCAGTGATGTAGAAGGGATCATTGTAGTGTGCTGGCATATGGGAATACATGGAGGAGATAGACTGTCCCTCTGGGATCCCTTGTTCTTGTTACGTGCCTAGCTCACTTCCTTTCTGACTGTCCTTGACATTTTCTAAATCTATTCTGGTTCACAACAGTACCTCAGATACTTCTTAACTATGTGACCCTGGGAAAGTCACTTAACCTTGGTTAGCCTCAGTTTCCTCATCTATGAAATGGGGATAATAATAGCACTTATAGGATTATCATGAGGATAAAATGAGGTAACATGTAAAATGGTTGACAAATATTAAAACACTACATAAGTGCTATTGTTGTTATTATCATTATTCTTGTTATATACGTATCTCTCTGTTGCCTTTTGGAGTAAGTAACAATCTTAATTTTTCAGAGACTGTGTTATTCCATGATTCAAGGTCTTAAAAAGCCACCAGAAGAATGTTGGCCTTATTAAGACAGGCCTTTGTTTCAGAAAGAAGCTTGGGCTTCTGTGAAGCATCTCGAAATTCCCCAAAGAAATTTAATCTGCTTTCCTCTTCCTGTTCAGCTCTGGGCCCAGTTCATCCTCCCTCCTCAGTGTCTGTCCTAGAGAGATATCCTAGGCAAACATCTACCTACTTTGTTAGAGACATGGCATAGGGACTGGGCCTGTGATTTTACTGGTAGAGAGAACTCCTGGGTCAGGAAAGCCCTCTTTACTCATGCAGGACCATACCTTCTCTGAAATTTGAAATTTTAGGGATTTGCCTAGAGGGTTTCAGTTGTAGCAAACATCTGTATAGCACTTTAGGTTTATAAAATGCTTTGTGTATATATATATATATATATATATATATATATATCTCATCTGATTTGGTCCTCACAATAACTCTGTGCAATCAGTGCTATTATTATTTTCATTTTGTAGATGAGAAAACAGTATAAGAGTGGTTAAGTGACTTACCCAGAGTCATATAGCCAGCATGTGGCAGAGGGAGGAGTTGAATCCAGGTCATCCTAACTCCAAGGCTGCCTTTCTATTGACTATGTCATGCTGTTTCTCTAGTTAGAGATAAAGAAGAATATTAAAAAGATACAAGAAAGAGTAATTAATAATAGAGCTTGTAGAAATCCCCTCTGGTTGTCTTTAAAGATAAGGCACATTTCTACACATCAGAGATAGAGTAAGTATACTTTAATTTGAAGGCAGGGTGATCTTTTAGACCTCTCAATTTTTTTCCCCCAACTTGCTGATACTATCATTCTATGGGAGTTCAAGATTTTGAAAGTCAGGTTTGTTTGCTACATCTTAAGGAGATTGACATGATACCTTAAAAAAAGAGAATGTGTCTTTAATGCCATTTTATAACAATGGAAACTTTGTACTGGAATAGTATTAGCATGTATTAGCCCTAATACCCTTGACAATACATGCAGAGTTACTGATTCATTGTACTAGAAAAGAGTACTGACTGATCACTGACTGAATTCCTCTCTCTAGCTATGGCTTCATTCATATTATGTTTCATTTATCACATGTTTGATTCAGTTGGTTTATTTTTAATTTTTAAATAAAATATTGATATATTTTGGTTTTGTATCATCTACACTTTCCTCAATGTATTATTCTATCTCTTTCCTGCTCCCAGAGAACCATCCCTTATTACAAGGAACAATAAAGAGAGGGATAACAGTTTAGCTAACCTAAGATATAAAAAAAGCCTGACATTATATTTGGTGTTCCACACTCCTACCACCCTGCCACCCCACCTCTGCAAAGAAATGTGATGAAATATCTTCTCAGATCTCTTCTTTTGTGGGGAGAGATTAGATTTGATTTAATGGATGTTTGAAGTTTTAGTTACTTTGAATTAGTGAGATGGGCTGGACAAAGGGGCAAAGCTTAATGCCCCCATCTTGACATCTCTCCTTGGACCAAAGCTCTAGAAAGTGAAGAGTCTTACAGCTGGTGCAGAGAGACCTACTATCTGAGAGATCAGTCCTACTATCGATTATTCTCTTCTGCTCCAAGGAATGGGGAGCTGTTGTCTGAACTCTTTGAAGCTCACATTGACAATGAAGTCAGGTCAGTGTACAGCAAGGTTAGGAATACTACTCAGCTCTCTAGATGCCTGGCCAAGTGGAATATATGGTAACATGTATCCATTGGAGAGAGAGCAAGGGAGAGATGCCTCTGGGACTTGGCATATAGGGCACTATTTAGTCACAAATATTGTCTTTTGGTACTCAGATCCAGGATTGGGGGACTGGTGGTGGAAAAGATACAGAAATGAGCACTTAGGAAGAGAGAAAAAGGGAGCTTCTGTGAAGTCACAAAAGCTCTGTCCATTGGACAAAAATGCAATAGAAACAGAGGGATCAAAATTAGAACAGGGTCTTTGAACTCAGAAGCCTAAAGGCAGGAAAGAATAGGGACCTCCTTTTTTTTTTTCCTCCCTGCCCTTTAGTTGCTACTAGCCCTTCCCTCCTATTGCCACCCCCAAGTTTCCATTTCCTCTTGTGGGCAGATTCTGTTTCTGGAAACTTTTGGAGAATGGGGAACCAAAGATGCAAGACTCCAACAGCACAACCAAAGCAGTGGCTTGTGGGGCATGAGGATAAGGTTCCAAGTGTTAATTAGCCATCTCTTTGTGGGGCTGGGATGCGGGTGGTAACACAATGACACAGTCCTTGGTTCTTGTTTTTGGAACTGATTGCTGTGTTTCTAGTCTAGCAGAGTGGAACAGTATGTGGTGTGTCACTGAAAGACCATTAAGTTGAGAGCAAAGGCTTAGTTTGGACTTCTGGGCTTCTGGAGTTAGAAGACCTCAGTTTGAGTCCTGTCTCTACCTCTTGCTCAGATGACTTTAACCAAAGCCTTAGTTTCACAGAGTCACAGAATCTCAAGATTGAAAGGGACCCAAGGACTATCTCATCTGGCCCACACCTAAATAAGAATCCCCTCTAAAACTTACCCCCAAATAGTCTTTTAACCTATTTGCTTGAAAACTTCCAGAGAGGTAAAAACCATTACTTCCCAAGGCAGCCCTTTTTGCTTTCTGTCAAAGTTTTAGAGAATCTGTCCTTGGGTGGAGTAAAAACAGGACCTCTGTGCAGCTCTGGCTCCTACCACCTCCAACACATGAGAAAAAATGACTCTAAACAAACTTTAGAGCTATAGAACTCACAAAGTGACAGAGAGAAACAAATCTCCCACTGAAGGCAGTCTGGCAGGCTGACAGGAAGGGTCTATCTCACTGGGCTGGGAGCCAAGTACAGTCCCATGTGAGCCACTCAGTTCTGGCCCTGGGGTGGCCCTGACCAGCAGTGGCTGGAGCAGACTTCAGGAGAGTGAATCACCAGCAGCTGTGGTGGTTTCCAGACTTCTCAACCCATAAAAGCCAAAGAGAAAGTAAAAGGTCAGTAGGGAACTCTGTTGGAACAGGGTGACAGAAGAGTGTGATCTGGCCCCTGCCCCAGGGCAAGAATTGGAGGAGGGGGCTCAGTGGCTGTAGCTGCTGCTGCATGGCTGCCTCCAGAGCTCCTGGACAGCAGATCATGGGGGGACCAAGTGACCGTTCAGAGGATAATTGCTCTTGCTTTAACCTGCTTGGATCTGGATTGCAGCCTCGGGTGGTGGTCCTGGAGTGTGTGGCTGGTGTGCCAGACCTTGTGGGGGATGCAGAGAGGGCACCCTCCTAATGCCTCTGGCAGCTGCAAAACCCCCAGCAATTTGGGACATAGCTCTCTGCATTTTGGAAGCAGAGTTCTACCATGGCAAAGAGCTCAAAAGTCAAGTAATTGGCTGGCAAGATGAGCAAGCAGAAGAAGCACAATCAGACCA